>OX419755.1:7617924-8217924 GCA_948567375.1 Lunularia cruciata | reverse complement strand
AAGTCCATATTAGAGTGAAAAGGTCTTGTACTCTTGGTTATGTGCTACAAGATGACCGTATACCAACTAAAAAAAAGGGATCTTGTTATAAAGTGGTTCTAATTTTAGTTTGGACATTTAAGTTGATTGACACTATTGTAATTGCTAACGTGATGAGAGATTTAGGAAAAGTCTTCAAATTTAGTCATCATGATATGGCATCGGGGATGAGGTGGAATTTTCTGGGCTTGTACTCAAGCTGGGTGTCAAAAAATTGTAGTTTTCCTCCCATTGATAATGTTAACTATTCATATGCTCCAAATGTAATATTTGCAACAAAAATTTATGATCATATTGCATGATCAATTGTTTCCCCAAGAGATAATACCTCCACACCTTGGTGATATATATCATTACTAGTGGTTCTTGATCCCAAGAAATGTAATTCTTTTTTATGATTTTTAGTTGATGAGACACAAAGGCAATGGGATATATTCCATTTGAAAATTCTTGTTACAATACTGCTCCAATGGTAAATTTAGAAATATCAAAATCAACCACATAGGGTAGTTGAGCATCATAAATTCAAAGGATGGATTGTAAGGACACCATATGCTTTAATTTCTTGAATGCTCCTTTGTGCTTGGTGCTCCATTGAAAGCTTGAGGCCTTTCCTAAGAGCTTGGTCTATGGTGCGGTGGCCATATGAGCATAGTAGTGGATGAACCATTGGTAAAAACTTACCATTCCATTAAATACCTGCACTTTTATGGTATTGTAACAATATGGAGTTTAGCTACAAATTTAGTTAGGGTTAACAAAGTAGTGAATAAGCCAAATTAGCCTAGAATATTCTAGAAGTATTCAAAATGCTTCTTAAGAAGCTTCTCAACTAGCTTCTTGGTTAACTTGGCTTGCACTCCAAGAAAGTGAGTCAAAGAAGTTTCTTGAGAAGCTTCTCAAGAGCCTTGTATGTTCATTATAAATACAAGAACTGAAGCTCATGCTAGGATTTGGAGTTTCCTACATTCAAGTGTCCCAATATGATCTTCTATTCTTTTATTTCCCTCCTTGGTATTGAGTCTTTTACATTGGTATCAGAGCAAGAATGGGATGGATAGAATTTATAGAGCACCAAATCTATTTTTGCCAAACCATTTGGATTTTTGTGTCCAAGTATTATGCACACATCATTTCACATAATTCATCATCTCATGCTTTGGGCAAGATTTTTTGAATATAATCACCTTGTTTGAGGATCCCTTGGAACTTCCGGCTGTAACTTATGGAGAATGATAGACATGTTGCATTTATGTCTTAATAAATTAGATAGATTGGGATCGGTGGGATAAAGTAATAACCATAGTGGTAATACCTAAAGTTATCATTACTATCATTACTACTACAACAAATCAAACACCTTACTGGATTGTTGCATGAACGAGATCATCAATGACAAGAGCATGTAGAGAGAGTACCAGTTCAAGAAGGAGAAGACCAAATCCAATTTCCAAAACCTAATGTTTTTGAAGACAAGAATCTTCTAAGTGTAGTGGAGAATTTTATGTTTGACTACAAATGTTAATTTGAGACTACCAATCTTCAAGATGAATAGAAATAGATTCTCTTGGCTTCCAACCAATTGGATAGAGTAGCAAAGCTATGGTGGTGATTCCGGGTAGAGCAAACTAGAAGGCAGATTGTTGCACCAATCTTGACATGGATAGAATTCAAGAGTACAATAATTGGTCAATTCTAAGTTATAAATGCCACACAAGCTGCACACACATGAGATAGGTTGGCAGAGTTGAAGCAGATTGGTTTTGTAAGAAATTACATCATGCAATTCCAAAACACCGTCATGCAAATTCTAAATATATTGGAAGGTAAAGTTCTGGATTGGTTTGTGAGAGGCTTGAAGTCACAAACCAAATTAGAGGTAATTATGTGAGAGCCACAACACTTGGAGGTAGCCATGCGGTTAGCCAAACGCTTTGATTCCTTGGTTGTAACAACTTGGTCTTGACCTTGACCTTGACCTCCATAAAACCTACCAATACACTATACACTTGTGGAGGAACCAACACCAATGGAGATTGATGCCATCCAACGGAGACCACTTGGTACAATGGATTGAGAAAGATTGCGGCAAAATAGTAGTTACTTTTATTGTTGCTAGATTGGATATCACATTGTTAAATGTTCACTCAAGAATGAGCAATCTCAACAAATTGCCCAAATGGAGGTTGAGGAGCGGGATGATCAAGAAAATAAGGAATCATAGTAGGAGATTTTGAGCCACCTACTGAGAACTTGATTGGTTCCAATGGGATTGAAAGCTTGACCTATGCAAGTTTGCTTCACTTGCATGGTACGATATCTGATTGTGGATGTAAGATTTTGGTTGATTTTAGAAATTCAAAGAAGTGCATACTTATGTAATTAGCAAAGAAATTATATAACAATATGGAGTTTAGCAACAAAGTTAGTAGGGCTAAAAAAGTAGCAAATAAGACAAATTAGCCTAGAATATCCCAGAAGTATCTAGGAAACTTCTTGGGAAGCTTCCTGACTAGCTTAGCTTGCACCTCAAATAAGTAGCTTCTTGAGAAGCTTCCTGGTTAACTTGGCTTGCACTCTAAGAAAGCGTCTTGAGGAAGCTTCTTGAGAAGCTTCTCAAGGGCCTTGTATGCTACTTATAAATGCCAAAGCTGAAGCTCATGCTAAGCATTTGGAGTTTTCCCTCATTCTAGCGTCCCAATGTGAGCTTCCATTCTCTTATTTCTCTCCTCGGTCTTGGTCTTTTACATTAATATTAGAGCAAGAATGGGATGGATGGAATTTATGGACCACCAAATCCACTTCCACCAAACCATTGGGATTTTCATGTCTAGATATTACCCAAGCATCATTTCATACAATTCATCACCTTGTGCTTTGGGTGGGGTTTTCTGCATATGATCACCTTATCTGAGGAACCCTTGATACTTCCGGTTGTAAGTTATGGAAGACGGTGGACATGCTGCATCTATGTGTTAATCAATTAGATAAATTGAGAGTAGTGGGATAGAGTAGTAGCTATAGTGGCAATACCAGCCATTATCATTATAATGTAGCAACAAATTGAGCACCTTACTCAATTATTGGATGAACAAGACCAACAACGAGAAGAATATATAGAGAGAGCGCTAATTCGAGATGGAGAAGATTGCATTTGATTTCCAAAACCCAAGGTGTTTGAAGGCAAGAATATTTTAGGTACATTGGAGAATTTTGTGTTTTACTGTAAATGTTACTTTAAAACCACCAATCTTCAAGATGAACGAAAACAGATTCTCTTGGCTTCTAGCTAGTTGGATGGTGTGGCAAAACTTTGGTGGTGATTCCGAGTGGAGCAAGCTAAAAAACAGATTGTTGCACCAATTTTGAGATGGAAGAATTCAAGCATGCAATACTTGGTTGATTTTAAACTATAAATGCCACCCGAGCCAAACAAGATAAATTGGCGGAGTTGAAACAAATTGGCTCAATAAAGAGCTACATCACACAATTTCAGAACATTATCGTGCAAATTCCATATATACAAGAAGGTGAAGTTTTGGATTGATTTGTGCAGGGATTGAAGTCACAAACCAAATTGGAGGTTACCATGCGGGAACCACAAAATGTAGAAGAAGCCATGCAATTGGTTGAGCACTTTGATTCCTTGGTTGTAACAACTTGGTCTCGACCTTGACCTACACAAAGCTTACCATTACACTATGCATGGGTGTAAGAACCAACACTAATGGAGATAGATGTTATCCAATGGAGACCACTTGGTATAATGGATAGAGAAAGATTGCAACAAAATGGAGGTTATTTTTATTATCACCAAGTTGGACATCGTATTGCTGAATGTCCATTGAGGAATGGGTGACCTTGAAAAGTTACCCAGATGGAGTTTGTGGAAGAGAATGATCAAGGAAACAAGGAATCCTAGTAGGAGATTTTGAGCCTCCTATTGGGAGCTTCATTAGTTTCAATGAGATTGAAGGCTCAATTATGTAAGTTTGCTTCACTTGCAAGGTACAATATCTAATTGGGGTTGTAAGATTTTGGTTTATTCTAGAAGTTCAAAGAATTATATGTCTATGCAAGTAGCAAAGGAATTGGGTATTCCTATCAAGCCAGTGATTGGAAGTAGATTGATGACGGATGGTAGAAAGAGTTTTGCATTCCGTACCTCACATTTTATTACTTTTAAGATTAGGAAGGAGTATTTGGAGTGTATGAGGTTTGTAGTGGTACCTCTACACTATGATGTCATTTTAGGACTACCTTGGCTTGAACGTCATAGGTTCAATTTGATTGGACTTGATGACAAATTCAAGTACAACACCAAGGTAGGAATTTCCGATTAGGTTGTCTGGCACCTCTAAGTAAGACACCTAAGAATAGTCAATCCCAAGATGAGAAGTTTGTTGAGAAGGTAGCCATATAGCATGCTTTGATGAGAGAGGAGTCCCAAGATGGGAAGTTTGCCAGGAAGGAAACCATAGAGCAACCTTTGAAGAGAAATGAGTCCTTAGATGGGAAGTTTGTTAGTAAAGAAACCATAGAGCAAGCTTTGGAGGAAGATAAGTCTATTTTTGTGGTATGGATCAAGCCAATTTCACAAGGAAAATTTGAAGAGAGCCTTGAGCCTCATCAAGCATTTGTTGATAAGATAGTTCAAGAGTTTGTGGGTTTTTGGATGATCTGCCAAAGGGATTACCCTTTGATTGTGGTATGCCTTTCAAGATTGAGTTATTGCCAAGGAGTACTCTAGTAAGTAGAAAAATCTATTGGCTTTCATCAAAGGAGTTGGAGAAGTTGTGAACAACACTTACAAAGTTGTTGGAGAAGGACTTCATACAACATAGTACCTCTCCTTGGGGAGCACTGGTACTATTTGTTCCAAAGAAGGATGGAGGACTTCATTTATGTATTGATTATCATGAGCTCAATAAGCAAACAATGAAGAATGCATATTCCTTGCCTTGGATTGATGAATTTCTTGATCAATTGAGTGGCGCATGATACTTTTCCAAGCTGGATCTTTGCAGCCGCTATTTGCAAATTCCCATTGATAGGGAGGATGTGCAAAAGATAGCCTTTCGCACAAGGTATGGCATTTTGAGTGGAGAGTTCTACCTTTTAGGCTCACTAATGCTCCAATAGTCTTCATGGATCAGATGCATTGGATGTTGGATGCACTATTGGATCGGTACGTGGTGGTGTTCTTGGATGATATCTTAATCTATAGCAAGATAGAGGCAGAACACATGAATCACATGCAAGAAGTCCTAAGATGACTACAAAAATGGAATTTTTTTGGCAAAAAGAAGTTACCTTCTTGGGGCACAAGATCTCATTGAAGGGGATCAAGATGGAAGAAGAGAAAATCAAAGCCATTACTGATTTGCCTATTCCAAAAGATGCTATAGAAGTATGGGCTTTAATGGACTAGCCAATTTTTACCAATGATTCATCCATTATTATGCTCATGTGTTTGCACCATTGACTAACCTCTTGGAGAAGGACTTGAGCTTCCAGCGGACCACCAAGCACAAAGAAGCATTCCAAAAGTTGAAACATATGGTGTCTTCAAGGCCCATTCTTCAATCGTATGATCTCAACTAACCTATGTGGTTGATTTTGATGCTTCTAACTTTACAATTGGAGCCGTGTTGCAACAAGAATTCCCAGATGGACTACATCTCATTGCCTTTGTATCTCACCAACTCAATACGGCTAAAAGAAACTACTTTGCTTGAGATCAAAAACAACTTGCAATTGTAGATGCCACCAAGGTATGGAGGCATTATATCTTGGGGAAACAAGTGATCATGCAAACTGATCACAAACTATTGTTGTAGACCTTACACTTGGAACACATGAAGAGTCAACATTGATGGGAGGAACAACTCCAATTTTTTGACATCAAACTTGAGTATGAACCAAATCAGTTCCACATCATCATTGATGCATTATCACAACAACCTGATTTGAAGTCTCTTCCTCTCATCACAGTGGCAATTATGATAGTGTCAATTGACTCCAAGGTCCAAAACAAGTTTCACTCAACTCTATAACAAGATCCCTTCTTCCAAATGGTACATGGTTCCCTTACAACATGCGATAAGGAGTACAACACCTTCTCCATCAAGAAGGGCCTTCTATTGTATGAAGACCGGATCTATGTTCCAACCAAAGGTGATCTTTGACTTGTGCGCTTTCAAGAAGCCCATGATTTACCTATATTTGGTCACATGGGTGTGGACAAGACCTTGGGTACCCTCCACTGCCAATAGTGGTGGCCTAACATAATGCAAGATGTTCAAGAATTTGTCCAATCATGTGAGAGCTACCAATGCAACAAGGCCAGCAACCAAAAGCCGCGTGGACTCCTTCAACCACTCGCCATTCCATCCACTCGATTGGAGCATGTGAGCTTGGATCTCATCACATCCTTGCCCAAGACAAAGCAAGGACACACAACAATTGTGGTATTTGTGGATAAGCTTAGTAAGCAAATCCACTTGGCAACAACCTGTGATACCGTGGATGCTCTAACCTTAGCACAAATCTACTTGAGAATGTCTTCAAGCATCATGAGATGCCACGTGTACTCAACTCCAACTGCAATCCTTGATTTATCGGGAAGTTTTGGCAAGCACTCTTCTAGATACTTGGCACCAAGCTTGCTTTGTCTATGGCCTATCATCTTCAAACTGATGGATAAACCAAACATGAAAATCATACATAGGAAGATATGTTGCGTACCTTTGCCAATGTCCACCATATCAATTGGGATGAATGTCTTGTGGCTACAAAATTTGCCTACAACAATTCCAAATAGGCAAGCACCAAATTTTCTCCCTTCTTTCTCAATTTTGGCCAAGATCCGCTTGTTCTAGATTCTCTTCTTGCTCCCTTTCCATCTCAGGTTCCTCATACTTCAACATTTTTGACCACTATATCCCAATCTCTCCAACAAGCCAAATCTTTCCTCCTTGTTGCTCAGAATCTTCAAAAACAATATGCAGACCACCATCGTCGTGATCTCACCTTTGAAATCGGTGATAAAGTCATGTTATCCTCCAATTACCTCCCTCTCCCCCCTGATACCCAAGTTCGTAAACTTGCCCCTAATTGGATAGGACACTTTGACGTCACCCGAATTGTCTCTCTTGTTGCTTATCAACTTGCTTTGCTTTATCATATCCATCCTATCTTTCATGTTTCCAAGTTGAAACCCTTTGTTCCTAACCCCCTTCCTTTTCCTCTTGAGTCCAACCTTCCCCTCCTCATATCTTTATCAATGATCATGAGGAGTACAAAGTTGATTGTATCCTTGCACATTGCCATATTCAACAAGGCAATTGATAACATACGGACTACAAGGTCCTTTAGAAAAGGTATCCTCTTCATGATGCCACATAGGAACCTCTTTCTTACTTCTAGAATGCACATACGGCCATCCAAGAGTTCAAAGCTTCACTGAGGATGTCATCAACTAGCGGTGGAGGAATATGTAACAATATGGAGTTTAGCAATAAAGTTAGTAGTGTTAACAAAGTAGAAAATAAGACAAATTAGCTTAGAATATTCTGGAAGTATCTAGGAATCTTGGGAGGCTTCCCGGCTAGCTTAGCTTGCACCTCAAGTAAGTAGTTTCTAGAAGCTTCCAACTAGCTTAGCTTGCACACCAAGTAGACAACTTCTAGAAAGAAGCTTCTTGAGAAGCTTCTTGGTTAACTTGGCTTGCACTCTAAGAAAGCGGCTCGAGGAAGCTTCTTGAGAAGCTTCTCAAGAGCCTTGTATGCTACTTATAAATACCAAAGTTGAAGCTCATGCTGAGCATTCAGAGTTTCCCTCATTCCAGCATCCCAATATGAGCTTTTATTCTCCTATTTCTCCCCTCGGTCTTGGTCTTTTACAAGTTATGTATTCCTATCAAACTAGTAATTAGAAGTAGATTGATGATGGCGGATGGTAGAAAGGGTTTTGCATTCCATACCTTGCATCTTGTTACCTTCATGATAGGGAAGTAGTATTTAGAGTGTATGAGGTTTATAGTGGTACCTCTACACTATGACATCATTCTAGGTCTACTTTGGCTTGAATGCAATAAGGTTCAATTTGATTGAAACAAATAACAAATTCAAGTACAACACCAAAGTAAGAATTTCTGTAGCCATAGAGCAAGCCTTGAACAAAGATGAGTCCCAAGATAGGAAGTTAGTCAGGAAAGTAGACATGGAGTGAGCTTTGAAGAGAGATGATCTTTTAGATGGGAAGTTTGTGAGTAAAGCAGCCATGGAGCAAGCTTTGGGGGAAGATAAGTCTATTTTCATGGTGTGGATCAAGCCAATTGCAAAAGGAGAATATAAGGAGGGTCAAGAGCATCATCAAGCAATGGTTGATTAAATACTTCAAGAGTTTACAAACATGTTTTTGGATGATCTACCAAAGGGATTACACTCCAATAGTGATATGCCTTTCAAGATTGAATTATTGCCAAGGAGTACTCCAATGAGTAGACCAATCTATTGGCTCCAACTAAAGTAATTATAGGGGTTGCAAACAACACTTATGGAGTTTTTGGAGAAGGATTTCATACAACATAATACATCTCCTTGGGGAGCACCGGTACTATTTGTTCCAAAGAAGGATGGAGAACTTGTTTTTGTATTGATTATCATGGGCTCAATAAGAAAACGGTGAAGAATGCATATCTTTTGTCTCAAATTGATGACTTGTTTGATCAATTGAGTGGAGCAAAATACTTCTCCAAGTTGGATCTTTGCAGCGGCTATTGGCAAATCCCCATTAATATGGAAGATGCACAAAAGACTACCTTTTGCACAAGGTATAGGTATTTTGAATGGAGAGTTCTACCTTTTGGGCTCACTAATGCTCCGATAATTTTCATAGATTAGATGCATTAGGTGTTGGATGGACTATTGGATTAGTATGTGATGGTGTTCTTGGATGATATCTTAATCTATAGCAAGATAGACGTAGAACACGTGAATCACATGCAAGAAGTCTAAAGACGACTACGATAATGGAAGTTTTACTACAAGAAGTCAAAGTGTGCTTTTTGGTAGAAGGAAGTCACCTTCTTGGATCACAAGATCTCATCAAAGGGAATCAAGAGGAGAAAATCAAGGCCATTATTGATTGGCCTACTCCAAAAGATGCTATAGAAGTATGGGCATTCAATGAATTAGCCAATTTCTACCAACAATTCATCCACTATTATGTTCATGTGGCCGCACCATTGACCAACCTCTTAGGGAAGTACTTGAGTTTTCAATGGACCACCAAGCACAATGAAGCATTCTAGAAGTTGAAACATATGGTATCTTCAAGACCTATTCTTCAACCATATGACTCTCAACTACCTTGTGAGGTTGATTTTGATACTTCTAACTTTGCCATTAGAGGCATGTTGCAACAAGAATTCCTTGATGGGTTACATCTCATTGCCTTTGTGTCTACCCGATTAAACACCATAGGAAGGAATTACTCTACATGAGATCAAGAACAACTAGCAATGGTATATGCCACCAAGGTATAGAAACATTATCTCTTGGAGACACAGGTGATCATGCAAATTGGTCACAAGCCCTTGTTGCAACATTACACTTGGAACACATGAAGAGTCGACGCATTGATGAGAGGAACAACTACAATTTTTTGATATCAAATTGGAGTACAAAACCAATCATTTGCATATCATCCTTGATGCCCTATCACGACAACTTGATTTGAAGTCTTTTCTTCTCATCATGATAGCAATTACAATGGTGTTAGTTGACTCCAAAGTCCAATTTGAGTTTAAGATAACTCTACAACAAGATCCATTCTTTTAGATGGTACAAGGTTGTTTTGCAACAAGCAACAAGGAGTACAACACCTTCTCCCTCAAGGAAGACCTTCTATTCCATGAGGATTGGATCTGTATCCCAACCAAAGGTGATCTCCTACTTGTGCGTCTTCAAGAAGCCTATGATTTTCTAGTTGTTGGTCACATGGGTGTGGACAAGACCTTGGGTACCCTTCAAAACCAATGGTGGTGGTCCAACATGGCACAAGATGTTTGCGAGTTTGTCTAATCATGTGAGAGCTGCCAATGCAACAAGGCCAATAACCAAAAACCAAGTGGACTCCTTCAACCACTCCCTATTCTATCTACTCATTGGAAACATGTGAGCTTAGATCTCATCACATCCTTGCCCAAGACAAAGCAAGGTCACATAACAATTGTGGTGTTTGTGGATAAGCTTAGTAAGGAAATCCATTTGGAACCAACTGTTGATACTATGGATGCTCCAACCTTAGCATAGATCTACTTCAACAATGTATTCAAGCATCATGGGATGTTGTGTGTACTCATCTCCAACCATGATCTTTGTTTTATTAGAAATTTTTGGCAAGCACTCTTCCAAATACTCAGCACCAAGCTTACTTTGTCCATGACATATCATCCTCAAACTGATGGAAAAATTGAACATGCAAATCACATCTTGGAGGATATGGTTTGTGCCTTCATCAATGTTCACCATACCAATTGGGATGAATGTCTTGTAGCTATAGAGTTTGCATACAATAATTCCAAACATGCAAGCACCAGATTCTCTCCTTTCTTCCTCAATTTTGGCCACAATCCACTTCTTTCAAAATTCCCTTCTTGCTCCTCCTCTATCTCTTATCCCTCATACTTCAACCTTCTTGCCCACCATATCCCAATCCCTCCAACAAGCCAAGTCTCACCTCCTTGTTGCCCAAAATTGTCAAAAACAATATATAGATCATCATCATTATGATCTCACCTTTCAAGTTGGTGATAAATTCATGCTCTTGTCTAGTAACATACCCCTCCCACTTGATACCCAAGTCTATAAACTTGCTCTTAATTGGATAGGACCCTTTGAGGTCACACAAATCATTTCTCTTGTTGCTTATCGACTATCCTTGCCTTGTCATATGTGTATCCACCTTATCTTTCACATTTCCAAGTTGAAACCCTTTGTTCCTAACCCAACTTCTTTTTCCTCTTGTGTCCAACCTGCTCCTCCTCATGTCCCTATCAATGATCATGAGGAGTATGAAGTTGATCATACCCTTGCATGTCACCACATTCAACAAGATTGTCAATAACATATGGAGTACAAGGTCCTATGGAAAGGGTTTCCCTTTCATGGTGCCACATGGGAACCTTTTTCTCATCTCCAAAATGCACAAATGACCATCCAAGAGTTTGAAGTTTCAATGGTGATGAGGACATCACCAACTAACAATGGAGGAATATGTAACAATATGGAGTTTACAACAAAGTTAGTTAGGGCTAACGAAGTAGTGAATATGCCAAATTAGCCTAGAATATTTTTAAAGTATCTAAGAAGGTTCTAGGGAAACTTCTTGGCTAGCTTAACTTGCACCCAAGTAAATAGCTTCTAGAAGCTTCCAACTAACTTAGCTTGCAAGCCAAGTAGGTGACTTTTAGAAGGAAGTTTCTTGAGAAGCTTCTTGGTTAACTTGGCTTGCACTCCAAGAAAGTGGGTCAAAGAAGCTTCTTGAGAAGCTTCTCAAGAGCCTTTTATGCTCCTTATAAATACCAGAACCAAAGCTCATGCTAGGATTTTGAGTTTCCCACACTCAAGTGTCCCAATGTGATCTTCCATTCTCTTATTTATCTCCTTGATAATGGGTCTTTTATAGGTACTCTTTGGAATGAGCCAATTAATAATGGCCTTGATTTTATCCTCTTCCATCTTGATCCCCTCCAATGAGACCTTACAACCCAAGAAAGTAACTTCTTGCTCCTAAAAGGTACACTTTGACTTCTTGTAATAAAACTTCCATTGGTGTAGTCATCTTATGACTTCTCATATATTATTCATGTATTTGTCTCCATCTTGCTATGAATTAAAATATCATTTTGAAGAACACCACCATGTACAAATCTAAAAGCCCATCCAATACTCAATGCATCTACTTTATATAGACCATGGAAGCATTAATTAGTCTAAAAGGTAAAACTCTCCACTCAAAATGACCATACTTTGTGCAAAAAGTAGTCTTCTACACATCATTACTATCAATGGGAATCTACCAATAGTCACTTTGAATATCCAACTTGGAGAAGTGCTGTGCTTTGCTCAATTGATCTAGCGATTCATCAATTTGAGACAAAGGATATGCATTCTTCATTATTTTTTTATTGAGGCCACTATAGTCAATATAGAAGCAAGTTCTCTTTCCTTCTTTGGGACAAATAGTACTGGTGCTCACCAAGGAGATATACTATGTTACATGAAATCATTCTCCAACAACTCAATGAATGTTGTTCAAAGCTCTCCTAACTCTTTTGGTGAGAGCAGATCGATTGATCTACTTCCATATACTAGCTTGATAAGAATGAATTATTTCTTTTGCTAATTGCATGGATATGCAATTCTTCAAACTTCCAAAATTAACCAAAATCCTACAACTATAATCAAATATCATACCTTGCAAGTTAAGCAAACTTTTATAGGTCAAGTCTTCAATCTTATTAAAACTAATCATGTTCCTAATTACTAGGTGGCTTAATATCTTGTATTGGGATTCTTTTTTTCCTTGATTATCATGCTCCATAAAATCCATTTGGGTAATTTTTTATGGTCATCCATTCTTGAGTAGACATGTAATACTCCAAGGATAGTAGAGAAACTCAGAAGAGAAAACACAAGTTTCACACTCAAACTCCAATGCCCCAAAGAAGCACCTTGGCTTTATTATATAGCAAAGTAGAGACATCCAACAGAAGCACAACCCTTGGATCAAATACATGGATTTGTGACATATCATTGATCTTCACCCTCAGATTAGATGCATGCATGGGTGACATACGGATCTGGTCCAATCTAGCTGGTCAAATTGGTGTTGACCAAAGGGAATATTTAGAGAATCTTCTTGTAACAATCTCCAAATCATATTATGAAGTACTGCTGGAAAGTTCTTGATGAGAAAAATAGGGGGAGAGGAGGCTATCTAGTTGTTGCTTTGCAAAGAAGAAATTTGCACATTTTTGAGGCCCAATCATCTGTTTAGGCCCTCAATATTGCCTTTAAAGATTAAACATATTTTAGTTTCTGCCTTATTTGTAAAAGTACCTTTTTGGTGATACTTATTTCTAATCAATTTAGTACATCATGTACAATGTCTTTGCAAATGTTACCAAACCAAATTTCACTTCTAGATCATATGTCTAACTATTGGTTCTAAGGTTTTCAAGTTTTTTTTGGTTTTTATCACATGAGTAGAAGTACTCTTTTGATGATACCTCTATCTGATCTATTTAATCCATTATGTATAACATGCTATATATTATCAAACCAAATTTCACCTCGAGATCATATGTCTAGCTATTTGTAATACCAAGGGTTAGCCATATGATCTAGATGTGAAATTTGGTTTGGTAACACCTAGAATGATGTTATACATGATGGTCAAAATAGATCAGATAGAAGTATCACCAAAAGAGTACTTCTACTAATAGGGCAGAAACCAAAATAAACTTGAGAACATTAGAACCAATAGCTAGACATATGATTTAAAGGTGAGAATTGGTTTGGTAACATCTAGAAGGATGTTACACATGATGGACTAAACAGATCAGAAAGAGGTATCACCAAAAGAGGACTTCTACTAATAGAGTAGGAACCGAAATATGCCTGAAATCTTTGAAGGCAATTTCGGAGGCCTAAACGGATGAATTAGGCCTCAAAAATGTGCAGATTCCCCCCCCCCCAATGGAGGAAAGGCTGGCCTTCCCTCCCCCCTGGTTTGTCTTGTCGAGAGCTTTCCAACGATACCTTACTCATGTGATTCTGAGATTCCTACAGGAAGATTCCCTAAAAGATTCCCTCCGGTCAAAGCTCGTTTGACCAACCAGATAGGACCTAGACCAGATAGGTCACCCATCCAAGTAAGTAATCCAAGGGTGGAGCTTGCTGACATGTCACCTATCTGTGTCCCTAATCCTATGGTGGAGCTTCCTTGTAGGAGATCCTCTTTGTCTATATAATAAAGAGAAGGTGCTCCCTTGGTGCATCGAATGTTTGAGTGTGCAATCTGTGTTTTCTCTCTTCTCTTGTCCTCGGAGTATTACAATGGTATTAGAGCGAGTGTTCTAGTCCAAGAGAGTGGATCACCCCTCTTGGAATAGCACGAACTACTGAAACTGAGTAATTTGAGGTGGAGAACATAGAGTAATCGCTAGACTTAGGAAGAAGGACTTTAGAGAGCGGATGGGATGGATGCGCCGTGGGACAATTTCCCGCACCTAGCTTTCCATTCTCAAACCCATTCCATATCAAGGTTATGTACATCCAGCGTGAGCAGATGAGAGTATCGCTAGTTTATCACTTTGGTGCGGAATTCATGGACAGAGTGATGAACTCACCAAACCCGGTGATTCTACCTGTGGTGATATATGACAGAGAGTGGGATTTGACGATCTACATTCTATTATGATAATATGGATATGAATGTCCCAAATCCTCTCCCTTTCAACACTCAAGTAGAAATCCGTTATGTAGTGAGGCCGAAATTGATGTTTAGAGATTTTGTGGTTAGGAATTTTGGTGAGGAGTATTATCAACAAGTGATAGCTTCTGAGGTCCCAATGGTAGTTCCGATAGTTTGTGCGCCTTCCAGAGTGATTATATTGACTCTGTATTGAAGTAGACGTTAGCAATTGGGGGTTGCAGGAACCATGGATCCGTAGTTGCAAGAGCTAGTGCAAGGAATGCTAGGGATGTTGAATGAATTTCAAGAGATTAAGATGACCATGGAGACATTGCAAAGTCAAGTGCAGATCCTCAGGAACGATCAAGCCATGCAAGAAGAAGAGCCGTCTCAAAACCCAATACCTGCGACTGAAGTAATTGGAGAGGCACCTGTGCCTACGAACCCTATCAACAATGAAGCCACATTGCTACTCCGGATGAAGAAGACCTGCAACATCGAGCCTTACAAGGGGCAGCGTACGATGGGAGTAGTGGAGAATTGGATCTCGAGAATGAATCAATATTTTCGATTGTTCTCAACAGAGATCACAGAGCATGCTGCAGGTGTGTTTGCATGTGGGTACTTGACCAATAAAGCCCTCACATGGTATGATGCTTGGGAATGATCCATGCTGGCAGAGAGAAGGGAGGTCACATGGACAGCAATGCAAGAAGGACTGCTCAAGAATTTCCAATCGGTGGATTCTGTGCAGATGGCTCAAACCCGACTATGGGGATTGAGACAGAAGAATAGCGTACAAGAGTATGTGGAGTTGTTTCTGGATCTACAAGTTGCAATTACCGACATGAGTCCAGCAGAGGCTCTCGACAATTTCAAACGAGGGTTGAAAGAGCGGATTTGCCAAGAAGTCATGGTGCAAAACCCTTGCACGGTATTTGAAGCTATTGCTTGTGCGCAAAGAATAGCCGGAGCATTAGGTGGAGGTGAAGGAGTAGTTCCACCTCAACATTATCGGGCAGAAATGCCACACATGGGTGGACCAGTACCGATGGAATTGGGCAACCTTCGATTCCGGGATCGAGGAGCACGGCCGCTTCAAGGAGAGCGGGGACGGGTAGAAGAACAAAGAGATGGAGTCCCACAAGGAGAAGGGACTCGAGGAGAACAACGCCATTGTTACAATTGTGGCCATATTGGGCACATATCTACCAATTGTTGCACTCATTTCCCTAGAGGCCCTCGGCCTTCGTACAGGCGATCTTTGAACAACATGGAGAGGCACATTGAAGAGGAGGAGGTGGAAACCACTTCGGAAAACAAAGATCACCAGTAAATGTACCTCGCGGCCTTACTGGCTCAATAAGGAAGTAGAGAAGCAAGGGAAGGAAGAAGAATAATGCGCAAAGATCCCGAAAGGCAACCTCACAATTGATTGTCGTGAATGGAATCCTAGAAGGTAATCAAGTGAGAGTATTAATAGATTCGGGAGCAACAGAGAATTTCTTGTCTCGATTTGTTGCAATAAGCTTGGGAATGGATCTAGAGAGAGATGGAAGTGAAGAAGTAGAGTTACCAAATGGGCAAATAGAGAGGATTGAATCATTACCTAGACGGGTAACCCTCTCTGTAGGAGAATATCAGGAAGCAATTGAGTGACGAGTGATACAGTTAGCCCGTTATGATGCAATTTTAGGCATGCCATGGATGGAGCAGTACAACCCAATGGTGGATTGGAGGAAGAAAGTAGTGAGAACCCACCAATGGTCAATCATTGGGGTTAAAGAAAAATCACACAGGCAGAAACTGCCTCTATATGTCGTAAGGATGACAGCTGTCTGTAAGACCGATAGATGTTTTATGGGTCTAATAAGAGAAGTCCAGAGTGCACAACTCGCTGGACAAATTCCTAAGAAATTGAAGGATGTAGTGGATGAGTTTCAAGATGTCTTTCCCGATGATCTACCCTCAGGATTACCACCTAAAAGGCGAGTAGATCACAAAATAGAGACACTCCCAGGGAAGACACCTCCTTGTAAGGCCCCATATCGCCTATCACCTCATGAGTTGGAGGAGTGTAAGACTCAAATTGAGGAGATGCTACAGAAAGGGTTCATCCAACCTAGCATATCACCATATGGGGCCCCTGTCTTGTTTGTGAAGAAGAAGGATGGTACAATGCGCATGTGCATTGATTATCGGGGTCTTAATCAGCAAACAGTGAAGAACAAATACCCCTTACATTGCATGGATGACCTATTTGATCAACTCCATGGAGCGAGATACTTCACCAAACTAGACTTGCGGAGCGGTTACAATCAAATCCGAATTGCAGAGGAGGATGTGTACAAAACTGCCTTTCGAACCAGGTATGGCCACTTTGAGTATCTTGTGATGCCTTTTGGCCTCACCAATGCGCCTGCCACTTTCATGAGCCTAATGAATGACATATTTCATCCATACTTAGATAAGTATGTTATCGTCTTCTTGGATGATATCTTAGTATATAGTAGCACGATGACAGAACACAAACAACATCTACGAGAGGTCCTTCAGATTCTAAGACATAATCAATTGTATGCCAAAATCTCAAAGTGTGAGTTTGGCAAGTCTGAAGTAGACTACTTAGGGCATAAGTAAGTGCAGAGGGCATTCAAGTATTGACAGATAAAATAGAGGTCATTCAAAAATGGAGTGCCCCAGAAGATCAGACTCAACTTAAGAGCTTCTTGGGGTTGACGGGATTCTATCGTAGATTTGTCAAGGACTTCTCCAAGGTTGCACAGCCTTTAACGGCACTACTTGGCAAGGGGAAGAAGTGGACATGGGGAACTGCACAAGAGTTGGCCTTTCAAGAATTGAAGGCCGCCTTGCTACATGCACCAATCTTGAAGTGGTATGACCCAAAACGTCCAATCAAGTTAGCTACGGATGCATCAGGTGTAGCAATAGGAGCAGTTCTACAACAAGAGTGGCATGACGGATGGCATCCAATTGCATATTTCTCTTGAAAGTTGTTACCGGCAGAGCGCAATTACCACACCACAGAACGAGAAGAGTTGGCCATCGTTCTAGCAATCAAGCATTGGAAGCACTACCTGGGCGAGAAGGCATTTGTAGTAGAGATAGACCACAAACCTCTAGTCTACCTCGAGACGCAGAAGGATCTATCTCTTCGCCAAATTCGGTGGGCAGAGTGGCGACAACACTTCAACATGACAATCACCTACGTGGAAGGTAAGAAGCAACTTGCAGATGCATTCACCCGCATGCCACTGGCCAACAACTTGGCGGCAGAAGTTAAGATTAACCCTGAATTCTGGCAAGAGATTATAGCTGCTACAAAAACTGATCCACAGATTGTAGAAGCGCAATCGTCCAAAGGTGTCACCAGCACCCAAGGACTCACCTTTCGGGAGGGCCGATTGTGGATCCCAAATGTCCCAGAATTACGCACCACCATTCTAGCGGAATGTCATGATTCGGCCATTGTAGCTCATGTTGGAGTGGACAAGACCTTGGAGGCAATCAAGCGCCATTACTATTGGCCCAAGATGAGCAACGACGTGATGGACTATGTGCGTAGCTGCCTACTTTGTCAACAGAACAAAGCTTCTAATCAAGCTCCTGTAGGGCTCCTTCAACCTCTTCCCACTCCTACCCAACGTTGGGAAGAAGTGAGTATGGATCTTGTCTGTGAATTACCCAAGACCACCTCAGGGTTTGACTCCATTGTGGTCTTTGTGGACCGGCTCAGCAAAATGATTCATGTCCGCCCTACCACCAAGGAGGTGACCGCTCCACAACTAGCTCAACTATACTTAGATGCAGTCTTTGCTCACCATGGCTTGTCTAGAGTACTCATCACCGATAGAGACACCCAATTCACCAGTTTGTTTTGGCAAACACTCTTTGGTTTCTTCAAAACCAAGTTGGCCATGTCTACAGCTTACCACCCACAAACAGATGGCCAAACAGAGCGGGCTAATCGCACGATTGAAGACATGTTACGCGGCTTCACCTTCGAAGAGCAAGAGAGGTGGGACACCCTACTACCATTGGTGGAATTCGCTTACAACAATTCAGTGAATGCCTCCACCCAAGTCACTCCGTTCTTCCTCATGTATGGTGAGCATCCCTTCACACCTTCTAGCTTGATGAAGATCCGTCCAGTGACTACCAAGGTTGATGCAGTCAACACATTTGTTTCTAGAATCCAACAAGGTGTGGAGAGCGCCAAGCACAGGTTACGGATTGCACAAAATCGACAAAAGCAGTATGCTGATGCACACCGTAGGCACATGGAGTTCAATGTTGGGGATCAAGTGTGGCTATTGACAACCAACCTCACATTAGTTGGATCTCGTAAGCTCAGACCTCGTTTTATTGGGCCTTTCTCGATTCTTCGTCGCATCGGCGCTGTGGCCTATCACCTTGAGCTACCACCACACATGAAGATCCATCCAGTGTTCCATGTCTCCCTATTACGCAGATATGCTCCCCGATCAGGCCAAGGTACTTCCACACAGGACATTCGACCTTGTCCGACAGTCATTGATGGCACAGAGGAATATGAAGTGGAGCGGATTCTCCAAAAGCGCATGCGTGGTACTTGCCATCCGCGGGTGGAATATCTAGTACAATGGAAAGGTTACCCCCTCTATGAAGCAACCTGGGAACCTGCTGCCAATTTGGCACATGCACCGGTGTTGGTGCAAGCATTTGAGCAACAATTGCACAACGAGGACGTTGCGTCTTAAAAGGAGGGAGGTCTGTAATACCATATGATCTAGATGTGAAATTCGGTTTGGTAACATCTAGAATGATGTTATACGTGATGGTCAAAATAGATCAGATAGAAGTATCACCAAAAGAGTACTTCTACTAATAGGGCAGAAACCGAAATAAACTTGAGAACCTTAGAACCAATAGCTAGACATATGATTTAAAGGTGAGAATTGGTTTGGTAACATCTGGAAGGATGTTACACATGATGGAATAAACAGATCAGAAATAGGTATCACTAAAAGGGGACTTCTACTAATAGAGTAGGAACCGAAATATGCCTGAAATCTTTGAAGGCAATTTCGGAGGCCTAAACGGATGAATTAGGCCTCGAAAATGTGCGGAGTCTCCCCCCCCCAATGGAGGAAAGGCTGGCCTTCCCTCCCCCCTGGTTTGTCTCGTTGAGAGCTTTCCAACGATACCTTACTCATGTGATTCTGAGATTCCTACAGGAAGATTCCCTAAAAGATTCCCTCTGGTCAAAGCTCGTTTGACCAACCAGATAGGACCTAGACCAGACAGGTCACCCATCCAAGTAAGTAATCCAAGGGTGGAGCTTGCTGACATGTCACCTATCTGTGTCCCTAATCCTATGGTGGAGCTTCCTTGTAGGAGATCCTCTTTGTCTATATAATAAAGAGAAGGTGCTCCCTTGGGGCATCGAATGTTTGAGTGTGTAATCTGTGTTTTCTCTCTTCTCTTGTCCTCGGAGTATTACATTGTTTGTATTACAAGACATTTGGTAATGTGATATCTAGTTTGGCAACAATAAAAATAACCATCATTTTGTTGTAGTCTCTCCATATCTATAGTACCAAGTGGTCTTTGTTGGATGTCATCAATCTTCATTGGTGCCAGTTCTTCCATTAGTGTGTAGAGTGTTAGCAGGTCCTATGAAGGTCAAGGTCAAGGTCAAGACTAGGTTGTGACAACCAAAGAATTAAAGCATTCAACCAATTGCATGGCTTCCTCCAAGTGTTTGGGCTCTCACATGGTCACTTCCAATTTGGTGCATGACTTCAAGCCCCTCATAAATTGATCTAGAGCTTCAATTTTTAGTACTTTTTGGAATTGAGTGATGTAGTTTCTCAAAGAACCAATTTGTTTCAATTTGTCAATCTATCTTGTGTAGCTTGTGCAACATTTATAGCTTAGAATCTTCCAATTATTACACTCTTAAATTCTTCTCATGTTGAGATTGGTGCAACAAACTGCCATTCAATTTACTCCACTCAAAATAGCCACTATAGCTTTGCCACTCCATCTAATTAGCTTGAATCCAAAATAATCTATCTTTGTTCATCTTGAAGATTTGTACTTTCAAAATAACATTTGCAATCAAATAAAAATTTTCCTTTGCACTTGAGAGATTCATGCCTTCAAATACATTGGGCTATGGAAATCACATTTTCTCTTCTCCTCTTGAAATAGTGCTCTCTCTACATGCTCTTGTTGTTGATAGTCTTTTTCTTCCAATATTGAGTAAGGTGCTTAATTTGGTGTTATATAGCAATGATAACTTTGTGCATTGGCACCATGGCTACTAATCTATCAAACTAACTACAATTATCTAAGTTAGCACATAGATCCAACACATCCATTGCTCTCTATAGTTACAATTGGAAGTATCAATGGTTTATTGAACAAGGTGATTGCATTTAGAAAATTTTGCCCAAAGTGTGAGATGTTGAACTATATGAAATGATATATTGGTATTGGTATTAGGGTTAAGGGTAACTATATTGGTATTACAACTACCCAAGCTAGTTGTAATACCAATAGCTAGATATATTAGCTAGAGGTGAAATTTGGCTTGGTAACGTATAGAAAGATGCTATGTATGATAGGTAGATCAAATAGAGATGTCACCAAAAGAGTATTTCTACTA
The DNA here is from genome assembly GCA_948567375.1 of Lunularia cruciata. Taxonomy (NCBI): domain Eukaryota; kingdom Viridiplantae; phylum Streptophyta; class Marchantiopsida; order Lunulariales; family Lunulariaceae; genus Lunularia; species Lunularia cruciata. The sequence goes on along the minus strand of OX419755.1, from coordinate 8,196,725 downwards.
ATAGGTAAGAGTGAAAAATAGCTTGAATTTATAATACCAAAAGCTAGACATATCATCTAGAGGTGAAAATTGGCTTGGTAGCATTTGAGAAGATGTTATTATATGATAGGCTAGATAGATCAGATAGAAGTGTTGCCAAAAAAAGACTTTTACTAATAGGGTAGGAGTAAAAAATAGCGTAGAAACTTAAGAGCCAATTTTGGAGGTCCAAATGGATGAATTAGGTCTTAAAAATGTGTACACCCCTCCTCCCATGGAAAAAAGGTTGGTCTTCTCCCCAAGGTTTATCTCATCTAGAGCTTTCCAACAGTACCTCACCTGCACAATTTAGAGATTCATACAAGATTCCTTAAAGATCCCTTTTGGTCAAAGATGGTTTGACCAACCAAATAGGATTAGAATCAACATGTCACCCATATATGCACCTAATCTAAGGGTAGAGACCGCTGCCATGTCACCAATCCATGTATCTGATCCAAGGGTGGAGCTTCCTTTGAGGAAGTCCCCTTTGCTATATAATACAATCAAGGTGCTCCTTTGGGGAATAGGAGGTTTGAGTATGAAATTGTGTGTTTCTTCTTTTGCGTTTCTCTTTAGGTCTCCTATCCTTTGAAGATTACAATAATACATGGACACAAAAATCCTAAGGTTTTGGGAAAAATAGATTTGGTGGTCCATAGATTACATCCATCACATTCTTACTTTGATACCAATATAAATAACCAAGTCAGTGATTGAGATGGAGTAGGGATCTTATTCTCACTAGGTTATTGTGGCATACAAGAGATGATATATCTCCAAAGGCATGAGAGGATTTTCCATCATTTTCTTCACTACTATTAGAATTGGACCAAAGGTTTGCCAGCTTCCTTGATGGATATACAATTTTGACATACATTACATTCTCTCTTGGTTGTCTCATCCATTCCTCATGTTACTAGAGTTCATCTTTGCTCTTGCTATGGCAAGGGTGCAAGCTCTTGGATCCTATCTTGATTGTGCATTATGGCATTCCAATTCACACCAACTACTATGATGATGCTTTCTCTATAATGATGAGGTTCGGCTTAGATTTGGTCGCTCATCTGCATCTTTATTACTCATTTGTGAGTGTGGTTCTACATTGATGCAACGATGTTCTATATGAAATGCTGTCCTTTTAGAGGAAAGAATATAGCTATCCATGATGCTATTAAGGATATAATTTTTGCCATGGCACAAGAAAGTGGATACCTTGCTTAGAGGGAGTGTTGGTATGCTTTGCAAACAACACAAGTTAGGATAAACTTGTATTTGGTCCAAGATGATAAGATGACAATAAAAAATATTGTGGTTATAGACCTTATATGTGATGCAACGTCGAAGGGAGAGATCACCTATCCTATGGAGGGGGTGAGCACAGTGGAAGCAAACAAGGTCGTAGAGTATATGGGTATGCAACGAGGTCATCTCTTTGTTCCTCTACCCTTGGAGTTATATGGAGCAATGGATGTGATGTTTGACATATTTGTCAAAGAGTGTGCAAGGGCCTATTATTCTAGACCGCAGGTGTATAGTTCTCACTTTCATATTTTACAATGTTTTTCAGATAGAGTGTGACCAGAGAACATTAGCTAGTGCACTCCATAAGATAGAAAATCACACTAAGTGATCTTATAGACCATATGATTTCAATAGCTCTGATATCTTAGATGCTGCAGGGCAAATTCTTTTTATTGATACTATTAGGGCTTAGCCGGATTTTACCCCTATATTTTTGGATTCCCTTGCTCAATTATCAGTGAAGCAATTTAGTTAGCTCACGTTTCCTTCTTTAGCAAAATCATACTTCTAGTTTTGTATAATATGAATTTTATATAATTAAAAGACAATTTTGTTCTCTCTCAAATCAATTTTGAGTAGTTTCAGAAAATAAACAGTCAACGAGTCAAAAATTAAATAAGTGAAGGGTGCTCATATCTGAACTTTTATCCGAATGTAATAACCAAAACCTGAATATGAGGTTTATTTCTGCGGTCCTTGTTATGCTACAGTGATAGAACAATGTAGAATCATCGCGCAACATCTACAGCACAAGAAAAGCTGCAACTAAACTTGTGGTCCGTGGTTGCATAAAAATACTATAGTCAGCAAAGGATCAAGAAAGGAATAGGGAATAATGCTTCGGTACTACCTAGAGGGAGCGGTCGCCTACGTGGGCACGAGTCCAGAGGACCTTCCGGGAGAATTCAAGTTCAAATGGATGGACGGATCGTTGAAAGAGCCAGAAGGCACCGAATATATCAGAGGCACGTGGAGCTCTCTGTCTTCACTTCGTTAACGTCACAACACCTGAAACCACACACGGTTTTCCAGTCAAGGAAATGTGTGGCCATTGGAAACCAAACTCGGGTTTTAGAGAAACGGACTGAGGAATTACTGGAAGTGTTCACTGACGCTCGGAGGGAATATACCTTCTTGTTCGGTCGGAGGTTTGTGGAGTAACTTCTGATGATGCGGGTAGTTGTGAGTCCCAATGACTGCTTGCAGCGTAACTCTGGAGGCGAAGGGATCAGCACAAGGATATTTCCGTCATGTCCCTCCGTGGTATACCTGTCAGAAAACGCCAATGGTGGGAGCGGATGTCGCAGGGATCGTTTTCAATATATCTAGACAAGCGTACACTTAGACGGACCCTGACCTCAAGTTACCAGTCAACGCAACGCACCACCAGCCGTAACACTCTGAAGGATTCCAAATTAGGAGCAAAGTTTACCCGACACGATGACAGTTTTACCTTCCGGCATGGTTGAAGATTCATTGTGTTGAAGCTCAGTGGCCCTGGCGGGGACCTGGGCGGGGTCTGGTTAAGTGAATCTCTGTGGTTGAAGGTGGATGGTATGACATGCCCTATGTGACGATGAGTCACGACGGGTCCCCTGGAGGGCTTTTACCCTCCCTTCCATACAAGTAGGAGCCCTCCGCACTTGTCTCCGCCACATCCTCATCGTTTCCATCTTCCTCTTGCTCCTTCCCCCACACCTTCTTCACTCCATCCGTCCATCTCGTCGAAGCGCGCGAGTGAGCGAGAGAGCGAGCAAGCAAGCAAGCGTGTTGTGGTGGTGGTTCTTTCTGGTCGTTGTTACTGCTGCCTAGTCAACCTGATCTCTAGAAGATTGACGCTTATCTTACCTTCGCAGAACTTCCTCAGTGCATCTTGACATCCGGTCTGGTGCAGAATTTCGATAATTAGTACTGAAGTCTGTCGGGCGCTTGACCTGACTCAGTTTCTTGCCGAGAGTGGAGGATATAAGGGTTGTTTGAAGCTCCTCATCTTCATTCGTGATCGTCCTTTTGAGGAACGTCCGGGTGTGCATTCTTTGTATGTGATCGTTGGTTATCAGAGGGCTTCCATTTGTTAATAATTCGTCGAGCTTTAGCTTCGAGCCGGTCGTCGAGGTCTTGTGCTGTACATACTTGGTTGTGGAATTGAAAGGTGGTAACTCGGAGGGGTTTTAGTATACCGCGCATCTGCGTAGAAATCTTATGGTCTGTAGTTCATAATGGCGGCAGCGTGTTCACTTGTTGGAGCTAGCATTTTTCTTGGATCCAGCAGAAGTTTGGTGCCTGATTCTTCGGTGGTAGAGGTTTCCTCGAGTAGCAGTGTGTTTGATGGACCGACGAGGGTTAGATGCGGTGTTCACGGTAGTTTGAGTTCAGGAGCTGGGCAGAGCTTGCAGAGATCGGCGAAAGACCTCGACCTGTCCCTTACGGCTTCTCCGTTCACTAGCTCGTCTCTTTCTACCTCCTCAAGCAGCACATCGTCTGCCTCTTCCGATGAGTGGTGGAGGTCTCAAGGCGCGCGTGGTGCGCGTCCCGATGCGCTTGATATGCGCATGTTTGGAGTGGCAGCCGATGGAGAGACCATGGTGGCTGATCAGGATATAGGCTCATGGGTGGAGCATCATCTGGAGGAGACATCAACCAGCAGAGGGACAGCCGGTGGAGTGCCAGTGTTCGTGATGTTGCCGTTGGATAGTATTAACATGAACAATACCGTCAACAGGAAGCGTGCAATGAACGCGGGTTTGCTCGCGTTGAAGAGCGCCGGTGTGGAGGGAATTATGATGGACGTCTGGTGGGGAATTGTGGAGAAAGATGGGCCAATGAAATACAACTGGTCTGGGTACAAAGACTTGATCTCTATGGCGAGGAAGCATGGTTTGAAGGTGCAGTGTGTAATGTCATTCCATCAGTGTGGCGGGAACGTTGGGGACAGTTGCAATATCCCGCTTCCACCCTGGGTTGTCGAAGAAATTAAGAATAACAACGATCTGGTGTACACGGATAAATACGGGAATCGCAACTTCGAGTACCTGTCACTAGGGTGCGACAGCTTACCGGTTTTGAAAGGAAGAACTCCTGTACAAGCCTACAGCGACTTCATGAGGAGCTTCCGGGACACTTTCAAAGACTGCCTCGGCGATACCATCATTGTAAGTGCCGTCTAGTACTCAAATTACATTGGCGTGGGCCTTAACACCTTTATTAAAATGTAGATTCACAGTCAGTTGGGTAACGTCCTGGAGAAGATTACTGACTCTGTGTTCATCTGCTACAGGAAATTCAAGTTGGTATGGGCCCTGCCGGTGAATTACGATACCCTGGGTATCCCGAGCAAAATGGACGCTGGAGGTTTCCCGGAATTGGAGAGTTCCAGTGTTACGATAAGGTAGAGAAACGATCACTTTTTATCCTCAAGTTTTGTTGGTAGATAGTATGGTATACCTTATGTGCGCCCAAGTAATTTCATCTACCAAGCGGTATGCTCACTCATTTTTCTTTCATTGTCAACGCAGTATATGGTAGCCAACCTGAAAAGCGCAGCCGAAGCGATCGGGAAGCCCGCATGGGGGAATGGAGGTCCAAGTGACGCTGGTGACTACAACCGATGGCCCGATGAAACCGCCTTCTTCTCTCGGGATGGAGGATGGAGCTCTACCTACGGAGAGTTCTTTTTGGGCTGGTATTCAAACATGTTACTCAACCACGGAGAGAAAGTTCTCTCCTCTGCAGCTGGTATTTTCCGCGGAACTGGAGCAGTTCTATCTGGAAAGGTGGCGGGTATTCACTGGCACTACGGCACCAGATCGCACGCAGCCGAATTGACCGCGGGCTATTACAACACTCGCTATCGTGATGGATATGCGCCAATCGCCCGCATGTTCGGTAGACACGGTGTAACACTCAACTTCACCTGCATTGAAATGAAGGACGAGGAGCAACCTCCTCAGGCATCTTGCAGTCCCGAGAATTTGTTGCGACAAGTCACCGTCGCGTCTAGAACTGCAGGAGTTCGGTTGGCTGGAGAAAATGCTCTACCCCGCTTCGACCAATCTGCCTACAACCAAGTGGTGAAGAAGTCCCGTCTACAATTCAACTTGCACGGTGACACTCACGAGGAACAGGAACCTATGTGCGCATTTACCTATTTGCGCATGTCCGAGAATCTCTTCCAAGCAGAGAACTGGCGTTTGTTCGTCCCCTTCGTGAGGCACATGCAAGAAGGGAGGACATTCCAGCCTTGGGAGCAGGGGCATCAAGATTCTGAATCTCGTGTCCACGACACAAGACCTCTTGTGCAAGAGGCAGCTCAAGCCCTCATGTATCATTAGATTGTTTAGAGGAACATGACTGTGGTGGAATGAAAACCACAAAAATTATCAATTCTACTTGATTCGAAATCGATCATATAGCATGTTGCACGTTCCTACCATAACTGACTAAACTATTCCTTGACGTCTTTCCCCCATTAGTTTCCACCCATTGAAAGGTCCAGTAAATAGATAGGACAAATACGTTATGGACCACATTTTGTAAAGTTAGACCACCCCATGGGGAAGTATGCAAGGATACCATCGGAAGGTGAGAGATGGTGAACTCCTTAGGGCTCGAACTTAAATTTTGACAAAGCGTTCTATATATGTACAGCTTAACTGAAGTATTCCACTAGAATTTGATTGTGTAAATACATCACACGCTTCGCTCCTTCTCAGACCATTCTCACATTTGTTGTTTTGCTTCATGGTTCCCTTACACGTGTTCTGAACAGTCTGTCAATTTCAGTTTTCTTGAATGATTATTTATGATTTGTGAGTCGTCAATGCAATTTGTTCTTTCTATACATGTTTAACTTAGCGCTTATGTTCTCTTCTGTTGATCAGAATATAGTGATATTTCGTTTGTGCATAACTTTGCATTTAATCTGTTAGATTGTTTACCTTATTTAAGGTTTCATTGCTCATCTTGAGTTGCGCATATCATGTTTACATTTCATATGCTCACCATTTACACGTAATGAGTTCTGGATCCTCCGTTTTGCGAACGGCTTGTGCTCTCATGTCTGAATATATACATCACACAATTTCAAGAAAATGAAATCTGCTCTACCATTGCAGTCGATTTTGGGTTGGCATGTATTCGAATTGTAACTCGCATTTGGATACTGTGTAAACAATGAACGTATGGCTTTTCCTCATATCTTGTCAAGTGAATTCGTTAGTTCATTGCATACATTATTTCAGAAATGCATAAGCTCGTGAAAACGTATGCCCATCATTTTAGAAGTTAATCTTGACGTTTACGTCTGCATCCATAAAGTTTCAATGTGCAGCAGCTAAAAAACGTGTTCGTGAATGTACATCTCAGCAAGTAGAAGTAACCTACAATAGCCGAATGCGAAACAATACTTCCCAAGCACGTGGCTGGCCCGATAGGAGAGGGGGAGTTCTACCGCATGCCGATAGGTGTGGAACCATTCCCCGCTACTGATGAGAAGAGACTCCACGTCGGTTGGATTAGATAACGATGACATGAATCTAGGCGATGATAGGATGCAAGCCGAAAACAAAACTCTGCAGACAAGATGATACTGCGAAAGTGTAAAACCTAGTTTCAAAACGTCACTGGTTAGCTGGTTAGTCCATAGAAGCAAAGCGGTTTATTCACTTCTGTATGCGACACTTTCCAAAGTCTTTCTTGCACGTCACTCTTGTAAATCTGTATTGTGTGTGTAGTATATGGACTAATCTCACAAACGTCAGACCATGTAAGACAGACGTGATGTAGAGAGAGAGATACCCTAAACTCGGTCCACTTCGTTCGCCGCTCAGCTTATCCATATCATCGATAGGGATTGATCGTATCTTTTGCATCGTCTCCTTGACCTCGCATACAGCCACAAAAGATATACATTACAATACCTTGCTAAACAGAAATTAAATTATTGTACATTAAATTACAGCGTTGGAAAACTCAAGTCTCACTAGCGTTATTCACGTGAAATTCCTTTCACAGGTACAACGGTATATCCGTAGTACGTGGAACATATTTTCACAACATTCTGGCTCCGATACATCATTGCACGTGTGGCAGTTGGGATTTTTGTTGATTGGATAGACAGTTTGCTCCTTTCCAGGTCTTGAGTCCACTTGATCTTGCCTCGACCTATAGGAAGGTTAAGTCTTTCTATCTCCTTGTGCTGCAAGTTGCAAGTAGATGTAGAGGGAACCACAAGAACAGTACTTCACCAAGATATCTCACAGCACAGTATGGCTACTATTCTCAGCACAGTTCTGGCCAATTCACGTAGCCTGACGAAATCTGAAGAACTAGCAAACCAGGGCGACGGCAGAACCGTTCACCTGCGCGCAGACAGAGGAAATTCCCAAAAGTTTTCAAAGAATGCAGAAGAATTCTCCTCCTGACAGAGCTAGAAAGTGTCGAGAATATACTTCCGCGAATCTATGCCAACTATTGAAACCTGAAAGACCAGCAAATCCAGGCGGCCCCCCTCCCCAACTCCCGAAATGTTCGATACTGCGGAAAGAGAGGAAATAGCGAAGGAATGCACAACAGATCTAACTCTCGACCTAAAAGATCTAGAAAGCTGGGAGTATACACTGCAGGGATCCCTCGCATTCCGAATCATTTCACCATGCATGAAAGAACCAGGGAAGTCGTCAGTCTACTGTATTATTGCCACACTGCCTCCATAGGCCACCAAGCTCCGACGACGAAAGACTCAGCTGTGGAAAGGCTATGTCTTCAATACCTTCGAACTTGTTCCAAACTTGATGCTGCGTGACCTTTCTTTGACGTGGAAGAACGTGAGAACCCTTCATCTCATCGATGCATCAGCAGTCTGATTCTCAGGCTTATCTCTTCACCCAATTCGCAACTGCTCTTCCAACTGCTAGAAGACTTTGCAACTGCTAGAAGAAACGTTTGGAGCTTTGATCTTTTCATTGAATCAAGTGCTAGAAGAAAGAAAACTTTGAAAATTGCATAGTTCCCAATTTTATCTACTATTTGGAAAGGAGAAATGCTTCGAGTATTTGGAACTAGATCCCTATATTTGGACAGTACCTTCCAAAAGAACGAAAGCTTTGAGTCGTTGTAACTATGTATGACTCATAGCCTTCATATACACCTTAGTGTAATCAGTTAGGATTTTATGTAAAGTGATACCTTTTGTGGTGAGAAGGTAGCCCAAGCTAAAGAACTCAAAGTGTATCTTCTCTATTATCGTACTGGTGATGGATGAGGCCAGGTACGCTCCTAGAGATAGACTTAACCGGCCCCCTTGAAGTCATGACGGGGCGTGTAAGTCGTATGTGGCAATGGACTTCACAAACACAACGATCTTGAACATAAGAACATTGGTTGCCACCACGAACTCACTCCATGCCAACTCTTCTCACGGATGCCACGTCGGACCACGTTGAACTTCGATAAGTATTCTTCCGTGGTAGAGAACATATTTGCTGCTCTTATGTAAAGAATTGATGCTCATGAAGTGTCCACACTATTTTAGGATATAAATTTTATCGGGTAGTAAAACTGCCCTAGTTTTAAACATTTGGCTACTATGTAAAAAGTGACAGTGAAATAGGTTTCATTCAGTGGTAAAAGCGACGTACATAGTATAACAAGAAGGTTGGGAAGACCCGATCAAGCAATAAGTAGAAGCTATGAAGGCATTCTCATGTAAGAAAGCTGACAAGAGAGGTCACGAATAATGATTCAACGTCTCAATTGGATATGAAAGGAAAGGAAGTGATTATATAAGAGATCTTTGATTAAAAAAAGAATCGAAGTACTTGGTTGTCATTGGATGGTTACGCACACGAAGGGTTTAGATTCCAAGTGTAAATATAACTTCTGATCATAGAAGTTGATTGAGTACTTATCATAATCCAACCTCAAACCAAGTTGAGTCCTATTTATCCTGCTTAACCAAGTTTGACAATCGATGAAGCTCTCAACCTAAGATATCAGCTCTAGTACAGAAATCTTGAAGTGGATGATATAAAGTAGAGAAAGGAGTGCCTGACATGCAGAAAATGCCTGGTATGCTTGGAAGTTGGGGTTATAAATATATCATTCAGTCTTGTTTGGAGCGAAAGATTGACACAGAGAATATCACCATATATATATTATGCATAGATCTCAACAGATACCGGTCGAACAAGCAGTTGTTTCAACCTATGCAGTGATGTAAACAGTGATAGAGACAATTTCTATAGGACAATGACTTCTTCCACCGACCATTTCAAGGACAAGGAGTAACTGCCATTTGGGGCATCTTAGAGTAGATACGCTCGTGTGGTACAATTGCTTGATCTGAGGGAGATCAAGCTGCGACAGCGATGATGACCAAGCAGTAAGATTATGACCAGGTCGACCAGAAGAATTTTCACTGAGCAACCTGAACTGGCATTTTGTTGAAGATATAAATGGACAAACAGTTTTCTTTGTTCGTGCAGAAGTTTGTCTGAAGAGTGGCAGCGAGACTGGACTTGCATGAATTTGACTGCCTAGATAGTGTCCTGTAACAATGTGCTACTGCCGGTTGAAGGGGGTGGGGATGTTTCGAGAAGAGCAAGGTTTGTTATCCAGGTTTAAATTTTGACACTTTACGTCTGTCACGATCACAAAAGTAACTCAACTTCTACCCAGATCGACAATGGTGAGGATTGAAACTGACTCTCCTGTGCAATGAAAGGGGACTTCTCAGATTATGATATTAACTGAACCTCTGGACAGGTAGGTGTATCGCAGATGAGACATAGAGTGTGAATTGACTAGACATGAAGACGACACAATCAGATCAGCTGAGAGTCCCCGCGCGACTCAGAATCTTAAGGAACACGGTATGTCACAGTTGTAGTCAATGACGATGGTTGCCATTTAAAGAGGGTGATATTGTGGTGAAATCCAGGTAAACTCTTATTTATTTTGCCAAAGTACAAGAAAATATGAGGGTGTGAAGATAGTCAGCGCCTATCCTGCCTAGAAACCCTTCTATGTTTCAGTCCTTTTTCTCGTTTTTCCTGCTAAGGGGAATGGGCTCCACAGCATCCCTGGAAACTCTTTCTGAAGTCAAATCTCCTTCCAGATCTATTCTCCTCAGCCTTTCTCTCTGTTCATCTCTCTGCATCTCTGAATCGTTTAGGAAGTCTTTCCATGTACAGCCTTGGAGGAGCCATACGACAACAAAAATTGTGAGAATCATGTATAGGGTAGGTAAACCCCACAGTATTTGCTTGGTTTTCTCCAAGAAGGATGGTTCTTTCACCCTCTGTCGTTTAACTTTGTTATCCTTGAAATCTTGTAGGAAGTTCGTGATTCTAGCCTCGGCGTCAGCTGCGATGAAAGCGTCTGCGTTCTCATTCTGCGCACAACATGAAATCGTTATTCCATGTATTGAGTGCATGAACATGGAACCCGCTCGCTAAAACACGGTTCTATACCCACGTTGTTACTCCATATAGATCACATGTCGAGATTAATAAGCTTTGGTGTCAACATCCTACGAGGTCTCTTTGAGCATTTATAATCTACTCCACTGCTGACATATGGATTTCCTTGATATATTTCACTAGTTCAAAATTGAACGAAACTGATCATGGGACAACTAGATCGACTTATAAATCTAACATATAATAACTAGAGAGAGTGCAAATAGAAGCGACCCAGCAATCCACAACATGCGGGAGAGATCGGTAAGAAGAAACTTACTGAAGAATACTCTGCCAGTCCATTCCACACGATAACAGTCGGAAGCGTTGCTGACTTATCTATACCAAACGGCCTTACAAAGCTAGGCCACATGGCGGCATCCACATTCGCAAATATGAAGGCCCGGTTTGCTGGTGCAGCAGATTTCATCATTTTCATGAAAGATCGATAGCTTTCAGGTTGCTGACCGTCATATATACCAAGTGCAATAGGCCGGCCATCGTCTCTAATAAGCTTCAGGGACTCAGCTGAAACTTGTGAAACCAGGGGCATCAAATTTTGTTTCACGAAGTCGTCCATGTCAACACCTGTTCAGGTAAGAGAAAAGCAGTATAAGAAAGTGAGCATGCATAGAGTGAGGGATGCGTAAGAAAAACAGCTGACGGACTTTGTGCAGCAGGTTCATGTCTTGGGTGGATACATAACAAATCAGTGGAAGAAAGAATGAAATCTGCTTGAGAGTCCTATTTATCCCATTCTTCATATCCTGCCCAATGTACTTCAGACTTAAACCTTCTGGGAGGCTCTAAAATTTGTGCAAAGTAGTTGCACGTCAAAAGAGCTAACATGTTGACACGAGAGGAAGCGGAAAAGCTTCAGATTCAAAACCGTCAGTTCTACTAGAACTACATGTAAAAATGTACAATTTCAAGGCGTGGAACTCAACGTAGGAAGAAAGTAGATAAGTGGAAAGAAGTGACTCGCAAACTTCACATTGCTTACCACCAAAAGGACCATAAAAGACAGCCTGTTCCATCAAGTGAGGATGGGTGACCACCAAGGCTTGTCTCTTGTCGAAGTCAAACTCCATCATCACCTTTTCTGAAAAGTCTTCCACCACTGCAAACCAGGCCTTCTTCCTGTACTTTGTGGCAGGATCTTTCAAGACAGCAGCCTCAAGACCGAACCCAAGAAAAATAGGCGAACTGTCACTCACATTCTTGAGAAACTGATTAAGCTCTGAATCTGAGGAGACGGAACTTATGACAGGAGCAATTGTGCGACGCACATAAGAAACAAGAGCCTCCGCCTTACGGGGACCGTCATATTCTGTCTCTGTAGATAAGCCATTCGTGAAAAGCCTCAGCGTCGGATAGCCACTGGACCACAACAGCAAAAATCAAAGATACATATATGGTGCAACGACTTACATTTCAATGTGTGATCATTCTCTGTTTGGGAACAAACCTCCTTAGAAGTGCAATACACATGAATATAGAAAAAGTCAGATATAGTACGAAAGGAGAAAGATTTAAAAGCTCGACGGTTCCCTTCGTGCATGAATGAAGTACAGGTTAGCTATGTTCCCGAACGACTTCATCTAGGTACATTTCTGAATGATTACGAAAAACTTTCAAGCATCTACTGACTAGACTAAACGTTTCACTTCTATTCGATTAGCTAGAAAGGAAATGTGATTCAGCAACTGGTTTTGACTTACTTACGCTATGTCATATTTTGCCGAGATCGACTTATACTTATCTGCATCAATTTTGGCGAGCTTGACTTGAGGAGTGTTTTCGGCAAGCAGTTGGGCAGCCTTCTCAAACTGCAATTAACATTTTGCAAAATTAAGCACGTTTGCGCATCCACCACGAAACTGGTCCAACTCTGTGATGACTGTGTACTTCAAGTATATCAAGAGCATGAAACCTCACTAGAGTTGCGGATCAACTCAAAATACTTACAAGGAGGTGATAAATGAAGCTCGAAAAGTTTGCAAAGTGAATGTTAATCTGGTTGGAGGAACTTGGAATGGGCTCGGCTTCCCTAAACAGGTAGCGAATATACAAGTGGAGGCGATAATCATAGTTGAGACAACAAATGTAGCATAAAGTAGAGTTTAAACCCAAAATGTGAAGAAACCCGCTTCCAGGAACGATGAAAGTGTCTATAATCAAACGAATTTATTTCTTCGAAGCTACTGCTCTGGACGAAGTTTTCAACTTGCTTCGAGCACTTCACAAAAATTCTTCTAGGGCCTACAGAGTTGCCAGTTATACCTCCTCTCGTGCCCTTGGACGAGAAACACCTCTATTGTCATACCCCGAAATTTCACAATTGTCCAACATCTTGATCACGGATTGAGCAGGAATTTCAAACAGCACATATAATTTACTGACCTCAGGAGCCAAGCGCTTGCAGTGGCCGCACCAGGGGGCGTAAAACTCCACCAAGATGGCATCGTGCTTTGCGATCGCAGCAGCAATAGAATCCGCAGTCAATTCCAAAACAAAGCTTCTGCTTCCTTCACCCGCCGCCACAGAGGAGCTTAAAAAACCACAACTATTTAGAAGGAGCTGAACAATCAAACCCATCAAGCACCTCGGCAACCCCATTTTCTCACTCGTCCTCATCCTCAAACTCCAACTCGGGTCCACGCAATACCCTACTCCTAAACCCTCCTCCTCAATTCACGAAATTCACCAGGTGTGATCTCCTCAGTGGTCCCCAATGCCTCAGTCAGTAACCAGACATCCTTATTCTTCCTCCGTCCGAAAGGGCGACCTAGCACGGGAACAATCTCCCACTGAGCTCTTTCCTCGAGCCCAGTGCGGAGTCCGATGCTCGAGCAATGAATGGATCCAGACGAGAGGCCCCTCACATGTGTTGCTCACATCAATGATCCGCAGGGAAGAGATTACTGTGAATTCAAGAGCCCCTCAAGTCTCCGCAGACACGAAGGAGAACAGGAACTCCGAAGAACTCTCTAATTATGAAAATTTAAGCTAAGTATTCTTAACTAAAGCTAATTAAACAGAGAAAAAGGCGACCACCTAGAACGCATGAAGGAAGGGAGGGGAAAAAGAGCTAAAATGGAACTAGGCACCAATAGTGTCGATATGAAAACTAGGACATGTCGATACGAGAACTATGAGCTAATTAAACTAGGATCAATCAAGGTTAAGAATGATTCGTGAACTTAAGGATTGGGTGTAGGATTAGTCTAAGTGGAGGATAATAATAAAGTGTAGTATTATGTACTTTGTTGTCTTTGGGCTGCACATACCTTTGGTTGGAAGGTGTTCTTTGGTAATGGAGTACAATGAGAGACAATTAGAGGATCATTAGGCTTAATCAACTTGATTACCCTAGGATGTTAGGCGTGACCAGTGGTAGGTTCGTAAAGGTCGTTTGGGTCTTCTGCAAGGAGGAACAGGAGTTAACAACAAATGCTTCAATTATAGTTATAATCATGGTGATAAGGTTAATCACAAATTATGAAAGTTTGATTCTCATACATGGAAGTTAATGTGTTTGGTTGCATACATAGATTCTGGCTACAAATGAGATGATGTGATGTGGATGCTGAATGTGATAACTTACTGTGCGCCTCCTAGTATAAATTTGTGTTTTTTTTTTCCCATGCAATAGGGCAACTACCTAGGTTAGATTCACTTTAGCAATTAGGGTTTAGGACTTATATCTCAATCACCAAAGAGATATTCTAAAATATGCAAATCAAGGGATATCATTAGAGTGAAACCACCCCACCCCATGGAAGAGATGACGGTCATGACCACAATAATGATGATGGTCCGGAGACCATGATAACACGACCACTATTGTGATCATGAGTACGGGATGCCATGCCAACATTTGGCATCATTCTTCAGTGGTTTGACTTCCCTTGAGCAATTGTTGCACTGTCAAAGAAAGAACTGGTTTTGGTCACCATCAGTCCTCGTGCCGCTTCACACATGTGGGAATAACAATGTTTCACCATTGATGATTGGTGGAAATTTGCAACATGGCAGACTAAGGAATATAAACATCTCACCTCAAGGAGAAGGTAAGTTTTCATCAATCAAATTTGTGATGGCTCTAAATTTTATAGAGCAATTCACTAAGGTGCATTAGGTGATCTTGTGGTACAAACTCTTGAGTCATGAAGTGTAAAACAAGAGGCTGTGTGAGTAGATGATTGGGATTCAAGAGAGTGGAAGGTAACTGAGAATGTTTGATTTCAAAGTGCTGGGTAATGCAATGTTGCCCAAGAAGAAGAAGATGCTAGCCACAATTGCCCTACGTACTTTGGGAGTGGAGAAATGTGCACACTATTGCTATGCGGAGTACCTCAACTCCAAGCATCTATGGTTCTTCCTTTGGATTTGGGATTTTACTTATCTCTTGATGGTGTTGGAGATAAAGGAGAAGAAGAACCTAAACTTCACCAACTTGCACGATAATGTGTTTCCTTGGATGGAGGAGCATTGGCAAAAGGTTCTCAAATCAAACTCTATGCTTGGAGCAATCTACCTTGACTAGGAATGGCTCCAACTGACAAAGGAGATGACAAGGAAGTTCAAGGCCTTGTTCAAATATGCAAAGATGGGGAATGGCTAGAAGGTAAATGGGTAGAATAATCCTACATGTAGCAAAATGGTGACCTTGCTCATGAAGATCTTCAAATCAACAAGGACAACTTACATTAACAATGGTAAGGCTACCTTCTTCCAACCATTGCATGAAGGGAAACCCATAGATTGAGCAAAGATGTTTTATCATTGCACTCATGAGATGATGGAGCAACTACAAATGCATGGAGGAAACACCTTCTTCTTTTTGTTTGTCTTACATTTTTGCATCAAGAGGTGGCTGCTGAAGAAGGAAGAGTGGATGGTCTTCCCAACACACTACTACTTGGCTGTAATGTTTTGAGGAAAAGAGAGCCCCCAAGAGAAACACAAAAGAAGAAACACAAGGTTTCAGCCCTCAATATTCCGATGCTCCAAAGGAGCACCTTGTCTTTATTATATAACCAAGAAGATATCCTCAAAGGGAGCTCTATCCTTGGATCAGATACATGGATTGGTGACATGTTAGTGAGCTCTACCCTTAGATTAGTTGCATGGATGGGTGACATGTCAATCCTTGTCCTATTTGGTTGGTCAAACAAGTTTGACCAAATGGAATCTTTGGGAATCTTGTCATGCATATATACATTGCTACAGAACATACATTGCTGTCAATATCATACACTATAGACACATAACTCACACATAAGTCATACATAGACTCTAAAGTGCCACAATAATGAATTTGTTTACACCACTCAAATCAACTCAACTTAGATCAATACTTGATCTATCACTCTATAAATTACCAAAAATTGGGCTCTGATTATAGTCAAGCCACACCCACTCTAGCTAAGAGAATCCAAGTGACGCTCATCGGCCTTTGTCCACCATAACTAGGAACTCGAAGACACAACATGAAAGAAGTGAGCTCTTTGGAGCTGCACTTTGAAAGTATACTCCTGGACTCAAGCTAGGTCTGAAACCCTAATGGTCCTGCTAATGGCACACCCAACGGTGTGAACTATGCAAATTGAAAATAGGCCCCACCATGTAGTTGGTACCCAAAATGCAAAATCTGACCATCAGAAAGTAGTTTGTGAGTGATTGCTAAAATACCTCTAACAATAGTATTATCACACTCAACGATAAAGGTCCAATAAAGTCCAAATTGTTAACTATAACCCAATCCCATAATAGGTAATGGGTGTAACTATGGCATAGGAGCATTAAATGATGCTCTAACTCAGTCACAAACCACACCTCTAGCAACAAACTGTTGTACATTGGTTTGCATACCGTGCCATCAATAATGACTATGGAGTAAGCTATATGTAAGCTTTACTCCAAAATATCCTAGCTCCTCAAGAACATGACGGACCAACTGTGGTCTCTGAGATGGAAGTGATACTACTCTCATTCTACCATCCTCCCATACACGCAAAGGTGTCTGCACTCCAATGTGAACCACCTAGCTCGTTGAAGACCATGGTCTCTCTCCTTGGCCCCAACTATGCCACCACAACACCAGTGCAAAGATAGTCCACCACTAAGACAACATCATGAATGTCTTGCTGAAATGTACCACCATCTCCACTCTCTGTGACCTCAATAACTCCTGTTGTATGCACTTAGAGAGATACCACCAAAGTTTAAAAAAATATACAGAGAAAGGCAGATGCATGCCAACCGGGCACCATCTCCTCATTTGTCTCACCATGCCAACATGCTCCAGTCTTATCCTGTTGGTTGGGACATGGGTCTCAAGTCAACCCATCTGCATCATGGTTCACCACTCTAGGTTTGTGAATAATTGTGAAATCATACTCTTATAAAATCAAGGCCCCTTGTGCAAGCTTCCTTGAAAGCTTGTCGGACTCCATCAACCACTTCAATGGCTGATGATCAATGATGAGAGTGAAGGAATAACATCGGAAATGTGCTACTGCCCAAATTGCTACCAAGCACTCTCCCTCATATGAACTATACTTCATCTCCCCTAATTTGTTGGAGCGACTAGCATAGGCCGCCACAAACTCCTTCCTCTCATCATCATATTGAGTAAGCACTACTCCAAGCCCCAACATACTCCAATCAATGTGAACTTGAAATGGTCATCCTCTGATTGGTCTCCACAAAATAGGAATAGATGTCAACCTCTCCTTGAGCTCTACAAAAGCTCTCTCTTGCTCATCTCCCCAACACCACTCTTGTGTAAGCTTGGTGACCTTCATCAAGGCTTTAGCAATGGCACTAAATGTAATTTGAGTCCATGAGATCTCAACCTCTCAAACAACTCCAACAACTGTCTCTCATGCTCTTCCATAGTAGTACTATAGACCAAAATATCATCAATATAGCATTGAGCAAAATCCAATCCAACTAAGATCTTATCCATGACACTCTAGAGCTCAACAAGAGCATTCTTTAACCCAAATGGTAAGAACCTCCACTAATATAACACATCCTTACCATGAGGATCAATAGCCCCAAAATGTTGTCTTGGACTTATCTTCCTCCTTGATCGGCAATTGATGATATCTTGCTCAAAGATCTAAAGTATTGAAGACCTTTGCATGTCCAATTGCATCAAATCTCTTATCCGATGTAGGCATGGCATACCGATCAACCCTAGTCTATAGGTTGATAGGATGTAATCTCCACACATCCGCCTATCTATGTAGTTGCCATGCATATCCTTCTTGGCTGGCATCACTATAGCTGATGCATACTCTCCATGTGAATCTCTACCAAACCAGTCTCAAAAAGGTCTCTACTCTAACTATGAATCAATGTCCTCTCTATATCACTATATCAATAAGGACATCAGAAAATTGATGTATTGCTAATCAACTCAATCCTAATACCAAGTCCTTTTAGAGCACCCAAATCCTTCATACTAAAGGCAAAACAATTCATGTAGCTCCTCAAGAACCTCCAAACTCTCCGTCTTTCCTCTCTTGTAAGCTTGGGTCCAAGATCTGGCTCCCAAGTATCCTTTGTAATTGGCTAGGAGTAGAAGACGTACTGATTGGCTGCTACACTAGACCTTTGGGAGCAATAGTGTCTCCAAAGGTGCTTCCAAGCACTAGAGATCCCAACCTTAGTGTGAAAAACTCCCTCCACTCTAGCTGCAAGCTCCACACGTCCTCTAGTAGTATCCCAAGTAGTCCATGCTCACCTAGATGGATTCCAAGTAGACCACTCTCCCTAGTAGCTCCCGGTTGTGTCCCAAGAATACCATGTCCACTCGGTCCATCGCCCCTTGCATGTGCCTGAATCGTCTTGATAGGCACAAGGCTCACAAGTGTCCAAGTGGTGATGCCTATCAAGCACATCCTATGCTGCTCTACCAAACCAAGGCTCACAATCCAGGTCAAAAAATTCAAGTCCATAGCTTGACCTAACACCTGATGCCTAGATGCCTCTGGCATTGCTAGAACAATGGTAATGCCAATGCAAAAACCCATCACCCACTCTTTCTCATTGGCATTGGACTCCACTAATTGCTGTAACTGTGAGTCCCAAACTAGTCTAGGACCTCCCTCTCAAAAAGCATGAGAGCTTGGGAAACTCATAAGTGTGGGAAAAGAGGCTCTAGGCTGTCCAACTAGGTTCACCATTGCCATAGGTGACCTATTAGCCACTACCACCATTTGAGATTAACGTCCAACATCCAACGTGTCATCAACAATGATGTGGTCTAGTCACTGAATCTTATCATAAGTGCATTGTAGAACCTCTATAGGTAAGAGGTTTATCCACCAAAGACGAAGACAATGAGCTTGTGATCCCACTCTGGCTACATCTAACAAAACAGTAGATCCCATCCAAGAATGGACCTGATGTGTACTTGCCGCCACTTTGGTGCAAGAATCACCCATCAAAGGAATGTTTTCCAAAAAGTAAGTTGGAGAAATAGACTAATGGACTTGGAGATGTCAAAGTATGCGTAATATCTCCCAAAACACACTAGAATGGGCTTCCTAAAGATCCAAACCTTGGCCAACACGTGCATGTCCCTAACATGGCCATCCAACAATCACCAAGTGAATGAGACCATGTCTCTCCAAGTCCTGCACCATCAATAAGGAAATGTTTGCTAATAAGGTCTTCTGGTAACCCTTGATTGTTGTCTTGGTAATAACTCGGGATACCAATAAGCCAAGTGTTCCACATGATGTAGAGAGACTTGTCTAGCAATGTCATTTCTCTCCATATACAAGTACCTTTGTACTTGTATACCCACATGTAGGATCGTAGCTAGTCCAGTGCTAATCCCACCAAACAACTCCAATAGACATACTCCCTCTATTAGATACTACCAAGCAATAAGTGTGGTATCCAAAGGTGTCAAGGCAATCTACTCTAGAGGCTCATCCTCACACTCATCTCTTGGTGGTACAAAGGCTCCACTCCAAGCCTACTGCACCAACCAATTTGCATGTTGCTATAATGCCTCCTTTGAACTCCATAATGGAACATCCAAGGTGGATGGAACAATCCCACTTGTACTCCAAATCCAAGTGATCTCCTATGGTACTAGAGTATCCTTTGCATGAGCATTCTCCTCCAATAAATCACTAGGCCAAGTACCTACACCACTGAAAGTTGAAATTGATGTTGCCATGGTCTTGGATTATAGTGAGCCAAGACTACCATTATTGAAGTGTACTAGTAGGTGACATACTTGTCCCTCACCTAATTGCCAACCTGGTCTATAGGAGGCTGTCTCCTCTCAATAGTCAATATTGAAACCCATGGGATATAACACTTCTCTCCTAACTAGCACATCATATGACTCAACTATTGTTGCAATAGCTTGATCTCTCACCACCGAGCTATCAATTGGGTGATCAGGCTGAACTTGGACAACAAGCTCCCCACGTATGATGTACTATGTCGAACCACCACCTAGAGATGTTTGGATCTGAAATGGACACCTCTCTACATTGGTCTTCCGTAACTCCACATCAATAGCTACGGCCTTCCCCAACATAAGAGGCTATGTACCAAAGTCAAGTAAGACCCTCTATGGTGTATATACCTTCCTTGAAGGTCCCACCAAATGAAAAATCCCCTTTTGGTTATCCAACAAGACAACACCAGGTGTAAACCATGCTTGCTCAAAGGCCAGTAGTTGGTAACTCCTCTAATCTAGCCATTGCTACTTGCTATAAACCATTGGTTGTTGAGAAGATCCCATGCTACTCAACCAAGTCAGCTCCACTATCAACCACCTCTGCTCTAGAGGCAAAAACCACATCATCCTTACTCTCACAAAGTGTGGCAGCCAACCAAAACACTAGGGTTGGGTCAACTCCTAATGTAAACATATCCTTGGCTAAAAACAAAAGCCAATGCATAATCAGCTAAGCCGCCCCAACATCGTGCTAGACTTAGTCTATGTAGTAGCAAGTAGCTGACTAGCAGGTAGTCTATCATGCACCCCATCACCACCTACCACACTTGCACTAGGATAGCTAGGAGCCATGTATAACATCTATAGGGCCTCAAAGAGTGTGAAAGACTAAGGAAGTTTGACTTGTCTCCCAACCTCTCCTCTCTATAGGTCCAACTCCATTGATGCTCCTCTAGGCTCTGGAGCATGTACTACACTCCTATTCATTTTGACAAAGGCATCTACTTGTGTTGCTCCACACATGAAATCCAAGGCATCTCTATCACCAACATATGAGGTGGAAGCCTCTGCATCCGAATCTGATCTCCTCTAAGCTATGGCCATGCTAGCCAATCTATACTCCAACTGCTCAATATAAGTAGCTTATCAATCCGCACTCCTTGGTAGTTCTACCTCAAACACTAGAAGAACTCCACCATGGGGTTAAACCCCGATACTACACCACCTCTTGTAGTAGTACATCCACTTGTAGTAGCACCATCTCCAAGAGATCTACAAATGCTACTAGAGCTCAAACTCATGGGTATAGCCAATGTACCCCTAGAAATTGAGCTTGAAGGAATAGAGACATAATTTGGAGACCAATCCTATCTCCACAGCTCAATCTCCTCCAAGTAAGCTCTCCTAAACTCATGGTAGTTGTCTACTGGCGGACCTTCCAAGTGCTAAAATAATCCCTTCCATGCCATGAAAGGTATGAACAAAGTTGAGTTTTGCATCTACTGCAGATCACACCAACTATCAAACTCCTAGATGAAGTCATCCAACTCAATGGTACCTATTGTACTAAAGTAATGCCTAGAGCCTTTAGAGGCCCTATAAATCTCATTTGTACAAAAAAAACCGAAACCGAGGAGAAAAATATGAGAATGGAAGTTCATATTGAGACGTTTGAATGTGGGAAAACTCCAAATCCTAGCATGAGCTTTGGATTTGGTATTTATAGATAGCATACAAGGCCCTTGAGAAGCTTCTCAAGAAGCTTCCTTGAGCCACTTTCTTAGAGTGCAAGCCAAGTTAACTAGGAAGCTTCTCAAGAAGCTTCCTTCTAGAAGCCGCCTACTTGGCATGCAAGCTAAGCTAGTTAGAAGCTTCTAGAAGCTTCCTTCTAGAAGCTACTTGCTTGGGGTGCAAGTTTAACTAGTTGGGAAGCTTCCCAAGAAGCTTCCTAAATGCTTCTAGAATATTTTAGGCTAATTTGGCTTATTCTCTACTTTGTTAGCCTTACTAACTACATTGCTAAATTCCATATTGTTACATATTCTCCCGCTGCAAGTTGGTGATGTCCTCGTCGCCATTGAAGCTTCAAACTCCTGGATGGCCGTCTATGCATTTTGGAGGTGAGAAAGGGGTTCCCATGTGGCATCATGAAGGAGATACCCTTTCCAAAGGGCCTTGTACTCTATATGTTGGCGGTGTCCTCGTTAGATGTGATGACGCGTAAAGATACGATCAACTTCATACTCCTCATGATCATTGATAGAGATAGGGGAAGGAGGAGGTTGGACTTGAGAGGAAAAAGAATAGGGGTTAGGAACAAAGGATTTCAACTTGGAAATATGAAATACAAGATAGATGCGCATATGACAAGGCAAAGCAAGTCGATAAGCAACAAGAGAGACAATTCAGGTGACATCAAAAGGTCCTATCCAATTACGGCAAGTTTATGGACTTGGGTATCAAGTGAGGGGTAGATTACTAAAGAATAACATAACTTTATCACCGACTTCAAAGGTGAGATCATGACGATGGTGGTCCGCATATTGTTTTTGACGATTTTGAGCAACAAGGAGGTGAGATTTGGCTTGTTGGAGAGATTTGGATATGGTGGTCAAGAAGGTTGAAGTAAGAGGGACCTAATGTGGAAGAGGAGCAAGAAGAGAATCTAGGACAAGCAGATCTTGGCCAAAATTGAGAAAGAAAGGAGAGAATTTGGTGCTTGCCTATTTAGAATTGTTGTATTCAAACTCTACAATTGCAAGACATTCATCCCAATTGGCATGGTGAATGTTGACAAAGGCACGAAGCATATCTTCCAAGGTGCAATTTGCATGTTCAGTTTGTCCATCAGTTTGAGGTTGATAGGTTGTGGACAAAGCAAGCTTGGAACCAAGTATCTAGAAGAGGGCTTGCCAAAACTTTCTGGTGAAGTGAGGATCACGGTCAGAGATGAGTACACGTGGCATCCCATGATGTTTGAATACATTATTGAAGTAGAGTTGCACCAAGGTTGGAGCATCCGTAGTATCAACCGTTGGTGCCAAATGGATTTTCTTACTAAGCTTATCCATAAACACCACAATTGTTGTGTGAACTTGTTGTGTCTTGGGCAAGGAGGTGGTAAGATCTAAGCTCACATGTTCCCAACGAGTAGTTGGAATGGGAAGTGGCTGAAGGAGTCTACTTAGCTTCTGGTTACTGGCCTTGTTGCGTTGACATCTCTCACATGATTGGACAAACTCCCAAACATCTCGTGTCATGTTGGGCCACTGTAAAAGACCAAAACCAAGGAGAGAAATAGGAGAATAGAAAGTCACATTGGGACACTTGAATGAGTGAAAACTCCAAATTCCTAGCATGAGCTTCGGCCTTGGTATTTATAGGTAGCATACAAGACCCTTGAAGCTTCTCAAGAAGCTTCCTTGAGCCGCTTTCTTGGAGTGCAAGCCAAGTTAACTAGGAAGCTTCTCAAGAAGCTTCCTTCTAGAATCCGCCTACTTGGCGTGCAAGCTAAGCTAGTTAGAAGCTTCTAGAAGCTTCCTTCTAGAAGCTACCTGCTTAGGGTGCAAGTTAACTAGTTGGGAAGCTTCCTAAGAAGCTTCTTAGATGCTTCTAGAATATTCTAGGTTTATTTTGTCTTATTCTCTACTTCGTAAGCCCGACTAACTTTGTCACTAAACTCCATATTGTTACATATCCCCCCGCCGCTAGTTGGTGACGTCCTCGTCGCCAGTGAAGCTTTGAATTCCTTGATGGCCATCTGTGCATTCTGGAGGTGAGAAAGAGGTTCCCATGTGGCATCATGAAGGGGATACCCTTTCCAAAGGACCTTGTACTCCGTATGTTGGCGACGGCTTTGTTGAATATGGCGACGCGCAAGGATACGATCAACTTTGTACTCCTCATGATCATTGATAGGGACAGGAAGAGGGGGAGGTTGGACTTGAGAGGAAAAGGAAGAAGGGTTAGGAACAAAGGGTTTCAACTTGGAAACATGAAAGATAGGATGGATACGCATGTGACAAGGTAAGGCAAGCCAATAAGCAACAGGAGAGATAATGTGGTGATATCAAAGGGTCCTATCCAATTAGGAGCAAGTTTATGAACTTGGGTTTTAAGTGGGAGAGAGAGGTTACTAGAGGATAACATGACTTTATCACCAACTTCAAAGGTGAGATCATGACGATGATGGTCTGCATATTGTTTTTGGCGATTCTGAGCAACAAGGAGGTGAGATTTGGCTTGTTGGAGAGATTGGGATATAGTGGTCAAGAATGTAGAAATATGAGGAACCTGAGAGGGAGGGAGAGCAAGAAGAGAATCTGGAACAAGCGGATCTTGGCCAAAATTGAGAAAGAAGGGAGAAAATCCAATGCTTGCCTGTTTGGAATTGTTGTAGGCAAATTTTGCAGCCGCAAGACATTCATCCCAGTTGGTATGGTGGACATTGACAAAGGCATGCAACATATCCTCCAATGTATGATTGGCGCGTTTGGTTTGTCCATCAGTTTGAGGATGATAGGCCATGGACAAAGCAAGCTTGGTGCCGAGTATCTGGAAGAGTGCTTGCCAAAACTTCTCGGTAAATCGAGGATCACGGTCAGAGATGAGTACGCGTGGCATCCCATGATGCTTGAAGACATTGTCGAAGTAGATTTGCGCTAAGGTTGGAGCATCCACGGTATCACAGGTTGGTGCCAAGTGGATTTGCTTACTAAGCTTATCCACAAACACCACAATTGTGGTGTGTCCTTGTTTTGTCTTTGGCAAGGATGTGATGAGATCCAAGCTCACATGCTCCCAACGAGCGGATGGAATGGCGAGTGGTTGAAGGAGTCCACTCGGCTTTTGGTTGCTGGCCTTGTTCCGTTGGCAACTCTCACATGATCGGACAAAGTCTCGAACATCTTGTGTCATGTTAGGCCACCACCATTGGCATTGGAGGGTGCCCAAGGTCTTGTCTACTCCTATGTGACCAGCTATTGGTAAATCATGGGCTTCTTGAAGGCGCACAAGTCGAAGATCACCTTTGGCTAGAACATAGATCTGGTCTTCACGGAATAAAAGGCCTTCCTTGAAGGAGAAGGTGTTGTACTCCTTGTCGCGTGCTGTCAGACAACCATGTACCATTTGGAAGAAGGGATCTTGTTGTAGAGCTGATTGAAACTCATTATGGACCTTAGGGTCAATGGACACCGTTGTAATTGCCGCCGTGATGAGAGGAAGATCCTTCAAATCAGGTCATCGTGATAGAGCATCGGGGATGACATGGAACCAACCTGGTTTGTACTCAAGTTTGATGTCAAACAATTGGAGTTTCTCTTCTCATCGATGATGCCGACTCTTCATGTGCTCCAAGTGTAGGGTTTGCAACAATGGTTTGTGATTAGTTTGCATGATCACTTGTTTTCCCAAGAGATAATGCCTCCATACCTTGGTTGGCATATACCATTGCAAGTTGTTCCTGAATTGAGCAGAGTAATTTCTTTTAGCTATATTTAGTTGGCAAAACACAAAGGCGATAGGATGTAGTCCATCTGGAAATTCTTGTTGCAACATAGCTCCAATCGCAAAGTTAGAAGCATCAAAATCAACCACACAAGGTAGTTGAGGATCATATGGTTGAAGAATGGGTCTTGAAGACACCATATGCTTTAACTTCTAGAATGATTCTTCATACTTGGTGGTCCACTGGAAGCTTGAGTTCTTTCCCAAGAGGTCAGTCAATGGTGCAGCCACGTGAGCATAATAGTGGATGAACCGTTGGTAAAAACTGGCCAATCCATTGAATGCTCATACTTTTGTAGCATCCTTCGGGGTAGGCCAATTAGTAATGGCCTTGATCTTCTCTTCTTCCATCTTGATCCCCTCTGATGAGATCTTATGACCCAAGAAGGTAACCTCTTTTTGCCAAAAAGCACACTTTGACTTCTTATAGTAGAAATTCCATTACAATAGTCATTTTAGGACTTCTTGCACATGATTCACGTGTTCTGCCTCTGTCCTACTATAGAATACGTGAATCATGTGCAAGAATATCATCTAATAGAATATCATCTAAGAACACCACCACGGACCGATCCAATAGTCCCTCCAACACCCGATGCATCTGATCCATGAAGACTACTGGAGCATTAGTGAGTCCAAAAGGTAGAACTCTCCACTCAAAATGTCCATACCTTGTGCAAAAAGTAGTCTTTTGCACGTCCTCTCCTTCAATAGGAATTTGCCAATAGCCGTTACAAAGATCCAGCTTGGAAAAGTAGTGTGCTCCACTTAGTTGATCAAGCAAGTCATCGATCCAAGGCAAGGGATATGCATTCTTCACGGTTTGCTTATTGAGTCCACGGTAATCAATACAGAATCAAAGTCCTCCATCCTTCTTTGGAACAAATAGTACCGGTGCTCCCCAAGGAGAGGTACTATGTTGTATGAAATTCTTCTCCAACAACTCTATAAGTGTTATATTTGCAACTCCTCCAACTCCTTTGGTGAGAGCCAATAGATTGGTCTACTCACTAGAGTACTCCATGGCAATAACTCAATCTTGAAGGGCATACCTCGATTGGAGGGTAATCCCTTTGGCAGATCATCCGGAAACACATCTGCAAACTCCTGAACTATCCGATCAACCATTGCTTGATGAGGCTCTTGGCCCTCCTCAGACTGTTCTTGTGCAATCGGCTTGACCCACACCGCAAATACAGACTTATCTTCCTCCAAAGCTTGCTCTATGGTCGCTTCATTAACAAACTTCCCTTCCAGGGACTCATCTCTCTTCCAAGCTTGCTCTATGGTTGCCTTCTTGGCAAACTCCCCATCTTGGGACTCATCTCCCTTCTAGATTTGCTCTATGGCTCCCTTCTCGACAAACTTCCCATCTTGGGACTGACTATTCTTAGGCGTCTTACTCAGAGGTGCCAGACAACGTAATCGGAAATTTCTACCTTGGTGTTGTACTTGAATTTGTCGTCGGGTCCAATCAAATTGAACCTTATGACGTTCAAGCCAAGGTAGACCCAGAATGATATCATAGTGTAGAGGTGTTACTACAAACCTCATACACTCCAAATACTCCTTCCCAATCTTGAAGGTAACAGGATGTGAGGTGCGGAATGTAGAACCCTTTCTACCATCCGCCATCATCAAACTACTTCCAAACACTGGCTTGATAGGAATACCCAATTCCTTTGCTACTTGCATAAACATGCAAATTTCTGAACTTCCAGAATCAACCAAAATCTTACAACCCCGATCAGATATTGTACCTTGCAAGTGAAGCAAACTTGCATAGGTTGACCCTTCAATCCCATTGGAACTAATCAAGCTCCCAGTAGGTGGCTCAAAATCTCCTACTGGGATTCTTTGTTTCCCTAAACATTCTATTCCACAAACTCCATCTGGGCAACTTGTCGAGGTCGCCCATTCCTAAGTGGACATTCAACAATGCAATGTCCAACTTGGCAACAATAAAAGCAACCTCCATTTTGTCATAATCTTTCTTTATCTACTGTGCCAAGTGGTCTTCGTTGGATAGCATCAATCTCCATTGGTACTGGTTCTTCCATTCGTGGTATTGGTAGGCTTTGTGTAGGTCAAGGTCAAGACCAAGTTGTCGCAACCAAGGAATCAAAACGCTCAACCAATTGCATGGCTTCTTCTATGTTTTGTGGCTCCCGCATGGTCACCTCCAATTTGGTTCGTGACTTCAATCCTTGCACAAATTGATCCAGAACTTCACCTTCTTGGATATCTGGAATTTGCATGATGATGTTCTGAAATTGTGTGATATAGCTTCTCACTGAGCCAATCTGCCTCAACTCCACCAATTTATCTTGTGTGGCTCAGGTGGCATTTATAGTTTGAAATCGACCAAGTATTGCATCCTTGAATTCTGCCCATGTCAAAATTGGTGTAACAATTTGTCATTCAGCTCTTTCTACTCGAAATTGCCACCAAAGTTTTGCCACGCCATCCAATTGGCTAGAAGCCAAGAGAATTTGTTTCCGCTCGTCTTGAAGATTGGTGGCTTCAAAGTAACGTTCGCAGTCAAACAAAAAATTCTCCACTGTGCCTGGAAGATTCTTGCCTTCAAACACCTTGGGTTTTGGAAATCAAATGCAATCTTCTCCATCTCAAACTGGCGCTCTGTCTATCTGTTCTTGTCGTTGCTGGTCTCGTTCATCCAACAATCAAGTAAGATGCTTGATTTGTTGTTGCATTGCAAGGATAACATCCGGTATTGCCGCCATTGCTACTACTCTATTCTACTACACTCAATTTATTTAGTTGCTTAAAACATAGATACAACACGTCCACCGTTCTCCATAAGTTACAATTGGAAGTATCAAGGGTTCCTCTGACACGGTGATCATGTGTAGAAAATCCTGCCCAAAGTGCAAGGTGATGAATTGTGTGAAATGATGCTTTGGTAATATCTGGACATTAAAGTCCCAATGGTTTGGTGGAAGTGGATTTGGTGGTCCATAAGTTCCATCCATCCCATTCCTGCTCTGATACCAATGTAAAAGACCAAAACCGAGGAGAGAAATAAGAGAATGGAAATTCACATTGGG
Source organism: Lunularia cruciata (assembly GCA_948567375.1). NCBI lineage: Eukaryota > Viridiplantae > Streptophyta > Marchantiopsida > Lunulariales > Lunulariaceae > Lunularia > Lunularia cruciata. The sequence goes on along the minus strand of OX419755.1, from coordinate 8,168,148 downwards.
ATACTTGAATAAAGGAAAACTCAAAATGCCTAGCATGAGCTTTGGCCTTGGTATTTATAGGTAGCATACAAGACCCTTGAAGCTTCTCAAGAAGCTTCCTTGAGCCGCTTTCTTGGAGTGCAAACCAAGTTAACTAGGAAGCTTCTCAAGAAGCTTCCTTCTAGAAGCCGCCTACTTGGCGTGCAAGCTAAGCTAGTTAGAAGCTTCTAGAAGCTTCCTTCTAGAAGCTACCTGCTTAGGGCGCAAGTTAACTAGTTGGGAAGCTTCTTAGATGCTTCTAGAATATTCTAGGCTATTTTGTCTTATTCTCTACTTCGTAAGCCCGACTAACTTTGTCACTAAACTCCATATTGTTACAGCCACCACCATTGGCGTTGGAGGGTACCTAAGGTCTTGTCCACACTCATGTGACCAACTATTGGTAAATCATAGGCTTCTTGAAGGCACACAAGTCGGAGATCACCTTTGGCTGGAACATAGATCTGGTCTGCATGGAATAGAAGGCCTTCCTTGAAGGAGAAGGTGTTGTACTCCTTGTCGCTTGTTGTTAGATGACCATGTACCATTTGGAAGAAGAGGTCTTGTTGTAGAGTTGATCGAAACTTGTTATGGACCTTGGAGTCAATTAACACCATTGTAATTGCCGCCGTGATGAGAGGAAGAGACTTCAAATCAAGTTGTCATGATAGAGCATCAATGATGAAATGGAACCAACTTGGTTTGTACTCAAGTTTGATGTCAAACAATTGGAGTTGCTCTTCCTTTTGATGATGTCAACTCTTCATGTGCTCCAAGTGTAAGGTTTGCAACAATGGCTTGTGATCAGTTTGCATGATCACTTGTTTCCCTAAGAGATAATGCATCCATACCTTGGTGGCATATACCATTGCAAGTTGTTCTTGATCTTGAGTAGAGTAATTTCTTTCAGTTGTATTTAGTTAGCAAGACACAAAGGCAATGGGATGTTGTCTATATGGGAATTCCTATTGCAACACAACTCCAATTGCAAAGTTAGAAGTATCAAAATCAACCACATAAGGTAGTTGAGGATCATATGGTTGAAGAATGGGTCTTGAAGACACCATATGCTTCTTTTGGAATGCTTCTTCATGCTTGGTGGTCCATTGGAAGCTCAAGTTCTTTCCCAAGAGGTTAGTCAATGGTGTAGCCACATGAGCATAATAGTAGATGAACCGCAGGTAAAAATTGGCCAATTCATTGAATGCCGTACTTCTATAGCATCCTTTGGGGGTAGGCCAATCAATAATGGCCTTGATCTTCTCTTCTTCCATCTTGATCCTCTCTGATGAGATCTTATGACCCAAGAAGGTAACCTCCTTCTGCCAAAAGGCACACTTTGACTTCTTGTAGTAAAATTTCCATTGTTGTAGTTGCCTTGGGACTTCTCGCACATGATTCACGTGTTTTGCCTCTATCTTGTTATAGATTAAGATATCATCCAAGAACACTACCACAGACCAATCCAATAGTCTATCTAACACCCGATGCATCTGATCCATGAAGATTGCTAGAGAATTAGTGAGTTTGAAAGGTAGAACTCTCCACTTGAAATGCCCATACCTTGTGTGAAAGGTAGTCTTTTGCACATTCTCTCTATCAATAGGAATTTGCCAATAGCCGCTATGAAGATCCAACTTGGAAAAGTAGCATGCTCCACTTAGTTGATCAAGCAAGTCATTAATCCAAGGCAAGGAATATGCATTCTTCACGGTTTGCTTATTGAGCCCACGGTAATCAATACAGAAATGAATTCCTCCATCCTTCTATGGAACAAATAGGTGCTCCCCAAGGAGAGGTACTATGTCATATGAAGTCCTTCTCCAAAAACTTTGTAAGTGTTGTTTGCAACTACTCCAACTCCTTTGGTGAGAGCCGATAGATCGGTCTACTCACTAGAGTACTCCTTGGAAATAACTCGATCTTGAAAGGCATACCTCGATCAGAGGGTAATCCTTTTGGCAGATCATCTAGAAACATATCCGCAAACTCCTGAACTATCCAATCAACCATTGGTTGATGAGGCTCTTGGCCCTCCTTAGATTGTTCTTGTGCAATCAGCTTGATCCACACCACAAATATAGACTTATCTTCCTCCAAAGCTTGCTCTATGGTTGCTTTACTAACAAACTTCCCTTCTAGGGACTCATCTCTCTTCCAAGGTTGCTCCATCATTGCCTTTGTAGTAGACTTCCCATCTTGGGACTCATCTCCCTTCCAAGTTTGCTCTATGGCTACCTTCTTGACAAACTTCATATCTTGGGACTGATTATTCTTAGGTGTCTCACTCAGAGGTGCTAGACAACCTAATCGGAAATTCCTACCTTGGTGTTGTACTTGAATTTGTTGTTGGGTCCAATCGAATTGAACCTTATGACGTTCAAGCCAAGGTAGACCCAAAATGATATCATAGTGTAGAGGTGCTACTACAAACCTCATACACTCTTAATACTCCTTCCCAATCTTGAAGGTAATAGGATGCAAGGTGTGGAATGCGGAACTCTTTCTACCATCCGCCATCATCAAACTACTTCCAATCATTGGCTTGATAAGAATACCCAATTCCTTTGCTACTTGCATAGACATGTAATTCTCTGAACTTCTAGAGTCAACCAAAATCTTACAACCCCAAATAGATATCATACCTTGCAAGTGAAGCAAACTTGCATAGGTCTAGCCTTTAATCCCATTGGAACTAATCAAGCTCCCAATAGGTGGCTCAAAATCTCCTACTGGGATTCCTTGTTTCCTTGATCATTTCGCTCCACAACCTCCACCTCTGCAACTTGTTGAGGTCGTCTATTCTTGAGTGGACATTCAGCAATGCGATACCCCAATTAGTGACAATAAAAACAACCACAATTTTGTTGCAGTTTCTCTCTATTTGCTATGCCAAGTGGTCTTCATTGAATGGCATCAATCTCCATTGGTGTTGGCTCCTCCACTCGTATGTAGTGTATTGGTAGGCTCTATGGAGGTCGAGGTCAAGGTCAAGGTCAAAGTCAAGACCAAGTTGTTGCCACCAAGGAATCAAAACATCCGGCCAACCACATAGCATCCTCCAAATGTTGTGGCTCTCGCATGGTTACCTCTAATTTGGTTCTTGCCTTCAAGCCCCTCACAAATTGAACTAGAGCTTCACCTTCCAATATATCTAGAATTTTCATGATGGTGTTTTGGAACTACGTGATGTAACTTCTTACAGAGCCAATCTATTTCAACTCTACCAAGTTATCATGTGCAGCTTGTGTGGCATTTATAGCTTGGAACTGACTAATTATTATGCTCTTGAATTTTGCCCATATCAAATTGGTGCAACAATTTGTTGTTTAGCTTACTCCACTCAAAATCTTCACCATAGCTTTGCTACTCCATCCAATTGGCTAGAAGCCAAGAGAATTTGTTTTCAATCGTCTTGTAAATTGGTAGCTTCAAAATAATGTTCACAGTCAAACACAAAATTCTCCACCGCACCTAGGAGATTCTTGCCTTCAAATATCTTGGGTTTAGGGAATCTAATCCAATCTTCTCCTTCTTGAATTGGTACTCTCTCTACATGCTCTTGTCGTCAAAGATCTTGTTCATCCAACAATCAAGTAAGGTGCTCAATTTGTTGCTGCATAGCAAGGATGACATGGGGTATTGCCGCCATGGTTGCTACTTTATCACTCCACCCCTAATGTATCTAATTTTTTATTACATAGAAATAGCATGTCCACCGTTCTCCATAAGTTACAATCGGAAGTATCAAGGGTTCCTTAGATATGGTGATCATATGTAGAAAATCTTGTCCAAAATATGAGGTGATGAATTGCATGAAATGATGCTTGGGTAACACTTGGACACAAAAATCCCAATGGTTTGGTGGAAGTAGATTTAGTGGTCCATAAATTCCATCCATCCCATTTTTGCTCTGATACCAATGTAAAAAAAAAAGCCAAAAGCGAAGAGAGAAATAGGAGAATGGAATTCACATTGGTACGCTTGAATGTGAGAAAACTCCAAATCCTAGCATGAGCTTCGGATTTGGTATTTATAGGTAGCATACAAGGCCCTTGAGAAGCTTCTCAAGAAGATTCCTTGAGCCGCTTTCTTAGAGTGCAAGCCAAGCTAACTAGGAAACTTCTCAAGAAGCTTCCTTCTAGAAGCCGCCTACTTGGCATGCAAGCTATGCTCGTAAGAAGCTTCTAGAAGCTACTTGCTTGAGGTGCAAGTTTAACTAGTTGGGAAGCTTCCTAAGAAGCTTCTTAGATGCTTCTAGAATATTCTAAGCTAATTTGGCTTATTCTCTACTTTGTTAGCTTTACTAACTACATCACTAAATTCTATATTGTTACATCATCAATGTCCCATAACAATGGTGCAGACTATAACACCCATTTGTGCATGTGTGTGGTATTGTGATATTTAGCTTGGTATTATAAGTACTTGAGAGATATTATTTATATAGAGATAAAGGATGGTTCTACATTAGTCATGATTAGCTAGAGTTGGTCATAACTAAGATAAAGAGGACCTTACTTTAGAGGAGGTGGAAAAGATGAGCACCATTATTTTGGATTCTAGTGTGTTGACTTGGTATTATTCCTAGGTGTTTTGCTTTGAGGAAAGAGTTGAGAACTCTTGGGCCCGCAAGCCTTTTTGTTTTGGATTCTTCTATAGCCCAAGGTTAGCCAATGTGAAGGAATCCTTGACTTAGTGGTTGGGTCAAGATAAGATCACATGCTAGTGGAATATGCCCATGTGAATGGATATTTCTTTATACTTTTTGACTTTACTTGACTTTTAGTCTAGTAACTTGAGTTACTCCAATAATTAGTAACTTTGGTGTGTAACTATTTCACAAGTATATAAAAAAGGGTGAGGAGGTACTCATCATCCTTTCATTTGCAACTATCTCTCTCTCATTGAGTTCTCTAGTGAGCAATGTCTTGAGTCTTGGAGTGTTAGCCTTGGAGTAGTATGATGGAGTTGTATGATGGAGTTGTATGATGGAGTTGTATGATGGAGTTGGGGTTCCTTGCCTTCTTAGTCCATGGTGCGCTAGGTGAATGGACTTCTTCTAAAATAAATTTAGCTATTTTGCAAATCACTTCCTGTACCAATATATCCTTGTCCTTTTGGGTACCATAATAGCCATCAAAGGTTCATTCTGAGTGAGAGATAGGCCGGCTCACAGGACACGCCAAGTGCACTCTCAATTGAATAAGCTTCTATATCAAACTCCAACTCAAAGTCAATCTCCTACCTCAATGGGACCTAAGATACAAGATGATACCTAGCACCACTCCAAGTAAACCCACTGTGTACTATAGTGCTATCTCTTCTAGAATCCCCAAAGAACTCCATCGTGACAAAGTAACCATAAACCGCCAATCGCAAACCGCAACCGCAAGTACCCTACCAAGTGTCAACACCTCCAAGTGTCAACACCACCAAGTGCCAACACCTCCAAGTGCCAACATCACCAAGTGCCAAAAACAACGGCTAAATATCACTAACTAATGTAGCTCTAACTATGACAACTAAAATAGGAGAAAGTGCAACTTATAACTTGCCATCATAACATGCACTCTCACAATCTACAAGTCATCACTTCATGCCTCACTAGAGAGAAACAAAGGTAATCTGATTGGTCATCACTCCAGCCTCAACACTAAGAGCACACTAGAGCACCAATGCTCTAAATTTAAGGCACCTCACACAAATGTGGTGCACAAATAGGAAGTAGAGAATGGAGGGGATTCAATCACAAGAAATCTTAAAGAAAACCCTCCATCTCATAAAGCAACATGGGATTGACTCTGTGTGACAACCTGGCAAATATCAATTTTCCGGTAATCAAGTAAGTAAAGTTTGTTCTTGCAGAGATATTGGTCAGAATTGGTCATATACAAAGTCAAAAAGTAACAAGTAGTTCTTCTTGGTTACATCTTTAGTCTCTCAGGTAGGAACTACACCTAGAAGAGAGTAATAAATACTAATTCATAGTCTTGTCACAACAATTTGTCGCCCATAATTACAACTGCATCAAATCTTTCCAAACAATCTTGATTGTGATGATTTAGTCTCTCTTGAAAATGACACTTCACCATAAAATGACTTTGCCTCAAATTTGTGTTCCACCCCTCCACTAAAGACACAACTTCCTTGATCAAAATTGCTTCACATCAACTCAATGCTACACTCACAACTGTAGAATACTACCAACACTACAATTCCTCTCAGATCTGTCAAGGCATTACTTCAATTGCACTTCACTCAAGATCAAATACACAAAATGAAGATCAAGTTGTGGAATCAAACATCCAACAAACACACTAACGTGCACTTCAAAATTCTCCCAACACTCACAATTACAAACACAAAGTTGATACTCAAAATTAAGCTCAAGCAATGAGTATTGAAATCAACACTTTGCTTTATCTATTCTTAGAATTATGAGCTCTAAACAACAACATAGTGTGAATGCTTCCTTTAAATAGGCAGAGCACGCAAGCAGTTATCTAACAACTATATTGTTTTACAACAACTTTTCCTACTTGGAGATCCGAAATGACAATGCACCTCTTCATATCTGCCCCTTCAAATCTCAAATCTATTCCTACTCTAATCTTATGTCTACTTCTTCTTTGGCTTCCAAACCCAATGATCCTCCAAGTATTTCTCCTTCTTTGGGTCTATCTAATTCTACTAATTTCTTTGCTATTTCTACTATCTCTTTACTACAAACTACAATTTTAATGGTGGGTAACTTATCTAACTCTTTATTTCCCAACCCACTCTTCTCTAATGTCTTAGATGTCAAATCTAAAGACACCTACACTCTTACCTCTCTTACTCTGGGTCTAACTACTATCAATTCCTTTGCTAATCTACTATATTCTCATCAAGAATTGTAATTAAAAGCATGGATACTCTATCTATGCCTTCAATTTGTAACCCATTTTCCCCTAATTACTCATGTAATTGACCCAAAGACACATACTGTCTTGCACTTTGGGTACATTCACTACTACTATTTCTCTTCTAATTCTATCATATCTTGAATCAGAATTGATATTGAAATCATGGGTATCGTAAATATCTTCTTTCCCTACTCTAACTTCATTTGATGCCTTTGGCAAGACTCCCAAAGTCACCTTCACTGCACTTTGAGGTCCGAATACCTCAGATTTAGTCACCTTTGTCCTGAGACAAAGAAGCTTCTAACCCAAAGTCGTAGAGACCTGAGTAACATAGACCCAAAGTACTATGAACCCGAAGACACTCAATTACTCTATACAACTACTCCCAAAACTTCAAATGCTTGTAACTTCTGCTACAAACCGCCAAACTCCACGATTTTGGTGGCAACAAAAAGCCTTGAATAGGTTACTTCCAACGAGATATAACACACATGATTTGGAATTTTTTTCATTGAGATATAGCCCCCACAGTAATCCTGACCTACAACTTTGGGTCTACACTCCTTCAACATCTGATCCAAGTTTCTTTTCCTCTAACACAAAGTAAGCTTCTTTGGATCTGATCCAATCCGAGTCCTTCTTTCTCTAACATGAAGTTGACTTCCTCGTGCTTGATCAAAACATAGGTTTCCCCTCATTTCTTCTCTATTTGGTTTCAATTTGGTTTCAGCAAGACACATCTTCTTCAAAACTCGTCCAAAATGAAAAATGTGGGTACCACACTCTGCTACCATTTGGCATATGATATAATGGAAGTTACTATCTATGGCTTAAGCTACCAAGATCCCCAAGAATGGGATCAAATTGGCTCTGCTAGCCAAAGCTATAAATGTATAAATAATAATGAGCCAATCACTAAGACAATGAGTGAAGGTGGACTAGTTGGCTAGGGCACCAATCTAGGAATCAAAGATCTAGAGATCAAACCCTATTGTGCACAATCTAGCAAGATGTGTAGATTTTGCCAAATAGTGACCAAGATCTACTTTAAACTAGCTAGCCTCACGCTGGCAAGTTGGCCCTTCGTAGCCTCTCATAGCCCTATGCCTCAAAGCCTTGAAATAGCAAAAATTAGCAAAATGAGGCTTTTCTTCTTGCAACTTTGAACCCTCTCCAAATCTGGCAAAACTCCTCCAAATTTGGCCAAAATTTGATATAAACTCCAACAAAAATTTGACATAAACCTTAAAGTTGATTGATTGCCAAATCCTTTGCTAACTCTTCACTCAAGCCAAATTGAAAAAATAGGTTTCTCCAAATCACAAATTCCAATGGGTGGGTTCCCAATTCCACCTTCAATTTCACTTTTTGAGATCAACTCTGCATCTTGAGCTCAAAATCATAGCTACCATTTGAAAATTGCTTCTCATGGCTCAAAATTTGGCTAGCACTTCCGCACAATTTGTCTACCTTATTGCTAAATTTGCATCAATCAATGAGCTTTTGCACACCAGAGAAAACTTGAACTTTGATCGAGCTACCAATGATCCACTGAGCTTAGAGATACCACCAACACTCATAGTTCTTGCATCCAATTTCTCCCTCACCTCACTTCTTTGATACAATTAGTTTTTTTACACCACTTGAATCAACTCAACTTAGATCAATACTTGATTTATCACTCTATAAACTGTCAACAATTGGAGGTTGATTACAGTCAAGCTACACCCACTCTAGCTAAGAGAATCCAGGTGATGCTCACCTGCCTCAATCTACCATAGCCAAGAACTCAAAGGCTCAACATCAGGGAAGTGAGCTCTTTAGAGCTACATTTTGAAAGTATATCCCTCGACTCAAGCTAAGTCTGAAACCCTAACGGTCCCACTAACGGCACATCCAATAGTGCAAACGGTGCAAAGTGATAATAGGCCCCACCATGTAGTCAATATCCAAATACAAAATTTGACCATCGGAAATTATTTTATGAGTGATTGCTAAAATACCTCTAACTACTATCCCTGCAACTCTAATGTTTGAGCAATCTAGATGCAACACTACAAATGACATGATAATATTATTGTACCAAACTCAAAATAGTATGGGTGAGATACCATTGGAAAGCTCTTGATGAGAAAAATATGGGGTGAGAAGGCAACACCTTTTCTCCCAAAGGAGAGTGAATCTTCAAGGCCTCCTTCAATCATATAGGCCTCCAAAAGTACCTCTAAAGTTTTTAGAGTATTTTTGGTCTCTGCCCTATTAGTGGAAGTACTCTTTTGATGATACCTTTATCTATTCCACTTAGACCATCATATATAACATCCTTCCAAATTTTACTAAGCCAATTTCCACCTCTAGATAATATGTCCAGCTTATGGTATTACAAACCTCTCCCCTTTAAGATACAACATCTTCATTGCGAAGCTATAGCTCAAAAGATTGCACTAACACCAATGCATGAGTCAAGTTAGCTACTAGCTCTCATGTTGCCTCATACAATGGGTACCCTTTCCAATGTATAGGATATTCTACACACAAATGCCGGGTACCAAAAATGCATTTGACTTCATATTCCTCTAATCCATGGATTGTTAGACAAGTTCTAACTTCTTGTATGGAAGGATAATAGAGTGGTTGGGATGCATATGTACATTGTAAGGAAACATGGAACACTTGATGGATCTTCATATATGGTGGTAGCTTCAAGTGATAGGCTATTATGTTGATTTGATGGAGGATAGGAAAAGGCCAAATAAAATAAGATCTAAGCTCATGAGGGCCGACTAATGTGAGGTTGGTTGTGGACAACCAAACTTGATTCCCAATGTTGAACTCCATGTGCGTATGATGTGCATCCGCATACTATTTTTGTCAATTTTGGATGATCTACAACCTATGCTTGGTGTTCTCTACACCTTGTTGGATTCTAGAAACAAAAGTGTTGACAACATTAACCTTTGTAGCCATTAGGTGGATCTTTACTAAGCTTGAAGGTGTGAAAGGGTGCTCTCCATACATGAGGAAGAATTTTGTAACTTGTGTTGCATTCATTGAACTATTGTAGGCAAATTCTACTAGTGGAAGTAAGGTGTCACACCTTTCTTGCTCCTCTAAGGTGAAGCTCCAACACATGTCCTAAATAGTGTGATTAGCCAACTCTATTTGTCCATTGGTTTGTGGATGGTATGCCATGGACATAACTAGTTTGGTTTTGAAGACATCAAAGAGTGTTCTCCAGAAAGAAAATTTAGTGAATTGAGTACCTTGATTGGTGATGAGCACTTGAGATAGGCCATGGTAAGAAAAGACTACAACTAAATACAATTGAGTTAATTATGGAGAAGTCAAATCCTTGGTCATAGGACATACATGAATAATTTTGTTGAGTTGGTCTACAAAGACTATAATGGAGTCAAGCCCTTGAAATGGTATTGGATAATTCACAAACCAAATCCATGATGACTTGTTCCTAATGTTATATAAGAGTAGGGAGGGGTTGAAGGAGTCTTGTGAGAGCTTGCTTAGAGGCTTTATATTTTTGATAAAGTATGCAACTTTGAATTGTAATACTCATTTATGCATGTGTGTGGTATTGTGATATTTAGCTTGGTATTACAAGTACTTGAGAGATATTATTTATATAGAGATAAAGGAAGGTTCTAGATTAATCATGATTAGCTACATTTAGTCATAGCTAAGATAGAAAGGACCTTACTTTAGAGGAAATGGAAAAGATGAGTACCACTATTTTGGATTCTAGTGTGTTGACTTGGTATTATTCCTAGGTGTTTTGCTTTGAGGAAAGAGTTGAGAACTCTTGGGCCCGCAAGCCTTTTTTGTTTTGGATTCTTCTATAGTCCAAGGATAGCCAATGTGAAGGAATCCTTGACTTAGTGGTTGGGTCAAGATAAGATCACATGCTAGTGGAATATGCCCATGTGAATGGATATTTCTTTATACTTTTTGACTTTACTTGACTTTTAGTCTAGTAACTTGAGTTACTCCAATAATTAGTAATTTTGGTGTGTAACTATTTCACAAGTATATAAAAAAGGGGTGAGGAGGTACTCATCATCCTTTCATTTGCAACTATCTCTCTCTCATTGAGTTCTCTAGTGAGCAATGTCTTGAGTCTTGGAGTGTTAGCCTTGGAGTAGTATGATGGAGTTGGGGTTCCTTGCCTTCTTAGTCCATGGTGCGCTACCATAATAGCTATCAGAGGTTCATCTTGAGTGAGAGATAGACCGGCTCACAGAACACACTCTATTACATTGTTGCTCATCTTGGGCCAATAGTAATGGTGTTTAATTGGATCTAAGGTCTTGTCTACTCCAATGTGACCTACAAAGATATAATCATGACATTCTACTACGATGGTGGATCTTAGGTCTAAGGCATCCGGGATCCACAACTTGCCATCAAAAAAGGTAAGTCTTTGGGTGCTGGTTACACCTTTGGACAATTGAGTTCCTACAATATGTGGGTCAATCTTTGTAGTAGTAAGAATCTTTGGCCAAAATCCTAGGTTCATCTTGACCTCTACCACTAAATTATGTACCATAGGCATTTTGGTGAATGCATTTGCAAGTTGCTTCTTGCCTTACACATATATTATTGTCATATTGAACCATATCTCCACTCTACTCACTTGTAACAATATGGAATTTAGCGACAAAGTTAGTTAGGGTTAACAAAGTAGCAAATAAGCCAAATTAGCCTAGAATATTCTAGAAATATATAGGAAGCTTCTTGGGAAGCTTCTTGACTAGCTTAGCTTGCACCCCAAGTAAGTAACTTCTAGGAACTTCTAACTAACTTAGTTTGCATGCCAAGCAAGTAGCTTCTAGATGGAAGCTTCTTGAGAAGCTTCCTAGTTAACTTGGCTTGCACTCCAAGAAAGTAACTTCTAATACCAAGAGCTAGCCATATGATCTACATGTGAAATTTGGTTTAGTAATATCTAGAATGATGTTATACATGATGGTCAAAATAGCTTAGATAGAAGTATCAACAAAAGAGTACTTCTACTAATAGGGCAGAAACCGAAACAGACATGAGAACCTTAGAACCAATAGCTAGACATATGATTTAGAGATGAGAATTGATTTGGTAACATTTGGAAGGATGTTACACCTGATGAACTAAACAGATCAGAAATATGTATCACCAAAGGGGACTTCTACTAATAGAGTAGGAACCAAAATATGCCTAAAATTTTTGAAGGCAATTTTGGAGGCCTAAATGGATGAATTAGACCTCAAAAATGTACAAATTGCCCCCCTCTCCCCAATGCAGGAAAGGTTGGCCTCCCCCCACCTTGGTTTGTCTTGTCAAGAGCTTTCCAATGGTACCTTATGTGATTCTGAGACTCCTATAGGAAGATTCCCTAAAAGATCCTCTTTGGTCAAAGCCTATTTGACCAACCAACTAGGACCTGTGAGCCGGCCTGTCTCTCACTCAGGATGAACCTCTGATGGCTATTATGGTAGCGCACCATGGACTAAGAAGGCAAGGAACCCCAACTCCATCATACTCCTCCAAGGCTAACACTCCAAGACTCAAGACATTGCTCACTAGAGAACTCAATGAGAGAGAGATAGTTGCAAATGAAAGGATGATGAGTACCTCCTCACCCCTTGTTTATATACTTGTGAAATAGTTACGTACCAAAGTTACTAATTACCGTAGTAACTCAAGTTACTAGACTAAAAGTCAAGTAAAGTCAAAAAGTAGAAAGGAATATCCATTCACATGGGCATATTCCCCTTATCTTGACCCAACCACTAAAGCAAGGATTCCTTCACATGGGCTATCCTTGGACTAAAGAAGAATCCAAAACAAAAAGGCTTGCGGGCCCAAGAGTTCTCAACTCTTTCCCCAAAGCCAAACACCTAGGAATAATACCAAGTCAACACACTAAAATCCAAAATAGTGGTGCTCATCTTTTCTACTTCCTCTAAAGTAAGGTCCCATCTATCTTAGCTATGACTAACTTTAGCTAACCATGACTAATATAGAACCATCCTTTATCTCTATATAAATAATATCTCTTAAGTACTTGTAATACCAAGCTAAATATCACAATACCACACACATGCACAAATGGGTGTTACAGACCTAGACCGACATGTCACCCATCCAAGTAAGTAATCCAAGGATGGAGCTTGATGACATGTCACCTATATGTGTGCCTAATCCTATGGTGGAGCTTCTTTGGAGGAGATCCTCATTGTCTATATAATAAAGAGAAGGTGCTCCTTTGGGGCACCAAATATTTGAGTGTGTAATTTGTATTTTCTCTCTTCTTTTGTCCTTGAAGTACTATACAACTCAAGGAAGCTTCTTGAGAGGCTTCTCAAGAATCTTGTATGCTCTCTATAAATACAAGAGCCAAAGCTCATTCTAAGCATTTATAGTTTTCCCACATTCATGTATCCCAATGTGATCTTCCATTCTCCTATTTCTCTCCTTGATTTTGGTCTTTTAAACCACCAAATTTGTTGATGAGATAGATCTTTCTGGGTTTCAAGGTAGACTAGAGGTTTGTAGTATATCTCTACTCAAATGCCTTCTTGCCAAGATAGTGCTTTCAATGCTTGGTTGTAAGGACAATGGCCAACTCTCCTTGTTTGGTTGTAAGATAGTTGCATTTTTGTTAGTAACAACTTTTGAGAGAAGTATGCAACTAACTGCCATCAGTCATTCCATTCCTATTGTAGGTTGCTCTTACAATGCCTAATGTATTTGCAAACAACTTGATTAGACATTTTAGGTCATACCATTTCAAGATTGGTGCATGAAGTAATGCATCTTTCAATTCCAAAAAGGCCAATTCTTGTGCAGTTCTCCACATCTACTTCTTCCCCTTGCTAAGTAGTGCCATTAGCAATTGTGTAACCTTAGAGAAGTCCTTAACAAATTGGTGATAAAAAAATATCAATCCCAAAAAACTCTTGAGTTAAGTCTGATCTTCTAGAGCACCCCATTTTTGAATGAACTCTATTTTATGTGTTAACACTTGGATACCTTCTACACTTACTCTATGCCCCAAGTAGTCTACTTTAGACTTGCCAAATTTTCACTTTGAGATTTTAGCATACAATTGATTTGCTTATAGAATTTGGAGGACTTCTCATAAATGTTGCTTGGTCTTTGTCATTTTCCTTTTATAAACTAAGATGTCATCAAAGAAATGATAACAAATTTATCCAAGTATGGATGAAATATATCATTCATCAAACTTATGAAAGTGGTTGGTGCGTTGGTGAGGCCAAATGGCATCACCAAGTACTTAGTGCAACCATACCTTGTTTGAAAGGTGGTTCTATATATGTCTTCCTTCATGATCCTAATTTGGTTGTAATCACTCTTTAGATCAAGTTTGGTGAAGTATTTTGCCCCATAGAGTTGATCAAATAGATTATCTATGCAAGGTAATGGAAAATTTTTCTTCATCATTTGTTGATTTAGGTCTTAATACTCATGCACATGTGCATTGTACCATCCTTCTTCTTCATAAACAAGACAAGATCCCAATATGGTGATATGTTGGGTTGGATAAACCCTTTTTGCAACACATCCTCAATTTGACCTTTACACTTCAATTCATGAAAATGATAGTTGAATAGGGTCTTATAAGGAGGTATCTTCCTAAGAAGTATCTTGATTTTATGATCTACTCTCCTTTTGGTGGTAATCTTGATGGTAAATCAGCTAAAAAGACATTTTGAAACTTATTGATCACATTTTCAATTTCTCAAGAATTTGTCCATCAAGTTATGCACTCTGGACTTCTTTTATTAGACCCATGAAACATCTATCTATCTTATTGATAGTGGTTATTCTTATGACATAGAGAGGTAGTTCTTGCCTTTGTGATCTTGCTTTATGCATGATCTTCCATTGGCTAGTTCTCACTATTTTCTTTCTCTAATCAACCATGGGGTTATAGTACTCCATCCATGGCATGCCTAAGATTACATCATAATGAGCTAACTATATCACTCGCCACTCAATTGCTTCTTAATACTCTTTTATAAAGAGTGCTACCTTCCTAGGTAACGATTCTATCCTCTCTATCTGACCATCAGGTAACTCTACTTCTTCATTCTCATCCCTCTCTTTCCATCCCCAACTTTATTACAACAAAGTGAAAGAAAAAGTTCTCTATTGCTCCAATATTTATCAATGTTTTCATTTGATTGCCTTCTAGGACTCCATCTATGATAATAAGTCGTACATTTGTCTTCCTCAACCTTTGTGAAAATTTTTTTTACTCTTCCTCCACTTTTACTCTTCTCTATTCTTGAGCCAATAAGGCTTCAAGGTACATTTATTGGCAATCTTCATTTTTTGATGTGATTTCAATATCCTCTCCATGTTGTTCAAATATTGTCTATATGGAGGCTGAGGGCCTCTACAAAGATGAGCATGACAATTGATGACTATGTAACCAACTTGGCCATAATTGTAATAATGTTTTTGTTTTGCTCAAGCCCCTTCCTCTCATGGGACTCCATCTCTCTTTTCTTCAACCGGTCCACATTCTCCTTGGAGCAGTTGTGCTCCTTGGTCTTGGAACCAAATGTTACCCAATTCCATAGGAATTGGTCTACCAAAGTTTGGTGTTTCAGTCCAATATTGTTGAGTTGGGACTACCCCTTCATCTCCTCCAAGCACCTTTGCTATTTCTTGAGCACAAGCAATGGCTTCAAAAATAGTTTGAGTATTTTGAACCATTACTATAAAATACCAAGACCAAGGAAAAAATAGGAGAATGGAAGCTCACATTGGGACACTTGAATGAGAGAAACTCAAAATGCCTAGCATGAGCTTTGGCTTTTGTATTTATATGGAGCATACAATGCTCTTGAGAACCTTCTCAAGAAGCTTCCTTGAGCTACTTTCTTGGAATGCAAGCCAAGTTAACCAAGAAGCTTCTTGATAAGTTTTTTTTCTAGAAGTCGTCTATTTGACTTGCAAGCTAAGCTAGTTGGAAACTTCTAGAAGTTACTTACTTGGGGTGCAAGCTAAGCTAACCAAGAAGCTTCCCAAGAAGTTTCCTAGATATTTCTAGAATATTCTAGACTAATTTGTCCTATTTGATACTTCATTAGCCCTAACTAACTTTGTTGCTAAACTTCATGTTGTTACATATTCCTCCACCACTAGTTGGTGATGTCTTCATTGCCATTGAAGCTTCAAACTCATGGATGGCTATTTGTGCATTCTGGAGATGAGAAAGAGGTTCCCATGTGGCATCATGAAGGGGATACCCTTTCCAAAGGATCTTGTATTTTGTATGTTGCTGGCGGTTTCGATGAATGTGGCGATGCGCAAGGATACAATCAACTTTGTACTCCTCATGATCATTGATAAGGATAGGAGGAGGAAGGGGTTGGACACAAGAGGAAAAGAAGATGGTTTAGGAACAAAGAGTTTCAACTTGGAAATGTGAAAGATAGCGTGGATACACATCTGACAAGGCAAGGCAAGGCAAGGCAAGTCGATAAGCAACAAGAGAGATAATTTGGGTGACATCAAAGGGTCCTATCCAATTAAGGGTGAGTTTACAAACTTGGGTATCAAGTGAGAGAGGTAGGTTACTAGAGGAGAGCATGACCTTATCACCGACTTTGAAATGTGAGATCATGATGATGGTGGTCCACATATTATTTTTGCCAATTTTGAACAAGGAGATGAGATTTGGCTTGTTGGAGAGATTGGGATATGGTGGTCAAGAAGGTGGAAGCATGAGGTACATGAGATGGAGGAAGAGAAAAAGGTGAATCTAGAACAAGTGGATCTTGGCCAAAATTGAGGAAGAAAGGAGAGAATTGGTGCTTGCCTATTTGGAATTATTGCATGCAAACTATATAGATGCAAGACATTCATCCCAATTGGTATGCTAGATGTTGACAAAAGAGTAAAGCATATCTTCCAAGGTGAAATTTTCATATTCAGTTTGTCCATAAGTTTGAGGATGATAAGCCATGGACAAATCAAGCTTCGTGCAGAGTATCTGGAAGAATACTTGCCAAAATTTTCCAATGAATCAAGGATCACGGTCAGAGATGAGTACACAAGGCATCCCATGATGGTTGAAGAAAATGTTGAAGTAGATCTATGCCAATGTTGGAGCATCCATGGTATCAAAAGTTGGCACCAAATGGATTTGAATACTAAGCTTATCCATAAAGACCATAATTTTTGTGTGACCTTGCTTCATCTTGGGCAAGGACATGATGAGATCCAAGCTCATATATTTGCATCAAGTAGTTGGAATGGGGAGTGGCTGAAGGAGTCCACTTGGTTGTTGGTTGTTAGCCTTGTTGCATTGGTAGCTCTCAAACGATTGGACAAAGTCTTTAACATCTGTGTCATGTTGGGCCACCACCATTGGCATTGGAGAGTACCAAAGGTCTTGTCCACACCCTTGTGACCAATGATTGATAAGTCATGGGCTGCTTGGAGGCGCATAAGTTAGAGATCACCTTGGGTTGGAACATATATCTGGTCCTCATAAAATAGAAGGCCTTCCTTGAAAGAGAAGGTGTTGTAATTTTTTTTGCATGTTGCAAGATGACCATGTACCATTTGGAAGAAAGGATCTTGTTGTAGAGTTGATCTAAACTTATTTTGGACTCACGTTTGATGTCAAACAATTTGAGTTGCTTCTCCTATGATGAGGTTAACTCTTCATGTGTTTCAAGTGTATTTTTGCAATAATGGTTTGTGATCAGTTTGCATGATCACTTGTTTGCATGATTCCCAAGAGATAATGCCTCCATACCTTGTGGCATATAATATTGCTAGTTGCTACTGGTCTCAAGAAAATTAATCCCTTTTGATTGTATTTAGTTGGTGAGACACAAAGGTAATGGGATGTAATCCATTTCAAAATTCTAGCTGCAACATGGCTCCAATTGCAAAGTTAGAAGTATCAAAATCAACCACACAAGGTAGTTGAGGATCATATGGTTGAAGAATGTGTCTTGAAGACACCATATGTTTCCAGTTTTAAAATGCTTCTACATCCTTGGTGGTCCACTAAAAGCTCAAGTTCTTTTCCAAGAGATCAGTAAATGGTGCGGCCACATGGGCGTAATAGTGGATGAGCCGTGAGTAAAAACTAGCTAATTGTAATACCAATAGCTAGATAAATGATCTAGAGATAAAATTTGGTTTGGTAACATCTAGAAGGATGTTATACATTATGGACTAAGTAGATCAAATAGAGATATCACCAAAAGAGTACTTTTACTAATAGGCCAAAAACCACAACATGCTTGGAAACTTTAGAATCAATAGTTAGACATATGATCTAGAGGTGAAACTTGGGGTGGTGAGATCTTAAAGGACGTTACACATGATGGAGAATGTAAATTAGATAGGGATATCACCAAAAGAGCACTTCTACTAATAGAGCAAAAGCCAAAATAGGCCTTAAAACTTCAGAGGCAATTTTGGAGGCCTAAATGGATGAATTAGGCCTAAAAAATATGAAAACTTCTCTCCCCACCATGGAGTAGGGGCTAGCCTTCCTCTCCCTGGTTTGTCTTGCCAAGAGCTTTCGTATGGTACTTCATCCATGTAATTTTGAGATTTCTACAAGAAGAATCACTAAAATATCCCTTTGATCAAAGCCTATTTGACCAACCAGATGGGACCAGGACCAACATGTCACCCGTCCAAGCAAGTAATCTAAGGGTAGAACTCACAAACATGTCACCTATCCATGTACCTAATCCTATGGTGGAGCTTCCTTGGAGGAGATACTCTTTGGCTATATAATAAAGAGAAGGTGCTCCTTTGCTGCATCATAGTTTGAGTGTGGAATTTGTGTTTTTTTTTATTGTGTTTCTCTATCCTCAGAATATTACAAATCCACTCACTCAAAGGGAGCTCCACCCTTGGATCAAATACATAGATTAATGATATGCTAAAAAGCTCCATCCTTAGATAAGTTGCATGGATAGGTGACATGTAGATCCTTGCCCTATTTGGTTGATCAAACAACTTTGACCAAAGGGAATCTTTGGAGAATCTTCTTGTAAGAAGCTTAGAATAGCATGAGTGACATATTGTTAGAAAACTCTCAATGAAACAAACATGGGGGAGAAGGCAACACCTTTCTACCAAAGAGAAATGACTATTATCATTTTCAAGGCCTAATTCATTTGTTTAGGCATCCAAAATTGACTCTAAAAGTTTTCAAGGTATTTTTGGCCTTTTCCCTATTAGTGGAAGTACTCTTTTGGTGACATCTCTATCTTATCCACTTAGACCATCATATATAACATCCTTCTAGAGTTTACCAAGCCAATCTCCACCTCTAGATAATATGTCTAGCTAACAGTATTACAAACCTCTCCCTTTTAAGTCACAATATCTTTGTTGTGAAGCTATTGCTCAAAAGATTGCATTAATGGCAAAGATGTTGCTCAAAATATTGCACTCTAAATAATGTGTCTAGCTAATGGTATTAGACCAATGGGCTACCATCAAGCCCAACCCAAACATGTTATAAAAACCAAGAAGTATAAGGAGGCCTTGTTGCAACACAAAAAGATAGGGAAATGAGTGCCAATTGATATGATGGGAGTAAGCATGAGCAAATGAAAGGCAAACGCAATGCAAACCTAGTCAAGGAAGAGACATAAGCCTAATCCTCAAGTTGTGAGCTCCTTAGACAAAGAGAATTCCTAATCCGTGGGTGTGTCGGGAAATCAGGATGGGAGTGACTACCAATCTCTAAGAACTCCCCATGTTAAAAAACCACAAGTGAGTGGGGAAAAGGAATCATTTGAGGGAGGTGGCACCTCAAAAATATGAGACTTTTAAATTGAAAAAACTGAAAAAAATTTGAAGTGTCCTCCATAAGAAAGGGGTAGTGATGTGGAGCAAAGCATGGAAATACAATCCACTCTTGTGGTGGTGGTGGAGTTGAGGGCATTAGATCAGCCCGCCACCAAGAGAGAAAAAGAGACTATGGTGGATGAGGAGGAGAATATTCATATATCCTAGTTACAACTCAAGAAGACCTCTCCTCCAACATGGAGAATGAAGACAATCTGGAGCTCACTTGCATTGCCTTCATAAGAGCAATGGGTGGTGACTCTATCCCAAGGACCTATACATGAGGATGTCTTGACCACACTCTCATGGTCAAAAGAGAGGAGGTTTTCAAGTGGAGAGAGGGGAAGGGTTTAAGGAGACAACTCTCCTTAGACCTAGATAAAGTAATTGTGGCTTCAACAGCTATTGCTAAGATTGTAGTAGCATTTGAAGTGTTGGGTGGTGGAAGATTGGTGAAGGAGAAGGGAATGTCGAGTTCTCCACCAAACCTAGTGAAGACCACACCTATTCATGATTGCTTACAAGAACGGGAAAAAAACCCAACACTACAACAAGAAGAAATAAGGGTTAGTCTGACCTCACCAACCTACAAGGAGTTGGAGCTCGATTATCTTGTGAAATACCTACCCTTGTCAACCTAGGTTGTTCACATGTTAGGGTTGGTGTTGAAAGCCATGGAGGACCTGCTGCCTACATATCAAGATATTGACCCAATTGTGATAGATAGTTTTTATATTATCAAATTTAGAAGACCATATGGGAGAAGCTTGGAGTGGAGAAAGAGTTGACCGAGGCTCCCACAAGCATTGTGCACCTAAAGGCTCAACTTATTGAGCTCCAGGGGCATTGCCATTACCAAGAGCAAAAGCTAGACCAATTGGAGGCTTGTGAGCTTGCACCATTTGGGAGGGAGTTTGGTCATGAGAGGGAGAAGTTGTCACCACAATCAAACTTCAGCAGGTTGGACCAAACAAGGAGAAATGGTCCCAAGTGCTGACTTATTATGAGTTCATGAGATGAATGATGCTCTCATAGATAAAGATGCAAAGCTATGATGGGCCAAAAGGGAGCATGATACCTTGTCCTCAAACCTCAAGGCGTGGAAGAAGGATAGTGATACCTTGCTGGAACAATACTGAGCAGAGCTATGCCTAGTGAAGGCCAAGCTTGCAGTGATGAAGGTTGGTACTGCCTAGTGCAAACAAGCTTTTTCTTGGATTTAAACAACTTCATGACTAGCTCCTCTAAGATCTTCCTCCAAGGATCTTCAATTTTGGGGATAGACCAACCATTGTTGGTCTTCCTATCTCAAAAAGTAGATATAAATTTGGCCTCAAAGGTCATATTTAGTTGAGCCAAAATATTATCTAGGGTCATGCCGTCCGGGGGTGAATTTTAGATGAATTTTGTAAAAAGTGAAGAGGTTCTAGGCCTTAGACCAATATTTACCATCTTGGTTCAATTGTTGTCATGTTGTGGTTTGTGTAGCCCATAAAAATGTTTGGGTTAAAGAATGCTCTTGTTGAGTTCCAAAGGTCATGGATAGGATCCTAGTTGGGTTGGATTTTGCTTGGTGCTATACTGATGACATTTTGGTCTATAGCACTATTGTGGAGGAGCATGGGAGACAATTGTTGGAGGTGTTTGAGAGATTGAGATCTCATGGACTCAAATTACATCCTAGGAAGTGTAGGTTCTTCCATGAGCAGGTTGAGTATTTGGGTCACACTATCTACCCCCGTGGACTTGGTGTTCAACAAACCAAGGTGGAAGCTATTGCACTTATTCCTTGACCTATAGATGTGAGTAGAGTGTGAACATTCCTTGGATTGGTAAACTTCTATTACCGCTATGTTAGAGGATTTAGTGCCATTGCCAAGGCCTTGATGAAGCTGACCAAGCTTACACAAGAGTGGTGTTGGAGAGAGCTTTTGTAGAGCTCAAGGAGAAGTTGACATCTGCTCCTATTTTGAGAAGACCGATCAAAGGACAACCTTTTCAAGTTCACACTGATTGGAGTATATTGGAGCTTGGAGCAATGCTCACCCAACATGATGATGAGGGGAAGGAGTTTGTGGTGGCCTATGCTAGTCGCTCCAACAATTCAATGGATGCAAAGTATAGTTCATATGAGGGGGAGTGCTTGGCATCAATTTGGGCAATAGCACATTTTTTATGTTACCTATTTGGTAACCCCTTTACTCTTATCATTGATCATCAGCTATTGAAGTGGTTGATGGAGTCCAACAAGCTTTCAAGGAAATTTGTATGATGGGCTCTGATTTTACAAGAGTATGATTTCACGGTCATTCACAAACATGGAGTGGTGAACCATGATGCAAATGGGTTGAGTAGAAACCCATGGCCCAACCAATAGATCAGACCAAAGCACGTTGGCATGGTGAGATAGATGAGGAGATGGTTCTAGGTTGGCATGCATATGCCTTTCTTTGTATATTTTTGAGACTTTGGTGGTATCTCTCTTAGCGCATACAAGAGGAGTTATTGAGGTCACAGATCAAGAGAGTGAAGATATTGGTACAGTTCAACAAGACATTCATGATCATGTCTTAGTGATGGACTATCTTTGCATTGGTGTTGTGGGTGGCACGATTGGGACCAAGGAGAGAGACCATGTTCTTCAACAAACTAGATGGTTTAGATTGGAGGGAAGATAACTTTTGCATGTATGGGAGGATGATAGAGTGAGAGTAGTACCACTTCCATCTCAAAGATTGTAGTTGATCGATCATGCTCATGAGGAGCTAGGACATTTCGGAAAAGTATATATATAGTGTACTCTAGAGTCATTATTAATGGTGCGGTATGCAGACCAATGTGTAGCAATTTGTTGCCAGGTGTGTGGTTTGTGACCAAGTTAGAGCATCATTTAATGCTCTTACGCCACAATTACACCCATTACCTATCGTGGAATTGGGTTACCATTGAAGTTTGGACTTTGATGGACCTTTACCATTGATTGTGAGACATCATCGGTATGTTTTGGTGATGGTGGAACACTTCTCCAAGTGGATTGAGTTGGTGGCAGTTCCTAACAAGTCCAGTGAAGGGATGGACGGCTTACTCGTCCTTGGATCAGATTCTTAGTCAGTTTGGTGCACCAGTTGAGGTTTTGACTGATCAAGGTACAAAGTTCTTAGGGGAGTTTTAGGTCTTGTGTGACAAGGTTTTGATTGATCATCGTACTACCTCCCAAGATCACCCTAAGGCAGATTGATTAGTAGAGAAAGTGGTTCAAATAGTGAAGAGAGGATTGCAAAAGTATGGTTTATAGAGAGGCCACTTGGGAGATTGGGATCTCCAATTACCTTGGTTGGCCATGGGCTATTGGTTCAGCCAGCAAGCCTCCTTAGCATCCTTCTCTCCTTACTTTCTATTTTATGGATGAGTCCAGATTTACTTGTAGCCATTTGTCAAGATGCTATTGTAGTCTTGGACTTGGATGATCCTGATGTATGGGTGAGTGCATGTTCTCAATGGGCAAAGATCTTCTGGATGCTGATGGCCTTTGAGAACTTAGCGATTGCTCAACATAGAGATACCTTACATTATGCTACTATTCAAGGAGGAGGTTATAGATACTCAATGCATCAATTTTATCTAGGTGACTATATATATCTATAGCAGACAACACCGATAACACTTGATGTTTTAACAAGCCGCACTATCTTGAGAGTGCATGAGGTTTTTCCATCTGGAATCCTTGTGTT
The DNA here is from genome assembly GCA_948567375.1 of Lunularia cruciata. Lineage (NCBI taxonomy): Eukaryota > Viridiplantae > Streptophyta > Marchantiopsida > Lunulariales > Lunulariaceae > Lunularia > Lunularia cruciata. Next base: position 8,144,633 of record OX419755.1, on the reverse strand, counting down.
GGAAAGACGTGATGGTGTTATTTGGAAGGATCATGTGCACAATTGTGCACCATGCCACCTCCCAAACATTGATGGTAATATGGACCCTAGCTTGGCACTTGTACATGTAGGCTTGAGATGTATGTTATGTGGCTCTTCTAGTGGAGCTGCTACTATGTTAGTGTGTGATAGCTGTTTGAGAGGATGGCATATGGCATGTATGACTCCTCCCCTCATGATGGTTCCTTAGGGATAATGGTTATGTCTTAGATATACTTGATGATTAGCTAGTTCATCCTTTATAGGTTGCAGGCAGACGACTAACAATAGGGCTTGATAGCACCCGACCTCTTGATCTTTTGTCCATGATAGGGTATACCATATACTTGGAATAGATGGCTATATGGAGTTAGAGGGACCTAACCACCAGCTAGGGGGGCAATTGTGGCACTTTAGAGTCTATGTATGACCTACGTGTAAGTTGTGCTTCTACAGTGTATGATGTTGACAATGATGTTTGTTGTGTAGCAATGTATATATGCACAAAAACCAAAACCAGCAAGGGAATATGCAGATTTCTGTTGGAGGATGTGGTTTGTAGATATGGGTGTGTAGTAAAAATTATAGCAAACCAAGGAGAGCTAAATACCCAAGAAGCCAAGGTTTCTTTGAGAGGTGTGGAGTCAAATTGGCTCTTATGACAACTTACAACCTGGAGGGAAATGCCAAGAGTGAGCAAGGTCATCCACCTATTGTGAAAGCCATTGTAAAAGTATGCCAAGGGAGAGTGAATGAGTGTCCGTGGCTCCTACCATTTGCTCTATGGGCAGATTGAACCACTCATAGTTCAGTTACTGGTTACATGCCCGTGGAGTTGATACATGGGCAGAAACCAATTATGCCAATTGAGGAGCAAATACCCACTTGGAGTGTCCTACCTTGGGAAGATCACATATCTAGGGAGGAGCTTCTAGCACTTAGGATTTGTCAATCTGAGAAAAGGCCAGAGCATGTTGAGCTAGCACTTGAGAGGCTTAAGAAGGCCCACCTAGGGACAAGGACAGATTTGACAAATGCCATTGCTTGAGGCCAAGAGATATTTGAGAGGGAGATTGGGTACGAGTCTATGATAGTAGTCTTGATAACCAACATAGCGCTATGAGAAAATTCTCAAAGCATTGGTTTGGACTGTATGTGGTGATTAGTGTGTTGGATAATGCTACTTACTCTCTTTGAGAGTTGGATGGAAGCAACTTAAGGTCCCAATTGTTGGCAAGCATGTGAAACTCTTCAAATAGCAAGAAGGAAGTTGGAGCACGAACAAAGTTAACAAAGAGTTGGATCTCTTTCAGTTCCAAGATGAAGATCTACTACTAGAGAATGACGATCTCACCAATTAGATGAGGAGGTGGTATGACTCCGACTACAATGTGAGGTCTGATCAATTGGTGCATACCGGAGGATGCACAAGTTTAGAGGGGATGGATGTTGTGTTGTGGTTTGCATAGCCCGGTAAAAAGTAACTTATCATAGTTTATTCCCACATTAGTGGAGTAGGTTGTATGATAGATCCAACGGATGAGACATTGCCATGTGAGCAATCTATGCACATATATGTGATTGGTCAAGTGGGTTATGATCTTATCATGTTTGAGGGCTCTTATGTATATATATGTGATGGAGAGGTGAGAGGAAGGTGTGTTTAAGTCAAGCAGTCTCAAAGGGGAGGAGTACGTTGGGAGTGAGAGTTGTAGCAAAGCACAAGTGGTAGAGCATCAGAGGTTGCATTTTAGCATGAGATGTCCCATGCTCTAGATTTGCCACTCCTAAATCATTTTTGCATCAGGTTTCAGATTCTACATTGTGATGGCTTATGGGATTGGATGGTGATACATTTTGGAGCGGTATTCATGGAGTCGGTGATGGGAAATCCAGATCCTATTGTCCTTTTGGTGCTTACTTACAAGTAAGTCTAGGACTTAGCAATATATGTGCTCCTATAGTTAAGAAATGCTTGAATTTTTGCTCGTGAGCTTCAAGGTGAGTTGTCGGGTTCACTTATCAAAAGGTGAAGAGCTAAAAGATAAAATTGCAAGAGATTGGGTTCCAAGAGGAGAAGTTGGGTGTTTTTTGGATAAGTGGGGGAGTTTCAGGAGGGCATTCAAGGATTTAAGACCATAATTGGAGAGAAGAGCAGAAAAGCTACAATTTTGAGATAAAATTTAAGAGATTTGAATAAATTCTATGGGAGTTATGATCAATTGAAGTAAGAAGGGTAGAATTCATACCCAAGAGGACAAGATAGACAATTTAGAGAGCTTTGTGAGACATTTTTATGATCTGTTAAGGGGATAGGACAGATGACAAAGGTTTGAGCTAGTTTTGAGCTCAAGAAATATTAAAATTTGATCAATCTCAAATCAAAATTGGCCAATTGAAGTTAGAGCTTTGGAATGTGAAGAGTTAGAGATTACATTCTGATCAAGTTTGAAGATTTGGTCACTCCTCAAGTTATGTTTTGAATCACCTTGTGAAAATTTCCAGTCCTATTGGTGGTTAGGGTTTCCACTTGTGTGCCAAGATTTCATATGAATTCTTTAAATAGAAAATTCAAGGTCTTGGATTAGGCATACTTGGGTTTATAGAGCTCACAAGTTAGCTTAGCTCAAGAATGATCCATATCTGGGGTTTGAGGTTGGATTAGGGTATTAAAATTTTTAAAGGGTTAGAAAAGAGCACAAAAAACTACTATGAAAACTTTAGTTGACTTTGGGTCTACAGAGTGAGAATTGATGCAAGAAACTCTGGTGCAAATATTGTCATAAGCTTGGGTAAAGCAATTTTTATCTTCCATCTTGATTGGATATCAATTCTCCTACATTGTGACTATAATTGAGAGTTTTGGGTTTCAAGAGTATTTTTGAGGTTTAAGTGTACTTCTAAATCAGAAATGTGGGGAAAAGTTGCCAAGAACCAGGAGAAAACCCTAAAATAGGGATTTCAAAATTAGGGTAAAAACCTATGAGTAATTGGCTAAGTTTGGGAGCTTTTCAAGGGAGTTATAGTAGTCATATTGAGGCATATTTCATATCATTGGATAAATTATCTAACAGGCTTTCCATTGAATCCTAGAACACTTGGACTAAAGCCACACAAAGAAAGTTACACCCATCTGAGTTTCATAGGATTTTCTCCAACAATAGAGATAGAAGTTCTACACTTGGATTAGGAATTGGTTGAAATCTGAAGTGAATAATTGAGGAAGCTGGAGTACATATTGAACTCAACTTGAGGATAGGGAAAGGAGCTCTGAAGCTGATTTCCACCAAAAGCATGGAGATTTGCTGTTGACTTCTTGTGGTTGGATCCTCTTTGTGCTTGCATGCTTGGTTGTATGCCCAATTGGTTTGGATTGGTGTGCAGATGTTGTGCTTAGGTTCTTTCCTCCTAGGAGTGTTGTGTTTTTCTCCTTGGTAATGTTGGAAGTGATGACCAGTAGACCAAGAGTGTGTGTTATGATGATCGGTTAGGTTACCCGTTACCACCTTACATGATAGCAAGAATACCAAAACCTAGAGCGGAAGGTTTTACTGGTTGGGTTGTACAAACGCTCAAACTATTAGGGGTAGGTTAATCTTCAATCTATGATCTAAAGGCTCCACAACTAGGCACCATGTGTGTTCTTAGAGAGAGAAAGGCAAAGCACGACATCATTACCACCTTTTGGTAAGCGTACACTTTGGTGTGAGCAGTTAGCAAAATCACTACTCATAGATGTGAGCAGTTAACAAAATTGAATGGTCCTTAATTGTGGTTCTTGATATATCAGTGCCATACTTATGTGGGAAGCTTCAAGCCAAGGGCCTCCAAGGCAAATGATAATTTTGGCCAAAGGTCTTCCCAAGATGAAGGTCTATCTTTAGAGCAAAGGCCTTCTAAGGTGAGTGACTCACTCATCAAAGGTTGTCTTGGCTGACCATCTTCACCTTGTTTGCTTACTAAATGACTATTCCTAAACTTTTCCTAGCTAGAATCTACAAAAAAACCAAAAATATTGTACTTTAGGTAGAAGTGTGACATCATAATAAGCAAGAGAATTGTTGAGATCATAGATTTAGAGGGTGGAGATATTGGTACAAGTCAATGAGATATTCATGATGATTGCTTAGTGATGGATTAATTTTGCATTGGTGTTGTGGGTGGTACAATTGGTACCAAGGAGAGAGACAATGTCCTTCATCAAGCTACTCAGTTTAGATTGGAGAGCAAATACTTTCTTTGTATATGGGAGGATAGTAGAGTGCAAGTAGTACCACTTCCATCTCAAAGACCACAATCGGTATGTTATGCTCATGAGGAGCTAGAAGATTTTGGATTAAAGTGTACATATAACTTATTCTAGAGTCACTATTGGTGGCATGATATACAAACCAATGTACAATAGCTTTTTGCCAAATGTGTGGTTTATGATCAAGTTAGAGCATCATTTAATGCCCTCATGCTATAGTTACACCCATTATCTATCATAAGATTAATTTACAATTGAAGTTTGGACTTTGCTGGACCTTTATCATTGATTGTGAGATATCATTGGTATTTTTTGGTTATGGTGTAGCACTTCTCCAAATGGATTGAGTTGGTGGCACTTCTTGACAAGTCCAATGAAGGAACAACTTACTTATTCTTGGATAAGGTTCACAATAATTTTGTTGCACCAATTGAGGTTTAAGTTGATCAATGTATAGAGTTTTGGGGAGAATTCAAGTCTTGTCTGACAAGGCATTGATTGATCACCATAGTACCTCTTGAAATCACCTTGAGGTAGATGGTTTAGTAAAGAGAGTGGTTCAGATGGTGAAGAGAGGATTATGTAAGTATGGGTTGTAGAGAGGCCACTTGGTAGATTGGGATCTCCAATTACCTTGATTTTCCATGGACTATTAGTTCAATCAACAAACCTCCTTAGCATCCTTCTGTCCTTACTTTCTACTCAATGGATGAGATCTAGATTCACCTATATTTATTCATTGTGATGTTCTTGTAGTTTTGGACTTGGATGATCTAGACATATGGAGAAGTGCATGTTCTCAATGGGCAAAGACCTTTTGGAGAGTGATACCATTGGCTTTTGAGAATTTAGTGATTTCTCAACATAAGGATACCTTATACCATGCTACTATTTGAGGAATAAGTTATATATCTCTGAATTTTTTATTTCATTTGGATGATTATGTATATCTATAGTAGACTCACTGACTAAACTTGATGTGACTATGGGCCGCACTATCTTGAGAGTGTGCGTAATGTGTCTTCCTGAATCCTCATGTTGGAAAGACATGATGGTGTTGTTCGGAAGGATCATGTGTACAATTGCACACCATGCTACCTCCTAAACATTGATGGCACTATGGTTCCAAGCTTGGCTGTTGTAATTGTAAGCTTGCAATGTATATTATGTGGATCTTTTGGTGGAGTTGCTACTATGTTAGTATGTGATAGTTGTTTGGGAGAATGGAAAATGGTATGTTTGACTCCTTGTCTCATGGTGGTTGTTCAAGGAAAATGGCTATATCCTTGATATACTTGACCTATAGCTAATTCACTCTTTATGAATATATAGATTTCAAACAAGCGACTAACAATGGGGTTCAATATCACCCAACCTCTTGATCTATACCCACCATAAGACATATCACATACTTGAAGTACATGGCTATCTAGAGTTTGAGTGACCTAACTACCAACTAGGGAGGCAATTGTGATACTTTAGAGTTCATGTATGACTTTTGTACAAGTTGTTGTGCTTCTATAATATATGATGTCGATAACAATGTATGTTGTGTAGTGATGTATATACACATGACAATTATCATGATATTTGTAATGCTTGCTAGTTTTCTTGGATGCTAGAGTGATAGTCTTGGTGGTTAGAGTTCTTTTAGTAGTTGCTCAAGATGACCTAATTGTGGCCAAATTTTGTGTTAGGGCTACTGATATCACCATGGGACCCACCATCACTTGTACCATTTGCACCATCAGATGGGCCATCATTGACTCTATTAGAGCTAGAGATCCAAGTCAAGCAAAGGGGTATATCTTTGAAGTGTAGCTCTAGATAGCTCCTATATCTGATGTTGAGCCTTTGAGGTCCCAACTATGGTGGACAGAGGTTGGCAAGCATAGAGTCCTTAACAAGAGTGGGTGGTCTTGATTGTAATAAATGTCCATTTTTAGCAGATTATTGAGTTGAGGATCTGAGTTGAGTGTGAATGGAACTTATTATGGGGATACTCTAGAGTTCATGTATGACTTCTATATGAGTTGTACTCTATAGTGTATGATGTTGAAAATGATGTATATTGTGTAGCAATGTATATATGCATGCCACAAGTAGCCCAAGGAATGGACAAGTCAAAATAAGAGAAAATGTAGCTAATGTTGAAATTGTCACTCCACCAAGGACAACTACAAGCTTCTAGTCCAATCCAAAGGTAAGGAAGCAAAGAATGGAAGGTCATCTTGTGTTTGTGAGGATAAATCATCTCTTGTTTGCCACAATAACACATGGAGAGAAAAGAATCCCTCCTTCAGCTTGGTCACATATGTCTCCAAGATTTGCTTATCAACATCCACAAAATGGAAATAAAGTAGGGGTGTGGTGTAGAGAGACCACAACTACCCAAAAATGCTATAGATGCCATCTCCTCCATAGATAATAGACCTACCCTTCCACATGAGAATGAAGAGACGCGTATCTTCATGCCAAATCCCCAATCGCATAAAGATACATTGGAGCATGTGAAATAGAAATGACATGAAAAATGAACCTCCAATATACAATTCATGTAATATATATGTGTTTTCAACCATTTTTTAAAATAATTCTTCTTAGTCATATTCAAGACTTAACCTTGGACTTACAATGGACATTTCTAGTAGCAAAAAATCAAGTAGTCTTATCGAGTATCCAAAGTCATCTCATCATAATCTTTCTCCAGATTTCTAACACTGAATTTAATTTCAAGACAGTAAAATGGTCTTGACACGCTGAATAAGATATTCTCGCAACCAGTTAAGTTAATAGTCATCGTACTTTCAATATAAAAAGTATTATTAAAATCCAAACACATCAAAATGCTCCGTATTAAAGTTTAGGACTTCTACGTCTACTACATGTAACTTCTCTTTCGTGTTAGTTTACTTCAAATTGAAAAGCATCACCAATCTCTTAGACTAACTCTAAATGATACCGAAGAGATTCTCTATTTTGCCAATTAAGCTAAATTTGTCTTAGTGAGAGAATTAATCCCATTAACTTTTCCTCTCTTCCTCTCTTGCACATCACATCACTTAATCTTCTGTACCCAGTGTTTCTCAATCCTAATGTCAACTAACATTTCTCTACAGTAAAGTTTTCAGATTTTCATCCTAGCTAGCTCGGATAACTAAAATTCAATTTGGCTTTCCTCAATAATTTTATGAAGATTGAATTACTTCGCATTGTTTAAAGCAGGGTGCAGAAGTTAACAGTTCAAAAATCAAAATTAATATCTCAAAATTCAATCCCAAAACTATCCACGATCGTGTTCTCAAGGATATCGTCAAATTTGGCTCCCACCCGTTAGTCCCTCTCCTGACCCTTCCCAACTTCCCCGGGCCCTTAATCCAAAGCCAAGATTCTCTGACTCTACTGGTGGCGCTATCATGAACTTCCCCTCGTCGAGGCAAGCTCCTTGGAAAACATTCTGCATCCGCAGCAGATTTTGGTAAATGCAGGCGTAATTCTACACGAAGGGAAGTGCATCGAGGGAAACGCTTCCTGTGCTGATATCACGAGATTAACAGAACACGAGAGGAAAACATCAGTAGACTTTGGGGTTTCTCAATCAATGGACTGAAAAGGAAGGAGTCTAGACAGTGTATCCATGGATCCACCGACGAGGTCAGATCATTGCTAGCTAGTTTCCTGGTCAAGGAACTCTGGATTCGTGCATACCTTGGTAATGTCACGTAGTCTTCATGGGGCAGAAGAGGCCGAGAAAATTTCAAATCTCGGATCTGGATTCCACACCTTTGCGGTATGTTTGTTATTCTTCATTCTGAATTACGATGATGAACTGCCACTAGGAGCTGCACAAAATACCTCATTGGAGTTGGAAGCATTTCTGAACATTAGAGACTCCTTCAACGCTACCTTTTTCAATACCACATGGGTCTGCTTTTTGCTTCTGGGATTTAGTGGGATGTGACAATGAAAACCGTTAACATTGTAACTCTGAATTTGGCTTGCATCGAGGTAAGTGTACCTTACCTCAGTCTGTCAGCATCTGACCAAGCTGTCTCGTCCAGACCTTCAAGAAAATTTCATCACCGGAGCTGTTCCTTGAATCTATAGCCAAGCCTTAACAACATCATAACCTGAAATCTTCCCTCAAACAATGTTTCCACATCACTCTTGGAATCACTGTGTATTGTATCATCTGCAACTCTCCAATTATTCTCCTTTTCCCACATTCACTTGACATAAGTCTCTGCATCAGTTTGACGGCATTGTATTAGATTACAATATTTCAGGGGGAAATTTTACCGGGATCGATCCAAAGTCTCACACAAATCTCGTTTCTATTGACGTCTCCTCCAACAAAATACCGTGCTCCTTTCCAGTTCTTCCAAGCGGGTTAGAGTACTTCATACTATATACCAACTTGCTTTATGGTACTGTTGAGAATTGTCAGGGAGGATATAGCAATCTAGCACAACTAGATCTTTCTTCAAACCTTTTTTACGGATTATTCTCGGATTCAGTGTGCAACCTGCCATCTGCAACTTGACAACATTTTTCTTTTCCCACCAACCAAAAACACAGGAAATATATCCTCTGAGTGAGTTTGATGGGATTGTATTTGCACTGTTTAACGCAATTCAGTGTGATTGAGATTATTTCACTGTAAGGCCAGTTCAGTGTAGTTTGTGAGATTCATTAATATTACGTGTAGTAAATTAGTAGCGGAGCACTAATTTATTTCAAGAAACAATATTATAAGAGTAGTGCGTTTTTCACTTTTTTTTTGTTTAACTTCTCAGTTTTCTAAAATAGTTAGCATTGTACGCTCTAAGTATAGCCATGGGAAGATCACTGGAAATAGAGAGGCCGCAGAATCATAGAAGGACGAGAGAAATGAAAATCAGGAAAATCCTCAGAATGCAAATAAGGTTATTTCCTATTTACCGGAGTTCTTTAGGAGTGAGTTTCTTTACAAGTGAGACCCATTGGCACGTACTCAGTATGGGGTTCGGTAATCTAATTGCAGTGAACGTGAGCAATAGGGTCTGATCCTCCTGTGGATACTTTACCTCCATGTCTATCATTCAAACTTTTTTCTGAAATTTATACTAAATTCACAGACAGTGGGGTTAAGGTCTGATTCACAAGACTTAGTAGTACAAATTGTAGCCCGTACCCAGACAACAACATTGCTATGTATTCACAGTAAAGATACAAAATTGCAGTGACCACAATGAATGAGTTTTGAATTTACTGTTCTGAATGAGAATATATATGTCGAATTAAATTAATCTCAGTCAATGTCAATCAGACTATTAACTTAACGGTTCATTACTTTCATTTCTTTTACTGACTCGAGATTATGTGAGTGAGACTACTTACGCTAACAGTGTAAGTGACCATTGTTAAAGGGGGGTTTATCGGATTCGTTGAACATTGTCATCATATCAAGTAACAGGCTACATGGTAGAATACCAGAACGCTTTGGCACGTGTGAGAATTTAACGCCAGGTTGGAGCTGAGTGAGAATAGTTTTTATGGTCCAATCCAAAACACCTGGTCTAGGTATCAGAGCTGACCACCATGGATTTGAGCTGGAACAATCTATCTAGCGTTCTTCCTTTCACTCTGATGCAACTCGCTAACGTATCCTCCGTCACGCTGAACGACAGTTTTCTTCCGGGCAGCGTTCCACCAGTTGGCAACATGACATCTCTGTCCATCTTAGACCTCTCGAATTAACAGCCAACTCGCTGGGTCCACTCCATCGATTTCTGAGAGCATTTAGAGCCTTAGAACCTGTCTCTTCCAAATATCAATTCGAATCTGCTGAACGGTGCAGTCCCATCAGATCCTCAGAAGAAAGTTTTGCTGGGGATGGTGGATCCGAGGAACGATCGGAACCTGGGGAACGAGACTCAAGATTCAACCCGCGGATACCCAAATACACCTGACGAGTGTTCGTGGTGGTGATGATCAGAGAGATGGTGATTGACCACGATCGTAACCATCGACGGTATTTTAGTTTCGGTTGGCGCTTATGCTCTGTAAAATGCCGGAAAGACATCCCAACATTCCTGAATTTAAGCCTGATTGCAGCACCGACTTTGGAGTTATAGCTTCAAGTTACTGTTATTTCATTGAGGTATTTCTCCGAATGTAAGTGGCAGCAAATTCGTTCGTGGAGAGGTCTATTACTAGATGAAGCACCTAGCTGCATCTATCCTAACTTTCGTCAAGTGTACGCTGCTTTCTTCTGGTAGAGAGCCAGACTAGAAGTCAAGAAGCTACTCAAAGTTGCCATGTAAGAACACATTAGTACATTATCTAAAACTAAATCTAGATTACTTTAGTATGCATTGTTATGCTTGTTCGTGATTCCCGATACATGTCGAAGGAGGAAGAGATCGAGAAATATCTTGCAAGCTGGATACATGGAATGTTATTCTACTTCAAATATGAATCAGAGATGGGACCGTAAGAATCCCCTCTAAGTTTTTTCTAGTTCAGTGACTAATGCAGGTGAGTGTTCGAGTATAGTTGAAACTAACTACATTTTTTTCGTGTACTGTAGTGTTGACCTGATTCGTGCACAGTGATGAAAATTCATTACTGTACACAGCACCATGCAAAGCGATCTCCACGAAGATCAGCATTGTGGCTGCAAATCTTGTTGGTAGTGGAAGGTCTTGGAATGATTTCATAAGGAAGAGGTGTCACAGTCGTACGCTATAATCCACTCCGTCCAGTTTGCATGCATTGCTGATTGGCGATTACAACACCTAAAGGAGGATCGTAATCCTCAAATTCATCAAATGACCGCCGTTGGCCTTCCCTCCATCTTTATGAAACCGGATCTGTTCAAATAGCTACCAGTTGAAAATTTATACCGGTGACTAATGGAGATCGTTTTAAATTAGAATTGGGAGTGCAAAATCGAGTGGTAAGATTGTCTCGGAAACCATCGACCTAAATCCCAATGGAAGTCGATATTTTTCAATTATGAGTGTAATATCAGATCAAAGAACCAAATTCTGTGTACATTCAAACTCCAAAATAAAAATCGGATTAATAAAATTATAGTGTGTACTAACTTCAGACGCATGGTCTAGGTCATCAGAACGAGACACAATTGATTCGAGCCATAAAAACCTTTATGGAGTTCTTCCTTTCATGATCACTTTGATTCAACTGGCTAACCTACCCCTCAGTAGCCTTGAAGCAGAATCGCCTTCGTGCAGTATCCTACCAGTTTGCAACATGGTATCTTAATCTATCTTAGGCTTATCAAACAACGTACTCAAAAGAGTCAATCCCATATGAGAGCATTCTTAGTCTTAGATACGTTTCGCTTCTCAATCTCATTCAAATCTGTCGGAATGTACAATCTTCAGAAGAAGTTTTGATGAGGATCGCGGACCTGAGTAACAATCCGAAACTGAAGAATGGGACTCAAGGTCCAAGGACTCCGGCGGATTCCCAAATTTCACCTAACGAGAATTTGCGGAGGTAGTCGTTGACCACAATCTTGACCTTCGACGGTAGTTACCCCTTCAAGCCGTACAAGGGAAAGATGAAAAAACGATAGTTACCCCATCAAGCCTTACAAGGGACAGATGAAAAAGGCAAAATGGGGCTAAGCCCCAATGGAGTCTATATGAGAAATCTTCCCCATTGCATCTAAAAGACTTGAGCTATACAAGTCGTGTAGTCTACAAACAACATCGTGTAGTCTACAAACAATGAGAGCATCCAAAGAATCACTTGATGTGATTATTTTCCTATGGATTACATTAGCAAATGTTCTCTGTATACCAATGAACACAAGTTGTTTAAAATACGCTATAAAATATGAGAGTGAGAGCGGTATCCTCAAGCACTTACCATGACAAGCTCTTGTGCATCTTTAACAAATGTGTGTGACATTATGTTCATCGTTCCGTATAATTCCAAGGCTAAAAGAAAATAAAAATAATTTTGTTGCATGCTCCTATACTTTGAGACCTTGCGTTCAAACTGCACTTGCCGCCCATCCAGGGGATGGGAAATCACTCACTCCAATACTATATCTTGCATAGAGTTGGAATGCGCAAGTCAACACCGAGGCGGTGTAGTTCAAACGTCTGCTATACCTAAATGGGAAGGAGAAACCATCATACAATGTGCACATCGTTAATTTATTCTTGGTCACTTTCCTGATTCATAGTCATCATATGACCTGTACATGAATGTTTTAGGACATTTGGGAAAAGATTGTGTCACAAGGACTTATCTGTTTGCACTGCCCTAAATTTTATGATCGTTACGGCACAATGCAAATCCATAAATGCGCGTTTGTAAAGTCCCAGCAGTGGTGGCTCTCTTTCTGATCATCAATACACCAAATCTTTCACGGAAATACTTCACGGGGTACTCCTTGTGCGTGGAGTCCGATTTCCAAGCGGAAGTGGCAGATTTTATAATTACCAAATTGTGCACAGTGAATGTCTAAAATAGGTCGTACGTTAAAATTCAACATTCACAACGATTAGTTTCATTGTCCTCAACATAATATGACTCCGAGGCGTAGATAACCCGTGAGAGAGAAGCTCCTTAAAAAGTTCGAACGTGTATTGGCCTTTCAACGCTCTGCAATTAGAAGCAGATGCAACACAGGGGTAGATTTCTGCGTCACTATATAGAGAAGCCACACGCTATACGTAGGAGCGAAATAAGATTTCCTTAGAGAAAGGTAGTAGGTGCGATAAACTAATCTACGACTTGATTCGGTTATTGCTTCATCACATATTCATGCGAAGTTCATGAGGAATACATGCATTGAAAGTGTAGTATTGATAAGTGAATGTGATTCCTCCTGGTCCTCTCCTGGTCCAATCCTGAGGTTTCCAACGAAAGAGAGATAAGAGGCACCACACAAACTAGTTGTTCTAAGAATGGTATATGAGTTGAGGCAATGCGGTGACACAAAACGAAAAAGAAAAGTTAGAACCGGGAGTATCCATGAAGAAGCAATCCCTTAATTGCTTAAAAACCAAAAGGGAACTCTTGTTCAACTCTTGTGAAACAAGGAGAATGAAATAAAGACGTACTCTGTAAGTTGTAAACTTCACTTGGCTTATAATCAGAGAGGAAAGAAGGTCCTCAATGGATGGTGTTGAAGGTTTGTAAGGCAAATAAAATATTTGTGGAGAAAAATGCTGGCCAAGAAAGTGATAGTGCTTTGATGTGTATCTATTTTGACTTACTTGACCTAACATCAAGGAGCAACAAAGTTAGTGAAAATCTAGAAGTGGAGTTGTGGAGTTTTGCAATATGCCTGGCTACTGCTATGGCCCAAATAGTGTACTCATCTTGAAAGTTTCCCAGTCCAAACTCAAAACCTATAAATCCTAATGGCCATCACCCCACGGGCTTGAAGAAGTAAAGTTCAATGTGAGAAGAGGGCTAATAAAGTCTAGGTGGAGACATCTCTCCCTTTGTTATCTGCCAAGATAACTCGTAATGAGGAGGTTGTCGAGCCCATGTAAAGTTATGGAGATCCTAGCGAACATTAATGGTAAAGGTAAACTTGGTAAGAATACTTGGATGGGGTCCAAAGTGTGTAACAAGGGGTATGAGTCTAGCAGAGCCTTTAGCACCGGAGTAGGAATGGGATCTGGAGAGGTAGGAATAGAAGTGGCTGCCGCCTATCTATGCAAATATCTAGATCTTCCTCTATGATCCGCCAGGTATATCCTACCCATAGATAATTTGGACAAAATTTATCCAGGTCTCCTACAGAACACACAACAATCTGTGAACTTCATTTACACACAATGGCATATGTAGCTCAAGACATGACCTCACTCTGGTAGCATAATCACACAATGTGTCTATGGACGGCACCCATGGCATTCACGCAACAATGTGGCATGTATCGACATCAAACCGCGAACATAACCCGCATGTAATGCGTACTCTCTGGTGCCTGTAAAGGCGGAACGTGAAAGGGGACTTGTTCTCACTGGACACATTCATTTCTGTCAAAAGGTTTCGCGTTGGCTCTTGCCAGTTGGTGATTGTTGGACATCAAGAACCGGCGGATAGATAGTTCCTGCTCTCAGTCAACTCGAGTCCACTGCTACGTTGGGATTCACTTCGATTTCCCGAGTAGTAAGTGGACTTCAGTCACAAGTCACTTGCCACAACTGCCGCCACATTCATAGGCGTTTACGTGACAACCTGGATGCTACAGTGGACGATGGAGCATGATCTTGATTCTTAATACACCTAGCAACCATAGATTCCCCGCCGAAACAGATAATCTTCACAAGCGAAAACCCTTGAATTAGCACTGCAAATGGAATACGATATCGCATTTTAGGTTCGGATCAAACTTGATTACATAGTTGCAGGTGATTTCCAAGTTCTCGGAAATTGCCATCCGTCGTATCAAGAATTGCAATCGGTGGTAATGCACTGGCAAGAGTTCTACAAGAAGACGTAGAAATATAACAAAGTTCGCAAAGGTGGAGACACCACTACGGCTGTGCCTGGTAGACAGAAGGTGGAAACTGGTTTCGAGAACACCCTAGCCATGCCCTCTCTGTGGACGTGATAAGTCCGACTAGATTGTGAATCTTGATCACGGGGAATATACCTTTCCATTCTTCCTGAATGTAAGAAAACCATTCAGGTGTATTGCTCGACCTCATGGATGAATAATGATTTAGTCTTTCTGTAACGCACTCACACTTTCCTAACTTCTTATTGCAGCCGCAGGACATTGATACAAGGTTTCCTCTTTCTTTCTAAGTATAAGTAAACCATTCAGGTGTTTATTTCGACCTTGTGGATGAATAATGACTTACTCACTGTGTAACACACCCACAATTTCCTAACTTTCTGTTGCAGCTGCAGTACATAGATACAAGGTTTCCTCATTCTTTCTGAATGTAAGTAAACCATTCAGGTGTTTTGTTCGACCTTGTGAATGTATTGACTTACTCATTCTGTAACGCACTTACAATTCCCTAACCTCTCCTCGCACCTGCAGGACATAGATACAAGGCTTCCTCTTCAGGTATCTATGACATGCGGATGAATGCAGGAAACTGTTGAATATGAGTTCCAATATTTGTTACTGCTTTCATGTCGATTTCGGTGGTGTCGAGAACCTCTCTGCAATGTGTAGTAGCGAGCACTATCGAAACGCACTATAAGCTCTATGGAAAGAGGGAGAGGATAAGAATTGGTGGCCTGGAGTATGGATTCAACTCCTCAACGAAGAAGAGTCCTAGTCCGATCTGAAAACGATCAGTCGTTGCAACCGGCTCTTGGATGGTCTGCTGACCTGCTGATCAGCACCGAGCACTAAAAATAAGACGCTTGTCCAGATAGGTGCGCCAACCCACTCGATTTGGCGGTATTCAGCCGAAGAAATCATTTTTGACAGGTTTTATTTTGCTGAGTTTGGAGAGAGAGGCTCTTCTAATGTGCCATTGGCTGACTCCTTTCCCCTATTCCTTCGGACGGAATGGATGCATATACAAAAAGGAAGGATAAGGAATGAAAAGATTACGTTGGTCATGAACGAGACTCACAGTGCACCTGGGACAAACAGTGCACTCTAGAATGCTTTATAAAACGGCATATAACAATGAGAAGAAAGGTTCCTCTCATCAGTTGGATTGCTGATTTAAGAGGAACACACTAATCACTGCCTTCGAAGCTATTTTCCGACTTAGTTGAAACGAAAAACTCTTCGACCAACCAGTGTTAGAAAATAAAAAAATGAGGAATTGCCCTTCACTGCTTGTTGCTATGTCGGAGGAATTAGATTGACCACCTTATGGTGTTTCTCCCAGAAATTTTATGGGAAGTACATTGTTCAATAGAAACGGAGATTTGACAAAACGAGACTTAGCGGTGATCTTCAAAAATACTTTGAAAGTCCGAGAAATCAGAGCAACTCCCTGGAATCCTCTACGTGTTACTTTATAGCTGGGGTCAGTAAAGATGTAAAAGAAAGGATAAGAAACTTAAAAAATAGAATAGAGATAGAATGATCTCTCTCATATAATGGTATGCAAAGATGCACATACCTTGGGAACAAACCCGCTAGTTTGAGCCAGGGTTTTGTGACGTATTTAAATCTATATCTCCTTGTAATAATGGAAGAGATCTATAAACAAGGCAGGCGATTCTCTCATTTCATTCCCTTAATTTTCCCTTTTCTACAAGGAAACGAAAGTACTCTGAAGGTGTGCATAGTGGGGAGCGTTGCTGTTTTGGTCTACCGCTAAGTAAAACATCTTTCTGCTATTTCCCCCGGACCTCTTACTCTTGGTATCGTTTTACTGGGGTTGGCTCCTCTGGCGTTTCCAAACTCTAGGCCTTTTTGCTGATTTCCCGTGGGTTAGATTAGTGCTGTTGCAGGGGCCTTTCCTCGCGCTTATGGAGCTGGCCATCTCCTCGGGGTTTGCCTGATTTTTCCATGTCTCCACCTCTTGTTCTGAGGTGGGTATAAAATTCTTCGTCGGCCTCGTCCCTCGTTCAACTTATAAAAGAAGTTATTGGAATTATTGGCCTCCAAAGTCCTGTCCTAGTGGACAGTCGCACGACTGGGTTGGATGAGGTAACTCGATCAGGTTCGATTGACGTCCATAGGCGTCGGAAGAACCAGAGACTGTCCTGCAAATCGAGGCTTTGGCAGAACGAGGATTTAGTTGAGCCGGGACCAACTACTGACCTTACTGAAGGTCCCCACCCGATTCATTATTATAGAACCCGCACCACCCTACCTGGACGATTCCGCAGGCCATTCGGAATGCAGGAATGGATCTAAATTGAGCAAATCGGCAAATGGCTGAGTGACATCTGAGAAGGATGCGGGACCTGCTATGAGGTACAATTCCCATATGTACGTGTGCGAATATCGTATCAAACTTCTAGTCTCATCACAAGTGATTCTCGAAACTGGATAATCTGCCACTTGAGAAGACGCTTCACTGGCTCGAGCATGAAATCATCAGCTTACTGAAAATTAAGACCTCGGGGGCCGCGTCCGTGGCTTACGACGGCCGTTTGAAACTCCTTCGACCGTGTAAGACAGGTTTTGAAAAGTGGCACTCTCCCACATAGAAGTGCAGTCTAAGATTGTTCGACACGTTATTGCGGACGAAACAATTTGTTCTGCAGTCTCTTCGGCCAATTCAGATGTTGTAGCGTACGCGTCAAGCCCTCCGCAACATTTTAGTAACTTCGTATAAATTTGTGAATTCTGGCCTGAACTTCCTATCAAAACTGTCGCATAAACGATACGTCCTAATCGGTTCCTACTTGTGCTAGGGTGGATTAGTCAAGCTTTGACGAGGTGCTGGAATTTTTGAGGAGGTACTCGTTTGAATTTATCCGATTCCTGGGCACGTGACAATTAGTGTAAGATTTTCGTTCGCTGGTTCATTTTGGTACCTTTGCAAATCTGGGCTTCATCGTTTGATTAATCAATATCTCGCGAAGAAGCAGCCGCGGCTGCTGCTCACCCTGGTGTTGGGTCAACATGTTTGTGTGCAGCACGGGCAGCAGCGGGCAAACTTGTAAAACGCCTGAATGATAAACTCACTCCGCTGCTTTGCAGCTCCAAAATCTGAGATCGACCAACACTTGTCTGAAATTGCAATGGCCGAGGGAGAGCCAGAGTCCGAATATCAAGCAGACTTCTCAGGAGTGGCGATACCAACGAGTAAGTGCTCTCGCAGTTTTGATGCTTGGTATATATTTCTGTAGGAAGCAAATCGAACTGAAATTGCCTGGTCGGATGGCACGAATTACCTTCACCTGTTTTAACTCCTGCATCCAATCTTGTTGTTACTTTTCTGTCAGTCAATGCCAAATCCTGCATGTTGGCGAGAATTTTGAGACTAAACAGAAAAGATTAACTACATAATACTGGAGAAATTTGAGGTAGTTGGTCATGTCCTGGTGGAAACTTAGTATATGTGTTCGACAAGGATACTATTTCGCCAGATTGTGCTATACTTGTTCACCGGACAACTGAATCCGTGCCGCAGGCATTAGAAACCAAAAACTAAATGCTGCTTATACATATGAACAATTCAAGGTCCTTCAAAGCTTGAATCACTAGAATAAGGGAGCAGAGCGTGCAAATCGAGAATGATTACTGGTACTACAGGAAGATTACCGAATAAGGAGCAGAGGAAAACAACCAACAACGAATAGAAATGGGCGTTCATCATAGTTCGCTCCTAACGCTCCTAAATCGATGCAGAAAACGTATAACTAGGATAGACAGGACAGCCCTTCCAAAAGCGAATTTTAACATCTCAATTCTACAAATGTAATCACTCAAACATCTGGTTTTTTATTTATAAATCCAGAGGTGGCCAAGCGGATGCGGATAGTGCGGTCTCTATAACAAGTACTGTGTACTGGTGACCAGTACATATGCACAACAACTGTCAGTTGACTTGTGCCCGTAGTATGCATACTGAAACTGGGGGTCAACATATGAGGGAGTACGTCATGTGACTGGAGTAATGAATCGTGTATATCTAAAAAGAGGGAAATGTGCAGAGAACCTATAACCGGGAGTATGTCCCCTCAACTATAAGAATCTATGTTCCTGATCATCACTCTGATATGCAATTGCTAATCCAGTGAGGATGGAGCTAGGCTAACTGTAAATCTGTACAGGCTCGCTTTGACAAAGGGTTTTTAATTTGAAGCCATCCCCCGAAGCTTCACCCGCACGGACGCAAATTATACTGTGGAAATAAATTCTGTTCTGTTGCTGAGTGGTAAGGCGACCTGTCATAATTCAACGGTTTCAACCGTGATGTTCCTAACCCTCATCATCTTCACGGTCGACTGAGGAACCAACGGATGCTATTAGCCATGGCGGTGGGGGATCATGGGTAAACACCGTTGGGTCAGCCATCTCAAGCTGTAGACGTGTAAATATACAAAGTTGTTCGCAGCACGTTGAAATTGTACTGATTACACCAACGCAACTGTTAATACTTCTGTCTAAACGTCCAAGAAGGTAAACAATGATCTGCTTACTGAGAAAATCCGTAAGCCTCTAGTAATTTAAAGTTCTGTTCTCTCCTCTTGTGGTCTAACCTCACCTTCAATTCTCTGGCGCTCACACCTCTTTCAGCAGCACTGTTCTCTTCAAATACTTGTAATTTTACTCAGCTGCTCGAAAGACAGGTTTACAAATCTGCGGATCAGGTTTCTCTGAAATGTTTTGACTGTGGATGACCAGTTTCTGCACGCTTTTCTGAACTGATATAGAGTTATGTTGGTGGTGAAACTTCTGGATACTGAGGCTTGATCTTATTGAGATCAAGCTGTGATTTATACTCTTGTGGTCTGATCTTGCCATGCTATTCTATGTCTTCCATACCTCTGCTCTATCGTTTCAGGAGATTCAACTTCCACTCAACTGCTCAAAACACAGCCCACAACCAGCATGTGAGATTCTTTTATGTTTTTGATACTTGACTCTTTGCGGTCAGAGATCTCTCAACGCTGTTTTGCATTGAAAAACAGGGACAGCACATGGTAATTCTGAACAACTAGAAACAAGAGCCATGCCAGACCTGTGCCTGAGAGTCAATCGTTCTCACGCGATGATAGTTGAATAAGGTTTAATATGCAGAATAGCTACTTCTATCTGAACCTCAAATCTGACTCCCGTTGACTCGGATATCGAAGTTTGTGGTGGTCAGCGGAATTGACTGCTGAAAGAATTTCGGAAATGTGAGTGCGGGTGACAGTCGAGAAGAGATTTGCGTTTGGAGTCAAATCACTGGGACCTTTCCATGAGCTATCCTCAGCAGCTTGTTCTACTGGCTTGTGTGTAGGTAAGTTGCTGATTTTAGCCAGCCTTCTTAGTACGTGTACTCAGCTCCAGAATTCTTCTCACTTCTTTAGTAATCAGTTCAACTTATGTAATATATCATCGATGCAGTACAAAACGGACTTGAGTTTGCCAAGTTTCAGAATTTGTAAACTTCTCGGAGGTGGTTTCTTCTACCATTGTGTGAACTATCAGTATACTATGTTCAGTATGAACTATCCAGACTAGCTATAGATTCAGCTCATTATTACAATAGCTAATCTGGTCCAAACTTATTGTTGTCATTTTCCTTGCTATCATCAAGTCGTTGTCACGAGTCGAGGACCTGCAGATGATGAAATGCAACTGAGAAAACCTCACCAATCCGTCATAATTTTAATTAGTCAACCTCTTTGAACTCCATGACGAGGAACTAAGAGAATAAGGGACCTAAGGGTCTTAAGGTCAAGTAGAAGGTACGCGGTGTGACATATTTCAGAGTTTTTGCATTCGTCGTCCTCGGGGGAGAGGGAGAAAGAGGGCGGCAATTCGAATCCTTCTGCGAGTAACTTATCGTCATGAAGACTCAATACTACTGCGAACTCGCAACAGCAGCGACATGTACGTCGAGGTCAATTAGATGGAGATGCGTCGGTATTTGTTCTCGATGACAATAGTCTTTTGGAGCAAGCACAAAGTAAGACCCGTCCGGAAGGACAGGAAAGTGGGAAGACATGCCAGGCTCAATTGAAACAGCACGGTTACGACGGGTCATCATTCGTCGGTGAGGCCACGTGAATCTGACTGACGACATTTCATAGTTCTTTTATTCGTGTCTTGAGATGCAATCATCGTTTGATAATTTATTCGTCTAGATCATTTCCTAATGATTATCTGTCCAATTGTCGGTTCGTAGACAGCCCTCGCCCTGTTTAATGTTGGAAGGCTCTATGAGCCGGGTTTAGTGACTTAGTGAAACATTCATCCTTGCAACTTCTATGAATGGATACTACCTCTAAACTTGCGGGAACGATATCACGACCTTTGTAATAGCAGTGCTAGACAAAGTGATCTCGTTTTGAATCTGAACAAGCTTTCCTCATACCGCTACCACGTGTTGAATTCCGATGTCCTGAACTCTTATGGTCGACGCACCGGAATCATTGCAGATCTGGAATGCTTTTCTATTCCATAAGTACAAAATGACAAGAGGAATCCCCGGACAGATGCAGACCTTCGGCGGCTGGGGATTTCATCTGTCACCTGTCATTATGTAATTTGCCGCAGCTATTTGTAGTAGAAGATGGCATTATTATATTACGAAGTGAAAAATGGGAATGGAGACGCCAAAGTTCACTGAAGAATGGCAAAATTTTCCAGGGCACAAGTCGTGTTCATTTATTTATTTATTGGACGAAAATGTATAGAAGTATGTTGAGTCACTCTTCACCATAAATTTGAAATGGTGATCAGCGAAAAATGGAGACTAAAATTTGTTGTGTACAAGATTTTCCAGGGCACAAGTCGTGTTCATTTATTTATTTATTGGACGAGAATGTATACAAGTATGTTGAGTCACTTTTCACCATAAATTTGAAATGGTGATCAGCGAAAAATGGTGATTGAAATTTCTTGCGTACAATGGCAACTAGGAATATTAGCTTGTAATACTCTATCAACATTCTCCTTCATGCTAATGTCAATATCTTGGATGCCTTTATGAAATCTGAATTATTCAAATTTTTCTCTAGCTAAAGCTTTGGCTAAAATATCAACGACTTGCTCATGTGAAAAAATACGCCAGATCTATTTCTCCAGCCAAGACCTCCTCTCTAATGAAATGATAATGGAGCTCGGTATGTTTGGGCCTGGCATGAAATATTGGATTATTTGCATGTTTAATACTACTGATGTAATAAGATTATAAGAGGAAAAAATGCATATCCTATATCTTGTAAAGGTTTTAAACCAAATTGATTCACACATAATATTAGTGGCACCTCCATATTCTGGTTCTATTGATGATAAAGCAGCAGTAGATTGCTTCTTTGGTGACCAACTAAGTACAGAACTTTCAAGATTAAAAACATAACTTGATGCTGATCTTAGATATTCTCCACTTCCTACGGAGTCCACATCAGTCAAGAACGGGTTATCCACCAGATAAACAGTGAAGATGAAATTCGATGATAAACTTCACATAATGCAAAAATTTCTAATCATGTCAAGATATGACCTCCTTGGTACTTGTACAAATAGACTCACTAGTCCAACCCCATAGCTTAGATCTGGTCTAGTAAGAGTCTCATAAATCAAACTTCCAACTATCTGCCTGTATATATTTGGATCAGCCAACGACTAACCATCTTCTGCACTTAACTTAAATGAAGTTGGGAGAGGAGTAGAAATAGGCTCACATGCCATTATACCAAGCTTCTCCAACTTCTTTGGAGAATAAATATTGATGATGAATTAACCAAAGGTCATTGCAGTCCTGAATAAACTCAATGCCCCAGAAGTATTTGAGGTCTTCCAAGTCCTTCATGCCTAACTCCCCTTCAACTGATCTTGTATTTGCTTAATTAGATCTTGATAGTTACTGATGATAATCATATCATCAACAGATGAGTAAATAAACCATTTTATCACCAGCTTGTAATCTGTACATCAAAGAATCTGAACTGCACACTCTTTATCCAATGTATAAAGGATATGAGTTTATCTTGGCATTCCAAGCTCATGGAGCTTGCTTAAGTCCATAGGGAGAGTCTTTCAATAAACAAAATTTGTTTGGATATCTTTGATCTCCATATCCAGGTGGTTGGATAATGTAGACCTCCCCCTCCGAATCTCCGCTGCTGAATTTTTTTATCAAATTCCATCTGATAAAGCTTCAACTTATTTAAAATGGCCAATAGTAAGAGAGTGAGAATAAATGGCAATAGGGTTGGTGTCTCATCAAAAACAATTCCATATTAATGTGGACAGCCCTTGGCAACAAGTCTTGCCTTGTACCTACTCACAAAACAATCAGAATTTCTCTCAATCTTAAAAATCCACCTGCAGTGAATTGCCTTCTTACCAAGAGGTGAATCCACCAACCCCCATGTTTTTTGGTGATTTAGTGATGAAATTCAAGCTCCATACTTGACTGACCATTTTTTCTAATAAAGGATGAGAAATATTAGTGCACAAAGTAGGAAGTAAGTTTCCTATGGGTTGAAGTTGATATGTTCAAGTTGAAGGGTCTTTAGCATCAATTAGTTTAAAATATCAACTTCAACCCATAGTTTCCTATGGGTTGAAGTACTAGCCTATGGAGTGCTTACTGGTTGAGCACTTACAAAGCCCAAGTACCAAGTACCTCACACAATCACTGCCATGATTTGAATGCACCGCCATCTCAGTTAGGAATTGTTGCTAAGGGTTGTTACACAAGAGATAACTGTTAGCACCTGGTGTGCAAGCTTAGTACATGGGAAGTGACTTGTGGAGAATCTTTTGCATGTAGGAGAGTGATGCCTAACCATGGAGGATATACTGATGCCTTTGCATGTGAAGATGGTTAGTGCCCACCTGCTCTTTAACCACAGAAGGCTGAAGAACACACAAGGATCTGGGCTATAAATTGAGGAGTTTGGCCCATAGGTGCACTTTTTGGAGAGCCACTTGCTTGCATAGCTGATTGATTAGAATCTACAACTTTGACAAGAACCAAGAGAGAGTCCATTGCATGTTGATTGAGGTAGCATCTGGAGTGATGCACTGTACTCAGAGTAGATCCAACCATAGTTTTTGCCTTCTTCCTACTATCCAGAACAATTGGGGTTGCACCTAAAGCGTATAGAAAGATTCCACAGGCCATCCTTAGGTCTCCTATAGTAAAAAAATGGGCAATTCACTATAGAACTTCAATGGTTCAAAGCAAACACTTGGGGTTCTTGCTCTAGAATTGAGAATTGACTGACTTTACCATAATACATGAGATGAGGAGGAAGAAAGAGAAGACACTAGGGAGAATGAGAGGTAATCCTCACAATGGGATGAAGGACCATTGGCAGTTGGTACTCAACATGGATGTAGGGTTGGTAGGAGCAAGGACTTTGGACTCAAATTTGCTGACGAGGAGCTGATGGCCAAGATCAAGGCCACTTTCAATGATAAGAGATCAAAGAATAATGGGTGGAAGGTAGCCAATTACAAAGAACATACAAGAAGAGCCATAGTAAAGGTAGTTATGAAACTCTTTAAATCCAAAAAAGCTATCTACTTGACCAATAGCAAGGTTGTATTTTTCATGAACATGTTCTCAAGACAAGCCAATAGATGGGGCAAACATGTTTCAATGATAGATTAAGACCTTGCATATAGAGTTTGAAGATGACAAAGGTGCTACATACCCTGCTCCATTTTCCATACATTACTACATGGGAACCAATCACTTGATCCAAGAGGAAAGGAAGAGGTTTCCTCCTCACTTTCATCCTTCAATTTATTTTGATGACCAACTTGAAGGACCAAAGTTGATTGCCAAGTACAGAAGTCTGGATGCAAAATTTGCCAAGACAAGACTCTTTGTGCTTGTAGATGAAGAATTGGCTACACCAAAGGCTACAAAGAGGGAGAATACTATGACAACCCAATCTCAACATACTAATAATATAAATGGTAAGAATAGGTCAATCTTGTAAGGATACAGATTGGAAATGACTAAAAGTGAAGCCAAAGTATCACCATATCAAAACTTGTCTATTCTTACTTGTTTAACCTCTTGAGCAACCACTACTAGAAGAGGATAGAGACATCCAATATGGCTCTCTAAATAAAATCAAGAAAGAGCAACCGTGTAGAAAACAAAAAAATAGAGTCTATATGAGAAATCTGCCCTACAACACCAAAGATACCCAAGCTATGCAAGTTGTACAGTCTACAAACATTTGGAGCATCCAAAGAAGCATCACCTAGTGTGATTGCTCTCATATGGATTGCACCAGCCACTACCCTCTGTAGAGCAATAGACACACACTATCTAAAATATGCTACAAATTATGAAAGTAAGAGTGGTACCCTTTGGCGCATAACATGATAAGCTCTCATGCACTCCCATACAAATGTGTTCAAATGCCGTGTCCATTGCTCCCATGTAACTCTAAGGCTGGAGGAACAAAGAGGTGACCTCGTTGTATGCCCCTATATTTGGAGACCTTGCAACCTGCTACTGCACTTGCCGCCCATCCAAGACAATGGGTAATCACTCTCTCCAAAATTGTATCTTGCATTAGGCCTGTAACCACAACATCAGCTACAATCACCTGATCATCTCGGACCAAATACAAGTCTACCTTGACAAGTGTTGTCTAAAAACTATACAAACGCTCCTCCCAAGCCAAGTATCCACTCTCTCATGGAATAGCAAACACTATGTCCCTAATAGCATCATGGATGGCTATCCTCTATCCTCCAAAAGGACACTATGTCATATGGACTGATGTTACATCTACTGTAGAACCACACTCACAAGTGAGTAATGAAGTGCAAATGGGTGGACCAAACCTAGGTAAAACCTCATTGTTGTAGAGAAAGTAACTAGTGTGAATCAAAATGCCCTAATGCACAGTTGAGCTAGGATCCAAAAGCCTGCACCATTGCTAAAGCAAGAGCAAAGATGTGCTCTAGTGGGCTGAGGAATGGATGAGTCAAGTAAGAGAGAATGTAGCATATGCTTAAACTATTGCTCCGTCAAGGAAGACTGTAAACCTCTAGTCCAATCTGATAATAGTGAAGGAAAAAATGGAAAGTCCTCTCATGCCCATGGGAACAGACTATCTCTTGTCTGCCACAATAATATCTGAAGAGAAAAGGATCCCTCCTCCACCTCTGTCACATAAGTCTCCAAACCAACCTATCAACAACCACAAAATGAGAGGAAGTTAGGGTGCCAAGAAAGCCCAACTACCCAAAAATGCTATAGGTGCCATCTACTACATAGAAAGCAAGCCAAACCCTCCACACAAGATTGTCATAGCCATCTATCTATGTGCCAAATCCATTATCACACACTCAAATGTTTGTGGTCCAATAATATCCTCAAAGAAAAGAGAAACTAACTACCACTCTCACAAAAGATCTAATAAGCTCTTGATGTTGGTGGTTCATTCACACAAAAGGCCTCTTCCACTTGAAGAACCTCTTTACCATGCTTTTGCAATCCTTTCTTCACAATTTTAACCACTCTCTTTGCTAAGCCATCGGCCTTAGGATGATCTTGGGAGGTAGTACAATGATCAATAAAAAGCCTTGTCACACAAAACTTGAAACTCCCCTAAGAACTTTGTACGGTAACACCCATTTGTGCATGTGTGTGGTATTATGATATTTAGTTTGGTATTATAAGTACTTGAGAGAGATTATTTATAAAGCGATAAAATATGGTTTTATATTAGTCATGATTAGCTAAAATTAGTCATAACTAAGATGATAGAGACCTTAATTTAGAGGAAGTGGAAAAGATGAACACCACTATTTTGGATTCTAATGTGTTGGATTTTTCTACAATCCAAAGATAGCCCATGTGAAGGAATCCTTGACTTAGTGGTTGGGTCAAGATAAGATCACATGCTTAATGGAATATGCACATGTGGATGAATATTCTTTTATACTCTTTGATTTTACTTGACTTTTAGCCTAGTAATTTGAGTTACTTCAATAATTAGTAACTTTGATGCATAAATATTTCACAAGTATATGAATTAAGGGTGAGGAGGTACTCATCATTCTTTCATATGTAACTATCTTTCTCTGATTGAGTTCTCTACTAAAAAATGGCTTGAGTCTTGAAGTGTTAACCTTGGAGCTGTATGATGGAGTTGGGGTTCTTTGCCTTTTTAGTCCATAGTGCGCTACCATAATAGCCATCAAAGTTTCATCTTGAGTGAGAGATAGGCCGGCTCACAATTTTAGTTCCATTGCCCAGACCTGTCTAGAAAGCAAGATAATATTCCATGTACAATTCTATATTAGATAGAAGGAGCCTATGAGAGCTCACTTGGAGAGAATTATTAGGGGAGGAGAGTGTTGAACTTATGTTAGAGAACTTGGACCCATTTTATACCTTGTAGTTGATTATGATATTTTTGAGATGATTTTGTATATTTTGTACATATGAGAGGATTTGGAGAGATTGTGTGAGATGGATTGTAGATTTTGGGAATGAAGGTGATTTTGGGTAAAATCTTAAGTTTAAGATTTGGACTTGAAAATTCTACACATGATATTTTGGGTTATCCTTCAGTTATCACACTTGAAATTATTGTGAGAATTCCTATGTGCATTGGGCTAGAAGTTTTGGAAGAAAATTCAATGCATTGTATCCTACCTATTAACACATAAATTAAAGAGAGATTATTCTTTAACAAAGAGTGATAAGTTTTTAAAGTGAGGGGGGTGGTTTTTAGACCAAATATGTGCATTGAATAAAAAGATGCAAAGGCCAAATGGCCTCATGAAAAGATCTAAAATTTTGCAAAGAAGGACAAACTGGAGTTGTGATAAAGTGTGAAAAGTTTTAGAGAATTGTAACATACAAATTGAGAGATTTCAGTGACATTATGAGGAAAGGCCAATTCTGTAGAGTTGAAATCTCATGCATGAGAAGTGTGAGAGAAACGAAAAGTATGTTTGAGTGTTAAGACTCATCTTGGGAACATAGAGGGTCACCAAGAGTAGAAATTGAGGCTATACAAGGTTCCCCAAGGGTTTGAGTTGATTGTAGGGGTGGATTTGGGAAAAAGAAAGTTAAGAATAAAATTTGAAGAGTATTGAGAGGATCCAAGAACCTACACTACTTGGAGGAAAAAGTGAGTCTAAGTGTTTTTATGTAGAGAGAAGGGACATAAGGTAAGTTTATGACCATTGATCTTTGAGAGCAAGAGATTTAAGGGAAAGGAGAGGCTTACTTGACTTGGGTTTGCATGTTGGACCTTTTTCACCAAGATTAGGAGGGAGAAGATCTAAGACCAAGGAGTTGTATGAGGTTGGGGGAGTGGAAGGACTTCCAAAAGGACACAAGTGTAGTGGAGTAAAAGAAATTTGGAAACTTTGGTGAAAGATCTTGGAGAGAGTCTTAGTACAACTACAAAACTACTACCATCTTAATTAGCTAGTTCTTAAGACTAATGATGTAGATAATCTTCAATTTATTGAATAAACTATCCATGAGAGTTTGATTAATACTCACTCTAGGATTAGATGTTACTATAGAAATCTTGGAGTAACCTGATCCTTTTGTGTTGCTTAGGGTGGATTACTCTCAAATGGTGTTAGTCATATATATACTCATTAGTTATAGAGTGGGAGAAAAGAAAGATAATGAGGGGTTAAGATAAAGAAACTTCCAATTTTCTTTAGCAAGGATGGAGAAGATGTGGAGGCCTTTGTGAGAGACTTCAAGAGAGCTTACACAAGAAATAATGAGAGCAGGAAGAATGAGTGGGCCTCATTATTACCAGATTTCTTGGAGGATGCAACATTTACATGGTATGAATCAAAATACCAAAAGAGAGAGAGGAGAGATGGGCAAGAAAAGTCTTGGGAGAGTTTAACTTGAGCACTCATTGAGAAATTTCTCCCAGATGAGAGTTGTGAGAGATTGGTGAGTGAGGTTATCTTCCTCAAGCAAGGAGACAGAGAGAAAGTGAGAGTCTATGTGGAAAGAGTGGAGAAGTTAGAGCACTGATTTTTCATAGTGTCAAGGAAGGGTAGGGATGATGCAGAGACAACTATGATTGGCATAGGAGCTATAGTCACCAAGAATTTTATGGGAGGGTTGAGACCACAAATTAGAAATAAAGTGAAATATGAAAAGCTTTGGAGTTTAGGGTTTGGAAATGGATGAGAGTGATTTGGTGGTGAAGGAAGTTGTGCATCCTCCTCAAAGCTAAAATTATGGGGGAACTGCTGATACTTTGTTGGTAAGGATTTCACCACAAGTAGTAGTTGCTCCAATTCTTGCACCTCCACCCAAAGATCCACTTCAAACCATCACATAACAACTTGTAGATCTAAAGATCAATATGGTGCAACTATGGGAGAAGAGAGAGGTTGATCAAAATGTAAGGAGAGGGCCCAGGAGTTATGCCAGTTATCCATGTAGAGGAGGCCAACCAACCAACAATTTCAATGAGAGAAATTATTTAGGTCATGGAGAAATAGGCCACATCCAAAGGAATTGCCCAAATTCTACTTACCATGGAGGAGGAGTTATGAAGGAGCTAATAGAGGGAAAGAGGGAGGGAATGAAACCCAAGTGGCTCCTTAATCCAAACAAAGATAAGAGGATAGTATCCATAGATGTGGCTAAGAGCAAGTATGAGAAGAGGGAGTGCTCAAACTCCAAAGGTCTTCATTTGGATCTTTTGGCACAAGAGAAGAAGAGAGCTTGTTTTGCAAAGGATGTGCACTCTTCTCAAGGATTTACTCCTAGCCAAGATACTCCTATGCCTACTAGGAGCACTTGCACAAGCACTTCAACACCATCAACAAAGGACTTTTTGATCTCAAAGTAAAAATGGAACTACAATGTCTTGGATGATGTTAGTAGTCACAAGGCTAACATCATAGTAAGCCAATTGATTGCTTTGAATCTTCTTTTGAGGAAGGAGCTTAGAGGTGGTCTGAGTTCTACAAGGAGCAAGAGGAAGAAGAAGACAACAGCTCCAATATCAATGGGGGTGGTGGATGCCAAACCAGCACCATGGAAGGCTTGTAAATATGCCTCCAAGATTAATGTGAGAGTGAATGGTCACAACATCAAGGATGCATTGGTTGATGGAGGATCAATGGTGAATGCCATGTCAAAAAGGTTGATGGGTATGATACCATCAAGATCTTCAACATTTGTGGTGAGCATGGCAAAAAAGCAACAAGTTTAACTAGTAGAGGTGATGGATAAGGTGGTAGTTTCAATTATGGGAGTTCAAAATCTCATGACTTTTTAAGTCTTGAAGGATTCAAGCTATGATTTGCTTCTTGGAAGGCCATGGTTGATAGTAACTAATCGATGGTACAAATGGTACTTGAGGATTGGGCCATCAAACCATAAAACCACAATCTTATGACTAACACTACCAACACTTCAAATTTAGATTCACCATCTTTTGATTAATAGGAATCAAATTCAAAAGAAGGAGCTTTTGGTGTGGATAAAAAGTAGGGAGGAGGAGACTTCTATGGAGGAGGAAAAATTTGAATCTGATTTAGATGCATATCCCTTGTGCGCTATTTTGCATCTAAACTAGAGGTTTTGAAGGACCCAGATAAATCACCATTGACACTTGAGGAGATAAGAAGGAGGTTATTTACTCTCAAGAATGATCCAAATGTTGCCAAATAGGAGAAAGTGAGATTTAAGGAGATTTTCTGCAAGTTTATCCATATGTTTGCTTTTAGTTACAAGGATCTAAAGGAAGTCAGCTTGGAGGAGCACAAAATAGAGGTGGAATCACATGTAAGACCAGTTTGCCAAGAGCAACATTGCATTAGTACACCAATAGCTTTGGTTGTGAAGGAGGAGATTGATAAGCTCAAGGAGGCAAGATTTATCTTTGAGGTGGAGAATTTAGAATGGATGTCTCCAATTGTGATTGTGAAGAAAAAGAATGGTAAGTTTCAAGTATGTGTAGATTACAAGAAGCTTAATGTTGTTACCAAGAAGGATTACTACTTGTTGCCATTCATTGATGAGATCTTGGAAGAGATTGCATGTCATGAGAGGTATAGTTTTGGAGATGGTTATAGTTAATAGAACCAAATCAAGATTGCAGCAAAGCATCAACAACTCACCACATTTACCACACCTTAGGGAACTTATGCTTTCAAGGTCATGCCTTTTGGGCTTTGCAATGCTCCAGCCACATTCCAATGGTTCATGAACAAGGTGTTTGAACCTTTCATTGGGAAATTTGTGAGAGACTTCACTGATGACTTTTGTGTCTATGGGAGCAAGGAGGAGCGCTTTGAGCACCTAATCAAGGTCTTGCAATGCTTGGATGAAGCAAATGCATCACTCAACCCAAAGAAGTGTATTTTTAGATGTGAAGAAGGTCTACTTTTTGGGCACATCATCTCCAAGGATGGAATAGTAGTTGATCTTGAGAAGGTGAGGAAATCTCAAACCTTCCATTCCCTTCAAGCTTGACAGAGTTATGCCACTTCTTGGTGATGGCTGGGTACTATAGGAGGTTTATCTTCTCATTTTTCAACAAGGTTTATGCATTGACCATCTACATGAAGAAAGGTGTAGATTACATGGTGATTTGGAAGACAAGGAGGCTCTCAAAGCTTTTGTGTAGCTCAAGCAATCCCTTGTTGTAACTCTAATTTTTGCTAAACTTGATTGGAGTAAGCCTTTCATCCTCTACACTGATGCTTCTAATGTAGCTTTATGATTCACTCTTAGTCAATTAGACCAAGATGGGCATGATCATCTAATAGCTTATGCTAGTAGGTAGATGGTTTCAGCAAAAAAGAACTACTCTATCATAGAAAGAGAAGGGTTGGCAATGATCTTTTGTCTCAAGAAGTGTAGATACTACTTGATTGGAGGAAAAGCCACTATTGTCATGGATCACAAGGCTTTGAAGTACATCTTCAACAAGCCAAATGTGGAAGGGAGGCTAGCAAGGTGGATGATACTCTTGTTTGAGTATGACCACACCATTGAGGGTAGGTTAGGAAAGAAATATGCAAATGCTGATTTGTTATCTAGGGCCTATGATCATGATGGAGATGAGCAAATGGATGATTCCTTCCCGGATGAGGAGCTCATGACAACCTCAATCACTTAAGAGGTTCCGATGGAGTACAAGGAGATTGTGGATTATGTGACAAGAGGTAAATTTCTAGAAGGGATGCATGCTAGGGAGAGGAAGGCCTTTGTAGCAAGATCCAGACCTTACAAAATAGTGGAGGATATTCTTTTTTCACCAAGGAGTAGATGATCTACTTCAAAGAGCAATGGGTAAGGAAGAGTACTTATAAAGGAGTTTCATGAAGGTTTAGTATGTGAAGGACACTTTCCAACAAAGGTGACTACTTTCAAGATTCTAGATGCAGGTTACCATTGGAGAGGGATTGTCTTGATTATTGCAAAACTTGTCATATTTGTCCAGCTTTTGCTAGAAAGTCTACCTCCACTCCACCTCTTAGATCAATTCTCTTGCTATGACCTTTTGAGAAGTGAGGAATTGATTTTGTAGGTCCTCTCAACATAACCCCAAGGAATAATCAATACATTGTTGTAGTTACTGATTATCTTACCAAGAAGGTTGAGGCTAGATCATTGAAGGACAAGAATGAAGATGAAGTGGGTAGATTTCTTTATGAACGCATTATCACTAGGTTTAGATGCCCTTTGGAGTTGGTTTTTAATAGAGGAAGAGGGTTTATAGGAAGCATTACTACAGCCATGTTATGACATTTCTCTATCACACATAGAGTAACTACATCTTAAAGCCAAATTCTAATGGCTTGGCAAAGAGAACCAATCAGACCTTGTGCATGACGTTGGCCAAAGATGCAGAAATGGAAGGGGCTAAACATCATTGCAACAAGAGGATTCATACAATTTTGTGAGAGTATAGGACAACCATGAAGACTTCCATTGGATATTTTCCATTTCAATGGTATATGGTATTAAGTCTACCTTACCTATTCACTTTGATTTTCCTACCTTCCAAAGCATTCATAAGAGATTGAAAAAAGCACAAGGAGGTACTATAGAGAATTCAAGGAAGGATCAACTCATAGAATTGGAAGAGGTAAGAGCAATTGCTATGGTTCAAGTGGAGCAAGCCCAAAGGAAACAAAAGGAGAGCTTTGACAAGAGGCAAGGCAAGAAGAAGGTAGATCCTTTCAAACAAGGTGATTGGGTAATGTTGTTTGATTCCATTTGATTCAAGAGAGTGCAAAAGAAGTTTTTGCCGTAGTATTTTTGACCTTTCATAATGTAGAAGGTGTGGGGCAATTACAATTATGGTCTGAAGGAGTTGGGAGGAAGACTTTTGATAAGATTAACCATGATAAGTTGAAGATGTATCATAGAAAGTAGAGAGACCTTCACTTTGAGGACAAGGTGAAAACTTAGTCCAGGGGTAAATGTAACACCTATGTGTGCATGTGTGTGGTATTGTGATATTAAGCTTGGTACTATAAGTACTTGAGAGATAATATTTATATAGAGATAAAGGATGGTTCTACATTAGTCATGATTAGCTAAATTTATTCATAGCTAAGATAGTGGGGACCTTACTTTAGTAGTGAACACCACTTTTTTGGATTCTAATGTGTTGACTTGGTATTATTCCTAGGTGTTTGGCTTTGAGGAAAGAGTTGAGAACTCTTGGGCCTGCAAACCTTTTGGTTTTGGATTCTCCTATAGTCCAAGGATAGCCCATGTGAAGAAATTTTTGACTTAGTGGTTGGGTCAAGATAAGATCATATGCTATGACAACTCGGAAAATATCACTTTTGCGGTAATCAAGTAAGTAAAGTTTGTTCCCATGGAGATACAAGTCAAAATTGGTCAAATACAAAGTCAAGTGTAACACGTAGTTCTTCTTGGTTGAATCTTTAATCTCTAAGGTAGAAACTACACCCAAAAGAGAGTAAAAAGCACCAACTTGTAGTCTCATCACAAATTAACACTCAATAATCACAACTCATTCAATTCTATCCAAAAAAATTTTGATTGCGATGATTTAGTCTCTCTTGAAATTAGCTACTTCACTCTAAACAACTTCACCAAAATTGTGTTCAACCCCTCCATTGAAGGCACAACTTCCTCAATCAAAATTTCTTCACCTCAACTTAGCGTTGCACACTCACAAGTGTAGAATACTACAAACACTACAATTCCCCTCAGATCTATCAAGGCATTGCTCTAATTGCAGTTCACTAAGGGAAAACACATAGAATGAAGATCAAGGTTGTAGAATCCAACATTAAACTAACACACTTCCTTGCACTACAAATTCCTCCACACACTCACAAATATAAAAACACAAAATTGATACTTGGAATTAAGTTCAAGTGATGAGCACTTCTTCACAACAATTTGCTTTATCTATTCTTAGGAAAATAAATAGTAAAAAACATTTTACCAAAAAGGCCTCCTTTAAATAGGCAAAGCACTTGATAGTTATTTAACTTCCTAAATTGCTTCCTAATAACTTTACCAACCTACATATCTGAAATGACAATGCATCTCTTCATATTTGCCTCTTCCTATCTCAGAATTGGTCCTAATCCAATCTGATGTCTACTTCTACTTGAGCTTCCAAACTTGAGGGAAGTCCATTCACCTCCTATACTTTTTGTTCTACAACTTCCAACTCATCTACAAATTCTAACATGTCTTCACTTTGATCTTCAATTAACCTCACAGGTAATCTTTCTACCTCCTTATCTTGAAACCCACTCTTCTCTAAAGTATCAAGTGTCAAATCTGAGGACACTTGCTCTCACATCTTAGTTACTTCATGTCTAATATGTGCAATATTATGAAGACTTTCTATCTCTAACTTAATCAATCTAAATCTGATAGAAATGTTATTCTCTACATCTAATATCTTCCTATCAATCCGAGTTCTAAGACTGATTAGCAAGGCATTCAAGTCCTTGTCCTTCACATTCTTACTCCTTGTCTCCTACACAAGCAATCTCAATTTATGTAAATGTAATTCCTCCATTCTCACTTTGGCTTTGGTGGTTAATCTTGCCTTCAGTTCCACAATCACTTCTTCAACCAATCCCTTCTCTTGCTTCTTTTGTCTCTCCTTCTCCATCTCAATTTTTTTGATCTTCAACTCCTCCTCATACTCTATTGTGTGATCCTCCAACTCCTTCATGTATTGATCAATCTTTGCCTCTAGTGTCTTCACAAGATCTCTAAGACTCCCTTCTTCCTTGTAAAAGACCAAGACCGAGGAGAGAAATAGGAGAATGGAAACTCACATTGGAGACACTTGAATGAGGGAAAACTCCGAATGCCTAGCATGAGCTTCAGCTTTGGTATTTATAGGTAACATACAAGGTCCTTGAGAAGCTTCTCAAGAAGCTTACTTGAACCACTTTCTTAGAGTGCAAGCCAAGTTAACATGAAGCTTCTCAAGAAGCTTCTTTCTAGAAGCCGCCTACTTGGCTTGCAAGTTAAACTAGTTAGAAGCTTCTAGAAGCTTCCTTCTAGAAGCTACTTGCTTGAAGCGCAAGTTAACTAGCTGGGAAGCTTCCCAAGAAGCTTCCTAGATGCTTCTAGAATATTCTAGGCTTCTTTGGCTTATTCTCTACTTCATTAGCCTTACTAACTACGTTGTTAAACTCCATATTGTTACATATTCTTCCACCGTTAGTTGGTGAGGTCCTCATTGGCATTGAAGCTTCAAACTCTTGGATAGTTGTCTGTGCATTCTAGAGGTGAGAAAGAGGTTCCTATGTGGCATCATGAAGGGGATACCCTTTCCAAAGGACCTTGTACTTTGTATGTTGTCGATGTCCTTGTTGGATGTGGCGATGCGCAAGGATACGATCAACTTTGTACTCTTCACGATCATTGATAGGGATAGGGGGAGGGAGAGGGGGAGGTTGGACTCAAGAGGGATTAGGAACAAAGGGTTTCAACTTGGAAACATGAAAGATAGGATGGATGTGCATATGATAAGGCAAGGCAAGTCAATAAGCAACAAGAGAGACAATTTGGGTGACATCAAAAGGTCCTATCCAATTAGGGGTAAGTTTACGAACTTGGGTATCAAGTGGGAGGGGTAGATTACTAGAGGATAGCATAACTTTATCACCAAATTCAGAGGTGAGATCATGATGATGATGGTCTGCATATTTTTTTTGATGATTCTAAGCAACAAGGAGGTGAGATTTGGCTTGTTGGAGAGATTTGGATATGGTGGTCGAGAAGGTTGAAGTATGAGGGACCTGAGATGGAGGAGAAGCAAGAAGAGAATTTGGGACAAGTAAATTTGGCCAAAATTGAGAAAGAAAGGAGAGAATTTGGTGCTTACTTGTTTAGAATTGTTGTATGCAAATTTGTAGCTGCAAGACATTCATCCCAATTGGTATGGTAAATGTTGACAAAGGCACAAATCATATCTTCAAGGTGCAATTTGCACATTCAGTTTGTCCATCTGTTTGAGGATGATAGGCTGTCAACAAGGCAAGCTTGGTACTAAGTATCTAGAAGAGGGCTTGCCAAAACTTTCCGGTGAAGCAAGGATCACGGTCGGAGATGAGCACACGTGACATGTCATGATGTTTGAATACATTATTGAAGTAGAGTTGCACCAAGGTTGGAGCATCCACAATATCAATTGTCGGTGCTTAATAGATTTGCTCACTAAGCTTATCCACAAACACCACAATTGCTGTGTGACCTTGTTGTGTCTTGGGCAAGGAGATGATGAGATCTAAGCTCACATGTTCCCAACAAGTAGTTGGAATGGGAAGTGGCTGAAGGAGTCCACTTGGCTTCTAGTTACTAGCCTTGTAGTGCTGATAGCTCTCACACAATCGGACAAACTCCCAAATATCTTATGTCATGTTGGGCCACCACCATTGGCGTTGGAGGGTACGCAAGGTCTTGTCCATCCCCATTCGACCAACTATTGGCAAATCCTGGGCTTCCTAAAGGTGCACAAGTTGGAGATCAACTTTGGGTGGAACATACATCCGGTCTGTGAGCCGGCCTGTCTCTCACTCAGGAAGAACCTCTGATAGCTATTATGGTAGCGCACCATGGACTAAGAAGGCAAGGAACCTGAACTCCATCATGCTCATCCAAGGCTAACACTCCAAGACTCAAGACATTGCTCACTAGAGAATTCAATGAGAGAGAGATAGTTGCAAAATGAAAGGATGATGAGTACTTCCTCACCCCTTGTTTATATACTTTTGAAATAGTTACGTACCAAAGTTACTAATTACCGTAGTAACTCAAGTTACTAGACTAAAAGTCAAGTAAAGTCAAAAAGTAGAAACGAATATCCATTCACATGGGCATATTCCCCTGAGCATGTGGTCTTATCTTGACCCAACCACTAAGTCAAGGATTCCTTCACATGGGCTATCCTTGGACTAAAGAAGAATCCAAAACAAAAAGGCTTGCGGGCCCAAGAGTTCTCAACTCTTTCCTCAAAGCCAAACACCTAGGAATAATACCAAGTCAACACACTAAAATCCAAAATAGTGGTGCTCATCTTTTCTACTTCCTCTAAAGTAAGGTCCTCTCTATCTTAGCTATGACTAACTTTAGCTAACCATGACTAATATAGGACCATCCTTTATCTCTATATAAATAATATCTCTTAAGTACTTGTAATACCAAGCTAAATATCACAATACCACACACATGCACAAATGGGTGTTATAGGTCCGCATGGAATAGAAGGCCTTTTTTGAAGGAGAAGGTATTGTACTTCTTGTTGCATGTTGTCACACAACCATGTACCATTTGGAAGAAGGGATCTTGTTGTAGAGCTAACCAAAACTTATTATGGACCTTGGGGTCAATTGACACCGATGTAATTGCCGCCGTGATGAGGGGAAGAGACTTCAAATCAGGTCATTGTGATAGAGCATCAGGGATGACATAGAACCGACCTGGTTTGTACTCAAGTTTGATGTCAAACAATTGGAGTTGCTCTTCCCATCGATGAAGTCAACTCTTCATGTGTTCCAAGTGTAAGGTCTGCAACAATGGTTTGTGATCAGTTTGCATGACCACTTGTTTCCCCAAGTGGTAATGCCCCCATAACTTGGTGGCATATACCATTTCAAGTATTATATATATATATATATATATATATATATATATATATATATATATATATATATATATATATATATATTCCTGTTGCAACATAGCTCCAATTGCAAAGTTAGAAGCATCAAAATCAATCACATAAGGTAGTTGAGGATCATATGGTTGAAGAATGGGTCTTGAAGACACCATATGCTTTAACTTCTGGAATGCTTCTTCATGCTTGGTGGTCTATTGGAAGCTCAAGTTCTTTTCCAAGAGGTCAGTCAATGGTGCAGCCACATGAGCATAATAGTGGATGAACCATCGGTAAAAATTGGCCAATCTATTGAATGCACGTACTTTTCTAGGATCCTTTGGAGTAGGCCAATTAGTAATGGCCTTGATCTTCTCTTCTTCCATATTGATCCCCTCTGATGAGATCTTATGACCCAAGAAGGTAACCTCCTTTTGCCAAAAGGCATACTTTGACTTCTTGCAATAAAATTTCCATTGTCGTAGTTGTCTTAGGACTTTTTGCACATGATTCATGGGTTTTGCCTCTATCTTGCTATAGATTAAGATATCATCTAAGAACACCACCATGGATCAATCCAATAGTCCTTCCAACACCCAATGCATCTGATCCATGAAGACTACTGGAGCATTAGTGAGTTCAAAAGGTAAAACTCTCCACTCAAAATGCCCATACCTTGTGCAAAAGGCAATCTTTTACACATCCTCTCTTTCAATAGGAATTTACCAATAGCCGCTGCAAAGATCTAGCTTGGAAAAGTAGCATGCTCCACTTAGTTGATCAAGCAAGTCATCAATCCAAGGCAAGGGATATGCATTCTTCACGGTTTGCTTATTGAGCCCATGGTAATCAATATAGAAACAAAGTCCTCCATCCTTCTTTGGAACAAATAGTACTGATGTTCCCTTAGGAGAGGTACTATAATCTAGTTCCATTCATCTTGAAGATTGGTGGCTTCAAAGTAACTTTTGCAGTCAAACACAAAATTCTCCACTATGCCCGGAAGGTTCTTGCCTTTAAACACCTTGGGTTTTGGAAATCAAATGAAATTTTTCTCCATCTCAAATTGGCGCTCTCTCTATATGTTCTTGTTGTTGCTGATCTTGTTCATCCAACAATTGAGTAAGGTGCTCAATTTGTTGTTGCATTGCAAGGATAACTTCCGGTATTGCTGCCATAGCTACTACTCTATCCCACTACTCCCATGTTATCTAATTGATTAACATAAAGATGCAGCACGTCCATTGTTCTCCACAAGTTACAACTGGAAGTATCAAGGGTTCCTCAGACACGGTAATCATATGTAGAAAATCCTACCCAAAGCACGAGGTGATGAATTATGTGAAATGATGCTTGGATAATATCAAGACATGGAAATCCCAATGGTTTGGAGGAGGTGGATTTGGTGGTCCATAAATTCCATCCATCTCATTCCTTCTCTAATACCAATGTAAAAGACCAAGACCGAGGAGAGAAATAGGAGAATGGAAACTCACATTGGGGATACTTGAATGAGGGAAAACTCCAAATGCCTAGCATGAGCTTCGGCTTTGGTATTTATAGATAACATACAAGGCCCTTGAGAAGCTTCTCAAGAAGCTTCCTTGAGCTGCTTTCTTAGAGTGCAAGCCAAGTTAACCAAGAAGCTTCCTTGTAGAAGCTGCCTACTTGGCATGCAAGTTAAGCTAGTTAGAAGTTTCTTGAAGCTTCCTTCTAGAAGCTATTTGCTTGGAGTGCAAGTTAACTAGTTGGGAAGCTTCCCCAGAAGCTTCCTAGATGCTTCTAGAATATTTTAGGCTAATCTGGCTTATTCTCTACTTCATTAGCCTTACTAACTACGTTGTTAAACTCCATATTGTATCCATACATTCCTGATGGTGCTTAGTCAATTCACATTGCTAGGCTATTATCTTCTCTTCTACCTTCTGTCAGAATGTGTTGAGCTCTTCTTCCTTAGCTTCTACCAATTCCTTGCTCTTTTCTTGCTCTAACTTTACTTTGGCTTGTAATTTCTCCACCCAAAGTCTTTCTTGCATAACTTCCTTCACTTTCATCGCCAACTCTCTTCCCTACTTTCCAAACTTCTCTTGCAGATTCTCATTGATCTTCTTTTGTAACATTGCATCTACTTGCAATATTTCTCTTTCTTCGTCTCCTTTGCTCAAACTTTCCTACAACTTCCAATTCACATACTCTAATCGCTCCAGCACCTGCAACATAGTTTGCACATCAGGATATCTGCTTTGCATCTCCTTCTTTGTCTTCTCTATCTACAACAACAACAGACACACCACATCTCAAAAGTACTCTACTCCCTCACACCCTACTTCTTCTTCTACCTTCTCTTTAGGAACTTCATCAATCTTGTTCTTTCCTTTCAAGTCCAATGCTTTACTACAAAGTCAGGATCTTCATATTATCAATGATACGTCATCCTCCAAACTTTCTTCATCATCAAGATGGATTATTTTTTGGACTGTATTCAAACCTTCTCCGTATAGTGTGTACTACCTTGACTCGGCCACCAATCCTTCTTCTCCTTGAATTGCTAACTCCACCATAATCTCTTCTTTTGCATCATGCCGCTCAATTTCATCTTGCAGCATGAATGCTGCAAGATGAAATTTGACCTTGCTGCACCTTGGCTTCACCCTTGCTCTCCTCACTAGACTCTTCACTCCATAGAGTTAATTCCACCTCTTCTTCCTCTAATGTAGACTCTGCTTTGCCTTCTGATTTGACCTCCTCTTCAAGTGCAATCCTATGGACTTGCTTTCCTTCTCTCTGCCTAATTCTTCTTAATTTTTGGGGCTACATTGGCAAGCTCTCCACCTTAGGTTGACTTTTCTTTGTCTTGCTTGGTAGGAGCACAACTATATTTTGATCCTATCCCATTCTTACATAATGATCATCATTACTTCTCAATTGCCAAATGTATTGTCACTCCTCATCATTGGCTTCTTAATGCAGATCGGGACGAAAGTGAGACACAATCTTCTTCTTTTCATTGCTACTTAGCAAATTCAACCCAAGGTAGAAATGTGCTACAAAAGGAACAAATTAATGTGGTGGTGTCAAAGTCCTCCAATACAACACCACCTACCTCATCCGCTGATAAAAACACTTTGCCCAATTGATTGGCTCTCTTGCAAACATCTTGTAGAAGAACACCGCTTGTTGCTTCATTACATAGGTAGTACACTCAGATTTGAACAACACCATCATCACTCCTACAATACTTCCATGCACTAGGTCTCAAGAAGTCTACACCTTGTACACATTCTTCATGCGCTTTGAGGTGAAAAAAATTTCTAATCTCTTGGGTTTCTTTTGCAACTTCTCCCTTCCCCAAGAACGTGGCCCCATACTCTTCCCCACTCTCTCTTCCTAACACCAATCTCCAATCTGACTCTGTCCATTGAGCCAGAATGCCTTTCTTCTTGACGACTACCGGCCCATCTACACACTTATTGGCTGTGATTTCTACCATGATATTGGGAAAACTTAGGTTCCAATTCCATGCAAGGAAAGTAATGCAAGCCATCACATCTAACCTCTTAATCATTGGGTTTCTTGATGCCACCGTAAGGCACTTCTTGATTCCCTTCATTCTACTCTCCTTTGTGATGTGCTTCTACAATACAATTTTCTCGTCACCTGGACTTGCAACTCTCAATCCCTATGAATTCTTCCTAGCTTCACTCACTACCACTCCTCTTCACTAGTCTTGTGACAACTTGGCAAATATCATTTTTGCGGTAATCAAGTAAGTAAAGTTTGTTCCAGTAGAGATACTAGTCAAAAAATTCCAAATGCAAAGCAAAGTAACCAAATTAGTTCTTCTTGGATTCTTCTTTAATCTCTCAGGTAGAAACTACACCCAAAAGAGAGCAACAAGCACTAACTTGCACTCTCAACAAATTGTCACACTTAATCATAACTCCATCAAATCTTTCCAAACAACCTTGATTGTGATGATTCAAATTCTCCCAAAAATGGCATTTCAATGCAAAACAACTTTGCCTCAGAATTGTGTTCTACCCCTCCACTAAAGGCACAACTTCCTTGATTGAAATTGCTCCACATCAACACTATGTTGTACTTACAAATGCAAAATACTACCAACACTCCAATTGCACTTCACTCAAGATCAAACACACAGAATGAAGATCATGGTTGTGGAATCCAACATCCAACAAACAAACAAATTTGCACTTTAGAATTCTCTACACACTCATAAACACACACACACACACACACAACATTGATACTCAAAATCAAGCTCAAGTGACGAGCACTAAAATCAACACTTTGCTTTATCCATTCTCAAAAATAATAAATACTAAACAACATAAAACTACAAATGCCTCCTTCAAATAGTGAAGCAATTGACACTACTAACAATTATACCGTCTACAATAACCTCTTCTAACCTACAAATCCAAAATTACAATGCATATCTTCATATCTACCTCTTCAAATCTCAAATATGTTTCTACTTCGATCCGATGTCTACTTCTTCCTCGGCTTCCAATCCCAAAGTAACTTCACATAGTACTTTATCCTCGGGTTTATCTAATTCTACTAAATCTTTCATTATTTCTACTACTTCTTCTTCCTGATCTACAATTAAACTTATATCTAATCTGTCTACTTCCTTATCCTCTAACCCACTCCTCTCTAATGTCTTCAATGTCAACTTCAAAGACACATGCAGTCCTACTTATGCTACTTTCGGTTTCACTATTATCAATTCCTTTGCTAGTTCTACTATATCCTCATCAAGAGTTGTAATTGAAAGTATAGATACACTATTTACACCTTCAATTTGTAACTCATTTTCCCTTAATCACTCATGTTACTGCCCCTAAGGCACTTATTGTTTGATCTTGCACTTTGGGTTCATTCACTACTATTACTTCTCCTTCAATTTATATCTCATTTTCAATCAAAACTGAAATTGAAATCATGGGTATCCTAAATATCTTTTTTCCTTACTCTAACTTCCTTTGATACCTCTATCAAGACTCCCAAAGTCACCTTCATTGCACTCCAAAGTCTGATTACCTCAGATCTAGTCACTGTTGGC
Organism: Lunularia cruciata; assembly: GCA_948567375.1. Taxonomy (NCBI): domain Eukaryota; kingdom Viridiplantae; phylum Streptophyta; class Marchantiopsida; order Lunulariales; family Lunulariaceae; genus Lunularia; species Lunularia cruciata. The sequence continues at coordinate 8,101,599 of OX419755.1, read as the reverse complement.
CTAAGGCAAAGTCTCTTGACCCAAAGTCTCTATAACCCAAAGTCACTCAACTACTCTATACATCTACTCCCAAAACTTCAAATACTTGTAACTTCTCCTATAGACCTTTAAAATTTGCAATTTTGGTGGTAGTGGAAAGCCCTAAACGAGACGCTTTCAAAAACACATAGCACGCTTGATTTAGACATATCATCACTGAGATATAGCCCCCGTAGTAATCATATTTGTAACCTCCATTTTGATGCAAAGTAACACTCCTTTGGGGTCTGACCTCCTTCTTCCTCTTCCTCTAACACAAAGTAAGCTTCTTTGGGTCTGATCCAATCTGACTCCTTCTTCCTCTAACAAAAAATTGACTTTGTTTGGCCTAATCAAAACATAGATTTCCTCTCATTTCTTTTCCATTTGGTTTTTGTTTGGTTTCAACAAGGCACTTCTTCTTCAAAACTCATCCAAAATGAAAAATGTAAGTACCACAAGTCTCCCTCAGGATGACTTTGCAAAGGCAAAGGAAATTCACTTGCCATTCATATCCTTCTTGATTCAAAACCTAAATTTATAGTCTGATGTTTCTCAATCATTCTTCAAATGCTTGTCTACCAAGAAATCACACCTTCTGCATGCACTTCTCCTATCACTATCAATTTCTCTTGCTTGTGCCTTAGCTATTTTTGTGTGTGGTAAAATTAATAAATTTCCAACCCAAAGGAAATTTGTTACTCTGTCTTTGCATTCGGTTGATCACCCCAAGGCAAAGTCTCCTTACTTTGGATTGAACTCTGACAAATCCGATCCAAGTACTTCATGTCTGACACGAAGTCACTTTACTTCGGGTTACAAACCAAAGGTAAAGTTCTTCAACTTCCAATGCCATTTGGGTTCAACACAAATTTTTCTGGACTCTTCTTGTTCCAAATAGAACAAAAACTTAAAAAAATAAAAATGTGGGTACCACACATACTTAGTGGAATATACCTATGTGGATGGATATTCCTTTATATTTTTTAATTTTACTTGACTTTTAGCCTATTAACTTGAGTTACTCCAATTATTAGTAATTTTGGTGCGTAACTATTTCACAAGTATATAAACTAGGGGTGAGGAGGTACTCATCATCCTTTCATTTGCAACTATCTCTCTCTCATTGAGCTCTCTAGTGAGCAATGGCATGGGTCTTGGAGTGTTAGCCTTGGAGGAATATGATGGAGTTGGGGTTCTTTGCCTTCTTAGTCCATGGTGCACTACCATAATAGCCATCAAAGGTTTATCTTGAGTGAGAGACAGGCCGGCTCATAGTATCTTGATCAGTCAAATCTCACTGGTGCACCAAAATGATTAAGAACCCAATCTAGGAAAAAGTAAGTTGTCCGTTCAATGGACTTGTCAGAAAGTACCACCAACTCAATCCACTTGGAGAAGTGCTCCATCACCAAAATGTATCGATGATGACTCACAATCAATGATCAAGGTCCAGTGAAGTCCAAACTCCCATGGTAACCCAATCCATTGATAAGTAATGGATGTAACTATGATATATGAGCATTGAATGATGCTCTAACTCAATCACAAACCACACATCTAGCAAAAAACTATTGTACATTACTCTGCATGTTGTGCCACCAATAATGACTCTAGAGTAAGCTATATGTCCGCTTTACTCCAAAATGTCCTAGCTCCTCATGAATATGAAAAACCAATTTTGGTCTTTGAGATAGAAGTGGTACTACTCACACTCTACCATCCTCCCATACATGCAAAAGGTGTTATGCAATTTGAACCACATGGCTTGCTAAAGGATATGGTCTCTCTCCTTGGCCCCAACTATGCCACCCACAATACAAGTGCAAAGGTAGTCCATCATTAAGACATCATCATGAATGTCTTGTTGAACTATACCACTATCTCCCCTCTTTAAATCTGTGACCTCAATAGCTCTTCTTGGATGCATTGAGAGAGATACCACCAAAGTCTCATAAAATATACATAGAACGGTAGATGCATGCAAACCCAAACACCATCTCCTCATCTATCTCACCATGTCAATGTGCTCCGGTCTGATCCTGTTGGCTAGGATATGGGTTTCTACTCAACCCATCTACATCATGGTTCACCACTCTAGGTCTTTGAATAACTGTGAAATGACACTCCTATAAAATCAACGCCCATCGTGCAAGCTTCTTTGAAAGCCTGGACAACTCCGTCAACCAGTTTAGTGGCTGATGATCAATAATGAGAGTGAAGGGGCTACCAAATAGGTAACATTAGAAATGTGCTATTGCCTATATTGCTCTCATATGAACTATACTTTGTCTTTATTGAATTATTAGAGCAACTAGCATTAACCACCATAAATTCCTTCCCCTCATCATTATTTTGGGTGAGCACTACTCCAAGCTCCAACTTACTCCAATCATTGAACCTAAAATGGTCATCTTCTGATTGGTCACCCTCAAAGTAGGAGTAGATGTCAAATTGCTTTTTGAAATCTATAAAAGCTATCTCTTGTGCATCTCCCACACCACTCTTGTGTAGGCTTGGTCAACTTTGTCAAGGCCTTGGCAATGACACTAAATTCTCTAACATAGTAGTGATAAAAAATTTGCCAACCCAATGAATGCTTGCACTCTACTCACATCTGTAGGCCAAGGAATATGTGCAATAGCCTCCACCTTGGCCTGCTTAACACCAAGCCCTCTAGGAGAGATATGTGACCCAAATACTCAACATACTCATGGAAGAACTTGCAATTCCCAAGATGTAATTCGAGTTCATGAGATCTCAACCTCTCAAACACCTCCAGCAATTATCTCTCATGCTCTACACAATAGTGCTATAGACCAAAGTGTCATCAATAAAGCACCAAGCAAAATCCAGTCCTACTAGGATCTTGTCCATGACCCACTAGAACTCAACAAAAGTATTCTTTAACCCAAATAGTAAGAACCTCCATTGATATAACACATCCTTACCGTGATGATCAATAGCCCAAAATATTATCTTGGACTTATTTTCTTCCTTGATTGGCAACTAATGATATCCTACTCAAATATCCAAAGTACTTCAGACCTTTGCAAGCCCAATCGCAAAGATCTCCTATAGTGTATGCATGGCATGCCAATCAGCCCTAATCTATCAATTAATAGGACGGTAATCTCTACACATCCGCTTCTCTATGTAATTTCCATGCGTATCCTTCTTGGTTGGCATTACTATGGCTAATGCATACTCTCCATGTGAAATCTCCACCAAACAAGTCTCAAAAAGGTCTCTACTCTATTCTAAATCAATGCTTGCTCCATGTCACTATATTTATAAGGATGTAAAAAATTGATGTATCACTAGTCAACTCAATCTAAATACCAAGTCCCTTAAGAGCACCCAAATCCTTCATATTGAAGGCAAAGCAACTTGTGTAGCTCCTTGAGAACCTCCAAACTCTCCATCTTTCCTCTCTTGTAAGCTTGGGTCCAAGATTTGGCTCCCAAGTATCCTCTATAACTATCATAGAAGTGGAAGACGTACTGATTGGCTGCTACACTGGGCCCTTGGGAGCAATGGTGTCATGCCTCCAACCATTAGAAGTCCTAGCCTCAGTGTCAAAAAATCCCTTTAATTTGGCTGCATGCTCCATACGTCCTCTAGTCGCATTCCAAGTAGACCAAGCTCACCTTGATGGACTCCAAACAAACCACTCTCCCTAGTAGCTACTAGTTATGTATTAAGAATACCATGTCTACTTGGTCCATCACTCCCAACATGTGTGTGAATCCTCTTGATAGGCATAGAGCTCACAAGTGTCTAAGTAGTGATGCCTATCAAGCGCATCCTCCATTGCTTTGCCAAGCCAAAGCTCAAAATCCAAGTCAAACAATTTAGGTCCATAGCCTGACCTAATACCTAATGCTTGGATGCCTCTAACACTATTAGAACAATGGTAATACTAGTGCAAAAACCCATCACCCGCTCCCTCTCATGCATGTTAGGTTCCACCAACTATTGTAATTGTAAATCCTAAACATGTCCAAGATCCCCCTCCTAAAAAGCATAAGAGCTTAGAAAACTCATAAATGTGGGTAAAGTGGCTTTGGGTTGTCTAACAAGGTTCACCACTACCATAGGTGACCTATCAACCACTACTACCATTTGAGACTGACACCCAACATCCAAGATGTCATCAATAGTGAAGTGGTCTAGTTGTTGAATCCCATCATAAGTGCATTGTAAAACTTCTCTAGGTAAGAGGTTTGTCCACCAAAGACCAAGATGATGAGCCCGTGATCCCACTTTGGCTGTATCCAACAACACAGTAGGTTCCATCCAAGAATTGACCTAATGTGTAGTCACCATTATCTAGGTGCAAGAATCACCCATCAAAGGAACATTTTCCAAAATGTAAGCTAGAGAAACAGAATGATGAACTTGGAGATGGTGTAGTATATGTAACACCCCCCAAAACACACCAAAATGAGGATCATAAAGAGCCAAACTTGAGCCACCATGTGTATATCCCTAACATGGCCATCCAGAAATCACCAAATGAATTGGACCATGTCTCTCCAAGTCCAACGTCCCAACAAAGAAATGTTTACTTGTATGGTCTTTTGGTAGCCCCTGCTTGCTAATATCATTAATAACTTAGGATATTAATAGGCCAAGTGTGCCTTATGATGTAGACTGACCTAACAGTCTCCTCTCTCCCTACATACAAGTACCTGTGTACTTGTATACCCGCAAGTAGTACCATAGCTAGTCTAGTGTTAATCCCACCAAACAACTGCAATAGACATACTCCTTCTATTGGATATTGCCAAGAAATGGGTGTGGTATTTAGAGATGTCAATGTAATTGACTCTAGAGGTTCTCTTCATATCTCCTCAATCTACCTTGATGTAGAGAGACTTGCCTAGCAATCTCCTCTCTCTCCACATACAAATACCTTTGTACTTGTATACCTACCTATAGTACCATAGCTAGTCTAGTGCTAATCCCACCAAATAACACCAATAGACATACTCTCTCTATTGGATATTTCCAAGAAATGGGTGTGGTATTTAGAGGTGTCAAGGTAGTTGACTTTGGAGGCTCTCCTCATATTGGTCTCATGGTGTTACAAAGCCTCTACTCCAAGCCCATTGCACCAATTGATCTACATGTTGTTGCAATGCCTCCTCTAAACTCTACAATAGAACATCCAAGATGGATAGAATGATCCTACTCAAACTCCAAATCCAAGTGATCTCTTCCAATATTGGAGTATCCTTTGCATGGGCATTCCCCTCCAATAAGTCATCAAGCCAAGTAACAAAACCATTGGAAGTTGAAACTAATGTCGCAATAGTCTCAAAGTATAGTAAACCAAGATTGCCACTACTAAAGCATACTGGTGGGTGACATACTTGTCCTTCATGTGATTGCCAACCTGGTCTTTAGGAGGTCTCCTCCCCAATAGTTAATACTTAAACCCATGGAGTATAATACTACTCCACCAACTAGCACGTCACATGACTCAACTACTGTTGCAATAGCTTGAGCTTTCACCGCAAAGCTATTAATCAGATGACCAAATAGAATCTAGGTAACATGCTCTCAACATGTGATGTATTCTGTAGAACCACGTCCTAGAGATGTTTGTATTTGAAATGAACATCTCTCCACATCGGTCTCACGTAGCTCCCAACCAACAATTGTAGCCTTCCTCAACATAAAGGGCTATGCTCCAAAGTCTAGTAAGACACTATATGGTGTACAGACCTTCCTTGAAGGTCCCATAAAAAAATCCTCCTTTGGTTATCCAATAGGACAAATCTAAGTGTGAATCATGCTCACTCAAAGGCCAAACTGGTTGGTAATTCCTCCAATCTAGCCATTGTTGTTTGCCATAAATCACTAGTTCTTGAGCAAATCCCATGCTCCTCAACCAAGTTAGCTCCAATATCAACCACCTTTGTCTAGAAGTAGGAACCACATCATCTCTACTCTCACAAAGTGTGGTAGCCAACAGGAACACGAGAGCTGGGTCAACTTCCAATGTAAATATGTGATTGGTTGAGAATAATGAAAAGTACATAATCAACTAATCTGTCCCCAACATCATTCTAGACTCAGCTTGTGTAGAAGCAAGTGGTTGAATAATAAGTAGTCTATCATGCACCCCATCACCACCTACCACACTTGCACTAGGATAGCTAGGAGCCATGGATATCATCTAAAGTGTCTTAGAGAGTGTAAAAGACTAGGGAAGTCTTACTTGTCTACCAAGCTCTCCTCATTGTGGGTCCAACTCCACTGATGGTCCTCTAGGCTTTGGAGCGCATAATGCACTCCTAGTCACTATGGCAGATGCATCTACCTATGCTGCTCTATGAGCCGGCCTATCTTTCACTCATGATGAACTTCTAATGGCTATTATGGTAGCACACCATGGACTAAGAAGGCAAGGAACCCCAACTCCATCATACTCCTCCAAGGCTAACACTCAAAGATTCAAAACATTACTCACTAGATGTGGTGCCCACATTTTTTGTTTTTTTCAAAATAAAGAAGAAGAAGTGTATAGAGAAGTTGGATTGCGCTTGTATGGCCAAAGAAGGCGAAGAAAAGAGTCTTTGGGATGAAACCCAAAGTAAAGTGACTTTGGATCATAAGGCGAAGTACTCAAAAATACCCTGTCAGCACACAACCCGAAGTAAAGAAGTCTTCGTATCAGGGGGAGCTCAACCCGAGGCAAAGTCAGTCTAACAACCTTTCGTCGGGGCAAGAAATTCAAGAAGGGACCGTTCAAAAACTGGCGGCCCATACGTGCAAAGTATGATTGATAGTGACAGGTGCATGCAGGAGGTGTGATTTCTTGGTAGAAACTCAAAGTGAAGAAAGACAAAGAAAGCGCAACTCTATAAAAATCAAACCCGCAACGACGAAATGTTGAGTAATTTTCCTTTGCCATTGAGAAGTTGTCCTGTAGGTGATTGTGGGAAGGGAAATAGAGTTTAAAACGTGTTAGTGTGTAAGGGAGAAGTTGCAAGAGTGAAATCAAGAGACAGTGAGAAAGCAGGAGAGATGGGAGGAGGAAAGAGAAACTCCAAATTCACAGTGAGAAATCATGCAATTTGGAGGTCAGATGTGATTGCTAGGATCAAAGTCTTGAGCCAACTTCGGATTACCTTCTTGGCGTGGAACTGGAACGTGAGTTTCCAGGTTTCATGACAAAAATCATCGAGTGTCTTGATGGACCTGAGGAAGAAGGGAAGAGAGGAAATCCGGCTTGCTAGACAGAGTCGGATTGGAGACTAGTACTCGAGAAGGAAGCAGGCTCGGAGCAAGGGGCCACGTTCTTGGGGAAGGGAGAGATAGCTCAAGAAACCCAAGAGGTGAGAGATGCATTCTCGTCAAAGCGGACAAAGAATGGGTACAAAGTCAAGAGTTACAAGGACCCTGTCAAGAGAGGAATTGTGAGTGCTCTGATGGTAATCCTGAAGCAAGAGAGAACAACCTATGTGATGAAACACCAAGCGGTGTTCTTTCACAAGTTGTTTTCAAGAGAACCAATCAATTGGGTGAGGTGTTTCCATGGGAGAACGCAACAAATGGTGTGGAATATGCGGGATAAATTGCCTCCACACTACATCGTGCCGTTTGCAGCTCATTTCTACCTCGGGTTAAATTTGCTGAACTTGGTGGAGCAAACTTGGATGGTGTTGCATTTCCATCCCGATTTGAGAAAGGAGGTCAATGTAGAGGAGCAGCAGTACATCTTGCAAATCAGAAGCACCGATGAGTACTACAAGAAGACAGGGAAGAATGTGGAGATCGAAGTGAGTACTCCAAACTCAAAGAAGAGAAGTCGGTAGGGCAAAGCCGAAGACACGATGAAACCTCGGAAGACCAAGAGAGGAAACCCGAGGCGAGGTATGGTGGTGATCGAGTCGGAAGTTGAAGACTCGGAAGGTGACGCCGAGCGCAAGACCAAAGACTTGGAACACAAAGAGGAGCCTGAGCTAATGCTACAAAGTGGAGATATGAGTAGCGACAACGATGAAGGAGGAGAAATGACATTGGCACCAGTTGCTGCAGAAGAAGAAGAAGAAGAAGTGCAGGCAGAGATTGAGGCCAAGGACAACACGACATTGGAAGACGAAGTACCCAAGGCAGAAGAGAAGATTGCAGTTCAGAGAGGAGTCCGCTGGAGACATAAGGCAAAGTACAATGCAGGTTCGAGTAATGTGCAAGAAGAAGCGAATGCAAGCTCGGGAAGCGAGGTGTCCGTTCCGATACAAAGAATGCAAAGAAGAAGATGAGTATCGGATGAACAAGAAGTGCAAAGAGAAGTGGCTATGCAAGGAGAAGTAATCTTGAGCGATGGAGTCGAGTACCTACGGGAGGTGGTGTGTCCTTTGTTGGTGAAGCTAGAGTACAAGAAGAAGGAGATGCAGTCGACTTGTCCAGAGGTAAAGACTGTTTTGCAGGTGTTGTCAAGATTAGAAGAAGAGAACTCGGAGTTGAAGAAGAGTATAACCCAAGGTGAGGAGGAGAGGGAAGTACTACGATCGGAGGCAATAGTGAGGACTTAGGTAATTGAAGACCTGAAGAGAGAAGTGAGATATTGAGATGATCTTGTTAAGAAGAGTGACATAGCAAGAGAAAGACAAGTAGCTGAATACGAGATCTTGAAGCAACAATTTGCTGATTCAAGAGTAGAAGTTATCCATGCTATGGCAAGAGTCGCAGCAAAGGATCAAGAGCTTGATAGGGTGATGGAGAGTGTAGAAGAGAAGAAGCAACTCTGGCAAAGAGAGTTGGCAACATGGTATAGGGAAGAAGAGAGATTACGAGAGTTACTTCGTAATCAGGAGGAGAGAGTTGTCCAAAAGGAGAAGGAGAAGGAGACGGTAAAAGCCAAGTTCAAAGCGGAATTTGCAATGTATAGGGAGGACTGGCTCGCAGATCAAGAGCGAGAGAGGAAGATGAGATTGGAGCCGTTGAAGGAGATAGTCCTCATAATGAATGCAATGTTGAGTACAGAGTCTAGCGTTCAAATTGAAGAGACAAGGCTGCACGAGTTGAAGTTGTTGGTGCAAGAGACGAGGCAAAGATAGGCAAAAGATACTGATTTGAATGCCTTGTTGATTAGTTTAAGAACTCATGTAGACAGGAAGATCTAAGAAGTAGAAGACAATATTGCGATTAGATTAGACTTAGTGAAAATAAAGATAGAAAAACTTTGGAAAGACGTTAGAGCCAAACCCGAAGTAGATAACATAAGAGTGCAGATGTCTTTGGAGTTAGAAATGGAGACATTGGAGAAGAGTGGGTCAAGAGATGAAGAGTTAGATAGATTACCCACTAGTGCAATTTCAGATCAAGAAAGAGAATTGCTGGATCTGGTAGAAGAAGTAGAAGATATGAAACCCACGGATAGAATAATAGGAAGTAAATTTACTTTGGGTTTGGGTTTGATAGCCGAGGAAGAAGTAGACATCAGATCAGACTAGTAACATTTTGAGATTTGAAGAGGTAGATATGAAGAGGTGCATTGTCATTTCGGATCTGCAGGTTAGAAGAGTTGTTGTAGAACGGTATAGTTGTTAGAACTGTCAATTTGTTCACTATTTAAGAGTAGCATTTGGAGAGAATTGTTGTTTAGTGCTCATAATTCTGAGAATAGATAAAGCGAAGTGTTGTGAAGCAATGCTCATCTCTTGAGCTTGATTCCAAGTATCAGCTTTGTAATTGTGTTTGTGAGTGTTTGGAGAAATTTGAAGTGCAAGTCAGTATGCTTGTTGGATGTTGGATTCCGTAGCCTTGATTTTCATTCTATGTGTTTGATCCTGAGTGAAGTGCAATCGAAGCAATGCCTTGACAGATCCGAGAGGAATTGTAGTGTTGGTAGTATTCTATATTTGTGAGTGTAGTGCAAAGTTGATGTGAAGCAATTTTGATTGAGGAAGTTGTGCCTTCAATGAAGGGGTGGAACACAATTCTGAGGCAAAGTCGTTTTGCAGTGAATTGCCATTTTTGAGAGAGCCTAAATCATCACAATCAAGATTGTTTGGAAAGATTTGTTGGAGTTGTGATTAAGGAGTGTGAATTTGTGACAAGACTATGAGTCAGTACTTGTTACTCTCTTTTGGGTGTGGTTTCTACCTAAGAGATTAAAGATGCAACCAAGAAGAACTACATTGTTATTATTTGCTTTGTATTTGACCAATTCTGACTCGTATCTCTGCGGGAACAAACTTTACTTACCCGATTACCGCAAAAGTGATATTTGCTAGGTTGTCACACTAGAGAACTCAATACGAGAGAGATAATTGCAAATGAAAAGATGATGAATATCTTCTCACCCCTAGTTTATATACTTATGAAATAGTTACACACCAAAGTTACTAATTAATAGAGTAACTCAAGTTCCTAGGGTAAAAGTCAAAAGACTACAAGAATATCCATACTCATAGTAATATTCTCCTAAGCATGTGATCTTATCTTGACCCAATCACTAAGTCAAGGATTTCTTCATATGGACTATCCTTAGACTATAGAAGAATCTAAAAAAAAAGCTTGTGGGTCCGAGAGTTCTAAACTCTTTCCTCAAAGCCAAACACCTGAGAATGATACAAAGTCAACACACTAGTATCCAGAGTAGTGGTGCTCATCTTTTCTACTTCCTCTAAAGTAAGGTCCCCTCTATCTTAGCCATGAGGAACTTTAGTTAATCATGACTAATGTAGAACCATCATTTATATCTATATAAATGATATCTTTCAAATACTTATAATAATAAACTACATATCATTATCCCACACACATGCACAAGTAGGAGTTACATTTACACTTGGACTAAAATTTTAGTTTGTCCTCAAAGTGAAGGTCTCTCTACCTTCTATGATACAACTTCAACTTATCATGGTTAATCCTGTCAAAGTGTTGTCCTCCCAACTCCTTAAGATCATACTTGTAATTGCTCCACACCTTCTCCACTATGAAAGGTCCAAAGTACTTAAGCAAAACTTCTTTTGCACTCTCTTGGATCAAATAGAATCAAACAACTTTATCCAGTCCCCTTCTTTGAAGGACTGCAACTTCTTCTTGCCTTGCCTCTTGTCATATCTCTCCTTTTGTTTTCTATGGCTTGCTCCACTTAGACCATAGCAACTGCTCTTGCCTCTTCCAATTTGATGAGTTGATCCTTCCTTGACTTCTATACATCATCTCCTTGTGCTTTCTTTAATCTCTTATGAATGCATTAAAATGTAAGACGATCAAGTGAATAGGTAAGGTAGAATCAATACCACATACCAAATAAAATAGAGAATATTTTGTGGAAGTCTTCATGATTGTTCTATACTCCCACAAAACTGCATGATCTTCTTGTCCCAATGATCTTTAACCCCCTCCATTTCTGCACCTTTGGCCTGTGAGCCGGCTTGTCTCTCACTCAAGATGAACCTCTGATGGCTATTATGGTAGCGCACCATGGACTAAGAAGGCAAGGAACCCCAACTCCATCATACTCCTCCAAGGCTAACACTTCAAGACTCAAGACATTGCTCACTAGAGAACTCAATGAGAGAGAGATAGTTGCAAATAAAAGGATGATGAGTACCTCCTCACCCCTTGTTTATATACTTGTGAAATAGTTACGTACCAAAGTTACTTATTACCATAGTAAGTCAAATTACTAGACTAAAAGTCTAGTAAAGTCAAAAAGTAGAAAGGAATATCCATTCACATGGGCATATTCCCCTAAGCATGTGGTCTTATCTTGACCCAACCACTAAGTCAAGGATTCCTTCACATGGGCTATCCTTGGACTAAAGAAGAATCCAAAACAAAAAGGTTTGCGGGCCCAAGAGTTCTCAACTCTTTCCTCAAAGCCAAACACCTAGGAATAATACCAAGTCAACACACTAAAATCCAGAATAGTGGTGCTCATCTTTTCTACTTCCTCTAAAGTAAGGTCCCCTCTATCTTAGCTATGACTAAATTTAGCTAACCATGACTAATATAGGACCATCCTTTATCTCTATATAAATAATATCTCTTAAATACTTGTAATACCAAGCTAAATATCACAATACCATACACATGCACAAATGGGTGTTACAGGCCAACATCATGCACAAGGTCTGATTGGTTCTCTCTTCCAACCCATTGGAATTTGGCTTGTTGTATATTTTTACTCTATTTGTGATAGAGAAATGTGATAGCATAGCTATAGTGATACTTCTTATAAACTCTTCTCCTCTATCAGAAACCAACTCCAAAGGGCACCCAAACTTTGTGTTAATGCATTCATAAAGAAATCTACCAACTTCATCTTCATTCTTGTCCCTCAATAGACTAGCCTCAACCTACTTGGTAAGGTAATCATTAGCCACCACAATGTACCAACTGTTCTTTGGGGTTTTATTAAGAGGACCTACAAAATCTTTAAAGGTTCCCCAAAAGGTCCTAACAATGGAATTGATCTAAGAGGGGAAGTAGAAGTAGACTTTCTAGTAAAAGCTTGACAAATATGACAAGTTTTGCAATAATCAAGACAATCCTTGAAAATCACCCTACAAGGTAACTTGCATCTAAAATCTTGCAAGAAATCACTTTTTTTGCAAAGTGTCCCCCACACACTAATCCTTCATGAAACTCTTTTATGAGTAGGATAGACTCTTCCTTACCCACTACTCTTCTAAATAAACCATCTACTCCTTGGTGAAAAATAATACCCTTCACCATTGTATAAGGTCTAGATCTTGTTGCAAGGGCCTTCCTCCCTCTAGCATGCACACCTTCTAGATAGGTACCTCTTGTAACAAAGTCCGCAATCTCCTTGTACTCCATTGGAACCTCTTGAGTGGTTGAGATTGTCATGAGCTCCTCATTGGGGAAGGAATCATCCATTGGTTCAACTCCATGATAATCAAAGGCCCTAGATAATAAATTAGGATTTGCATGTTTCTTCCCTAGCCTATCCTTAATGCTGGCTTTCACTCCAATCAAGTAGTGTCTAAACTTCTTGAGACCAAAGATCAATGCCAACCCTTCTTTCTTTATGATTGAGTAGTACTTTTGTACTAAAACCATATGTCTACTAGCATAAGACATTGGATGATCATGCTCCTCTTGGCCTAATTGACTAAGAGTGCATCCTATAGCTACATTGGAAGCATTAGTGTCATCTCAAAGCAACAATGGAATAACAATGTGTGGAGGATGTTTAGATGCTAACACCATAGAGGCTTGTGAATATACCTCCAAGATTGATGTGAGAGTGGATGGTCACAACATCAAGGATGCACTTGTGGATGGAGGATCTATAGTGAATGCCATGTTAGAGAAGTTGATGAAGAAGTTGGGTATGATACACTCTAGACCTTCAATATTTGTGGTGATCATGGAAAATAAGCAACAAGTTTGACCAATAGAGGTGATGGATAAAGTGGTAGTTTCAATTATTGGAGTTCAAAATCTCATGACTTTTCAACTCTTTAAGGTTTTAGGCTATGATTTCCTTCTTGAGAGGCCATGGTTCAGAGGAACATGCACAACTGATTGATGGCAAAAAGGGTACTTGAGGATTGGGCCATCAAATTATTAAGTTATAATTCTTATGACTAACACTACACGACACTTTGCATTTAGACACACCATCTTCTAATTATTGGGAATCAGATTCAAAAGATGGAGCTTCAAGTGTGAACACAAGCATGGAGGAAAAGACTTCCATCAAGAAGGATGAATCTGAATCTGATTCAAATTCAATTTCCAAATATCAAGCACCTTGTGGAGAAGCAATATGGTTACAATATCCATGTTTTGATAGAGAAAAGATAGATCATTTCAAATCATTTTGATGATATTATGGTATCCCAAGGTTAATGTATTTATAGTATAATCAATAAGAATAGGTTTTTCTCATGAGGATAAAGGCTAAACATAACCAAGTGTATCTCTTAAAAATCCTAATATGTATTGTACATCACTTGTTCAAGGACCTAATCCTATCTTATCCTATTCATCTACAAAATTATTAGGTGCTTAACACGGTTTCAACAAAGTTGTTAATCTTGATCCTATCTTAGCCTTATTTAAACTACAACTCCAAAGTCTTGTAGAATTCCAACTGCACTTGGTGAAGTAGATACAATTCCAAGTGCGGATACTTACATGTAACTCCAAGTATCTGACTATTTACTTAGAATGCCAATGCCTTTGAAGGACTTCCTCTTGGCAAGGTGCCTTCTGCTATAATTGCTGGGGTTGATAGACTATAATTACCCTTAAGGAACCTAACTAACTAACTAGTTTGGGCTTGATATCTAGCTATTTCTAACAAAAAAGTTTGGCAAGTTTTTGTGAAGTTCTTGTTCAAGTATAAGGATAGAAAGTTCATCTTATCCTTCTTGTAGGCCTGGTTCTCTAATCTTTCAACATTGATGTTTAGCTCATGATGTTTTATCTATGATGCATGAAGTTTTACTTCCTCCTTTAGCTTCTCAATGAAGAAATTACGGGACTCTTCTATCTGATGAATAGTCTTGAGCTAGTCTTTGTCCTTGTGTTGAGTCCAAGTATCTCACTCTGCCTTCCATGCTTCTTGCAAGCGGCTACTCTTTGCCTACTTGGTCTTTTTTTTATCCAATTCCTCAGTCAAGCAATCTAGTTGCAGTGCCACCTCTTTCCAATACTCCTCCAAATTGAACTTCTAAGGTGGCAACTTGATCACGGCCCTCCTTCAGTTCATTTCAAGTGCTGTCCAACTCTTGTCACTTGCCACAAAATTTTTCTTTGGATTCCTTCTTGAAATGCTTGTACTCAACTCCAATTGAATGTATCACAAAGTTGGTTCTCTCTTGTACTAGCACTATTACTAAGGGTGTTGATTCCTCTCCAGTTTCTATCTATGCCCTATAAGACCCATTTGTGCATGTGTGTGGTATTGTGATATTTAGCTTGGTATTACAAGTACTTAAGAGATATTATTTCTATAGAGAAAAAGGATTGTTCTATATTAGTCATGGTTAGCTAAATTTAGTCATAGCTAAGATAGAGGGGACCTTACTTTAGAGGAACTAGAAAAGATGAGCACCACTATTTTGGATTTTAGTGTGTTGACTTGGTATTATTCCTAGGTGTTTGGCTTTGAGGAAAGAGTTGAGAACTCTTGGGCCCGCAAGCCTTTTTGTTTTGGATTCTTCTTTAATTCAAGGATAGCCCATGTGAAGGAATCCTTGACTTAGTGGTTGGGTCAAGATAAGACCACATGCTTGGGGGAAGATGCCCATGTGAATGGATATTCCTTTCTACTTTTTGACTTTACTTGACTTTTAGTCTAGTAACTTCAGTTACTTTGGGAATTAGTAACTTTGGTACGTAGCTATTTCACAAGTATATAAACAAGGGGTGAGGGAGAACTCATCATCCTTTCATTTGCAACTATCTCTCTCTCATTGAGTTCTCTAGTGAGCAATGTCATGAGTCTTGGAGTGTTAGCCTTGGAGGAGTATGATGGAGTTGGGGTTCCTTGCCTTCTTAGTCCATGGTGCGCTACCATAATAGCCATCAGAGGTTCATCCTGAGTGAGAAACATGTCGGCTCACAGCCCTTGGTGCAAGATTTGGAATTTGGACATACTTCTCTTTGGCATGATTAATTATTTGGTCAGTCTTTTGTTGCATGACTTTAGCCTTGTTAAGAAATTTAGGCCAAAGTTCTTGGGCATTCAAGCACTCAGCTCAATCTTGTGGCTCTTTGGTGGCTTCTTCCTCTCTAATGGATCTTAATGGCATTGGTTCTAACACCACAACCTCCTCTCTCATGTCCTTCTCTGATCCTGTAGTACATTCCTTTTTTTTTGGTCCTACAAGTTTAGAACAAACTATGTATCTTCCCAAGTCTCTTCTTCTTCCCCTTTGTCTGAAGTAGAGGTCAATGCTTGACGGATGAAGGACCCTTATTCCTCCTCCTCATCATATTTAATATCTTCAGCTTCTCCCTTTCATGAATATACCTCTACTATTTGGGTGTTGGCCCTTGGTTTCTTGGTTGAGGAAGGTTTCTTCTTTTGTGTGGTATTTGTGATGTCTCACCTTTCTCTTTCAAATTGCTTAGTTTACTCAAGAAGACAAAGAAATAGCTCGTCAGAAAGGAAGAAAGCAAGCTTATTCTTTTTTTTTGCTTCCACCTCAATGGAAACCACAACTTCAAGGGATGTGGAAGGAATATGCCATGAAAAGACCACCAATAATGGATCTGAATGAAGAGCCCAAGTCATGGCTCTTCAACAAAGAAGGTCTTCAATTAGAGATACTATTGTTGAGAAAACCCTTTGCCCAAAAAGACCTTTGTCCTAAAAGGAGGCCTTTGGCCAGAAGATCATTTGGCCTTAGATTCCTTGGCCTAGAAGTTAGTGAGTCAGTAAGAATATTGAGAACTTAAATGTGATGCCAATGGCATGATGATTGTTTAATTATATTTACCACCCATATGTGTGAGATGCAATTGCTCACCACATGGCCCACCTACCAAATTTTGTAATGGTTGAGCCATCACCTTAAATATCTACATTGGTCTTAGATCCTTTTCATTTGTTGTAGAGTTAACTAGAGCAAGATCAGTTAGGATTTCCTCACCCTTGGTGAGAAATTGTACAACTTAGGAATTCAAATTGAAAATGAAGGCAGCTATGTGAGAAGGATTGAAAGGAATGAAAGGAAATGAATTAGCAATCATTCAAGTATCTAAGTCTAGATCATCCAAATTCATAATCAAGTCCCTAAGATTGGTTAAGTGTGCACTTCATTATGGATAGAAGTTGCTTTGTAGCAAGAAGATGGAATTCTGGTTATGGGATTGAGAGTTGGGTGATCATGCAATGCTACATAAGATAAAGGATAATTGGGATGTAGGGATGGAGACCCTAAGAGGTAACCTCATCTCTTAGACACAAGAACATTGGCGGAAAGTGTTGGGGCCAAAAAATCCCCGCCCCCTTGCCCCCCACCCAAATGCCTTGATAAGAAAGGTAGGAGGAAGTGGTAGGAAAGCCCCCAGTCAGGGAAAAGAAGAGACATGCAACACCTTCTAGGCCAAAGACGGTGGCCAAAAAAAGGACAAGGAGGACCCTTGTAGACAAAGACAAAAGCTGGACAAAAACTAGAACACAAACCCACCAACAACAAGTAGTTGTTCACTTGAATTATCATCTTATCTGGCAAGGAAGTAAAACAGGACTAAGGTGGAGAATTATGATTGACTTTGGCCTAGACTCCTCCAAGGATGAAGGATGATCTTCTAGCAAAAGAAAAAGTACTTGTCTAATGAAAGATATGATGAAAAGTTGGGCTTCAAGCCCCAAGAAGAATGTAGCAAAGAGCACATGGATAACAAGATCCCCCTTGTTTCCACTTGTAGGAGAAGTAGAGGTGAAAAAGGAAAGAGTGCTCAAAGTTGAAGGAGTGGCAAAAGATGCAGGCTCCTATCATGCCAAGGGAGAACTTCAGGGTTGTAGGTGAACTTCAACCAAAAGAAGGGCTCAACCAAAGTATGTCTTTAGGACATAGAATTGTCCAAGACCAAAGTCCATACAATGACAAGAGGAGAACATAAGCAAGGAGACTCCACCTTTTTTTGTTGAAACCAACAAGGAGTAGAGTGGACCTTCAATAGCATTTAGAATAGCGTAAGAGGCTAGCTATAACGTTCTGAGGACACAAGAAACTTCAAGAAAAACACAAAAGAAGAAACACAAGAGAAATGCAAGGCTTCCTCCCTCAATACTTTGATGCCCCAAAGGAGTAACTTGTCTTTATGATATGGAAAAGAGGAACCACTCAAGAGCTACACACTTGGATACATGGATTGGTGACATGTTAGCAAGCTCAAAACGACATGGTAAGTTACTGTTGGAAAGCTCTAGATAAAATGAATGAAAGGTGGAGAAGGTAGTAGCTTTAATTCCAAAGGAAGGGGGATCTTTCAATTTTTGGAGCCTAATTCATATGTTTAGGCCTCCAAAATTGGCTTTGAAGTTTCCATGGTGTGTTTGACCTCTGCCCTATTAGTGGAAGTAGCTGTTTGGTAGCACCTCTATCCAAACTACTTAGAACATCATATATAACATCCCCAAGATATTTCTAAACCAATTTCCATCTCTAGATAATCTATCTAGCTAATGGAATTACACTATCTCGAGCAAAAGGGAAGCTTTATTGGTCATCATGGTGCTACTCTCCAAATTAGTTGTGCACATAGTAAGTCCAATGCTAAAACTAATGGACCACCTCCTTCCTATATACAACGCATGTCATGGAAAGATTACCAGTTATGTTATCCCCCTTAGTCACCTCCATCAATTGGTGCAAGGGGTTGTACAAGATATGACTGAGACATGAGACAAATTGGCAGAAGTTTGTGCCTAACACTTGGAGATGGGAAAATGCAGTAACAAATTGGGATAGGGGGCAGCCAAGCTCAGGGAAGAAGGAGCAGCCTTGAAGAAGGAGGTGCAATAGGAGAGAACAAAGAAGTAGAAGGCGGGGAGAATTCAAAGAGAACAAGAAGCATACCACCAAACCCAACTTAGGAATAATTTTTGGGCCTAAGAACTTGTAGCCCATGTTAAAATAAGTTGAGTGGCAGAACTAGCTGTTGATGTGCAGACAATTCTTAATTTCACATAAGGATAAGATAGGGTAGGATTAGCAATGAGTGATGTAGATGTAATTCAAAGACTAACAACCCCCCTTAGTTGCTGATTATCTTCATTGAGAAGTAGGAAATTGTATACATGGGTTGAGTTTCAAAGAAGATTTGTTCACTTCTTTCATAATCAAAATATTGAGCTTGAGGATCTCTCTAGTATTTGTGCTGAATTGTTTGCACTTACACCTTTGGTTGTATGCTTGGCCAAGTAGAGGTGAGGAATTTTGCAATAGTAGTGTGTGTTTGAGTCCTTACTTAGGAAATTCACAATCTATCAATGAATTTACCCTTGACATTCCAAATGGGTGAAGCAATGTGAGGAAAGGTTCGGGAATGATGTAGCATTGGAAGTACCTTGGAATAGAAATTCCTAGTAGACAGTAAATTTTGGATTTTTTTGGGGGTACACCTTTTAGGAAGGGATGTACATAGTCATTGACAATGTAAGGGTGAAATGAACTTTGGGTTGAAAACTGACCTTTGGGATGAAATAAAATTTTAGAGAGGACTAATCTTTGGATAAAAGAGGCTCTTCAAGGGGAAGTGGCCGTTTGAGAAAGACCAAATTATCTTGAGAAAGTGATGCATCATGCATATTTGGTGCAAGCCATGGAAGTTGAAGTTCATCACTACATCACCAGAAAACATGGAAGTTGGTCAATTTACCTGCATGTGGACTTTTAAGATTAAGAGAAATTCTGATGATTTAGTGAGTAGTACTTGTGGCAAAGGGCTGTCACATCAATATGGAATTGGTTTCGATGAGACATTCAACCCTGTTGGCATGTATTCTCACTCTCTTAGCATTGGCCATTTTAAATAAGTGGAGGCTTGGTCAAATAGACTTTAAAAAAATATTTCTCAACGGAGATTTAGAGGGGAGGTCTACATGATCCAACCATCTGGATACAGAGATCAAAGATATCCAAAGAAAGTTTGTTTATTGAAAAGGTCTCTCTATGGACTTAAGCAAGCTCCATGAGCTTGGGATGCCAAGATAAACTCATATCCTTTATACATTTGGATATAGAATGTGCAGTTCAGATTCTTTGATGTACAGACAACAAGCTGGTTATAATATGGTTCAATTACTCATCTGTTGATGATATGATTATCATCAGTAACTTTCAAGATCTAATTCACCAAATACAAGATTAGTTGAAGGGAGAGTTACTCATGAAGGACTTGGGGGAACTCAAATACTTCTTGGGTATTGAGTTTGTTCAAGACTGTAATGAACTTTGGTTAATTCAACATCAATATTCTCCCAACATGGAGAAGTGTGGAGAAATTTGGATGGGATGTAAGCCTATGTTTACTCCTCTGCCAACTTCATTTAAGTTAAGTGCAGAAGATGGTGAGTAGTTGGCTGATCCAAATGTATACATGTGGATCGGATCGTTTGAAGTCTGATTTAATTTTACTCTTACTAGGTCAGATCTAAGCTACGTTGTTGGACTAGTGAGTCGATTTGTACAAGTACCAAGGAAGTCATATCTTGACCGGGTCAAAAAAGATTTGCGTTATGTGAAGTTTATCATCCAGTTTGATCTTCACTATTTTTCTGGTGGATTACCCGTTTTGCAAGGTTTTCCTGATGTGGACTCTGCAGAAGTGGAGAAGATCTAAGATCAGCATCAGGTTATGTTTTTAACCTTGGAAGTTCTGCACTTAGTTGGTCACCAAAGAAGCAATCTACTGCTGCTTTATCATCAATAGAAGCAGGATATAGGGGTGCCACTCATATTATGTGTGAATTAATTTGGTTTTAAACATTTTCAAGATATACGATATGCATTTTATCCTCTTATAATCTTATTACAACAGGAGTATTAAACATGCTAATAATCCAATACTTCATGCCAGGCCCAAACATACGGAGGTCCATTATCATTTCATTAGAGAGAAGGTATTGGCCGGAGAAATAGATCTCGTGTATTTTTACACATGAGCAAGTCGTTGATAATTTAACCAAAGCTTTACCTAGAGATAAACTGAATATTTCAGATTTCCTATAGGCATCCAAAATAATGACATTAGCATGAAAGAGACTGTTGATAGAGTATCACAAGCTAATATTCCTAGTTGCCATTGTACGCAAGAAATTTCAATCACCATTTCACAAAATTCCAGCTCAAGCTAGCAGATTTGTTCCCAAGGTTTGTGCATCTTTGCATACCATAATATGGGAGAGAGCATTCTAGTTTTTAAATTTCTTATCCTTTCTTTTACATCTTTACAGACTCCAGCTAAAACGTAACACGTAAAGGATTCCAGAGAGTTGCTCTGATTTCTCGGACTTTCAAAGTATTTTTGAAGATCACCACTAAGTCTTGTTTTGTAAAATCTCCGTTTTTAATCAACAATGTACTTCCGATAGAAAGTCTGGGAGAAACACCATAAGGTGGTCAATTTAATTTCTCCGGCATAGCAACAAGCAGTGAAGTGCAATTCCTCATTTTTTACTTTCTAACACTGGTTGGTCGAAGGGTATTCCATTCCAACTAAGTCGGAAAATAACTTCGAAGGCAGTGATTAGTGTGTTTCCTTCTAAACCAGCAATCCAACTGATGAGAGGAACCGTTCTTCTCATTATTATATGCCATTTTTATTGAAACGTTCATTTTACTACTGCGGCTAATAGAACGTTTTTAAATGTTTTAAATTGTTTTAAATTATTTTAAATTATTTTACAAAACGTTCTTTTCGTTCTTTTCTTGGTGCACGCGAGTCTGTCACCTGTGTAGTCCCATTATTCGAGCAGACAAAGAAGTTTAGGGTTTCCAGGGTCTGTGTGACTTTGTCTGACAAGGGTACTTGCTCCACACCTGTGTAGTCCCATTATTCGAGCAGACAAAGAAGTTTAGGGTTTCCAGGGTCTGTGTGACTTTGTCTGACAAGGGTACTTGCTCCACACCTGTGTAGTCCCATTATTCGAGCAGACAAAGAAGTTTAGGGTTTCCAGGGTCTGTGTGACTTTGTCTGACAAGGGTACTTGCTCCACAAGTTGATTGTTCTTTGTTTTATCAAATATGAATGTCACTGGCTAAGGTGTAAAGCGAGGGGCTGACCAAGAGCATTTCGATCAGGAGTTTGAAGACGTGGTGTTCAAATCAATGTGTATTAAATGTTTGCACTGCAGCTGAGTTGTTTCATCTAGGTCAAATAATCCGAAAATACATCCTGCAATTTGCTTGAAGAAGCCTTGTGCGAATTGGATATCTTGATAATGGTATGAACCGGCTTCAATCATCCTTTTTATATACCCGAGTCATTGTATATCATTCTTTTGGCCCTGATGAACTCTGATGTTCTCCGTACAATATAAAAAAACCATTTAAAAAAAAATCGTGGTCTTTTAAAACGCGTTTTAAAACGTTTTAAGAAGTCCTATTTTAAAACGAGAAACAAACAAACGTTTCCCTAGCCATTTTATAAACCATTGTAGAGTGCACTGTTTGTCCCAGGTGCACTGTGAGTCTCGTTCATGACCAACGTAATCTTTTCATTCCTTATCCTTGCTTTTTGTACATCTATCCATTCCGTCCGAAAGAATAGGAGAAAGGAGTCAGCCAATGGCACATTAGAAGAGCTTCTCTCTCCAAACTCAGCAAAATAAATCCTGTCAACAATTATTTCTTAGGCTGAATACCGCCAAATCCAGCGGGTGCCGCCACCTATCTGGTCAAGTATCATTTTTTAAGATCTCGGTGTTGATCAGCAGGTCAGCAGACCATCCAAGAGCCCGTTCCAACGACTGATCGTTTTCAGATCAGACTAGGACTCTTCTTCGTTGAGGAGTTGAATCCGTACTGCAGGCCACCAATATTTATCCTCTCCCTCTTTCCATAGAGCTTATAGTGCGATTCGACAGTGCTCGCTACTACACATTGGAGAGAGGTTCTCGACACCACCAAAATAGACATGAAAGCAGTAATAAATATTGGAACTCATCTTCGACAGTTTCCTGCACTCATGGACATGTTATTGATACCTGAAGAGGAAGCCTTGTATCTATGTCCTGCAGGTGCAAGGAGAAGTTAGGGAATTGTAAGTGCGTTACAGAATGAGTAAGTCATTTCATCCACAAGGTCGAATAAACCTCAGATGTCACTCAGCCATTTGCCTCGATATGGAGGGCAGTCTCTGGTTCTTCCGACGCCTATGGACGACAATCGAACCTGATCACGAGTCACCTCATCCAACCCAGTTGTGCGACTATCACTAGGACAGGTTTTTGGAGTCCAATAATTCCAATAACTTCTTTTATAAGTTGAACGAGAGACGAGGCTCACGAACGATTTTATACCCACCTCAGAACAAGAGGTGGAGACACCGAAATACCAGACAAAACCCGGGGAGTTCCATAAGCGGGAGGAAAGGCCCCTGCAAAAGCACTAATGTAACGCACGGGAAATCAGCAAAAGGCCTAGAGTTTCGAACTGCCAGAGGAGCCAACCCCGGTAAAACGCTACCGAGAGTAAGAGGTCCCGGGGAAACAGCAGAAAGATGTCTTCCTTAGCGGTACACCAAAAAAGCAACGCTCCCCACTGAGCACACCTTCAGAGTCCTTCAGAGTACCTTTGTTTCCTTGTGGAAAAGCGGAGATTAAGGGAATAAAATGAGAGAATAACCTGCCTTGTTTATAGATCTCTTCCAGAGACATTATTAGAAGGAGATTTAGATATAAATACTTCACAAAATCCTAGCTCAAGCTAGCAGATATTTTCCCAAGGTTTGTGCATCTTTGCATAGCATAATATGGGAGAGATCATTCGATGTCTATTCAATTAGTTTTTTATTTCTTATCCTTTCTTTTACATCTTTACTGACTCCAGCTTAAACGTAACACGTATAGGATTCCAGGGAGTTGCTCTGATTTCTCAGACTTTCAAAATATTTTTGAAGATCACCACTAAGTCTTGTTATGTCAAATCTCCGTTTTTATTCAACAATGTACTTCCGATGGAAAGTCTGGGCGAAACACCATAAGGTGGTCAATTTTATTCCTCCGGTTGCATTGCAATTCCTCCGAGGAATTGCACTTCAAGCAGTGAAGTGCAATTCCTCGTTTTTTATTTTCCAAGACTGGTTCGTCGAAGAGTATTCTATTTGAACTAAGTCGGAAAAGATCTTCGAAGGCAGTGATTAGTGTGTTTCCTTCTAAACCAGCAATCCAACTGATGAGAGGAACAGTTCTTCTCATTGTTATATGCCGTTATATGCTGCTGCTCACCCTGGTGTTGGGTCAACATGTTTGTGTGCAGCAAGGGCAGCAGCGGGCAAAGTTGTAAAATGCATGAATGATAAACTCACTGCACTGCTTTGCAGCTCCAAAGTCTGAGATCGACCAACACTTGTCTGAAAAATTGCAATGGCCGAGCGAGAGCCAGAGTCAGAATATCAAGCAGACCTCTCAGGAGTGGCAATACCAACGTGCAAGTGCTCTCGCAGTTTTGACGCTTGGTATATATTTCTCTAGGAAGCAAATCGAACTGAAATTGCCTGGTCGGATGGCACGAATTACCTTCACCTGCTTTAACTCTTGCAGTTTCACTCCTGCATCCAATTTTCTTGTATTTTTCTGTCAGTCAATGCCAAATCCTGCATGTTGGCGACAATTTTGAGACTACACAGAAAAGATTAACTACATAATACTGGAGAAATTTGAGATAGATGGTCATGTCCTGGTGGAAACTTAGTATATGTGTTCGACAAGGATACTATTTCGCCAGATTGTGCTTTACTTGTTCACAGGACAACTGAATCCGTGCGGCAGCCATTAGAAACCCAAAGCTAAATGCTGCTTATACATATGAACAATTCAAGGTCCTCCAAAGCGTGAATCACTAGAACACCGGAGCAGAGCATGCAAATCGAGAGTGATTACTGGCACTACAGGAAGATTACCGATCAAGGAGCAGAGGAAAACAACCAACAACGAATAGAAATGGGCGTTCATCATAGTTCGCTCCTAACGCTCCTAATCGATGCAGAAAAAGTATAACTAGGATAGACAGGACAGCCCTTCCAAAGGCGAATTTTAATATCTCAATTCTACAGATGCAATTACTCAAACATCCGGTCTTTTATTTATAAATACAGAGGTGGCCAAGCGGATGCGAATATTGCGGTCTCTATAACAAGTGTTGTGTACTGGTGACCAGTACATATGCACAACAACTGTCAGTCGACTTGTGCCCATAGTATGCATATTGAAACTGGAGGTTCAACATACGAGGGAGTACGTCATGTGACTTCAGTAATGAATCGTGTATATCTAAAACGAGGGAACTGTGCAGAGAACCTATAGGCCAGGAGTATGTCCACCCAACTATCAGAATCTATGTTCCTTATCATCACTCTGATCTGCAATTGCTAATCCAGTGAGGATGGAGCTAGGCTAACTATAAATCTGTACAGGCTCGCTTTGACAAAGGGTTTTTAATTTGAAGCCAACCCCCGAAGCTTCACACCCACGCATGCAAAGTATACTGTGGAAATAAATTCTGTTCTCTTGCTGAGTGGTAAGGCGACCTGTCATAATTCAACGGTTTCAACCGTGATGTTCCTAACCATCATCATCTTCACGGTCGACTGGGGAACCAACGGATGCCATTAGCCATGGCGGTGGGGGATCGTGGGTAAACACCGTTGGGTCAGCCATCTCAAGCTGTAGACGTGTAAATATACAAAGTTGTTCGCAGCACGTTGGAACTGTACTGATTATACCAACGCAACTGTTAATACTTCTGTATAAACGTCCAAGAAGGTAAACAATGATCTGCTTACTGAGAAAATCCGTAAGCCTCTAGTAATTTAAAGTTCTGTTCTCTCCTCTTGTAGCCTAACCTCACCTTCAATTCTCTGGCGCTCACACCTCTTTCAGCAGCACTGTTCTCTTCAAATACTTGTAATTTTACTCAGCTGCTCGAAAGACAGGTTTACAAATCTGCAGATAAGGTTTCTCTGAAATGTTTTGACTGTGAATGACCAGTTTCTGCACGCTTTTCTGAACTGATATAGAGTTGTGTTGGTGGTGAAACTTCTGGATACTGAGGCTTGATCTTATTGAGATCAAGCTGTGATTTATACTCTTATGGTCTGATCTTGCCATGCTATTCTATGTCTTCCATACCCCTGCTCTATCGTTTCAGGAGATTCAACTTCCACTCAACTGCTCAAAACACAGCCCAACAACCAGCATATGAGATTCGTTTATGTTTTTGATTCTTGACTCTTTGCGGTCAGCGATCTCTGAACGCTGTTCTGCATTGAAAAACAGGGACAGCACATGGTAATTCTGAACAACTAGAAACAAGAGCCATGCCAGACCTGTGCCTGAGAGTCAATCGTTCTCACGCGATGATAGTTGAATAAGCTTTAAGATGCAGAATAGCTACTTCTATCTGATCCTCAAATCTGACTCCCGTTGACTCGGATATGGAATTTTGTGGTTGTCAGCGGAATTGACTGCTGAAAGAATTTCGGAAATGTGAGTGCGGGTGACAGTCGAGAAGAGATTTGCGTTTGGAGTCAAATCACTGGGACGTTTCCATGAGCTATCCTCAGCAGCTTGTTCTATTGGCTTGTGTGTAGGTAAGTTGCTGATTTTAGCCAGCCTTCTTAGTACGTGTACTCATCTCCAGAATTCTTCTCACTTCTTTAGTAATCAGTTCAACTTATGCAATATGTCATCGATCCAGTACAAAACGGACTTCAGTTTGCCAAGTTTCAGAAATTGTAAACTTCCCGGAGGTGGTTTCTTCTACCATGGTGTCAACTATCAGTATACTATGTTCAGTATGAACTATCCAGACTAGCTATGGATTCAGCTCATTATTACAATAGCTAATCTGGTCCAAACTCATTGTTGTCATTTTCCTTGCTATCATCAAGTCGTTGTCACGAGTCGAGGACCTGCAGATGATGAAATGCAACTGAGAAAACCTCACCAAGCCGTCATAATTTTAATTATTCAACCTCTTTGAACTCTATGACAAGGAACTAAGAGAATAAGGGACCTAAGGGTCTTAAGGTCAAGTACAAGGTACGCGGTGTGACATGTTCCAGAGTTTTTGCATTCGTCGTCCTCGGGGGAGGGAGAAAGAGCGCGGCAATTCGAATCCTTCTGCGAGTAACTCATCGTCATGAAGACTCAATACTACTGCGAACTCGCAACAGCAGCGACATGTACGTCGAGGTCAATTAGATGGAGATGCGTCGGTAATTGTCTTCGATGACAATAGCCTTTTGGAGCAAACACAAATTAAGACCCGTCCGGAAGGACAGGAAAGTGGGAAGACATGCCAGGCTCAATTGAAACAGCACGGTTACGACGGGTCATCATTCGTCGGTGAGGCCACGTGAATCTGACTGACGACATTTCATAGTTCTTTTATTCGTGTCTTGAGATGCAATCATCGTTTGATAATTTATTCGTCTAGATCATTTCCTAATGATTATCTGTCCAATTGTCGGTTCGTAGACAGCCCTCGCCCTGTTTAATGTTGGAAGGCTCTATGAGCCGGGTTTAGTGACTTAGTGAAACATTCATCCTTGCAACTTCTATGAATGGATACTACCTCTAAACTTGCGGGAACGATATCACGACCTTTGTAATAGCAGTGCTAGACAAAGTGATCTCGTTTTGAATCTGAACAAGCTTTCCTCATACCGCTACCACGTGTTGAATTCCGATGTCCTGAACTCTTATGGTCGACGCACCGGAATCATTGCAGATCTGGAATGCTTTTCTATTCCATAAGTACAAAATGACAAGAGGAATCCCCGGACAGATGCAGACCTTCGGCGGCTGGGGATTTCATCTGTCACCTGTCATTATGTAATTTGCCGCAGCTATTTGTAGTAGAAGATGGCATTATTATATTACGAAGTGAAAAATGGGAATGGAGACGCCAAAGTTCACCGAAGAATGGCAAAATTTTCCAGGGCACAAGTCGTGTTCATTTATTTATTTATTGGACGAGAATGTATAGAAGTATGTTGAGTCACTCTTCACCATAAATTTGAAATGGTGATCAGCGAAAAATGGGGACTAAAATTTCTTGTGTACACTAGCAACTAGGAATATTAGCTTGTGATACTCTATCAACATTCCCCTTCATGCTAATGTCAATATCTTGGATGCCTTTATGAAATCTGAATTATTCAAATTTATCTCTAGCTAAAGCTTTGGTTAAAATATCAACTACTTGCTCATGTGAAAAAATACGCCAGATCTATTTCTCCAGCCAATACCTTCTCTCTACTGAAATGATAATGCACCTCGGTATGTTTGGGCCTGGCATGAAATATTGGATTAGTTGCAGTGTTTATAATAAGATTATAAGAGGGAAAAATGCATATGCTATATCTTGTAATGGTTTTAAACCAAATTGATTCACACATAATATTAGTGGCACCTCCATATTCTGGTTCTATTGATGATAAAGCAGCAGTAGATTGCTTCTTTGGTGACGAACTAAGTGCAGAACTTTCAAGATTAAAAACATAACTTGATGCTGATCTGAGATATTCTCCACTTCCTACGGAGTCCACATCAGTCAAGAACGGGTAATCCACCAGATAAACAGTGAAGATGAAATTGGATGATAAACTTCACATAATGCAAAAAAATTCTAATCATGTCAAGATATGACTTCCTTGGTGCTTGTACAAATAGACTCACTAGTCCAACACCATAGCTTAGATCTGGCCTTGTAAGAGTCACATAAATCAAACTTCCAACTATCTGCCTGTATATATTTGGATCAGCCAACGACTAACCATCTTCTGCACTTAACTTAAATGAAGTTGGGAGAGGAGTACAAATAGGCTTACATGCCATTATACCAAGCTTCTCCAACTTCTCCAGAGAATAAATATTGATGTTGAATTAACCAAAGGTCATTGCAGTCCTGAATAAACTCAATGCCCCAAAAGTATTTGAGTTCTTCCAAGTCCTTCATGCCTAACTCCCCTTCAACTGATCTTGTATTTGCTTAATTAGATCTTGATAGTTACTGATGATAATCATATCATCAACAGATGAGTAATTTAACCATTTTATCACCAGCTTGTAATCTGTACATCAAAGAATCTGAACGCACACTCTATATCCAATGTGTAAAGGATATGAGTTTATCTTGGCATTCCAAGCTCATGGAGCTTGCTTAAGTCCACAGCGAGAGTCTTTCAATAAACAAAATTTGTTTGGATATCTTTGATCTTCATATCCAGGTGGTTGGATAATGTAGACCTCCCTCTCCAAATCTTTGTTTTGGAAGGTTTTATTAAATTCCATCTGATAAAGCTTCAACTTATTTAAACGGCCAATACTAAGAGAGTGAAATAAATGGCAATAGGGTTGATGTCTCATAAAAAACAATTCCATATTAATTTGGACAGCCCTTGGCCACAAGTCTTGCATTGTACCTACTCACAAAAAAATCAGAATTTCTCTCAATCTTAAAATCCACATGCAGTGAATTGCCTGCTTACCAAGTAGTGAATCCACCAACCCCCATGTTTTTTGGTGATTTAGTGATGAAATTCAAGCTCCATGACTTGCACCCAATCTGTATGATGCATCAAGTTCTCAAGAGAAATTGGTTCTTGGTCTTCTGTAGCTTTTGCTATATATGCATTGTGTTATGCTAAAAAATCTTCAACTTGAAAATATTTAACTAGATATTTTACCCTTGTAATTTTTCTTTGCTGTATTTCCGGATGAGATGTACTACTTATAGCCTCATCTAATTAACTGAATTTCTGAATTCCATGGTTGACTGACCATTTTTCCTAATAAAGGTTGAGAAATATTAGTGCACAAAGTAGGAAGTAAGTTTCCAATAAGTTGAAGTTGATATTTTCAAGCTGAAGGGTTTTTAGCATCAATTAGTTGAAAATATCAACTTCAACTCATAGTTTCCTATGGGTTGAAGTACTAGCCTGTGGAGTGCTTACTGGTTGAGCACTTACAAAGCCCAAGTACCAAGTACCCCACACAATCAGTGCCATGATTTGAATGCACTGCCATCTCAAGTAGGAATTGTTGCAGAGGGTTGTTACACCAGAGATAACTGTTAGCACCTGGTGTGCAAGCTTAGTACATGGGAAGTGACTTGTGGAGAATCTTTTGCATGTGGAAGACTGATGCCTTTGCATGTGAAGATGGTGATTGCCCACCTGCTCCTTAACCGCAGAAAGGCTGAAGAACACACAAGGATCTGGGCTATAAATTGAGGAGTTTGGCCAATAGGCGCACTTTTTGCAGAGTCACTTACTTGCATAGCTGATTGATTAGAATCTACACTTTGACAAGAACCAAGAGAGAGTCCATTGCATGTTGATCGAGGTAGCATGTGTAGTGATGCACTGTACTCAGAGTAGATCCAACCATAGTTTTGCCTTCTTCCTACCATCCAGAACAATGGTGATTGCACCTAAAGCATATAGAAAGATTCCACAGGCCACCCTTAGGTCTCTTGTAGTGAAAAAATGGGCAATTCACTATAGAACTACAATGATCCAAAACAAACACTTGGGGTTCTTTCTCTAGAATTGGGAATTGACCAACTTTACCATAATACATGAGATGAGGAGGAAGAAAGAGAAGACACTAGGGAGAATGAGAGGTAATCCTCACAATGGGACGATGGACAATTGGCAATTGGTACTCAACATGGATGTAGGGGTGGTAGGAGGAAGGACTTTGGACTCAAATTTTGCTGACAAGGAGCTGATGGCCAAGATCAAGGCCACTTTTAATGACAAGAGGTCAAAGAATAAGTGGTGGAAGGTAGCCAATTACAAAGAACAGACAAGAAGAGCCATAGTAAAGGTAGTTATGAAACTGTTAAATCCAAAATCACTACCAATGTGACCAATAGCAAGGTTGTATTTTTCAATAACATGTTCTCAAGACAAGCCAATAGATGGGGCAAACATATTTCAATGATAGATTAAGACCTTGCATATAGACTTTGAAGAGGAAAAAGGTGCTACATACCCTGCTCCATTTGCCATACATTACTACATGGGAACCAATCTCTTGATCCAAGAGGAAAGGAAGAGGTTCCCTACTCACTTTCATCCTACAATTTATTTTGATGACCAACTTGAAGGACAAAAGTTGATTGCCAAGTACAGAAGTGCTGATGCCATTTATCCAAGACAAGACTGTTTGTGCTTGTAGATGAAGAATTGGCTACACCAAAGGCTACAAAGAGGGAGAATACTATGACAACCCAATGTCAACATACTAATAGTATAAATGGTAAGAATAGGTCATTCTTGTAAGGATTCAGATTGGAAATGACTAAAAGTGAAGCCAAAGTATCACAATATCAAAAGTTGTCTATTCTTGCTTCTTTAACCTCTTGAGCAAGAACCACTACCAGAAGAGGATATAAACATCCAGTATGGCTCTCTATAAAAAATAGAAAAAGGGCAACCGTGTAGAAAACACAAAAATAGAGTCTATATGGGAAATCTGCCCTACAACACCAAAGATATCCAAGCTATGCAAGTCGTATAGTCTACAAACATTTGGAGCATCCAAAGAAGCAATCTTGTGTGATTGCTCTCCTATGAATTGCACCAGCCACTACCCTCTATAGAGCAATGGACACACACTATCTAAAATATGCTACAAATTATGAGAGTAAGAGTGGTACCCCCTGGCGCCTAACATGATAAGCTCTCATGTACTCCTATACAAATGTGTTCAAATGCTGTGTCCATCACTCCATATAACTCCAAGGCTGGAGGAACAAAGAGGTGACCTTGTTGCATGCACCTATACTTGGAGACCTTGCAACTTGCTACTGCACTTGCCACCTATCCTAGGGGATGGGTACATCCTCCCTCCAAAATTGTATCTTGCATAGGATCTATAACCACAACATCAACTACTATCACCTGATCATCTTGGACCAAATACAAGTCTACCTTGACAAGTGTTGTCTACAAACCATACAAATGCTCCTCCCAAGCCAAGTATCCACTCTCTCATGGCATAGAAAACACTATGTCCTAATAGCATCAAGGGTGGTTATCCTCTATCCTCCAAAAGGACACTATGTCATATGAACTGATGTTACATCTAGTGTAGAACCACGCTCACAAGTGAGTAATGAAGTGAAAATGGGTGGACCAAACCTAGGCAAAACCTCATTGTTGTAGAGATAGTAACTAGTGCGAGTCAAAATGCCCTAATGTATGGTCAAGCTAGAATCCAAGAGCCTGCACCATTGCTAAAGCAAGAGCAAAGATGTGCTCGAATGGGCTGAGCAATGGATGAATCAAGTAAGAGAGAATGTAGCGTATGCTCACACTATTGCTGTTTTGTCAAGGAAGACTGGAAACCTCTAGTCCAATCTGATAATAGTGAAGGAAACGATTGAAAGTCCTCTCATGCCCATGGGAATAGATCATCTCTTGTCTACCACAATAACATCTGAAGAGAAAAGGATCCCTCCTCCACCTCTGTCACATAAGTCTCCAAAACCAGCATATCAACAACCACAAAATGAGAGGAAAGTAGGGGTGCCAAGAAAGCCCAACTACCTAAAAATGCTATAGGTGCCATCTACTCCATAGATAGCAAGCCAACCCCTCCACACAAGAATGGCAAAGCCATCTATCTATGTGCCAAATCCATTATCACACACTCAAATGTCTGTGGTCCAATAATATCTCCAAGGAAAAGAGACACTAACTACCACTCTCATAAAAGATCTAATAAGCTCTTGATGTTGGTGGTTCATTCACACAAAAGGCCTGTTTCACTTGAAGAACCTCTTTACCATGCTTTTGCAATCCTCTCTTCACCATTTGAACCACTCTCTTTGCTAAGCAATTGGCCTTAAGATGATCTTGAGAGGTAGTACAATGATCAATAAAAACCTTGTCACACAAAACTTGAAATGGTATTATAAGTACTTGAGAGATATTATTTATAAAGAGATAAAAATATGGTTCTATATTAGTCATGATAAGCTAAAGTTAGTCATAGCTAAGATAGTAAGGACCTTACTTTAGTCCATGAGGGTTGAAGAAGTTGAATGATTTTGGGCAAAATCTCAAGTTTAAGATCTGGAATTGAAATTTCTACACATGATATTTTGGGTGATCTTTCAGTTATCACACTTGAAATTATTGTGAGAACTACTATGCGTATTGGGTTAGAAGTTTTAAAAAAAAATTCAATGCGTTGTATCTTACCTATTAACATAAAAATTAGAGAGAGATCATTCTTTTACAAAGAGTGATAAGTTTTTAAAGTGAGGGGGGTGGTTTTCAGATCAAATCTGAAATATATACGTTGAATAGAAAGATGCATAGGCCAAATGGCCTCATGAAAAGAATGAAATTTTGCAAAGGAGGACGAATTGGAGTTGTGATAAAGTATGAAATTTTTTTGAGAATTGTGACATACAAGTTGAGAGATTTCAGTGACATTGTGTCTCAAGAAGCTCTCTCAATGGCCTACTTTGTGCTCTTGGGTATGAATTTTACCCCCCTGATTCAATTGATCATATCCCTCCTATAATCAGCTCAAATTGTGTGATTTTTATCTTCAAATTGTAGCCTGTCCTCCCCTCTTTTCAACCATGGTCTCTACTCGTTGGATGACCTCCCCAAACTCCTTTGATTATCAAAAAACTATTGATTTCTCTCTTGGGACCCAATCTCTTGCACATTTGTCCATTAGTCTTTTTGATTTTTGACAAATGGACCCCCCAAAACTCCACCTTGAAGCTTATGAGCAAAAATGTAGACATTCCCCAACTCCTCTATCAAAAACCAACTCCAAAGTGCACCCAAACTTTGTGTTTATACATTCATAAAGAAATCTACCAACTTCATCTTCATTCTTGTCCCTCAATGGAATAGCCTCAACCCACTTGGTAAGGTAATCATTAACCACTAAAATGTACCAATTGTTCCTTGGGTTTTTATTGAGAGGACCTACAAAGTCCTAAAAGGTTCCCCAAAAGGTCCTAACAATGGAATTGATCTAAGAGAGGAAGTGGAAGTAAAATTTCTAAAAAAAGCTTGACAAACATGACAAGTTTTGCAATAGTCAAAATAATCCTTGAAAATCACCCTCCAATGGTAACATGCATCTAAAATCTTACAAGCAATCAATTTTTTTGCAAAGTGTCCCCCACACACTAATCCTTCATGAAACTCCTTTATGAGTAGGATAGACTCTTCCTTACCCACTACTCTTCTAAATAAACCATCTACTCCTTGGTGAAAAGGAATATCCTCCACCATTGTATCAGGTCTAGATCTTGTTGCAAGGGCCTTCCTCTCTCTAGCATGCATACCTTCTAGATAGGTACCTCTTGTAACAAAGTCCACAATCTCCTTGTACTCTATTGGAACCTCTTGAGTGATTGAGATTGTCATGAGCTCCTCATTTGGGAAGGAATTATCCATTGGTTCAACTCCATCATGATCATAGGCCATAAATAATGAATCAGAATTTGCATGTTTTGTCTCTAGCCTATCCTTAATGGTGAATTTCCCTCCAATCAAGTAGTGTCTAAACTTCTTGAGACCAAAGATCATTGCTTCTTTCTCTATGATTGAGTAGTACTTTTCTACTAAAACCATCTGTCTACTAGCATAAAATATTGGAGGATCATGCATCTCTTGGCCTAATTGACTAAGAGTGCATCCTATAGCTACATTGGAAGCATTTGTGTCATCTCAAAGCAACAATGAAATTACAATGTGTTGGAGGATGTTGGTGGTCACAAGGCTAACATCATAGTGGGTTAATTGATCGCTTTGAATCTTACCTTGAGAAAAGAGTTAGGAGGTGGTTTGAGTTCAAGAAGGAGCAAGAGGAAGAAGAAAGTAAAATTAGAAAGCTCCATTATCAATGGGGATGGTGGATGCCAACACCATGGGAGGCTTGTGAATATACCTCTAAGATTGATGTGAGAGTGGATGGTCATAACATCAAAGATGCACTTGTGGATGGAGGATCTATAGTGAATGCAATGTTAGAGAATTTGATGAAGAAGTTGGGTATGTTACCCTCTAGACCTTCAACATTTGTGGTGATCATGGAAAATAAGCAACAAGTTTGACCAATAGAGATGATGGATAAAGTGGTAGTTTCAAGTATTGGAGTTCAAAATCTCATGAGTTTCCAATTCTTTAAGGTTTCAAGCTATGATTTGCTTCTTGGGAGGCCATGGTTGAGAGCAGCATGCACAACTGATTGACGGCAAAAAGGATACTTGAGGATTGGGCCATCAAACTATCAAATTATAATTCTTATGACTAACATTACACAACACTTTGCATTCAGACACACCATCTTCTGATTATTGGGAATCAGATTCAAAACATAGAGCTTCAAGTGTGAACACAAGCATGGAGGAAGAGACTTCCATCAAGAAGGATCAATCTAAATCTGATTCAAATTCAATTTCCAAATATCAAGCACAAGCACCTAAAGGAGAAGCAACATGGTTACAATATCCATGTTTTGATAGAGAAAAGATAGATCATTTCAAATCATTTTGGTGATATTGTGGTAGCCTAAGGTTAATCTATTTATAGTATAGTCAATAATAATAGGTTGTTCTCATGAGGATAAAGGTTGGAAATGAATAAGCATAACCAAGTGTATCTCTTAAAAATCCTAATCTGGATTGTTTATCACTTGCTCAAGGACCTAATCCTATCTTATCCTATTCGTCTACAAAATGATTAGGTGCTTAACATGGTTTCAACAAAGTTTTTAATCTTGATCCTATCTTACACTAATTTTAAACTACAACTCCAAAGTCTTGTAGAATTCCAACTGCACTTGGTGAAGTAGATACAATTCCAAGTGTGGATACTAACATGTAACTCCAAGTATCTGACTATTTACTTAGAGTGCCAACCACCTTTGAAGGACTTCCTCTTGGCAAGGTGCCTTCTGCTATAATTGCTGGGGTTGATAGACTATAATTTCCCTTAAGGTACCTAACTAACTGATTAGTTTGGCCTTGATATCTACCTATTTCTAACAAAAGAGTTTGGCAAGTTTTTGTGAACTTCTTGTTCAAGTATAAGGAAGTTCATCTTATCCTCCTTGTAGGCCTGGTTCTCTACTCTTTCAACCTTGAAGTTTAGCTCAGGATGTTTTATCTAAGATGCTTGATATTGTACTTCCTCCCTTAGCTTCTCAATGAAGAAATTTTGGGACTCCTCTATCTGATGAATAGTCTTGAGCTAGTCTTTGTCCTTGTGTTGAGTCCAAGTAACCCACTCTGCCTTCCATGCTTCTTGCAAGTGGCTACTCTTTGCCTACTTGGTCTTTTCTTTATCCAATTCCTGAATCAAGCAATCTAGTTGCAGTGCCACCTCTTTCCAATATGCCTTCCAATTCAACTTCTAAGGTGGCAACTTGATCATAGCCCTCCTTCAGTTTATTTCAAGTGTTGTCCAACTCTTGGCACTTGCCACAAAATTTTTCTTTGGATTCCTTCTTGTTATGCTTGTACTCAACTCCAATTAAATGTATCACAAAGTTGGTTCTCTCTTGAACTAGCACTAGTACTGAGGGTGTTGATTCCTCTCCAGTTTCTTTCCATGCCTTGGTGCAAGATTTGGAATTTCAATATACTCCTCTTTGGCATGATTAATTATCTGGTCATTCTCTTGTTGCAAGACGTTAGCCTTGTCAAGAACTTAAGGCCAGAATTCTTGGGGATTCAAGCACTCAGCTCAATCTTGTGGCTCTTTGGTGGCTTCTTCCTCTCTAATGGAGCTTAGTGGAATTGGTTCTAAACCACAACCTCCTCTCTCATGTCCTCCTCTGATCCTATAGTACACTCCTTTTTTTCTTGGTCCTACAAGTTTAGACAAACTAAGTTTCTTCTTCTTCCACTTTGTCTGAAGTGGAGGTCAATGCTTGAAGGACGAAGGACCCTTATTCCTCCTTCTCATCATCTTTAATATCTTCAGCTTCTCCCTTTCATTTGGATACCTCTACTATTCGGATGTTGGCCCTTGGTTTCTTGGCTGAGGAAGGTTTCTTCTTTTGTGTGGTATTTGTGATGTCCCACCTTTCTCTTGCAAATTGCTTAGTTTACTCTAGAAGACAAAGAAAAAGATCATCAGAAAGGAAAAAAGAAAGCTTATTCTTGTTTGTCTTCCACCCCAAGGGAAACTTCACCCTTCAAGGGATGTGGAAGAAATATGCCATGGAAAGACCACCAATAATGGATCTGAATGAAGAGTCCAAGACATGGCTCTTCAACAAAGATGGTCTTCAATTAGAGATACTATTGGTGAGATAACCCTTTGCCCAAAAAGAACTTTGTCCTAAAAGGAGGCCTTTGGCCAGAAGATCATTTGGCCTTAGATCCCTTGGCCTAAAAGTTAATGAGTCAGTAAGAATCTTGAGAACTTAAATGTGATGCTAATGGCATGATGATTGTTTAATTATATTGACCACCTACATGTGTGAGATGCAATTTCTCACCACATGGCACACCTACCAAAGTTTGTAATAGTTGATCCATCCCCTTAAATACCTACATTGGGCTTAGATCCTTTTCACTTGTTGTAGAGTTAACTAGAGCAAGATCAGTTAGGATTTCCTCACCCTTGGTGAGAAGTTGTAGAACTTAGGAATTCAAATTGGAAATGAAGGCAGCTATGTGAGAAGGATTGAGAGGCATGAAAGGGAATGAAGTAGCAATCACTCAAGCATCTAAGTCTAGAGCATCCAAATTCACAATCAAGTCCCTAAGATTTGTTAAGTGTGCACTTCATTATAGATAGGAGTTGCTTTGTAGCAAGAAGATGGAATTCTTGTTATGGGATTGGGAGTTGAGTGATCATGCAATGCTACATAAGAAAAGGGATAATTGGGATGTAGGGATGGAGACCATAAGAGGTAACCTCATCTCTTAGACACAGGAACATTGGCGGAAAGTGTTGGGACCCAAAAATCCCCCACCCTCCCCCCTCCCCCCTCCCCCAAATGCCTTGATTAGAAAAGGTAGGAGGAAGAGGTAGCAGAGGCTCCAGTCTAGGAAAAGAAGAGACATGAAACGCCTTCTTGACCAAAGATGGTGGCCACAAAGAGGACCCTTGTAGAAGACAAAGACAAAAGCTGGACAACAACTAGAACACACACCCACCAAAAGCAAGTAGTTGTTCCCTTGAATTATCATCTCATCTGACAAGGAAGTAGAAGAGGACCAAGGTGGAGAAGTATGATTGACTTTGGCCTGGACTCCTCCAAGGATGAAGGATGATCTTCTAGCAAAAGAGCAAATACTTGTCTAATGAAAGATATGATGGAAAAGTTGGCCTTCAAGCTCCAAGAAGAATGTAGCAAAGAGCACATGGATAACAAGATCCCCTTGTTTCCACTTGTAGGAGAAGTAGAGGTGCAAAAGGAAAAAGTGCTCAAAGTTGAAGGAGTGGCAAAAGATGCAGGCTCCTATCATGCCAAGGGAGAACTTCAGGGTTGTAGGTGAACTTCAACCAGAAGAAGGGCTTCAGGCCAAAGGATGTCTTTAGGACAGAGAATTGTCCAAGACCAAAGTCCATACAATGACAAGAGGAGAATATAAGCAAGGAGATTCCACCTTTTTTGTTGAAACCAAGAAGGAGGAGAGTGGACCTTCAATAGCATTTAGAATGGTGCAAGAGGCTAGCTATAATGTCTTGAGGACACGAGAAACTTCAAGAAAAACACAAAAGAAGAAACACAAGAGAAATGCAAGGCTTCATCCCTCAATACTCTGATGCCACAAAGGAGTACCTTGTCTTCATGATATAGCACAGAGGAACCACTCAAGAGCTACACCCTTGGCTCAAATACATGGATTGGTGACATGTTAGCAAGCTCAAAACAACATGGTAAGTTACTGTTGGAAAGCTCTAGATAAGATGAATGAAAGAGGGAGAAGGTAGTAGCTTTTATTCCAAAGGAAGGGGGATCTTTCAACTTTTGAGGCCTAATACATATGTTTAGGCCTCCAAAATTGGCTTTGAAGTTTTCATGGTGTGTTTGACCGGTGCCCTATTAGTGGAAGTAGCCATTTGGTGGCACCTCTATCTAAACTACTTAGACCGTCGTATATAACATCCCCAAGATATTACTAAACCAATTTCCATCTCTAGATAATCTATCTAGCTAATGGGATTACACTATCTCAAGCAAAAGGGAAGCTTTATTGATCATCATGGTGCCACTCTCCAAATTAGTTGTGCACATAGTAAGTTCAATGCTAAAACTAATGGACCAGCTCCTTCCTATATAAAAGGCATGTCATGGGACAAATACCAGTTATGTCATCCCCCGAAGTCACCTCCATCAATTGGTGCAAGGGGCTGTACAAGATATGACAAAGACATGAGACAAATTGGCAGAAGTTTGTGCCTAACACTTGGAGATGGGAAAATGTAGTAACAAATTGGGATAGGAGGCAGCCAAGCTCAGGGAAGAAGGAGCAGCCTTGAAGAAGGAGGTGCAAGAGGAGAGAACAAAGAAGTAGGAGGAGGGGATAATTCAAAGAGAACAAGAAGCATACCACCAAACCCAACTTGATGAGGAAGTAAAAGCTTAGGCCAAAGAAATTGATCTGTTGAAAGAAGAAGTGGAGAAAGCAAAGGTGGTTCTTGTTGCAATGGAAGTGAGATGTAAGGAGGATCTATGAGTGGCATAAGTACAATCGAAGAAGCTTGCCAAAAGTATTAAAGAGAAGAAAGAAAAAGGCAAGCAAGATAGATTAGCCATTTGGGAGGAAATCTTGGTAGAGTTGTAGTGTATTTGGATGTAGCTCAATAAGAAAAGACCACAGTCTTAGCAAAGATGAAGATGGCTTGGAATCAACTAGTAGGAATTGTAGAGGACGCAGTGGAGTCCTTGTTGGAGAAGCTGAAGTCTCAAGAGTCAAGGTCTCAATTGTATGCTCTGATGGCAAGGTTTACATAGATCAGCACCTGCAACAGTTGTCCAATAGACTTCATGAACATACCTTGAAGAAACTTGAGGATTCCATGAAGGAATTGCTAGATGCAATTGTTGAATACCAAGATAAGATCAACTTGCTAATCTGGGTCTATAAGGGCAAGAGTAGTAGTACCTCATCATAGTTTTAGGTAGAAGGGAACTCTAGCTGGAAGGATAAGAAAATGCTAAGCATAGAACATACCTTTGGCCTCAAACTATCTCTGAACTTAGAGTTCTTCATCCCAAAAGGCCTTTGGTCTGTTTAGACTGAGGAATAATTTTTTGGCCTAAGAACTTACAACCCAGTAAAAATAAGTTGAGTGGCAAAACTAGCGGTTGATGTGCAGGCAATTCTTAATTTCACATTAGGATAAGATAAGGTAGGATTGGCAATGAGTGATGTAGATGTAATTCAAAGACTAACAACCCCCCTTAGTTGCTGATTATCTTCATTGAGAAGTAGGAAATTGTATACATGGGTTGCATTTCAAAGAAGATTTGTTCACTTCTTTCATAATCAAAGTATTGAGCTTGAGGATCTCTCCAGTCTTTGTGCTGAATTCTTTGCACTTACATGTTGTATGCTTGGCCACGTAGAGGTGAGGAATTTTGCAATAGTAATGTGTGTTTGAGTCCCTAATTATGAAATTCACAATGTATCAAGGAAGCTACCCTTGACATTCTAAATGGGTGAGTCAATTTGAGGGTTCAGGGAATGATGTAGCATTGAAAGTACCTTGGAATAGAAATTCCTAGTAGACAGTAAATTTTGGATTTTGTTGGGGATGCACCTTTTAGGAAGGGATTTACATAGTCATTGACATCGTAAGGGTGAAATGACCTTTGGGTTGAAAACTGACCTTTGGGATGAAATAAAATTTTAGAGAGGGACTAATCTTTGGGGAAAAGAGGCTCTTCAAGGGGAAGAGGCCTTTTGTGAAAGACCAAATTCTCTTGAGAAAGTGACGCATCATGCAGATTTGGTGCAAGCCATGGAGGTTGAAGTTCATCACTATATCACCAAAAAACATGGAAGTTGGTGGATTTACCTTCTGGTAAGATAGCAATTCACTGCATGTGGACTTTTAAGATTAAGAGAAATTCTGATGGTTTTGTGAGTAGGTACAAGGAAAGACTTGTGGCAA
This sequence comes from Lunularia cruciata, assembly GCA_948567375.1. Taxonomy (NCBI): domain Eukaryota; kingdom Viridiplantae; phylum Streptophyta; class Marchantiopsida; order Lunulariales; family Lunulariaceae; genus Lunularia; species Lunularia cruciata. The sequence goes on along the minus strand of OX419755.1, from coordinate 8,060,769 downwards.
AGGGCTGTTCACATCAATATGGAATTGGTTCTGATGAGACATTCAGCCCTGTTGGCATGTATTCTCACTCTCTTAGCATTGGCCATTTAAATAAGTGGAAGCTTTGTCAGATGGACTTAAACAAAAATTTCTCAATGGAGATTTAGACGGGGAGATCAACATGATCCAACCATCTGGATATAGAAATCAAAGATATCCAAACAAAGTTTGTTTATTGAAAAGGTCTCTCTATGGACTTAAGTAAGCTCCATGAGCTTGGAATGACAAGATAAACTCATATCCTTTACACATTTGGATATAGAATGTGCAGTTCAGATTATTTGATGTACAGACTACAAGCTAGTAATAATATGATTTAATTACTCATCTGTTGATGATATGATTATCATCAGTAACTATCAAGATCTAATTCAGCAAATACAAGATTAGTTGAAGCGAGAGTTAGTCATGACGGACTTGGGAGAACTCAAATACTTATTTGGGTATTGAGTTTGTTCAAGACTGCAATGACTTTTGGTTAATTCAACATCAATATTCTCTCAACATGGAGAAGTGTGGAGAAATTTGGATGGGATGTAAGCCTATTTTTACTCCTCTCCCAACTTCATTTAAATTAAGTGCATAAGATGGTGAGTAGTTGGCTGATCCAAATGTATACATGTGGATGGTTCGAAGTCTTATTTAATTTGACTCTTACTAGGTCAGATCTAAGCTACGTTGTTAGACTAGTGAGTCAATTTGTACAAGTACCAAGGAAGTCATATCTTGACAGGGTAAAAAAATATTTGCGTTATGTGAAGTTTATCATCCAGTTTGATCTTCACTGTTTTTCTGGTGGATTACCCGTTTTGCAAGGTTTTCCTGATGTGGACTCTGCAGGAAGTGGAGAAGATCTAAGATCAGCATCAGGTTATGTTTTTAACCTTGGAAGTTCTGCACTTAGTTGGTCACCAAAGAAGCAATCTACTGCTGCTTTATCATCAATAGAAGCATAATATAGGGATGCCACTCATATTATGTGTGAATCAATTTGGTTTAAAACCTTTACAAGATATACGCTAAGCATTTTATCCTCTTATAATCTTATTACATCAGTAGTATTAAACATGCTAATAATCCAATACTTCATGCCAGGCCCAAACATACGGAGGTCCACTATCATTTCATTAAAGAGAAGGTATTGGGCGGAGAAATAGATCTCGTGTATTTTTACACATGAGCAAGTCGTTGATAATTTAACCAAAGCTTTACCTAGAGATAAATTTGAATATTTCAGATTTCATATAGGCATCCAAAGTAATGACATTAGCATGAAAGAGAATGTTGATAAAGTATCACAAGCTAATATTCCTAGTTGCCATTGTACGCTAGAAATTTCAATCACCATTTTTCGCTGATCACCATTTCAAATATATGGTGAAGAGTGACTCAACATACTTGTATACATTCTCTTCCAAAAAATAAGTAAACATGACTTGTGCCCTGGAAAACTTTTCCATTCTTCGGTGCACTTTGGCGTCTCCATTCCCATTATGACAGGAGACAGATGAAATCCCCAGCCGAAGGTCTGCATCTGTCCGGGGATTCCTCATGTTATTTTGTACTTATTGTGGAATAGAAAAGCATTCCAGATCTGCAATGATTCCGGTGCGTCGACCATAAGAGTTCAGGACTTCGTAATTCGACACGTGGTAGCAGAAAGGATGAGAGCTTGTTCAGATTCAAAAGGATGATCACTTAGCACTGCTATTACAAAGGTCGTGATATAGTTCCCGCAAGTTTAGAGGTAATATCCGTCATAGGAGTTGCAAGGATGAATGTTTCACTTTCACTAAGTCACTGAACCCGGTTCATAGAGCCTTCCAACGTTAAACAGGAAGAGGGCCGTCTACACACCGACAATTGGATAGATAATCATTAGGAAATGATCTAGACGAATTAATTATCAACCGCTGATTGCATCTCAAGACACGAATAAAGAACTATGAAATGTCGTCAGTCAGATTCACGTGGCCTCACGTAGGAATGATGACCGTCGTAACCATGCTGTTTCAATTGAGCCTGGCATGTCTTTCCATTTTCCTGTCCTTCCGGACGGGTCTTAATTTTCGTTTGCTCCAAAAGACTATTGTCATCGAGAACAATTACCGACGCGTCTCCACCTAATTGACCTCGACGTACATGTCGCTGCTGTTGCGAGTTCGCAGTAGTATTGAGTCTTCATGACGATAAGTTACTGGCAGAAGGATTCGAATTGCCGCCCTCTTTCTCCCTCTCCCCCGAGGACGACGAATGCAAAACTCTGAAATATGTCACACCGCGTACCTTCTACTTGACCTGAAGACCCTTAGGTCCCTTATTCTCTTAGTTCCTTGTCACAGAGTTCAAAGAGGCTGACTAATTAAAATTATGACGGCTTGGTGAGGTTTTCTCAGTTGCATTTCATCATCTGCAGGTCCTCGACTCGTTACAACGACTTGATGATAGCAAGGAAAATGACAGCAATAAGTTTGGACCAGATTAGCTATTGTAATAATGAGCTGAATCTATAGCTAGTCTGGATAGTTCATACTGAACACATAGTATACTGATATTTCACACAATGGTAGAAGAAACCACCTCCGAGAAGTTTACAATTTTTGAAACTTGGCAAACTGAAGTCCGTTTTGTACTGGATCGATGATATATTAAATGAGTTGAACTGATTACTAAGGAAGTGAAAAGAATTCTGGAGATGAGTACACGTACTAAGAAGGCTGGCTAAAATCAGCAACTTACCTACACAGTAGCCAATAAAACAAGCTGCTGAGGATAGCTCATGGAAAGGTCCCAGTGATTTGACTCCAAACGCAAATCTCTTCTCGACTGTCACCCGCACTCACATTTCCGAAATTCTTTCAGCAGTCAATTCCGCTGACCACCACAAAATTCCATATCCGAGTCAACGAGAGTCAGATTCGAGGTTCAGATAGAAGTAGCTATTGTGCATACTGAACCTTGTTCAACTGTCATCGCGTGAGAACGATTGGCTCTCAGGCATAGGTCTGGCATGGCTCTTGTTTCTAGTTGTTCAGAATTACCATGTGCTGTCCCTGTTTTCCAATGCAGAACAGCGTTCAGATATCGCTGGCCGCAAAGAGTAAGAATCAAAAACATAAAAGAATCTCATATGCTGGTTGGTGGGCTGTGTTTTGAGCAGTTGAGTGGAAGTTGAATCTCCTGAAACGATAGAGCAGAGGTATGGAAAACATAGAATAGCATGGCAAGATCAGACCACAAGAGTATAAATCACAAAGATCTCAATAAGATCAAGCCTCAGTATCCAGAAGTTTCACCACCAACACAACTCTATATCAGTTCAGAAAAGCGTGCAGAAACTGGTCATTCACAGTCAAAACATTTCAGAGAAACCTTATCTGCAGATTTGTAAACCTGTCTTTCGAGCAGCTGAGTAAAATACAAGTATTTTGAAGAGAACAGTGCTGCTGAGAGAGGTGTGAGCGCCAGAGAATTGAAGGTGAGGTTAGACCACAAGAGGAGAGAACAGAACTTTAAATTACTAAGCAGATCATTGTTTACCTGCTTAGACGTTTAGGCAGAAGTATTAACAGTTGCGTTGGTGTAATCAGTACAGTTTCAACGTGCTGCGAACAAGTTTGTATATTTACACGTCTACAGCTTGAGATGGCTGACCCAACGGTGTTTACCGACGATTCCCCACCGCCATGGCTAATGGCATCCGTTGATTCCCCAGTCAACCGTGAAGATGATAAGGATTAGGAACATCACGGTTGAAACCGTTGAATTATGACAGGTCGCCTTACCACTCAGCAAGAGAACAGAATTTATTTCCACAGTATACTCTGCATGCTTTCGGGTGAAGCTTCGGGTGATGGCTTCAAATTAAAAACCCTTTGTCAAAGTGAGCCTGTACAGATTTAAAATTAGCATAGCTCCATCCTCACTGGATTAGCAATTGCATATCAGAGTGATGATAATAAGGAACATAGATTCTGATAGTTGAGGGGACATACTCCTGGCCTATAGGTTCTCTGCACATCTCCCTCGTTTTAGATATACACGATTCATTACTGCAGTCACATGACGTACTCCCTCATATGTTGACCCCCAGTTTCAGTATGCATACACCGGTACTAGTCGACTGACAGTTGTTGTGCATATGTACTGGTCACCAGTACACAGTACTTGTTATAGAGACCGCAATATCCGCATCCGCTTGGCCACCTCTGTATTTATAATAAAAAACCGGATATTTGAGTAATTGCATTTGTAGAATTGAGATGTTAAAATTCGCTTTTGGAAGGGCTGTCCTGTCTATCCTAGTTATACGTTATCTGCATTGATTTAGGAGCGTTAGGAGCGAACTATGATGAACGCCATTTCTATTCGTTGTTGGTTGTTTTCGTCTGCTCCTTATTCGGTAATCTTCCTGTAGTGCCAGTAATCACTCTCGATTTGCATGCTCTGCTCTGGTATTCTAGTGATTCAAGCTTTGAAGGACCTTGAATTGTTCATATGTATAAGCAGCATTTGGTTTTTGGTTTCTATGGGCTGCGGCACGGATTCAGTTGTCCTGCGAACAAGTATAGCACAATCTGGCGAAGTAGTATCCTTGTCGAGCAATATACTAAGTTTCCACCAGGACATGATCAACTACCTCAAATCTCCAGTATTATGTAGTTAATCTTTTCTGTTTAGTCTCAAAATTCTCGCCAACATGCAGGATTTGGCATCGACTGGCAGAAAAGTACAACAAGATTGGATGCAGGAGTGAAATTGCAGGAGTTAAAGCAGGTGAAGGTAATTCGTGCCATCCGACCAGGCAATTTCAGTTCGATATGCTTCCTAGAGAAATATATACCAAGCATCAAACTTCGAGAGCACTTGCTCGTGGGTATCGCCACTCCTGATAGGTCTGCTTGATATTCGGACTCTGGCTCTCGCTCGGCCATTGCAATTTCAGACGAGTGTTGGGTCGATCTCAGATTTTGGAGCTGCAAAGCAGTGCAGTGAGTTTATCATTCATGCGTTTTACAACTTTGCCCGCTGCTGCGCGTGCTGCGCACAAACATGTTGACCCAACACCTGGGTGAGCAGCAGCCCCGGCTGCTGCTTCGCGAGATATTGATTAACCAAACGATGAAGCCCAGATTTGCAAAGGTACCAAAATGAACCAGCGCAAGAAAATCTTACACTAATTGACACGTGCCCAGGAATCGGATAAATTGTAACGAGTTAGATGTCCAGTTCCTCCTCAAAGCTCGACTAATCCACCCTAGCACAAGTAGGAACCGATTAGGATGTATCGTTTATGTGACAGTTTTGATAGGAAGTTCAGGTCAGAATTCACAAATTTATTTGAAGTTACTAAAATGTTGTGGAGGGTGACCCGTACGCTACAATATCTGAATTGGTCGAAGAGACTGCAAAACAATTTGTTTCGTCCGCAATAACGTGTCGAACAATGTCACACTGCACTGCTATGTGCAGAGCGCCACTTTACAAAACCTGTCTTACACGGTCAAAGCAGTTTCAAACGGCCGTCGTAAGCCACGGACGCGGCTCCCGAAGTCTAATCTTCAGTAAGCTGATGCTCGAGCCAGTAAAATATCTTCTCAAGTGGCAGATTATCCAGTTTCGAGAATCAGTTGTGATGAGAGTAGAAGTTTCATATTCGCACACGTACATACGGGAATTGTTACCTCATAACAGGTCCCGGATCCTTCTCAGATGTCACTCAGCCACTTGCCCAGGCTCACTTTATATCCATTCCTGCATTCCAAATGGCCTCCGGAATCGTCCAGGTAGGGTGGTGCGGGTTCTATAATAATAGATAGGGTGGGGACCTACAGCAAGGTCAGTACTTGGTCCCGACTAAACTAAGTCCTGGTTCTGCCAAAGCGTCGATGTGCAGGGCAGTCTCTGGTTCTTCCGACGCCTATGGACGACAATCGAACCTGATCACGAGTCGCCTCATCCAGCCCAGTTGTGAGACTGATGACAGGATTTTGGAGTCCCATAATTTGAGACTTCTTCTGTAAGTTAAACGAGGGACGAGGCCCACGAAGAATTTTAGACCCACCTCAGAACAAGAGGTGGGGACATGGGAAAACCAGGCAAAACCCGTGGAGATGGGTTTTGTCTGGTTTGAGGAAAGGCCCCTGCAAAAGCACTAATCTAACCCACGGGAAATCAGCAAAAAGGCCTAGAATTTCGAAACGCCAGAGGAGCCAACCCCAGTAAAACGATACCGAGAGTAAGAGGTCCCGGGGAAATAGCAGAAAGACATCTTACTTAGCGGTAGACCAAGAAAGCAATGCTCCCCACTATGCACACCTTCAGAGTGCTTTCGTTTCCTTGTAGCAAAGGGGAAATTAAGGGAATGAAATGAGAGAATCACCTGCCTTGTTTATAGATCTCTTCCACAGACATTACTACAAGGAGATGTAGATTTAAAGACTTCACAAAATTCCAGCTCAAGCTAGCAGATTTGTTCCCAAGGTCTGTGCATCTTTGCATACCATAATATGGGAGAGATCATTCTATTTCTATTCTATTTTTTAATTACTTATCCTTTCTTTTACATCTTTACTGACTCCAGCTAAAACTTAACGGGAGTTGCTCTGATTTCTTGGACTTTCAAAGTATTTTTGAAGATCACCACTAAGTCTTGTTTTGTCAAATCTCCGTTTTTAATCAACAATGTACTTCCGACAGAAAGTCTGGGGGAAGCACCATAAGGTGGTCAATTTAATTCCTCCGGCATAGCTACAAGCATGAAGTGGAATTGCTCATTTTTTATTTTCTAACACTGGTTCGTTGAAGAGTATTCTATTTGAACTAAGTCGGAAAAGATCTTCGAAGGCAGTGATTAGTGTGTTTCCTTCTAAACCAGCAATCCAACTGATGGGAAGAACAGTTCTTCTCATTGTTATATGCCGTTATATCCTGCTGCTCACCCTGGTGTTGGGTCAACATGTTTGTGTGCAGCACTGGCAGCAGCGGGCAAAGTTGTAAAACGCATGAATGATAAACTCACTGCACTGCTTTGCAACTCCAAAATCTGAGATCGACCAACACTTGTCTGAGTTTGCAATGGCCGAGCGAGAGCCAGAGTCCGAATATCAAGCAGACCTCTCAGGAGTGGCGATACGAACGAGCAAGTGCTCTCGCAGTTTTGATGCTTGGTATATATTTCTCTAGGAAGCATATCGAACTGAAATTGCCTGGTCGGATGGCACGAATTACCTTCACCTGCTTTAACTCCTGCAGTTTCACTCCTGCATCCAATCTTATTGTACTTTTCTGTCAGTCAATGCCAAATCCTGCATGTTGGGGAGAATTTTGAGACTAAACAGAAAAGATTAACTACATAATACTGGAGAAATTTGAGGTAGTTGGTCATGTCCTGGTGGAAACTTAGTATATGTGTTCGACAAGGATACTATTTCGCCAGATTGTGCTTTACTTGTTCACAGGACAACTGAATCCGTGCCGCAGCCACTAGAAACCAAAAACTAAATGCCGCTTATACATATGAACAATTAAAGGTCCTTCAAACCTTGAATTACTAGAATACCGGAGCAAAGAATGCAAATCGAGAGTGATTACTGGCACTACAGGAAGATTACCGAATAAGGAGCAGAGGAAAACAACCAACAACGAATAGAAATGGGCGTTCATCATAGCTCGCTCCTAACGCTCCTAAATCAATGCAGAAAACGTATATCTAGGATAGACAGGACAGCCCTTCCAAAAGCGAATTTTAACATCTCAATTCTACAGATACAATTACTCAAACATCCGGTTTTTTATTTTTAATACAGACGTGGCCAAGCGGATGCGGATACTGCGGTCTCTATAACAAGTACTGTGTACTGGTGACCAGTACATATGCACAACAACTGTCAGTCGACTTGTGCCCGTAGTATGCATACTGAAACTGGGGGTCAACATATGAGGGAGTACGTCATGTGACTGGAGTAACGAATCGTGTGTATCTAAAACGAGGGAAATGTGCAGAGAACCTATAACCGGGAGTATGTCCCCTCGACTATCAGAATCTATGTTCCTTATCATCACTCTGATATGTAATTGCTAATCCAGTGAGGATGGAGCTAGGCTAATCTGTACAGGCTCACTTTGACAAAGGGTTCTTAATTTGAAGCCATCCCCCGAAGCTTTACCCGCACGCATGCAAAGTATACTGTGGAAATAAATTCTGTTCTGTTGCTGAGTGGTAAGGCGACCTGTCATAATTCAAAGGTTTCAACCGTGATGTTCCTAACCCTCATCATCTTCACGGTCGACTGGGGAACCAACGGATGCCATTAGCCATGGAGGTGGGGGATCGTGGGTAAACACCGTTGGGTCAGCCATCTCAAGCTGTAGACGTGTAAATATACAAAGTTGTTCGCAGCACGTTGAAACTGTACTGATTACACCAACGCAACTGTTGATACTTCTGCCTAAACGTCCAAGAAGGTAAACAATGATCTGCTTAGTAATTTAAAGTTCTGTTCTCTCCTCTTGTGGTCTAACCTCACCTTCAATTCTCTGGCGCTCACACCTCTCTCAGCAGCACTGTTCTCTTCAAATACTTGTAATTTTACTCAGCTGCTCGAAGACAGGTTTACAAATCTGCAGATAAGGTTTCTCTGAAATGTTTTGACTGTGAATGACCAGTTTCTGCACGCTTTTCTGAACTGACATAAAGTTGTGTTGGTGGTGAAACTTCTGGATACTGAGGCTTGATCTTATTGAGATCAAGCTGTGATTTATACTCTTGTGGTCTGATCTTGCCATGCTATTCTATGTCTTCCATACCTCTGCTCTATCGTTTCAGGAGATTTAACTTCCACTCAACTGCTCAATACACAGCCCACAACCAGCATATGAGATTCTTTTATGTTTTTGATTCTTGACTCTTTGCGGTCAGCGATCTCTGAACGCTGTTTTGCATTGAGAAACAGGGACAGCACATGGTAATTCTGAACAACTAGAAACAAGAGCCATGCCAGACCTGTGCCTGAGAGTCAATCGCTCTCACGCCATGATAGTTGAATAAGGTTTAATATGCAGAATAGCTACTTCTATCTGAACCTCAAATCTGACTCCCGTTGACTCAGATATGGAATTTTGTGGTGGTCAGCGGAATTGACTGCTGAAAGAATTTCGGAAATGTGAGTGCGGGTGACAGTCGAGAAGAGATTTGCGTTTGGAGTCAAATCACTGGGACCTTTCCATGAGCTATCCTCAGCAGCTTGTTCTATTGGCTTGTGCGTAGGTAAGTTGCTGATTTTAGCCAGCCTTCTTAGTACGTGTACTCATCTCCAGAATTGTTCTCACTTCTTTAGTAATCAGTTCAAGTTATGTAATATGTCATCGATGCAGTACAAAACGGACTTCAGTTTGCCAAGTTTTAGAAATTTTAAACTTCTCGGAGGTGGTTTCTTCTACCATTGTGTGAACTATCACTATACTATGTTCAGTATGAACTATCCAGACTAGCTATAGATTCAGCTCATTATTACAATAGCTAATCTGGTCCAAACTTATTGTTGTCATTTTCCTTGCTATCATCAAGTCGTTGTCACGAGTCGAGGACCTGCAGATGATGAAATGCAACTGAGAACTGACTCAACTTGGCGTTGAGTCAGTTGCTTTCTAAAATGCTTGTCAAATAGGTTTTGCTTTCTCCTCCAAGTCAATCCAATATTTGCCAAATTGCCAAGAGATGCTAGGCATTTCTTTTATGTTCCGGGCAAAGACATCCTAATACTCCTGAAACAAGGTGGTAAACAGTTGATATTCTTCTCTAAACTTAGAAATTTTTAAGGATCATCCTTCTCCCATGATCACATCCTAGCAGTCATTGGGTTTCACAATACCCTCAACATGACTCACCGGGCTCATTCCCAAGAGTATAGAGGTTTCCTCAGGACCATTGAGTTGATCACTCCCTTCTAGTCTATCTCATCCATCTCATAGCACTCTAGATAGCTTACTACATGCTCTTTTGAAGAATGTTCCGAGTTATTCCAAGAACTCTTGGTGTAGTCCTCTTTTGAGGACAAGGTTCTCTCCTAAGTGAGGCACCTTCTTCTAGCACCCCATAACAAGTTTGAGATCTTGGGTCTTGTGGTCTTTGAAGCTCAGATAGTGTTGGAACTAGTCTACCAAAACTCGTGTACCATATAATGAGGGTCATCCTATCAACATTGGATAACCAAACTTAGTTCCAAGGCATAGAATAATATAATCCATATCAAAGGTCACACCACGAACGACAGTGGGCACCCTTGATAACATTCCCTCTTTTGATCTACAAACCAAAGTATGCAAGGCATGGGCTCAAACTTGGTATAGCCCACCTTAAGGGCAGTTTCTTCCATCATCACATTAACTCTTGATCATGAGTGAATAGGAATAGAGAAAATCATACACCCATTTATCTCTATATCCACTTTTAAGGATCCTAGATCTTCCATTTTGATTTGTAGATCCCTTAGTTGGTCCATTTGATTCCTCCTCAATACACAATGGAGTGCAAGGGTTAATTTTTATTTTAGAGCTTGTTGTCCTCCTATAGCTACTTGAATGTGACATCTTCCTTGGAAGGTCCCACATCCGCCACTATATTGTACTCCAACACTCCAAGAAGAGAGTTAGCTTTCCTTTGTTGTTTGTTCTCGGGTCCACTTCTCTGAATCATCATATCCGGTCCCATCCCATTTGTCTAAGGCACTTCTAGCACTAGTGACAACCGCTCATTCCTACTATTGTCTGGCTGTGATCATTTTGCAGGTGGTGCTGGCTCTATGATCATATCAATGTTGGTACAGGAAATAGGTATATGTGCAATGGTTTGTGAGGGCTATGCATTTCCTTGTCTGCGCCCTAGATGAATCTTCAGCAGCTCCTCCTCCAACAAGTCTTAAACTTCCTTCCAAATGTCTGTGGGATATTGGGGTGGATTGTAGGTCTGACCAGCCTCTTTGCAAGCCACTGCCTGCTGCAATTTTGATCACACCGGTTCCAACGGGCTGTTCACCCTTTCTTCTTCTTTCATCCAAGTTAACAACTTCACCTCCTTATCAGACAGATCATCTGTTTGAGGTAGTCATACTTCTTAGCTTTAACGGGTTCTGACAACACCCAAGGCATCTGAAGAGGAAGTGTTATTCTCTTGGCATTTGGTTGAGCATGTTGTGTCCCGATTCACCTCCACTCAGGCCATTCTTCATTGTCAATCAATGCAGCATCTTCTGGTGTTAATTCTTCCAAGTTCAGGAAGTTAACAATTGTATCCATCTTGGATAGAAGTGGGTAAGGTACAAACCTCACCGGGGGTGAGGCATAGGTGGGTGTGGGAAAGTTGTCCTAGTATGGCTTCTTGCCTTCCAGTTTTTCCACACAAGAAGTTGTAGGGAGGCAATTGTCATGGTTCTGGACAACTTGATGCATAGTGGTCCGCTGCTCCACAATTATAACACACACCAGCATAGAGAGTCTTTTTAGGAGGGAACACTTTTTGTTGAGGTTCATTAGCAACATACCCCATGGGAGTGTATCATGATACAATTACTGGGGGCAGTTGGGGTAATACATGAGGTACATCTTGTTTTGCAAACACATGATCATTTTCCTCTATGTAATACTCCAGCTTCTCCCACTCTTGGAGCCACTCCATAAGATGTACCAAAGAAGAGAAGTGATTAGAGAAAATCTCAATGTTAGCATGTCCCGGCTTCCTGCAAGTGGTACACCATACATTAGGCCAAGCATAGGAAGGAAACTTCTTCTTATCTTTGGCTCCAACCATTTGCACTTTGAACTCCTTGATGAGTTCTTCTAAATTGAATCCCAGCTGAGTAGGGTTCTTTTGATGGTAGTCTACTTTAGATCAGTGAACACCCCACTTTTCTCTTTGTTGATCTTATTCATCTTCCAAGGAGGATGAAGAGAATGACATTGTGTTGAACGAGTCAGAGGTCACCAAAGGTGGCCAGTTTGTGGCTTTCTTCAGGGCCTTCTTTGTGCTCTTGCCTTGGTGTGACATCTCAACAGGATTATCTAAGCAGACTCATACAACTCGACGGATTGAATGACTTGGTCTAGTGTGTCATGACCTCATTTCTTTGCAAACACACAAGAAATTTGGCAGGCAGTTCTCCCAAGAGCCATGTCACTACTTGAGCATCCAAGTATCCCAAGATAGCTCCCCATTCAAGAACTCGACTCAGTAAGCTTTGAAATTTCTCAATGTAGTCTTGTAGTATCTTGTTCTTCCTTTGCTCCAGATTATTGAGAGTAGAGAAGACATTGGCCTCATAATCTTCTCGTTCACAGAACTGATCTAGGAACAGTTCTCGAACCACTGGCTAGTCCTGCAAATTCATGGGATCTTGGCTAACATGGGTATACTAGTTGTGTGTTTTCTTCCATAGTAGACTTTGGAAGATTCAAAGTTGGTTGGCATCATCATCATTTTTATTGGCAACCAATATAGCTTTGAACTCCCATATAAAAGTATTTGTATCTTCTTCAACATCCTTACCTTTAAATTCCTGATAGTTTTGGCATGTGAAGGGTGTGTGGTTTGCCATGCTGAAAGAGAGGTTCACTCCCACAATTACTTGGTTAAAAAGAGTATTACCCAAGTCTCATTCAGATGCACTGCCTTGAGAGTCATACTCTTCATCTTCCTCCACAAGTACCTTGGGGCTCATGCCAAACAAGTCTACTGGTCTTAATGAGGGTACACCCAAAGAAAGAGATTGGACTCAATCCAAGGGTGTCCTCTTGACACCTCCCTATGATACTTCCTTGCACTTGTCCTTGCCTTTGATGGTCTGGTCCATGGCACCAACTACTTGGGAACCACAACAAGTAGCAAACAAGTTAGCAAACAAGTCCAGAGTGACGCTATTGAGTCCTACTTCTTTGTTAGCCCAGGGTAACCTCTGGCCAGTAGGCTTTGCACCTGAATCTGTTTCTCTCTTGAGCTGTGGTACTCCGGTGTCGTTGGGAAAATAGCCCACGTGTACCCTTGAGGCTTTTGGTGTGATAAATTTTCTTTTTCTCTTCTAGTTGTTGTAAGGAACATGAATTTATGTCAATATGTCTCAAGTGTAGTTTTATGCTACCTTGCTGCGGGAGATATTTCCTATATTATTGTGAAGCCGGAAAAGGTTATGGTGTTATTAGCTCAAGGAGTCTTTTAATGTGGCTTGAGCCAAGAAATAATGTTGGGTTACACTAGCTCAGGTTCTGTTTTACGTTATTGGAATGAAAGGGTATTTGCCTTAGAGGAGGAGCAAAAAAGGAGTCTTTGAGTTGGAAATACTTGGGAAGCTTTAGAGGAGTTGTGACAATGAAAGGCTTGGGAGAAGAGCAATTTTTGCAGGGACTGTCAGGGCTTGAGAGTGCAGGGGAGAGAAGGTTTTCTTCTCAAAGGAATGAACAAAGTGCAGGAGAGGAAGTGCTTGGACAGGAGAGTGCAATTTTCGCTGGGACTGTTAGGGCTTGAGAGTGCAGGGGAGAGAAGGTTTTCTGCTTGAAGGAATGAACAATGTGCAGGAGAGGAAGGGCTTGGACAGAAGAGCAATTTTCGAAGGGACTGTTAGTGCTTGAGAGGGCAGGGGAGAAAAAGGGTTTTCTCTCGAAGGAATGAACAATGTGCAGGAGAGGAAGGGCTTGGACAGAAGAGCAATTTTCGTAGGGACTGTTAGTGCTTGGGAGTGCAAGGCAGAGAAGGGTTTCTCTCGAAGGAAGGAATGAAGAATGGGCTGGAAAGGAAGTGCTTGGACAAGAGAGTGCAATTTTTGCAAGGACTCTTAGGGCTTGAGAGTGCAGGGGGAGAGAAGGTTTTCTTCTTGAAGGAATGAACAATGTGCAAGAGAGGAAGTGCTTGGACAGGAGAGTGCAATTTTTGCAGGGACTGTTAGGGCTTGAAAGTGCAGGGGAGAGAAGGTGTTTCTCTCTAAGGAATGAAGAATGGGCTGGAAAGGAAGTGCTTGGACAGGAGAGTGCAATTTTTGCAGGGACTGTTAGGGCTTGAGAGTGCAGGGGAGAGAAGGTTTTCTTCTTGAAGGAATGAACAATGTGCAGGAGAGGAAGTGCTTGGACAGGAGAGTGCAATTTTCATAGGGACTGTTAGGGCTTGGAAGTGCAGGGGAGAGAAGGTGTTTCTCTTGAAGGAATGAACAATGTGCAGGAAGGAAGTGCTTGGACAGGAGAGTGCAATTTTCGTAGGGACTGTTAGGGCTTGAGAGTGCAGGGGAGAGAAAGGTTTTCTCTCAAAGGGATGAACAATGTGCAAGAGAGAAAGTGCTTGGACAAAAGAGCAATTTTCGTAGGGACTGCTAGGGCTTGAGAGTGCAGGGGAGAAAAAGGTTCTCTCTCAAAGGAATGAACAATGTGCAGGAGAGAAAGTGCTTGGATAGAAGAGCAGTTTTTGCACGGACTGTTAGGGCTTGAGAGTGCAGGGGAGAGAAAGGTTTTCTCTCGAAGGAATGAACAATGTGCAGGAGAAGAAGTGCTTGGGAGAAGAGAAATTTTTGCAGGTCTGAAGGGTAGGCTGTAGGATTTGCAAAAGGAAACTCTCACGAATGTGAGAACACGACTGAAGAAGAGAGATTTCTGTGTGAAAATGTTGATAGAGTGTTGAGGGACAGAATTGGAAAGCGAATTTTTGCAGGTCTGAAGGGTAGGCTGCAGGAGTTGCAAAAGGAAACTCTCACGAATGTGAAAACAGGACTGAAGAAGAGAGATTTCTGTGTGAAAATGTTGATAGAGTTTTGAGGGACAGAATTGGAAAGGGAATTTTGCAGGTCTGAAGGGTAGGCTGCAGGAGTTGCAAAAGGAAACTCTCACAAAGGAAACAGAGTGGAAGGAGTTCAGGGTTCAGGAGTTTGCCCTGGAGAGAAGTGACTAGCGGAGGAGAGAAGAATTTCAAAATTGGCTTGGTTTGTGATAGGAAACAAAGGAGAAAGAGTCCAGGTTTCAAGAGTTTGCCTTGGAGAGAAGTGACCTGTAGAGGAGAGAAGAATTTCGAAATTGGCTTGGTTTGTGATAGGAAACAGAGGAGAAGGAGTTCAGGTTTCAGGAGTTTTGCCCCGGAGAGAAGTGACCAGCATCGGATGAAGAGAAGACAACTTGGAGTTGCATTTGGCTGGACAGAGAGGTAAGAGAAGGAGAAATCACTAAAGCCGGTTTGGTCTGGCCTGAGCGGAGATAGATCTGGGTACGTCAGGAGCTTGGACTTTGCTGTGACAACAGCTTATGCATTGTCTCCAATCGGAGCTGTAGACATTGACTGCGACAAGACCCTTAGACCTTGATGTGGCAAAGGAATAGAGAAATTGTTCACAGTTGGACTGCTCTGAATTAACATGCAAGTGAGAGAGAACATGTTGGAGACCAACTTCGAATTTGGCTGTTATTGTTCCTTCCTTTTGCTTATTTGACAGTCATAGGGGACTTAGGTGAGTTTAGTGTGTTACTTGGAACTGATTATTCCCCAAGTGGATTTGTAAATAGTGAGATGAGGGTGTTGAAAGCTGTGCGATTCTTGTGGATGAATGTTGTATTTGAGAATTATGAAGAGGGCCATGAAGAAGGACTTCATTCTCGGCTTCTAGTTCGGTATGTGTAGGAATCTCAAGGCATTGGTCTATTTGCCTGGATTGGGTCTAGCCATACCTTGTGACCTGCCAAACAGACCCCACCAGAGCCATAAACCTCAACCCAAAGCTTAACAAACATGAACAGGCTGTAGTGATACATTAGGTTCAGCATTAACCCAAGAAATCCTACCAAACAGTCCTAAGAAGAGCATGCTGATAGGAGCAACTATAGGCAGCTGCTCTATTACATGGAGGAAACTGCAATCATATGAAAGAACAAAGCCTGCGATAAACTGCAGGGGAACTTCTAACTCTTCAGTGAATAGGATAACCTAAGCATGAGCAGCTAGGTGCCCGGTGCACTCTTGAGACCATCCGATCCCCTCGACGCCGGCTTGAGCATTTTGGTTATTAATAGAAGGCTGCTTAGATTCATGTTGTTGGTCTTGCCTTGTTTCTCTCCCCTCATGAGGAGTATTGTTAGGTACTATTTTCCTATATGACATCCACCACTTCTATTTCCTTTTCTTCTAACCACTCCAAGGAGTGTATTCATGATAGTGGTGCCAAAAAGCATGTGACAACACAATGTTGACATACTTATAGTATAATAAATAAGAACAGGTCATTCTCATAAGGATATGGTTTGGAATTGGCTAGGAGTGAAGGGAAAGTGTAGGTTTATCACAAGTTGGCTATTGTTATGTCTTTAACCTCTTGGGCAGGACAATTCCAACAAGAGGGTAGAGTACACTTCTGCATCACACTACAGCAAAAAAAATAACCACTAAATCACATTCATGGAAGATATCTCACTACACAAGATCTTGAAGGTGATGATTCAATCTGTCATGTTGGTCATTGGCCCAAACGTGTTTATCTTGCAATTACCTATATAATGCACACCACAATGCAAATCAGAGCATTCTACCCTTCTCAAAAGGCACTCCTCACCACTATACAGCAGGTTTGCAATACCTTGGGCCTTTTGGTAAGCATGATACTTAATGACACTCACAGCCATCACGGCTCTCAACACGCCACACTGATCCCTTAGAACTCTCAAGCCTGATTGCCTTCCCACACCTCAACACTAGCATTCCTACTTCAAGTTTCTCACCACTACTCTACTTAGCAATCACAAAAAATACACCATACTGACATTGATACAGTTAGGATCTAAGAGGTCCTGAGGCATTGTCCCCACAACAAAGTCAAATTTGCAAACCCACAAGCAAAACAATTGCACATTCACAACTTGAACAGATAGGTATGATATGGAATTCCAATCTATGCTGACTGGACTTGTATTAAGTCTGGATGACTCCCCTTATACTCTACTACAACAAGATGTGGCACATTCACGGCTGTGCAATGCCAAGACCCCATAAGTATGAATTAAGACTAACACTATTTTACCTAATTGGTTGTTACATGTGGATAATGGTCCCAAACCATCAGATATTAGAAAAGAATTAATTTAATGTACCTAACTTTAATTGCTCAAAAGATTCATGTACATTTACATGAAGAATTAGATTATTGTGTAAGAGAATACTCCACACTCTAAAGAAACTGGCAAAGGGAAACCCTTAACCTAACGTGGTCGCTCCGAAGAATAACCGAAGAATAACCCCAAAACACCTAGCAAAGCATGAAACCCTTAAAGGTACACAGTCATCCTCTTGGTAGAACAATGAAGATAAGGTCTTCAAGTTGGTACATGCTCATCTAAATCATGCTTTGTTGCATCGGATCATGTAACAATGGCCAATACACCCATCTTGCCACATGCCGTAACTTAGCGTTTCACGGGAGCGCGTTGCTCCGCAAATTGCGTCCCCTCTTCAAGCCAGGAACTTGCGACAAGTTATCTCCTACATTTCAACGGCCGGACTTCACGAGGTGGAGTGAACTCGATTTATATGGAAGAGAACACTAGACTCGATGCCAACAAACCGTCTTCACGTAAGACAGGCCGAAGTGCTTATCATCCCTCTTCATCGTATTGACTTGCCCGCACTACTGTTACTAACTTGACAGTTTGGCAGTAACCGCAAGCAAGATGAGTTCCAAAATGACAGAACTGGAGTCTAGTGGAAAGTTTTAACTGCCTGCCCTTTGAGCAGAGCTCCTCATACACTATATATACCGCTTGTGCTCCACAATGTACCACAACGAGTTGCGTACTTGATCTAGAGCCAGGCCTGAAGAATATACTTGCATGTGCATTCTCAGGCCGTTTAACTTCCTTCTCACCGAATCCTAAATTGTTGCTGAATCGTGCGCTATCCAGTCGTTCACATCTTTTAAGTGAAATGGCTTCGTTCGTTGCTGCGGTCATCTTCCTTTTTGCCACATTGCATCTTCATCAGGTGCTTGCTGCAGACCCTGATATCACCACCGACTTTGTGGTTGCGCTTGGTATCAATGCTTCCACGCTAGATGGAAGCTTCTTTACTTCCACTGTCCTCAGAAATGTGATGATAGGTCAAGGAATTTCCGCTACAGGGACCCCTGTGAATTCCAAGGCATTTCCAGCTCTGGTAGGATTGGGAGTCTCCTTCGCAATGCTCACTTATCCACCACAAACTCTCAACACTCTTCACATTCATCCATGTGGTTCTGAGCTCCTCTAAGTCTTGAATTTTGCTTATCCACAAGGCCGTCCTCTTATCAGTAAAGTAATGTCTCGGTAAGAACGGAGACATTACTTTACTGATAAGTTCTGATAACCCGGTCTACGCAGGGTCCACATCTCGAACCAGTTACGTCACATTCTCTCAAGGGGCGCAGACCTAGGGGTGACTTCCTGTATAACCCCATGGGGCACTCATTCTATATTCTGCACACTAAAACGGTTTTGACTTCCCATTCCACATTTCTCTTATCTTTGAGAATATCTAGACTTTCCTATATGGTATCATTCCCTTCCCCATTTTGAGAATATTTACCCTATACCCTATGGTATGATAGCTTTACAAGGTAGTTTAGACTAGAAACTTTCACTTTTGAGAGCTTCTTTTTGCTATGCCCAACACATTGGTACTCCAATGGAGCTCCCATCCACAAAATTACAAAATTTCTCTCCCAAAAAACTGCCTATAGCCCAAAGAACAGTAGTTTCAATTCTCTATGACTGTGCACAAAGACAATTTCAAAATACTCGTTGTGAACACTCGGTGTCATCTTACTTACAGTATAGTCAATAAAAACAGTTCACTCCCACTAGGATATTGATTGGATAAACCTAAGAGTGAAGAAAAATACACTGGTCACCAAATCTCAATTCATTTATTGTTTTCTATATAACCTCTTGGGTACGAATTGTGACAGTCCAGTGTTGACTTACTTGCAGTATAATCAGTAAGAACAGGTAGTTCCCATGAGGATATGGTTCAGAATTGGCTAGGAGCAAAGGGAAAATGTTGCATTGTCACAAGTCGGCTATTAGTACGTAGTTAACCTCTTGGGAAGGACAATTCACAGAAGAGGGTAGAGTACCCTTTTGTGGCACACTGTTGTAAAATCAATACCACAAAATCACATTCACAAGTAATATGTCACTGTACAAGTGTAACAATATGGAGTTTAGCGACAAAGTAAGTCGGGCTTACGAAGTAGCACATAAGACAAAGTAACCTAGAATATTCTGAAAGTATCTAGGAAGTTTCTTGGGAAGCTTCCCGGCTAGCTTAGCTTGTACCTCAAGTAAGTAGCTTCTAGAAGGAAGCTTCTAGAAACTTCCAAATAGCTTAGATTGCATGCCAAGTAGGCGGCTTCTAGAAGGAAGCTTCTTGAGAAGCTTCCTAGTTAACTTGGCTTGCACTCTAAGAAAGCGGCTTGAGGAAACTTCTCAAGGGCCTTGTATGCTACCTATAAATACCAAAGCCAAAGCTCATGCTAGGCATTTGGAGTTTTCTCTCATTCAAGTGTCCCAATGTGAGTTTCCATTCTCCTATTTCTCTCCTAGGATTCGGTCTTTTACAACAAGCTTCCTACCTTTCCCAGAAGGCACTCCTTACCACTATACTTCAAGTTTGTGATACCCTGCGCTTTTCATTACACATGATACTTTATGACACTCATAGCCATCATGACTCTCAATGCGTCACCCCAACTCTTCAAAACTCCCAAGCCTGACTGCCCTTGCACACCTCAGCACTTGCATTCCTACTTCATTTTCTCACCACTACTCAACCCAGTGATCACAAAACATACACCATATTGACATTGATATACTCAGGATCTGAGAGTTCCTCAAGCATAGTTCCAACAATAGAGTTAAATTTTCAAACACACAAGCAAAGTGATTGCACATTCACAAGTTTGAACACTTATCTAAGATGGAGTTTCAATCTGTGCTAACTTAAACTCTATTAAGTCAGGGTGACTCTCCTTATACTCTTGATTACAACAAGATGGGATGAACCCATGGTTGTGCAATGCCTCAAATCCATAACTAAGAATTAAGACTAACCATATTCTACCTAATTGAGTGTTACATATTCAATGCTATGGTGGTGCTCTTGTAGAGAGCCACTTACTATACACTCTACCAATATTATGACTTCAACTACACATTGGGAGAATGGTCCCAAAAAATTAGATATTTATAAAAGAATCAATTTAATTTATAGATCCTTAATTTCTCAAAGCATTTCTATACATGTCATTGCGTGAAGACATCCCATCACAATGAACTCCTCAACCCGATGAAGTCCCCATCACAGTGAAGTCACTACATGATGGTTGTATCATGATGACCACATCCTGGTGGTCCAAAACTTTATAATTATACAAGTATTGTACACAAAAATCTACTTTCTTGACCCTCCTTCACCTTTATACCTCCAAATTAGCTCCTTGACAAGTTCATTGTACTCTTTGAGTTCATGGTAGATACTGCTTGAGACACTTTTGAACTTGGCATCACCATGCTTGTGCAACTCTTCTACATCTTGGTTAATTGTTCCGTGGAGTGGGTCTTGGCATCTAAAGCATGTATTTTTGACTTTAGCTCCTGCAGCTTAACTTGGTGAGCTTAGGTTGTAACAGCCAATTCCACTTGGTTCTTTAGCCTATTAGTAGTGTCTTCCAAAATTGTAAGAACTCATGTTCATTCCTCATCTAGCATATCACATACGGATTGCAATTCTATCTCCACCTCTTGTCTGACTTGTACTTGGAGGATGTGGGCTATGTCTTCATGGTCAACCATGATCGTGGACAACTCCTTGATGCACATCTTGGCAACTCCAAAGGCGTCATCATCAGAATGCTCCACTATAGCCTTCTCCTTTTGCAGACCATCTTGCTCATTCTTCAAGGACATCACCTCCTTGTCCCTAACATCTGAATCCTTAGCATGCTTCTTCTTCATCTTCTACACTCACTGCTTGATAGTTGTCAAGTTGGAGTCCAGTTGGGTAATCCAATACCTTGAGCCTGCTATCTCCTCCTTCATCTTGGCTATCTCTTGATCCTTTCCCACATACTCTCCTCTTGTGCGGTCTTGTAATCTGCAAAGGCCTTCTCTTGCTGGGTAGACCTGCCTTCATCACTACAAGGTCTGCCTTGATGCTCTATAATTTCCTCCTTGTGCTTTATTAGCATGGTGTCACTATCATGCTTCCAAGCCTTATAGTTGTTGGAAAGCATTAGAACTCACCCTATTTCATCTTCAAGGAGACTTACCAATTTTCTAGAGTAGCTTCAAGGTGAAAAATTCACACCTCTATGGAAGTCACGTCTGTCAGCCGGCCTGTCTCTCACTCAGGATGAACCTCTGATGGCTATTATGGTAGCACACCATCGACTAAGAAGACAAGGAACCCGAACTCCATCATACTCCTCCAAGGCTAACACTCCAAGACTCAAGACATTGCTCACTAGAGAACTCAATGAGAGAGAGATAGTTGCAAATGAAAGAATGATGAGTACCTCCTCACCCCTTGTTTATATACTTGTGAAATAGTTACGTACCAAAGGTACTAATTACCGTAGTAACTCAAGTTACTAGACTAAAAGTCAAGTAAAGTCAAAAAGTAGAAAGGAATATCCATTCACATGGGCATATTCCCCTAAGCATGTGGTCTTATCTTGACCCAACCACTAAGTCAAGGATTCCTTCACATGGGCTATCCTTGGACTAAAGAATATCCAAAACAAAAAGGCTTGCGGGCCCAAGAGTTCTCAACTCTTTCTTCAAAGCCAAACACCTAGGAACAATACCAAGTCAACACACTACAATCCAAAATAGTGATGCTCATCTTTTCTACTTCCTCTAAAGTAAGGTCCCCTCTATCTTAGCTATGAGTAACTTTAGCTAACCATGATTAATATAGAACCATCCTTTATCTCTATATAAATAATATCTCTTAAGTACTTGTAATACCAAGCTAAATATCACAATACCACATACATGCACAAATGGGTGTTAAAGGTCTTCTTCCCTTCATAGTGCTGCACTCCCTCTTGATGGTGCTCCATAGCTATGGTCACCATACTCACCTCTCCCTTCTGCCCCTACCAGCAGTTTTCACAGATGGGCCATCTCCCGAGATTCTCTTGGTTCTCTTGCATACCATACCCTTTTATTTTTAGGAGTTGTGCCTCCAAGTGCAAAATGTGGATGTTTTCTCCAACCAACTCTCTCTCTACGGCTTGATTTTCACATATGACCATCTGAATATGAAAGTGCACAAAATCAATCAATCTCTTGTGATTGGTCACCATATGGTCAATTTCCTGGTAGGCAAGGAGTAGTTTTTCCAAGGTCTTCAATACTAGTCCGAACATGTAGACAGCCAAAGATGACAATGGAGGATAGTTGAGAGGGTACATAAAGGGCCCCTCCATGTACACCGGTGGGCACTAGGGCCTCTCAGGGTAAGGTTGGCTTGGCTACACTAACTTGTGGGAGATCCAAAGTTGGGCCAAGGATCATTGGGGCACACTGCACTCATGGTGCACCTAACATACTTGTTGGTAACTCTTCTTGAGGTCAAGACTCATTCACCACCGTCTCCTTGAGTCTAACATTCTTAGGAGGAGAGGTTAATTCTGCAATAATCTGAGCCAAGTTCAAGGACACCCATGTTCCTGGTCCTTTCCCCTTTTCCCTCACTCAAAAGTCTCCTTCCACTCACCCAAGATGGTGAGGGTAGGACAGCTTGAGCTTATCAGCAGTAGTTCTTATTGAGTGAATGATGAAATTTGAGCACTCTTGGACCTACTTGGACCTAACCAATTTGAACTTTGTTGGTGCCTCCTGCACTTTGATCTGCACTTTAGGTGTGGCCTTAAGAAGATCAATTACAATGTCAACATCCTCTTCTCCTTTGGCATTGTCAATAATTTGATCCTCTTCCTTAGTGTGATCATCACCCTCCTCTTCTCTTGGCCAAAGTTCCTAGCCCTTCAAGCACTCAGCCCAATCTTGCACTTCTATTAGGGCTTTGCCTTCTTGCATATCTAGACTCAATGGTGCCTACTAAGACACTTCCACCTTCTCCATTACATGCTCTTCTTCATTTTTGCAAGGCCATTGTCCATGTTTTGGTCCTCCTCTTGGAGAGGAGATTGAGTATCTCCCCAACTTTCTTCTCCTTCTTCATTATCTCTTGAGGCAAAGGTTGATTCTAGAGTGAAAGACCCCTACTCCTCCTTGTCCTCATCTTCATCCACCTCAATGTCCTCAGCTTCATCTTCCTTTGACAATCTGTCCACTCACCTTTGACTTCTTGGCTAGAGGAAGTGGTTTCTTCTCCAAGGTGTTGTTCTTCCTCTTGGGAGCCAGGGCAAGGCAAGTTCTTCATCTACAAACACAAAATTGGCCTGTCTTTGCAAAATTCGCATATGCCAGCCAATACTTGGCAATCTGTGTAGGTACTTCCGGTTGCACTTCAAATGGGTAGGGAACCTCTTTGTCACCGCCCAGCTGATGTTCCCTTGAGAAAATTTTACATTTTTTTTGTTGTTTTACCAAAATAAGCACATCATTTTGAGTAGGATGATGCTTGCAAGAATAAAGTATGGTTTATATCTCAATCACCACAAAGTTCCTAAAGTGTCACAAAGATGAAGGGGAGTGGATGTTTGAAGAAAGGTACCATGAACACAAGTATGGGATGATATGTTGGGAGCCACCATCAATAGGTAATGCTTCAACTTCTTGTTTAACAAGGAATTAACATGTAGGATGAAGAATGAGTTTTTGTCTCCATCAGTCCTTGTGCTGCTTCACACATGCACATATGACAACACTTCACCACAAATGCACACCAAAGTCTCAAATGGATCAATTGAATTGTATAAATGCAGTGCCTCATGAAGAGACAAAGTTAGATCAAATTGTATAAAAGCAGTGCCTCATAAAGAGGTAAAGTTAGATTGAATTGTCTTAACACTCTAACCATTCTTGGAGCATTTTGGTTGTGCGGATGTGAAATATTTAAAAATGAGAATAGCTTAGAACCTTTGAGCAATTCAAGGAATTGCAAGAGCAGGTGATTGGGATTGAGAGTAAAAAGTGAGGATTATACTCAAGCTGCACTATCTATTGCGATGGCTCCCTTGAAGAAGAAGTCCAATCTCATATGCAGCTACTCAAAGTAGAGAAATGGGCACACTTTTGCTGTGCCAAGTATTTGAATTTCACACAGTTGAGCTTTCTATTGTGGATTTGGGATTTTACATACCTCCTAGTGGCAGTGGAAATCAAGGAGAAGAAGAACACAAACTTCTTTGACTTGCAAGGGAATGTGCTTGCATGGATAGAGAAGCACTATGGTACAAAGGAAAAATCAAGAAGTATATAGATGCCCTCATGAAATATCAGTAGATGGACAAGTGGGTGCCCATTGACAAGGCTGTTGGGGAGGGCACCAACAAACAAAAGGCAGTCATGACTCCACCAAGGATTTGGAGGAGACACTGGCCAAACCTTCTAATAGTGGACTCTTTGGAGGATGAGATTTCCCAGGCCCACAGCAAATCTTGATTGGGAAACTATGGAAGGTTTGACTAAGACTCTCAAGGTGGCTCCAATGAAGCCAATGTGCTCATAGCACAAGAGGAGGAACCTTTGCTAACTGTGGGAGTAGCACTCCCAAAGCAAGAGAACTCCTTCTCCAAGATCAAGGTGTCTTCCAACAAGGCAGAAGCAGACTAAGATGCAAGAGTGGAAGTTCAATCCACTCTTGCAATGGTGTTGGAGTCAAACATGACAGACCAGGCCATCTCAGACCATGGAGATGTCATGGTGGATGACAAGGAGGATGTCCTAATATCTTAATCATAGAAGAGGACTCCTCCCTTGACATCAAGACACAAAGAAGAGGTGGTAGTATAGGTTCTGACTATCATTCAAGAAGACACTCATCAAGTGGTAATTCCACCTCAAGAACCAAGGTTTAAGATTGTTTGACCTTCACCATCTTGAGTGAGCATAAGAAATTTTTTGAGTGAAGAGAAGGGACAAGGACCAAGAAGATAGGCATCCTTGGACCTAGACCAAATCATTGTGAAATGCACTTCCCTCCTAAGAGTGTTTGACTCAAGGAGATGGTGGTGAATGATTCTTGAGCAGAGGAAGGGGGGCCAACAAGCACCTCAAGAGCACCAGGAGTGCAATGTGCCATGATGGTCACACCAACTCAAGACCTTTTGCAAGTTGGTGGAGTTGCACTGACCCTACCACAAGGGGGACCAATGCTTAAGCCAACCCATTGGTGTATATAGAATGTCCCTCCCTATATGTACCCTCTTGACTATCCTCCATTTTCATCTTGGGTAGTTTGCATGTTGGGAGTAATATTGAAGACTATGGAAGAAGTCCTCCTTGTTGTAATGTTCCAAGGATAGGATACCTTAAGCGAAACGCAAGAGCAAAACTCAAAGCGTCACACTCAATACTCCGATGCCCCCAAAGGAGCACTTGACTTTATTATATAGCAAAGAGGATCCTCTCAAAGGAAGCTCCACCCTTGGATCAGATACATGGATTGGTGACATGTTAGCAAGCACCGTCTTTAGATTAGTTGCTTGGATGGGTGAGATGTTGGTCTTTGGACTATCTAGTTGGTCAAATAGGTTGATTGGAGGGAATTTTTAGGAAATCTTCTTATAGAAAGTTCAGAATTGCATGAGTGAGGTACTATTTGAAGACAAGATTAAATCCACCTAATTCATTGTTTAGGCCTCCAAAATCCAAAATAAACTTAGGTTATTTTTGGCTTCTGCACTATTAGTAGAAGTACTTTTTTGGTGATATCTCTATTTGATCTCTTTAGTCCATCATATATAATATCCTTCTAGATCTTACCAAGCCAATTTTCAATTTTAGATAATATGTTTAGCCATTTGTATTACACCTACCTACCAAGAAATTCACTCGACGGTTATGGATCACAAGAGATTATTCAATTTTTTGCTTTACCACATCTGGACTGCCATATGGAAGAAAAATTGGTAGAGAGGGGGTTGGTCAAAAAAAAACACCCACATCTTGCACATAGAGGCCCAACTCATAGAGATCGAGGGGTATGGTGTGTAGGATAACAAGCATCAAGACACAAAAGAATCTCGGCACATGGCCCATCTCCAAGAACAACTGGCACGAGCAAAAGAGAGAGGTCAGTATGGTGACCATGGTTGTGGAGCACTAAAAAGAGGGAATGGTGTGCCACTAAGGGAAGAAGATCTGACTTCCATGAAGGCATAAATTTGTCACCTTGAAGTTGCTCAAGAAAATAGAGAAGCCTCCTTTAAGATGTGTGGTACCCACATTATTGTTTTTTTCTTATTTTTAGAGAAGAAGTGTACATATGAAGTTGTATTGTGCCTGTATGACATCAGAAGGAAAAGAATGGAGTCTTCAGGTTGTAACCTGAAGTAAAGTGACTTTGTGTCAGAAGACAAAGTACTCGGAGTGGTCCAGTCAGCATTCAACCCAAAGTATGGATACTTTGGCTCAGGGGTGCTCAACCCAAGGCGAGGACAGTGTAACAGCTTTCCTTTGGGATTGAACATTCAAGAAGGTACCGCACATAAAAATGGCTGGCCTATGAGTGGGAGACATTGACAGTGACAAGAGCATGCAAGAGGTGTGATTTCTTGGTAGAAACTTGAAGTGAAGAAAGATAGAGGAGCCACGCCACTATAAGAATCAAGATAGAGACAAAGAGATGACAAGTAATTTTCCATTGCCATTAAAGAGTCATCCTAAGGGAGATCATGGAAAAGGGAGAATAGTAAGAGATGTGATGGTGCATTGAGAGGAAATCAGGAGAGTTAATCTGGGAGTCAGTCAAAAGAGTAGTCACCAACCTAGAGTGGAGGAGAGTACAATGAGAGATGGGAAGAAGAAATCGGAATGCATAGTAAGGAATCATGTAATTTGGAAAGTAGATGTGATTGCAAGAATCAAAGTCTTGAGCAAGCTTCAGATCACATTTCTGACATGGAACTAGAACCTTAGCTTTCTAGGTTTCATGACCAAGATCATCGAGAGTAAATGTCTTGATGGACCCAAGGCAGAGGGTAAGAGAGGAAATCCGGCTCAATGGAAAAATTTGGATTGGAGGTTAGTACTCAGAAGAGAGGCAGATGAGGAGCAGGGAGCCACATTCTTGGGGAAAGGAGAAGAAACCCAAGAAGTGCAAGATGCATTTTCTTCAAAACACATGAAGAATGGTTATAAAGTTGAGAGTTACAAGAACCTATGAGGAGAGGCATCATAAGAGCAATGATGGCTATCTTCAAGTCAAAGTGAACTACTTATGTGATGAAACATCAAGTGTCGTTCTTCCATAAGATGTTTGCAGGGAACCAATCAATTGAGTGAAGTGCTTCCATCAACGCATGAGACAAATGGCATGGAATTTGCGGGACAAGTCACCTCTACACTACATTGTGCCATTTGCAGCCCAATTTTATTTGGAACTGAATTTGCTAAATGCGATGGAAAGACACAAGATGGTGTTGCACTTCCATCCCGACTTG
Source organism: Lunularia cruciata (assembly GCA_948567375.1). NCBI lineage: Eukaryota > Viridiplantae > Streptophyta > Marchantiopsida > Lunulariales > Lunulariaceae > Lunularia > Lunularia cruciata. The sequence goes on along the minus strand of OX419755.1, from coordinate 8,033,113 downwards.
CAAAGAGATGTTGATGTGGAGGAGCAGCAGTACATTCTGCAGATCAAAAGCTATGATGAGTACTATGCACGTACAGGGCAGAGCATGCATTTGGTGTTGAATACTCCAAAGTCAAAGAAGAGGAGTTGACAAGAAGAAGAAGAAGAAGTTGCAAAAACAAGACCTTGGAAGGCCAAAAGAATAAACCTGAGGAAGGACATGGTGGTGATTGCATTGTCAGGCAAGGAATCAGAAGGGGAAGCCGAGTACAAGTCAAAAGACTCAAAGAAGGAGGAAGAACTTGAACTCATGTTGCCGAGTGGTGAAAAGAGTAGTGAGAGTGAAGATGGAGTGGAGACGCAACCGATACTAGAGGAGGAAGAAGAAAAGCAGGAGATGGTAGAAGAATGTAACTTGAGACAAGAAGAAGAAGTTCCAAAGAAGGAGGAAAAGAGGGCGATCATTTGGAGAGGTGTCCATTCCAAAAGGAAGGCAATGTGTGAGGCAAGGCCAAGTAGAAGAAGAGAAGTGGAGAGTGGAAGTTTGAGAAGTGAAGAATCCATCCCTATAAGGCGATTGTGGCTGAGAAGAAGAGTGTCAAGTGAAGAAGAAGCAAAGAAGGAGAAAAGTGTGCAAGTTGAGGTAAATCTAAACAAAGGAGTAGAGTATTTGCGTGAGGTTGTATGCCTATTGTTAGTAAAGTTGGAAGAGAAGAAGAGAGAAATGCAGTTGGAGTGTCCAGAGGTAAACATTGTGTTGTAGGTGTTGGTGAAGTTAGAGGAAGAGAACTCGGAGTTGAAGAAAATTATAAGCCGAGGAGAGGAGCAAAGGGAAGTACTACGAGTAGATGCAATAGTACAAAATCATGTAATTGAGAATCTAAAGAAGGAAGTGGGAAGTAAAGAGAGGATAATAGAGCAAAATGTCAAAGTGAGAGAAAGATAGATAGCGGAGTATGAAATTTTGAAGCATCAATTTGCTGATTCACAATTAGAAATCATTCATGCTATGTCAAGAGAAGCAAAGAAGGAGCAAGAGCTTGATAGAGTGGTAGAAAGTGCAGAAGAGAAGAAGCAGCTTTGGCAAAAAGAGTTGACAACAAGATATAAAGAGGAAGAGAGATTATGCGAGTTACTTCATAATCTGGAAGAGAAGATTGTTCAAAAGGAGAAAGAAAAGAAGACGGTGGAAGTTGAATTTGAGGTAGAACTGGCAATGTATAGGGAAGATTGGCAGGCGGATCAAGAACGGGAGAGAAGGATGAGGCTTAAACCATCAAAGGAGATTGTAGTAAAGATGAATGTGATGCTGAGTACAGAAGCCAATGTGCAGATTGAAGAAACAAGATTGCACGAGTTAAGGTTGTTGGTGCAAGAGATGAGGAGGAGAAATGCAAAGGATAAAGATTTGAGAGCTTTGCTGATCAGTCTTAGAATTTACATAGATAGGAAGATACTGGAAATGGAAGACAATATCATGGTTAGATTGGATTTAGTTAAGTTAGAGATAGATAAACTTTGGAAAGATATAAGAGCAAAGTCCAAAGTAGATGAAGTAGGAGTACCAATATCTTTGGAGTTACCTTTGGAGAAATTAGCGAAAGATGGAGTGGAGAATAAAGATGTAGAAATATTACCTATGAAGGGAATTGCAGATCAAGAAGGAGAAGTAGTAGAAAGAGTGAAGGATTTGGTAGAATTAGATAGACCCAAGGATAGAGTAGTATGTGAAGTTACTTCGGGATTGGAAGCCAAAGAGGAAGAAGTAGACATTGGATTGGAGTAATAACAATTTTGAGATTTGAAGAAGCAGATATGAAGAGGTGCATTGTCATTTTGTATCTACAAGTAGGAAGAGTTGTTGTAGAATGGTATAGTTGTTAGTAAATGTTGATTGCTTTACTATTTAAAGGAGGCATTTGCAGTGATATGTTATTCAGTAGTCACAATTTTTGAAAATAGAGAAACCGAAGTGTTGATTTCAGTGCTTGTCGCTTAAGCTTGATTCCAAGTATCAAGATTGTGATTGTGTTTGTGAGTGTGTGGAGAATTTTGAAGTGCAAGTCAGTGTGTGTGTTGGATGTTGGATTCTGCAGCCTTGATTTTCATTCTGTGTGAAGATTCCATAGCCTTGATCCTGAGTGAAGTGCAATTGGAGCAATGCCTTGACAGATCTGCAAGGAATTGTAGTGTTGATAGTATTCTGCATTTGTGAATGCAGCGTAGTGTTGATGTGAAGCAATTTTGATCAAGGAAGTTGTGCCTTCAGGGGAAGAGTGGAACACAATTTTGAGGCAAAGTCATTTTGCAATGAAGTGTCATTTTCAAGAGAATCTGAATCATCACAATCAAGATTATTTGGAAGATTTTATGGAGTTGTGATTTAGTGTGAAAAATTGTTGTGATGAGACTACAAGTTAGTGCTTGTTACTCTCTTTTGGGTGTGGTTTCTACCAGAGAGATTAAAGACAACCAAGAAAAACTAATTTGGTTACTTTGCTTTGTATTTGGAAATTTCTGGCCAATATCTCTAAGGGAACAAACTTTACTTACTTGATTACCGCAAAAGTGATATTTGCCAGGTTGTCATAAGATGAAGCAAGTGAATTCATTGTGGTATCCAACAACTATAGACTTGGAAGCATGATAGTGACACCATGCTAATGAAGCACAAGGAGGAATTATAGAGCATAAAGGCTGACCTTGCAATGATGAAGGCAGGGTCTGGTCAATGAAAGAAGGCCTTCGCAGATAACAAGACCACACAACAAGAGATCTTGCAAGAGAAGGATCTAAAGATCTCCAAGATGAAGGAGGAGAAAGCAAGCTCAAGGTAGCGGATTACTCAATTGGACACCAATTTGACAACTATTAATGGTAGATCCAAGTGACAAGCTTAGGAGATGAAGAAGAAGTATGTCAAGGAGTTGGATGCTAAGGACAAGGAGGTGCCATCTTTGAAGAAGGAGTTAGATGGTTTGCAAAGGAGCAATCTCATGATGCCATCTTGTAGGTAGCAAAGATGTGCATCAAGGAGTTATCCGCAATGATGGTGGACCATGAAGACAAGGCCCACATCCTCAAAGTGCATGTCAAACAAGAGGTGGAGATGAAGTTGCAATCAATCCATGATACTCTAGATGAGGAACAAATGAGAGTTCTTACAATTGTTAGAAACACTACTAATAGGCTCAAGACTCAAGTGTAAGAGGAGTTATCCCAACTGAATACATGTTCAGTTAGCACAGATTGGAAGTCCATCTCGTACCTATTTGTTCAAACTTGTGAATGTGCAATCACTTTTCTTGTGTGTTTGCAAAGTTCACTCTTGTCGTGCGTATATACATCGCTACACAACATACATCGCTGTCAACGTCATACACTATAGAAGCATAACTCACACATAAGTCATACATAGACTCTAAAGTGCCACAATAATCAGATTGCTTAACACTTTCAACTCAACTCAACTCAGATCAGTACTTGATCTGTCACTCTATAAACTGCCAACAACTGGGCATTGATTATAGTCAAGTCACACCCACTTAAGCATAGAGAATCCAAGTGACGCTCGCTGGCCTCTGTCCACCATAGCCAGGAACTTGAAGGCTCAACATCAGAGAAGTGAGCTCTCTGGAGCTCACCTTCAAAACTATACCCCCTGGACTCAAGCTAGCACTGAAACCCTAATGGTCCCATTGACGGCACACTTGATGGTGCGAACGGTGCAAAGTGATGGTGGGCTCCACCGTGAAGTCAGTACCCCAAACACAAAATCTAACTATCGAAGAGTAGTCTCTGAGAAACTACTAGAATAACTCTAACTACTATCACTGGAACTCCAGTGTCCGAGCAGCTAGGTGCGGAACTACAAATGGCATGACAACTGTCGTGCGTATATACATCGCTACACAACATACATCGCTGTCAACGTCATACACTATAGAAGCACAACTCACACATAAGTCATACATAGACTCTAAAGTGCCACAATCGCCCCCCTAGCTGGCGGTTAGGTCCCTCTAACTCCAGATAGCCATCTACTCCAAGTATATGGTATACCCTCTAATGGGCAAAGATCAGGAGGCCGGGTGCTATGGAACCCCATCGTTAGTTGCATGTCTGCAATCTATACCACATAAAGAATGAACTATTATAGGTCAAGTACATCTAGGACATAACCACTGTCCCTGAGGAACCACCGTGAGGGGAGGAGTCATACATGCCATATGCCATCCTCTCGAACAGCTATCACACACTAACATAGTAGCAGCTCCACCAGAAGAGCCACATAACATACACCTCAAGCCTGCTTGTACAAGTGCCAAGCTTGGGTCCATAGTACCATCAATGTTTGGAAGGTGGCATGGCGCACAATTGCGCACATGATCCTTCCAAACAACACCATCACGTCCTTCTAACACAAGGACTCCAGATGGCAAAACCTCACGCACTCTCAAGATAGTGCGGCCTATAGAAACATCAAGTGTCGTTGGTGTTGTCTGCTGTAGATATACATAGTTGCTTGGATGAAATTGACGGATTGAGGGTCTATAACCTCCTCCTTGAATGGTAGCATAGCGTAAAGTATCTCTATGCTGAGCAATTGCCAAGTTCTCAAAGGCCATCGGCATCACTCTCCGAAAGATCTCTGCCCGCTGAGAACATGCACTCATCCATACATCGGGGTCATCCAAGTCCAAAACTACAGTAGCATCTCTACGAATGACTACAGGTAAATCTGGATCTCGTCCATAGAGTAGAAAGTATGGAGAGAAGGATGCTAAGGAGGCTTGCCGGCTGAACTGATAGCCCATGGCCAACCAAGGTAACTGGAGATCCCAATCTCCCAAGTGGCCTCTTTGCAAACCATACTTTTGCAATCCTCTCTTCACCGTCTGAACCACTCTCTCTGCTAAGCCATCTACCTTAAGGTGATCTCGGGATGTAGTACGATGATCAATCAAAGCCTTGTCACACAAGACCTGAAACTCCCCCAAGAACTCTATACCCTGATCAGTCAAAACCTCAGCTGGTGCACCAAAATGACTAAGAACTCGATCCAGGAACGAGTAAGCTATCCCTTCACTAGACTTGTCAGGAAGTGCCACCAACTCAATCTACTTGGAGAAGTGCTCCACCATCACCAAAACATACCGATGATGTCTCTCAACGGTAAAGGTCCGGTGAAGTGCAAACTCCAACTGTAACCCAATCCCATGATAGGTAATGGGTGTAACTGTGGCATAGGAGCATTGAATGATGCTCTAACTCGGTCACAAACCACACATCTAGCAACAAACTGTTGTACCTCGGTCTGCATACTGCGCCACCAATAATGACTCTAGAGTAAGCTGTATGTACGCTTTCCTCCAAAATGTCCTAGCTCCTCATGAGCATGACGGACCAACTGTGGTCTCTGTGATGGAAGTGGTACCACTCGCACTCTACCATCCTCCCATACACGCAAAAGGTGTCTACCCTCCAATCTGAACCGTTTGGCTTGCTGAAGAACACGGTCTCTCTCCTTGGCCCCAACTGTGCCACCCACAGCACCAGTGTGAAGACAGTCCATCACTAAGACATCATCATGAATGTCTCTATGAACTGTACCAATATCTTCACTCTCTGGGTCTGTGACCTCAATAACTCCTCTTGTATACATTGAGAGAGATACCACCAAAGCCTCTGCAAATATACACAGAAAGGCCGATGCATGCCAACCTGGCACCATCTCCTCATCTGTCTCACCATGCCAACATGCTCCAATCTGATCCTGCTAGCTGGGACATGGGTTTCTACTCAACCCATCTGCATCACGGTTCACCACTTCAGATCTATGAACAATCGTGAAATCATACTCATGTAAAATCAAAGTCCATCATGCAAGCTTCCTTGAAAGCTTGTCGGACTCCATCAACCACTTCAGCGGCTGATGATCAATGATGAGATTGAAGGGGTTACCAAACAGGTAACATCGGAAATGTGCTACTGCCCAAACTGCTGCTAAGCACTCTCCCTCATATGAACTATACTTTGCCTCCGCTGAATTGTTGGAGCGACTAGCATAGGCCACCACAAACTCCTTCCCCTCATCATCATGCTGGGTAAGCACCGCTCCAAGCCCCAACATACTCCAATCAGTGTGAACCTAAAATGGTCATCCCTGATTGGTCTCCTCAAAATAGGAGCAGATGTCAACCTCTCCTTGAGCTCTACAAAAGCTCTCTCCTGCTTATCTCCCCAACACCACTCCTGTGTAAGCTTGGTCAGCTTTGTCAAGGCCTTGGCAATGGCACTAAATCCTCTAACATAGCGGCAATAGAAGTTTGCCAACCCAAGGAATGCTCACACTCTGCTCACATCCGTAGGCCGAGGAATACATGCAATAGCCTCCACCTTGGTCTGCTGAACACCAAGTCTTCCGGGGTAGATAGTGTGACCCAAATTCTCAACCTGCTCGTGGAAGAACCTACACTTCTTTGGATGTAATTTGAGTCCATGAGATCTCAACCTCTCAAACACCTCCAACAATTGTCTCTCATGCTCCTCCACAGTAGTGCTATAAACCAAAATGTCATCAATATAGCACCAAGCAAAATCCAATCCAGCAAGGATCCTATCCATGACCCTTTGGAACTCAGCAGGAGCATTCTTCAACCCAAATGGTAAGAACCTCCACTGATATAACACATCCTTACCGTGAGGATCAATAGCCCAAAATGTTGTCTTGGACTTATCCTCCTTCCTAATCGGCAACAGATGATATCCCGCTTGAAAATCCAAAGTACTGAAGACCTTTGCATGCCCAATTGTATCAAAAATCTCCTCCGGTGTAGGCATGGCATACCAATCAGCCCTAGTTTGTCGGTTGATAGGATGGTAATCTCCACACATCTGCCTATCTATATAGTTGCTATGCATATCCTTCTTGGCTGGCATCACTGTCGCTGATGCATACTCTCCATGTGAAATCTCCACCAAACCAGCCTCAAAAAGGTCACTACTCCGGCTCTGAATCAATGTCCTCTCCATATCACTATATTGATAAGGACGTTGGAAAACTGGTGTGTCACTAGTCAGCTCAATCCGTATACCATGTCCCTTCAGAGCACCCAAATCCTTCATACCGAAGGCAAAACAACTCGTGTGACTCCTCAAGAACCTCAAAACCCTCCGTCTTTCCTCTCCAGTCAGCTTGGGTCCAAGATCTGGCTCCCAAGTATCCTCTGTAACTGTAGGAGTGGAAGACGTACTGACTGGCTGCTTCACTAGGCCCTTGGGAGCAATAGTGTCATGCTCCCGACCACTAGAGGTCCCAACTTCTGTGTGAAAAACTCCCTCCACTCTGGCTGCAAGCTCCACACGTCCTCTGGTTGCATCCCATGTGGACCAAGGGTGTAATCCAAGTAGCCCACGCTCACCTGGATGGACTCCAAGTAGACCACTCTCCCTAGTAGCTACTGGATGTGTCCCAAGAATACCATGTCCACTCGGTCCATTGCCCCCAGCATGTGCCTGAATCGTCTCGATAGGCACAGGGCTCACAAGTGTCCGAGTGGTGATGCCTATCAAGCGCATCCTACGCTGCTCTGCCAAGCCAAGGCTCACAATCCAGGTCAAACAGTTCAGGTCCATAGCCTGACCTAGCACCTGACGCCTGGATGCCTTTGACACTACTAGAATAGCGGTAATACTGGTGCGAAAACCCATTGCCCGCTCTCTCTCATCAGCATTGGGCTCCACCAACTGCTATAACTATGAGTCCCAAACAAGTCCATGTCCTCCCTCTCGAAAAGCATGAGAGCCTGGGAAACTCATGAGTGTGAGAAATGCAGCTCTAGGCTGTCCAACTAGGTTCACCACTGCCATAGGTGACCTATCAGCCACTACCATTGTCTGAGACTGACGCCCAACATCCAAGATATCATCAACAAGAATGTGGTCCAATCGCTGAATCCCATCATAAGCACGTTGTAGAACCTCTCTGGGTAAGAGGTTTGTCCACCAAAGACAAAGACGATGAGCCCGTGATCCCACTCTGGCTGCATCTAACAATATAGCAGGTCCCATCCAAGAATGGACCTGATATGTACTCGCCACCACTCTGGTGCAAGAATCACCCAACAAAGGAACATTCTCCAAAAGGTAAGTTGGAGAAACAGACTGATGAACCTAGAGATGTCGTAGTATCCGTAACATCTCCAAAAACACACCAGAACGAGGATCCTGAAGACCCAAACCTCTACCAGCACGTGTATGTCCCTGACATGGCCATCCAGAAATTACCAAGTGAACAGGCCTATGTCTCTCTAGGTCATGCACCCCCAGTAAGGAAATATCTCTTGGTAAAGCCTTCTGGTAACCTCTAACTACTGACATCAATAATAACTCTGGATACCGATAGGCCAAGTGCGCCACATGATGTAGAGAGACTCGCCTAGCAGTCTCATTCCTCTCTACATACAAGTACCGTTGTACTCGGATACCTGCCTGTAACACCGCAGCTAGTCCGGTGCTGATCCCACCAAACAACTCCAATAGGCATATCTCCTCTACTGGATACTGCCAAGCAATGAGTGTGGTATCTAGAGGTGTCAAAGCAATTGCCTCTGGAGGCTCATCCTCACACTCATCCCTTGATGGTACGAAGGCTCCACTCCAAGCCTGTTGCACCAACTGATCTGCATGCTACTGCAATGCCTCCTCTGAACTCCACAATGGAACATCCAAGGTGGATGGAACAATCCCACTCGTACTCCATAGCCGAGTGATCTCCTCTGGTACTGGAGTATCCTCTGCATGGGCGTTCCCCTCCAACAACTCATCAGGTCAAGTAACTGCACCGTTGAAAGCCAAAACTGATGTTGCCATGGTCCCGGACTGTAGTGAGCCAAGACTGCCACTACTAAAATGTACTGGTAGGCGACATACCTGTCCCTCACCAGACTGCCAACCAGGTCTATAAGAGGTTGTCTCCTCCCAATAGTCAATGTTGAAACCCATGGAGTATAACACCGCTCCCCCAACTAGCACATCATATGACTCAGCTATCGTCGCAATAGCCTAAGCTCTCACCACCGAGCTATCAGTCGGATGACCAGACTGAACCTGGACAACAAGCTCTCCACGTGTGATGTACTATGTCGAACCACCATCAAGAGATGTCTGGATCTGAAATGGACACCTCTCCACATCGGTCTTCCGTAACTCCAGACCAACAACTGTAGCCTTCCCCAACATAAAGGGCTGCGCACCAGAGTCTAACAAGACTCTATGATGTATAGACCTTCCCTGAAGGTCTCACCAAACAAAAAATCCCCCTCTGATTATCCAATAGGACAACACCAGGTGTAAACCGCGCTCTCTCAAAGGCCGGTCTAGCTGGCAACTCCTCCAGTCTAGCCGCTACTGCCTGCCACAAACCACTAGTCGCTGAATGGATCCCATGCTCCTCAACCAAGTCAGATCCTACCAACCACCTTTGCTCTAGTAGTAGGAACTGCACCATCCCTACTCTCACACAATGTGGCAGCCAACCAGAACACTGGGGTTGGGTCAAATCCCAATGTAAACATCTCACTGGCTGAAAACAAAGGATGTCGCATAATCAGCTGAGCCGCCCCCAACATCATGCTAGACTCAGTTTGTGTAGTAGTAGGTGGTTGACTAGCAGGTAGTCCAGCATGTACTCCATCACCACCTACCACACCTGCATTGGGATGTCTAAGAACCATGGATGTCGTCTGTAATGCCTCAGATAGCGTGAAAGACTGGGGAAGTCTGACCTGTCTCCCAACCTCTCCTCTCTATGGGTCCAACTCCACTGATGCTCCTCTAGGCTCTGGAGCACGTACTGCACTCCTAGTCACTGCTGCAGATGCATCCACATGTGCTGCTCCGCACATGAAGTCCAAAGCATCTCTATCACCAGCATATGAGGTGGAAGCCTCAGCACCCAAATTTGATCTCCTCTGAGCAATAGCCATACTAGCCAATCTATGCTCCAACTGCTCAATCTGAGTAGCCATAGCTGTGTCAGAAGTAAGGGCAGGTACTGCACCCCTACTAGGTGTAGATCCTCTACCACCACCTCTACCACCTCGTCCTCCATGAAATGAAGCTCCTCTACTACCTGCCATAGCAGCCCTACCACTCCGTAACTCCGGGTGTAGGTCAAAACACCGGTCACTAGTGTGACCAAATCTATGGCAATGCTCACACTGCCTCTGTGTTGGCTGTGATGTACCAGAGGTATCAGGTCCGCTGCCCTGAGTACAGTCTCTCCGATGGTGAGGTCCACCACAAGTCCAACAAGCAACACCACCACTCATTGGCTGCTACTGACCCAAAAATGAGGGTAAGGGTCTAACTCCACTAGGCCCTCCACTCGCTCCATAGGATCTGGGCTGTCCACCCTGTCCTCTAAAACCAACTGGGCGTGGTGCACTCTGTTGCACTCTAGAAGAAGTCACAACTGTGGATGAGGTCTCCCTACCAAATCCAGATGTCACCACTCTCTCCTCTACCATGTTGAGGTCAATACGCTCAGCCAAACCAAAGACTACTACCAAAGTGGGCAAAGTAGCCTGCAACAACATAGCATCACGAACTCTACATCGCAACTCCCTATCCAGTATCCCATACCAAAACTGGACTGCCCGGGCCTCAATAACTCCATGAGTGAAACTGATCAGCTGCCTCATGCGAGTGTATGCCTCACATAGGCTCTCTCCAGCCTTCCGCTGGAACTCCTGCAAGCTCCTCAACTTGTCAGTCCGCACTCCCTGGTAGTTCTGCCTCAAACATAGGAAAAACTCCACCATGGGGTTAAACCCCGGTACCACACCACCTCCTACAGCGGTACCTCCACTCGTAGTAGCACTATCTCCAGCTAGTGCACCTCCACTAGCTCCACCAACACTACTCGAGCTAGAACTCATAAGTACAGCCGATCTACTCCTGGCCACCGAGCCTGAAGTGATGGAGACATAGTGTGGAGACCAATACTGTCTCCATAACTCAATCTCCTCCAAATGAGCTCTCCTATACTCATGGTAGTCATCCATCGGCGGACCCTCCAGATGCTGAAACAACCCCTTCCATGCCATGAAGGGTGTGAACAAAGTCGGGTTCCGCATCTGCTGCAGATCACACCAACTATCAAACTCCTGGATGAAGTCATCCAACTCAATGGTACCCATTGTACTAGAGTAACGCCTAGGGCCTTTGGAGGCCCCATAAATCTTGTCCATGTCCCACAACAACGGTGCGGACACACCAAGTGCACTCTCAACTGAATCAGCTCCTGTGTCGAACTCCAACTCAAAGTCAATCTCCTCCCTCACTGGGACTTGAGATACAAGCTGATACCGAGCACCACTCCGAGTAAACCCACTGCATACTGCAAGGCTAACTCCTCTGGAATCTCCAAAGAACTCCGTCATGACCACGTAACTGCAATAGCAAACCCGAACCACCAACTGCAACCGCAAGTACCCCACCAAAGTGCCAACACCACCACGTGCCAACACGAACCAAACACCACCCTCTAATGTAACTCTAACCGAGATAACTACACTAGGGGAAGGGCAACCTGTAACCTGCCATCATAACACACACTCTCACGGTCTGCAGGTCATCACTTCCTGCCTCACCGGAGAGAAACAAAGGTAGTCTGACTGGTCATCACTCCAACCTCACCACCGAGAGCACACCAGAGCACCAACGCTCAAAAGTCAGGGCACCTCACACAAACGTGGTGCACAAATAGGAAGCAGAGAATGGAGGGGATCCAATCACAAGAAATCTAAACAAAAACCCTCCATCTCATAACACAACACGGGATTGACTCTGCCACCATTTGGCATTTAACATAAGAGTAGTTAGTCTCTAAGTCCTAAGCTACTAGGATCACCAAGAATGGGATCAAACTGCCTCTCCTAGCCAAAGCTACATGTGTATAGATAACAGTGGCGCAGTCACTAGGACAACAAGTGAAGGTGGACCAGTTGGCTAGGGCACCAGTCTAGGAACAAGAGATCTAGGGGTCAAACCCTGTTGCGCACAATCTAGCAAGAAAGGCAGATTTTGCCAACCAATGACCAAGATCTACACTAAACTAGCTAGCCTCACGCCAGCCAGCTGGCTTGTTGGCCCTTCAAGGCCTTTGTAGCCTCTCATAGCCCACAGCCCTATGCCTCAAAGCCTCGAAACGCCAAAATTCAGCCAAATGAGGCCTTTCTTGTTGCCACTTCGAAACTCCTCCAAAATTGGCAAAACTTCTCCAAATCAGCAAAACTCCTCCAAACTAGCGAAACTTCTCCAAATCTGGCCAAACAGCAAAAACTCCTCCAAATCTGACCCTAAAGATGGTTGTCCGCCAAATCCCCCACTAACTTTCCACTCGAGCCAAATTGACAAAACGGGTTTTTCCAAATCACAATTTCATGAGAAGAGCTTCCCAACTCCACCTTCAATTTGACTTTCTGAGCCCAACTTGCAGCAAATTGGTCTTGCCTTCACCTCTTGAGCTCAAAATCACAACACTGCTCGAAAATTGCTCCTTCTTTGCTCAAAATTTGGCCAGCGCTTCCGCACACCATCCGCCTAACTGCCAAATCTGCATCAACTGAATGAGCTTCTGCACACTAGGGAAACACAGAACTTGAATCGAGCTACCACGATCCACCGAGCTTGGAGATACCACCAACACTCAACGTTCTTGCACCCGATTTCCCCCTGACTTCACTTCTCTAATGTAATCAGATTGTTTAACACTTTCAACTCAATTCAACTCAGATCAGTACTTGATCTGTCACTCTATAAACTGCCAACAACTGGGCACTGATTACAGTCAAGCCACACCCACTCAAGCATAGAGAATCCAGGTGACGCTTGCCGGCCTCTGTCCACCATAGCCAGGAACTCGAAGGCTCAACATCAGAGAAGTGAGCTCTCTGGAGCTCACCTTCAAAACTATACCCCCTGGACTCAAGCTAGCACTGAAACCCTAACGGTCCCGCTGATGGCACACTCGATAATGCAAATGGTGCAAAGTGACGGTGGGCCCCACCGTGAAGTCAGTACCCCAAACACAAAATCTAACTGTCGGAGAGTAGTCTCTGAGAAACTGCTAGAATAACTCTAACTACTATCACTGGAACTCCAGTGTCCGAGCAGCTAGGTGCGGAACTACAAATGGCGTGACACTCTATTGTGGGTATGATGCTTGAGTACCTCTTAGATCCTAATTTTTCAATGTCAATATGGTGTATGTTTTGTGATTGTTGAGTGAGTAGTGGTGATAGACTCAAAGTAGGTATGCAAGTGCTGAGGTGCAGGAGGGCAGTCAGGCTTGTGTGTTTTGAGGAGTGGGAGTGATGTCTTGAGAGCCATGATGACTGTAAGTGTTGTAATTATTACATGTAATGAAAAGCTCAATGTATCACGGACTTGCAATATAACAGTGAGGAGCTTTTTGGGAGGGGTAGAATCCTGTCATTGGCACTACAGTATGCATTGTGTAGGTAGCTGCAAGGGAAAGACCTTTGGGGCCGGTGACCAACATGCCAATCTAAATCATCACTTCAGGAGCTCATGCAGTGAGATATCACATGAATGTGATTGAGTGGTTCTATTTTTTATATAGTGTTCCATAGATGGGTACTCTAAGCTCTTCTAGGAATTGTCCTGCCCAAGAGGTTAAATACATAACAATAGCCAACTTGTGATTAAGTGACACTTTCCCTTCAATCCTAGCCAATTCCAAACCATATCTTTGTGGGAACAATCTACTCTTACCGATTATATTGCAAGTACATCAACACTAGGCTGTCACATGTATTTCGTGCCATTGCTGGGGATACACCCTTTTAAGAGGCTAGAAGAAAAGGAAATAAGAGTGGTGAATGTTGTTTGAGAAAATAGTACCTAACAATATTCAAGCCCCTTGTGAATGGAGAGCAATACGGAGAGACCACCAATGTGACAATGCACAAGCTTCTGCAAATAATCAAAACGCTCAAGCCATACTACCACTCTTGAGAGAAAAATAGACCTGACTGAAAAGCACACTGGCTTGAGGTTACCCTAGGCTAACAAAGAAACTAGACTTAAGAGCCTGTCTCATGACTTGTTTGCTACCTTCCCATGTGTTGTGGTTTTCTTGCTAGTTGGTGCCACTGAGCATACTATCAAGGGTAAGGACAAGTGCAAGGAAGTATCATAGGAAGAGTGTCAAGAGGAGACCATTGGATTGACTTCCATCTCTTCTTTGGGTGTAACATTGTCAACACCATTGGACTTGTTCATTGACTTGTTTGGAAAGAGCCTAAGGTCCTTGTAGAGGAAGAGGAAGAACATGACTCTCAAGGTGGTGCACCTGCATGGGACATGTGTAATACCTTCTTAACCAAGTAACAATGGGAGTGAACCCTTCTCTCAGCATGGAAAATTATTCCCCCTTCATATGCCAAAACTATCAGAAGTTCAAAGGTAAGTATGTTGAAAAAGATACAAATACTTTTATGCAGGAGTTTGGTAGCCAATAAAGGAGATTATGATGCCAACCAGCTTCAAATTTTCCTGCGCCTACTACAAAAGAAAATGTGGAATTGGATGACGTGCACAGAGAAAATATTGAAGCTCAATCAGAAGGTAAGGCAGACCATGTTGAAGAATCAATTCAAGACTAGTCTGACACGTCCTGTTTGAGGTAGCTGCGTACGAGTACAGAATGATGTGGAACTTAAATAATGGCGGTGAAATTCATCACTTTCTTCTGATACTAATTTCATGACCAACATGAAAGTAGTTTTTGATCTCGTTGTCGAGACCTTCATGCCTAGGATAAATTACAGAACTGCAAATGAAAACGAATGGAAAAAGTGTTTTGTCTTGATCAGAAAATTGGGCTATCTTCAGTTCAAGGAGATCCTTTTCCTATAGTCAACATGATCAGCACAATCCAGATTAGTACCTGCAACTCATTATTCATTCATCAGCGGGCAATGCTGCCCGTATTAAATGCTAAAATATCTTGGATGGGAGTTTTCTGACGTACTTTTAACTTGCTTGTCTTGCAGCTTGGCGAGCGTAGAAAATATCTGAGGGAAAAAGTTGAGGGGATTCCAGATGACTTAGATCTTGGGGATGTTCATGATGCTGATATTGACATGGAAGCGAAGCCAGACGATGACATCGACCCCATTCTCACATTTTACCTGACCAAGTTCAGTTCGATGGAAAGAATGAAGGACCAGCTGATGCCGATCCAGTTTCCAAAGAAAGAAGAACCAAAGTCAAGGAAGCTATGATGCATGCCTGGAGCTCATATGAGACGTATGCATGGGGTTATGACGAACTCAAGGTAAATTCATAGTATGTGCACAGTTTCAACGTACAGTTGTCGTACTTGTATTGATCTATTGACGAACAATTCTTTATGGAGACGAGGTCTGGCGGGGATACGAATTTTGTGGCAACTCCATTCCTCGCATAGCGCACTTGCACGTTCTTCGAAGTTGCCCAAACCCAGCCACTCTTTCGCTTTCAAAAGTATGAAATCTGAGATCTTGTCTTATAGATGTGTCGGTCTCCCTCACATGCTAAAGTAGGCTTGATTGTCGGGAGCTAGAGACTCGACTCGGAAGCGTTCATGTACACGTGGGTGATAAAAAAGCTAAGGATGGCCTATGGACCTGTTTCCGCTGCAGTTTTCTGTGTCCTGGTCGTCTCTAAACTGATGATCTTCATGTTTGATCCGAATGTAGCCTCAATCTAAGTCGGGTGTGAACCAATTTGGAGGACTGGGTGCAACTGTGGATTCTTTGGACACACTTTTCATCATGGGTTTACATGATCAGTTCAGAAGGCATCTGAGTAAGTATTCTAGCTGATCTTAGAACTGTAAATTCTCCGTCATTGGAATATACCCTTAAACTCAGTGTTTTAGGCGTATGCGCTCATAGAGCATGTTGTGATGTACTATATCCAGTTCTGTCACAGTTCGCTCGTTTCCCTTTATCAGAAACTAATATATACTTTCTTTAATGAGTTCGTAGTGAATGTAATGAATGCACGTAATGAATTCACCCAAGAGATCTGGTGAACGTGTGAGACTTGCCAATGAGAACTATTCCTATATCGGTTTCATGAATTGAATTATGAGTCCCATGTCGTATATACTCTAATAACCTCAAGCAAAGGAAGAGTGAGAAACTAATGAGATTATTTGGAGAGATCTCAAAGCTTACTAAGTTGAGTTCCTAAACGGGGAGCTACCTTGGGATACTAGGATGCTCAAGTAGTGGCATGGTTCTTGGGAGGACCGCCTGCCAAACTCATTGTGTTTGCAAGGGAATGAGGTCATGACACACTAGGCCAAGTCATCCAGTTGGTTGAGTTGTACAAATCCATTGTGTTTGCAAGGGAATGAGGTCATGACACACTAGGCCAAGTCATCCAGTTGGTTGAGTTGTACAAATCCATTGTGTTTGCAAGGGAATGAGGTCATGACACACTAGGCCAAGTCATCCAGTTGGTTGAGTTGTACAAATCCTGTTGGGAGGTCACGCCAAGGCTGGAGTGCAATGAAGACCTCAAAGAAGACCACAACCTGACCACCTTTGATGACAATTGACTTGTCTAGCATGATGTCATCCTCTTCATCCTCCTCTGAAGATGAAAAAGGTCAATGAAGAGAAAAGTAAAGTCTTTGCAGATCCAAAGTAGACTACCATCAAAATCCAAGTTAGAAGAGCTCATCAAGGAGTTTGCAGACTTCAAAGTGCAAATGGTTGGAGCCAAAGATAGGAGGAAGTTTCCTTCCTACGCTCAGCCTAATGTATGGTGTACCACTTGGGGGAAGCCCGGACATGCTAACACTAAGTGTTTCTCTAATAGCCATGCTTCCTCAATACATCAGATGGAGTGGCTCCAAGAGTAGGGGAAACCAGAGTATTATGTTGAGGAAGACAATCATGTGTTTGCAATCCTAGTTGTACCTCCTGCATTATCCCAACCACCCCGGCTGTTGTATCATGATACACTCCTATAGGGTATGTTGCCAATAACTCTCAATGGAAAGTATTCCCTTCTAAATAGGCTCCCCATGCTGGTGTGTGTTATAATTCTGGAGCAGTAGACCACTAGGCATCAAGTTGTCCAGCACCATGCCAACCGCCTCCCTACAATCTATTGTGTGGAAATTGTAAGGCACCAGGCCACACCAGGACAACATGCCCATACCTACCTGTACCTCAACCCTTGAAGAGGTTCATACCCTACCCATTTTCGTTATTTTCATTTTCGTTAGGTTTCCGCCTAAGATGGATGCAATTGTTATCTTCTTGGACCTACAAGAATTAACACCCAAAGATGTTGTGTTGACTGAAGATGATGGATGGCCTGAATTGGAGATGAATTTAGACATAACATGCTCAACCAAATGCCAGTAAAATAACAATTTTTTTTACACTTCAATGTTGTTAGGTCCCATGACAGCTAAGAAGTAAAATTGCCTCAAAAAGACTTTATCCAATAAGGAAGGGAAGTTGTTAACTTGGAAGAGAGAACAAGGAGGTTAAACAACATGTTGGAACTAGCACAACTAAAACCATAATAGGGAGTGGCTTGAGACTATGCAGTCTATGCTAGTCAAATATCCACACTGCCCAGATATCCCATATATATCTGGAAGGAAGTTCAAGACTTGCTCAAAGAGGAGCTACAAAAGATCAACCTAGGACACAGACAAGGAAATGCAAGGCCCTCATAGACGCTTGCACCTATTTCCATTTTTGGAACCAACACCAATGAGTGAGATAAGATGAGAGTTTGTAGAGCCAATACCACCTATGAATGATTATGTCTAGACAGTACCTAAAGAGAGCTGACACCAACAAAAGCGCAAGTGCAAGAAGTGCCTAAGCCCGATAGGATAGGACCAAATAGGATGATTTAAAGAAGTGGACCCAAGAAGAAAAGACAGAGGAAAGTTAACTCTCTTCTTGGAGTGTCCTAGTACAACATAGCAGCGGATGTAGGAGCTTCCAAGGTGGATGTCACATTCAAGCAACTATGGGAGGACAACAAGCTCTATAAGAAACAATTAACACTTGCCCTTTGATGCATGCTAAAGAGGAATCAAATGGACCTACCGGTGATCTATAGGATCAAACTGGAAGATCTAAAATCCCCAAAAATGAAGATCAAGATAAATGGGTGTATGATTCCCTCTGTTCCTATAGACACAAGATTAGGAGTAAATATCATGATGGAAAGAAAATGCCCTTAAACAAGGCTATACCAAGTTTTAGCCCACACTCGCATACTTTGGTTTCCAGATCAAACAAGGTGGTGACCATTGGGGATGTTACCAAAAGTGCACACCATCATTTGTGGTGTGACTTTGACATGAATTATCTTATTTTGCACCCTGTAACTGAGATTGATTATCCAGTGTTGATAGGACGACCTTGGTTATATAGTGCACAAGTTTTGGTAGAATGGTACCAGCACCATTCAAGCTTCAAAGACCACAAAACCCCAGACCTTAAGTCTGTTATGGTGTGTTGGAAGAAGATGCCTCACTTAGGAGAGACCTTGTCCTCAAAGGAGGACTACACCAAGAGTTCTTTGAATAACTCAAAAGACTCTTTGGAAGAGGATGTAGTAAACTATCTAGAGTGCTATGAGATGGATGACGGACTAGAAGGGAGTGATCAACTCAAAAATCATGAAGAAATCTCTATGCTTTGTGAGTGAGCCCAATGAGTCATGTTGAGGGTATTATGAAACCCAAAGACTGCCAAGATGTGATCATGGGAGAAGGACGGTCCTTAAAAGTTTCTAAGTTGGTAAACTAGGAGGAATATTGAGCATTTACCACCTTGTTTCAGGAATATCAAGATGTCTTCACCTAGAACATCAAAGAAATACCTGACATCCTTTGGCAATTTGATAAACATTGGATCAACTTGGAAGAGAAAGCAACACCCATTTGACAAAAACAATACTGACTCAACCCCCCAAGTACTCACTATTGGTGAAGGATGAAATTGACGATACCTATACTTAAGAATTATTTCATGGTACTTAGCATCAAGTGGGTGTCCCCATTCTTGGTAATACCAAAGAAGAAGACAAGTAAGATCAGAGTGTGCCAGGACTTCCAAAAGCTAAATGTGGCCACAAAGAAGGACCATCACACTCTACCTTCATGAATATGGTTCTAGACCAAGTAGTGGGACATAAGTACTACAGCTTTTCGATGGTTTTTGGGATAGAACCAAGTTTCCATTCAGGATGAGGACCAGAGCAACACAACATTCATGACCAACTAGGGAGCTTATGCACACAACCATATGCCATTCAGACTGTGAAATGGCCCCACAACCTTTCAACTAATGATGACCGCGATCTTCAAAGACTACTTGTGGAAATTCATGGAGATATTTATCAATGATTCTTTTGTCTTCAGATGGAGAGTGGACAAGTTTTCATTTGTAGGTGCACCTATCATGAGAGCCCCAAAGTGGGATGATACCTTCTATGTGTATGTAGCCACTTCTTTTGTGGTAGTTAGTGTGGTCTTCAGTAAGAAGGATGATTGAAGAAAGACTACCCCGTGTATTATGCTAGTCATCAATTGTCTCAAGAAAAGTGCAACTACACCACTATAGAGAGAGAAGCTTGAGGAATGGTTTATGCCTGTAAGAATTTTTGCCTCTATTTTTTAGGATATGAGTTTGTCTTTCATGTAGACCACTATGCATTACACCATCTGGTAAAGAAAGTATACTTGTTGGGAAGAATTGCTAGGTGCATCCTCTTATTACATGAATTTATCTATACATTATAAGTGTGGAAGGGAGCCCAACATGAGAATGCATATTTCCTTTCTCTACTTGATGTTTTCTTAAGAAAATTTCTTTGCTTTTTTTTGTTATTTTACCCAAATAACTGCATCATGTTGGATAGAATGATGCTTTAAGGAATAAAGTATGGCCTATATCTCAGTTTTGATGAAGGTCATAAAGAGTAACAAAGACAAAGGGAAGTGGATGTGTAAAGAAAGGTACCACAAAGAAAGGTACAACAAAGAAAGGTACCATGAACAAAGGTATTACTTATGCAAGTACTGCAATCAAAGGTACGATGAATACAAGTGTGGGATGACATGTTGGGAGCCACAGTCATTAGGTGATAATTCAACTTCATGTTTAACAAGGAACTTACACGTAGGATGAAGAACAAGTTTTGGTCTCCATCATTCCTTGTGCTGCTTCCCACATGCATAGACCACAATGCTTCACCACAAATGCCTACCAAAATCTCAAACAGATTGATTGGATTATATGAATCCAACACCTCATGAGGAGGTAAAGTTAGATTGAGTTCTTAATGCTCTAAATATTCTTGGAGTGTTTGAAGTTATGTGGGTGGGAACATTTTAGAAGTGTGAATAGCTTGGAGCCTTTGAGCAATTCTGGGATTGAGAGCACAAAGTGAGGATTGTACTCAAGCTATGTTGTCTTATCCTGTCTCCTCCAAAGAAGAAGTCTGGTGTCATAATGTGGTCACTCAGAGTAGAGAAGTGTGCACTCTACTACTATGCCAAGTATCTGAATTTGGCACATTTTCACTTCCTACTATGGATTTTACATACCTCCCAATGATAGTGGAAATCAAAAAGAAGAACCCAAACTTCTCTAACTTGCAAGGAAATGTGTTTGCATGGATAGAAGAGCACTGGCAGAAAGTGCTCAGGTCTAATTTAACACCAAGTGCAATGCACCTTGGTCAAGAATGGCCCCAACCATCAGAACAGATGATGAGGAAGTTTGAATCCTCATTCAAACACAAGAAAATAGGGAACAACTTGAAGCTGCAGGGATATCACAACCCTACATGGCACACCACTATCTCTTAGTGATGAATTCATTCAGATCTTCATGAACAACTTACATGATCAACATGCAAGCTATATTTTTCCAATTACTGCATGATGGCAAACCCATAGACTGGGCAAAGATGTTCTATCATTGCACCTGAGAGCTTACAAAGCAGTTGCAAACTAAAAAAGGACCTACCTTCCTCTCACCATTTGTGCTGGACCTACACTCCTCAACATTGGGATGAAATTACAGTGGAAGGAGGAGAGGAGGCTCTTCCCAATGCATAACTATCCCTCAGAGCATTACCAAAACCAACCAGTGTGTGAAGGCAAATTCAATAAGTATAAAGATGCCTCCCTGAAATATCAGAAGATGTGCAAGTGCGTGCCCATTGACAAGGCTATTGGAGAGGGAACCAGCAAGTGAAAGGAGGTTGTGACTCCACCAAGGAATGGGAAGCAACACCGGCCAAACCCTCAGGTAGTGGACTCTTTGGAGGATGAGACTTCCTAGGCCAAGGTTGATCCCTAAATCCTGATTGAGAAATGATAGAAGGGCTGACCAAGACTCACAAGAGGAGGAACCTAGCTCTAAGAGTAGCACTCTTGGAGCAAGAGAACTCTTTCTCCAAGATCAAAGTGTCTTTTGACAAGGCTGAAGTAGAAAAGATGTGGGAGAGGAAGTTCAATCCGCTTTTACGACAGCATTGGAGTCAAACGTGCCAAACCAGGCCTTCTCGTACTGTGGAGATGTCATGGTGGATGATGAGGAGGATGTCCTGATATCTTGATTATAAAAAAGTACTCCTCCCTTGACACCAAGAAAAGGTGATAGTGCAGGTTCCAACTGTCCCTCAAGAAGACACTCGTCAGGTGGTAATTCCACCTCAAAAACCAATGTCCGAGATTGTCCAACCCTCACTATCCCGGGTGAGCAAAAGGAGGTTTTGAGTCAAGAGAAGTGAAATAGACCAGGAAGACAGGTGTCCTTGGACCTAGACAACATCATTGTGTAAGTTACCTCCCATCAATGAAACAAATAGCTAGCACAAAGAGAATGATAATGACATGACATGTTCCATATTATATCTATCCATACTCATAAAACCATAATACGTTCACTTGCAATCTCATTCACTTTCCAATTTACATGGTAAATCTTAACTTTTTAAACTCTAAAAATTTCTATCTTACATTTCTAAATTTCCAAAAAAAGTTCTAAAATAACCATAAAATTAAATTCAAAAGATGAAAAGGAAATTTTTAACAATCACTCTCATATCACCATTTTCATTTCAACACACTAAAAATCCAAATTCTAATATCTTTCTGAAAAGTTCTTTATAAAATTTTAATTTAAAATAAAGTTAGATATTCGATAAAATCCATTTCTCATTCTTTCCCGCTCTCTTTTGACCAATTCAAATGGCGAGGACAAATTATGCCGACTGCAGGCGTAACTTTGAGTGGAATAGACCTCATCCTCTCTCTTTCCACGTTGCCCCCTCTAGCGATCCCGCTCCTTCTTCACACTGTAGGGAGAAATTATACCGACTGTAGGTGCGTAGCTTTAACCGGGTAAGAAAAGACCTTAAGAAAAGAAAGAGATTCTTTTGACCAAAAGTAAGACTTAATATTAACTGTACCCATGCATATTACGCATTTCAATTCAGCGGGTACCCCACCTTGGCTAAAAGCTTTCAAGAACGGAACCTCATAAACTTCACGTGGCTCATCGATTTTGTGTGGCAGCCATTTCACGAACGCCCACGAATGCTTTTCCAAATGCTCTTAAAATAATAGGTAGGGTCTTCATTTTGCAAGGAGAAGTGTCACAGTTGATTTGGTAAACGAGATATATAAAGAGAAAAATTAAGTCTATCATGTAAGTTAAATTACTTGAGATCTTATCGTCCGTTTTCTGGAAGAGGTGCCCTATGGCACCTGAAAAGGTACATCCTACAAGGAAACTATAAAGAGCAATTGATTGGCTTAAATGACGATATTTTAATCGATGATGATAAAAGTGAAACTATTTGTAGACTGGAGTTCCCAGCTCTATAAACTCCTCAACGTTATCAAAACTCGATCGTCATTCCAACCCAAGTTTTCAACCCTGTGGAGTCTACAATTTGATACTCTTCTTAATATCTTCACGAAAAGCTACTTACACTCGGATTGAGTCAACTGCTGCCTTCTTTGGGTCGTTCACTTCTACCCGCATCTACCCGAGAAAAAGGCTTAACTGTCGATCATTCATTATAATAAGACAGTATCGAGTACTGACAGCGAGTTGACCCATTGACATCTATCTGAACCCAAGAAGTCGAGACTATCTTTTATCGTCGGTGCATAGGGTGCACTGACGATATACTGCGCGATGGCAATGGATTCGATTTGATGTGATGACAGTGACTTGGCAGTCCTGTTTAAAGGAATTCGTCACATGCTAAGATTAAGACGACGTCTACAATCTCCGAGTTTGCATTGGATTGAGTTCCAGTGGAACCTATTGGAAGGAGCTTGCCTTACATCTCAAGATTGACCGGACAAAATTTAATGAAGGAAGTGTAGACATTGGGCTTTCTACATCGGAAACTGGACGTTTACACATGTCTACACAGGAAAGGGACAGTGTAGACATGTGTAAACGGGCAGGACCTGTGCTCGTCGCTGGATAAATGAGGTTTGGAAGCGGATGTTGTTTTGGTCGTGCACGGTGTTGCAATTTCATGGAGCACAAAATGACAATGAAGCTGCAAATTGACATCAGGATCTCACAGTTTGTAATATGTCTGTTGTTTCTCAGTCTGCTTCACGGTGCTAAGCTACCACTAGCAGCTGCACAGAATGCCTCATCGGAGTTGGAAGTACTTCAAAACATCAGAGATTCCTTCAACGCCACTTTTCTCAATACCCATTGGAAGGGCTCTGCTTTTTGTACCTGGGATCGAGTGCGATGTGACAATGATTTTCATGTCGATACCCTCAATTTGTCTAACATTGGGCTATCAGGAAGGTTCTCCCGGTCTATCGCTAATCTGACCAGGCTCTCACGCCTGGACCTTCACGATAATTCCATCACTGGGAATGTTCCTGACTCTCTAGCGAGCCTTGGCAATCTATCATATCTAGATCTTAGTAGAAACATGTTTACAGGATCACTCCCGGAGTCACTGTGCAATCTGTCATTTGCAACCCTGCAGTTCTTTTCTGTGGTTTCTAACCGCTTGAATGGAACCATACCTTCCAACATAGGTCGTTGTATCAGTCTGACGGGATTGTATTTGGGTGAAAATTTGTTTACGGGAAGTTTACCCAATTCGTTCCGTAATCTCACAAATCTCCTTACTCTTGATGTCTCTAATAACGCATTATCTGGATCTATGCCAGTCATCCCAACCGGGTTAGAGTACTTGACACTGGATAGTAACTACCTGACTGGTAGCTTTGACCATCCGCAGGTAAACTTCCCTAGTTCGCTGAAGATTGTCACCTTATCAAGAAACAGGTTTCATGGTAGAATACCAGAACAAATTGGCACGCTACCGAATTTGCTGAAGTTAGACCTCAGAGACAATGATTTCTCAGGACTAATCCCAGACATCTGGCCTAAGTCATCGAAACTGGGTACCATTGATTTGAGCCAGAACAATCTCTCTGGAGTTCTCCCTTTAACTTTCATGCAACTTGCTAGCCTATCCTCCGTGGCCTTTGCTCAGAATCGTCTGTCAGGCAGCATCCCACCTCTTGGGAATATGACATATTTGTCAAACTTAGACCTCTCACAAAACCAACTCACAGGGCAACTTCCATATCAGAGCATTTTGAGCCTTAAATTCCTTTCTCTTCTGAATGTCAGCTCGAATCAGTTGAACTCTACAATTACTGATAGTAAGTTTTTGAACCTAATTGATACCAGGATAGTGGATCTAGATAACAACCTAGCATATTTTTATCAGTATGCTGAACCGCCCAGTGAGTTTACACCTGTCGAGAATTTTAGCTGGTCAGCGAGCTGGTCTTTGAGCACAATTCTAGTAATCGACGTTATTTTAGCATTGGTCAACGTTTTCGCTCTGTACAAATACTGGACACTATGTAGGCCAAAAGATGGACATCCTAAGGTGCCTGAATTTGAGCCCGACTGCAGCACCGACTTTGTTGCAACAGTTCAAGATTTGATGAAGGCTACCGACAATTTTCACGAGGACAACATAGTCGGCTACGGAGCAAGAAGCATCGTTTACAGGGGAGTTGTGGGTAGTGGCCAGATTGCAGTCAAAGTTCTCAAGTGGGATAGCGCGGAGAGGGAAAAGGAAACCCTTATTAGAGAGCTTCAGACGCTAGGAGGAGTTCGGCACCGCAATTTGCTGAAGATTCTGGCCGTGTGCTGCGATTCGGCTATGAAGGCTCTCGTGCTGGAATACATGCCCTTCTCCAGCCTGGAGAACTATTTGTACAATATGGTCGGGAGGGTATGCTTGAGCTGGAACACGCGATTCAATATTTTTGTGGGGGTTGCTCAAGGACTGGTATACTTGCATGACGAGAACGAAAAGCCCATCATACATTGCGACTTGAAGCCCAGCAACATCTTGCTGGACTCGGATTTCGAACCGAAAGTGGCAGATTTTGGAGTCGCAAAATTTCTGCACCGAGAAAGTAGTAGAGATGTATCCATATCCAATATTTTCGGAACAATGGGCTACATTCCTCCAGGTAACGTGCAAAGGTCCAGAATCCAATGTTGGTGCTTGCATTACACATGCAGATCAATAGAGTAATAGCAATGATAAATAGATAAAGGATATTGGTACCATAAGCGAGAAAATATCCGGGAATACTGACCCCAAATTTCTCCGCAGAGTACGCATGGGCCAGTTCAGCTTCCACAAAAGGCGATGTGTACAGCTTCGGCATAATCCTCCTTGAGACCTTGACTGCGAAGCCCCCGTGCTCCAACTGGGACGAAATAGAGCGAGGCTCAAGCTTGGTAAAATTCGCGGCATCCGCTGATCCAGATAACATCATCGACATCTTGGATCCTAACATGGTTGCACTTGAGCTCGACTGCGATCTACATCACCATGAACTCGTGATGGTGCTGAAAATTGGTCTCATGTGTACCCAGCAGAAGCCGAAGGACAGACCAAATATGAAAGATGTTCTCAAGCTGCTGACAGAGGTCAAAATCTCCAGATTTACTGGCGTTGAAACTCGACCATACCCTAGTCTGGATGAGCTTGCGCAAATGCCCATTCACAGGGTATCTCCTCAAACTGAAGGGTATTGTGGCCCTCCTTTCCTGCCTCTACACACCTCCGATACTTTAAGTTTAGGAATTAATGCATAGCATTAGAGCGTTTAGCCTAACGTATTCTGGCTACCGGTGGGTCTTGACGGTTCCCTACACCCCTCATTCATTTGGCTTCGGGGCTCTTCTTTCACTTGCTGGAAATGTCTCTTTGATCAAATCAGATTCCTTCTGGTTAGTGGTGCGTCTGGAGGTGCAGTAGATGAAGCACTGACCTGCCCCTGCTGTAGTTTTGGGCATGTGCTTGCTGCTTGATGGCTCCTTCTAAAAGAAGGAGCAGGATTTAAACCTAGACACTAATCAGCACAACGATCTGGGGGTTTATATTGATTTCATTGCAGGGCCTAATCCCGCCAATTTCATTGCTGTGTGTGTTTGGGCCCCCAGGTCGCAGGTAGCTAATGAGGAAGAGCTTGAGAAGTGGATTGCAAGACGGATGGGCAAATGAACTCAGTAACTTGATGCTAGTTGGTTAGTTGGTGAGTTAATCCGCGCTTTGCTAAGCGGAGAATGAACGGTGGATTGCAACCGATGTTGAAGGAGCACAATCCATCATAATCTTAGAGTAACATTACTGCATCGGGCCGCAACACTTAAATATGGTTCGTACTTTTGGGGCCACAAAGGGAATGATAAGTACCATTCGTTGCACCAAGTATGACGCATAGATGATAGTTACATAATGCACAGTTAGAACTTGGGAAGAGTAGATGCAGACACCAACTAATTCTTCAGGATTCTTCTGGATAGCCCCAACTTCATCTTACTAAGACTATCACAAACTGTTCCTTAGAATAATATTTCATTCTATTTAATCAATACCAAAATAGTTAGCCAGGTCATTTGATCCGTTTCTCTTCATAGTTCTATAATTGGTTAGCACAAATTTTATAGAAGAGATCCGTTTCTCTTCTATAAAATCCGTTTCTCTTCTATAAAATCCGTTTCTCTTCATAGTTCTTCTAAAAGTTACAGTACCTTACAGAAAATTCCGGAGTCTTTCTGCACGGATCACAAGATATGAGGCGAGACGCGGAAAGACTCCAGAAGCAGACATATCTATTTCGGGCCTATCAAATTCTTCTCCTAGGAATCTTGAAATTTACTACTGGAACCGGAAAGACTTCAGTGGTGAATATTGATATCAAGAAATTATGCACAGGACAGAGGAACTGCATTGATTGCCACAAATTGAAGAAGATTGTTTCGATTAAGGTCGGTAAAGAAAACAAAACACAACTAGACCTGCTTCGTTTGGTGTGACCATGACTTGCGGTCCTCCTTGAAAGGTAAGGTAAGAAACCTGCACCCCTTATGACCCAGAAGTTCGTTCAAAGTGCACATCGTACACATTTCCAATTCGGTGCCACAAGATTCCGAAATTTCAAGTCTGAATCGTTTAGAGAGTTTTTTACCACAGCAAAAAGTGGTGGACTTTGTGAAAATGGAGGATCAATTATGTCTTGTCAAAGATATGCATGGGCCATGTTTCCCCAAATTGTCAAAGCGTGAGTTCGTGATTACTTGTATAAAACGCCGATACTTTCATAGGGATAGCAGTCTGACAGTTAGATCTTCGATGCTAGCAAGTACCAGAGGCACCAAACGTTCTGAGTTTCAGGCGAAGTGATTCTAGTTGAACTTAACTTTCAGCTGCGCGTCGCTGTAGGATTTAAAGTGAAGTACTTGCATCAAATCCCGAAAGATATCAATGGGTCTCCCAACCAAGTGAAGGAAAGATCTGTTCCCGTCTACAAACGAATCGGCTGAATCACCTTAGTGTCCATGTATATTTTGACACTAGATCAGAGTTGTCCGTGTAACAAGGTAAAATGATGGAGATGGGGCTTCGCTGGCCAGTTGACAGGAGCTCGAGACTTGGGCTCAAGTTCTTTTCACTTTGGAGCAAACGTCTGGCGCCGTTGTCTGGCAAGTGACGAAGTACCAACTCCATCACCAGCCGCTGCACGTTTATCAGATTCGACTTCTGTATTGTCTCCTGAGGTCTACGATCATCGAACATTTAGAGCGAGTTCAGATGTCTATCGCTAATTCGGGAGTAGATTTTGAGAAATTGCACTAGCTAGCCTAGGTAAATTAGAATAATTAACACAGAAATTAAATACACAATGAGTCACTGACTCTCGACATTCTTGAGCACATTCTGAGGTTTTCTTATTTTTAACTTGTGCTTGTAAAATGCAATTCAACATTTATAAACAATTTAAATTCTAGACAATTACAAGAAAATTCTCGGGACAATTATTTGTATTAAAGTTCACAAAAAAAATATAAAATCAATTTCAACATTACTGTTTTTGGTTAATATTAATAAATTATCTAGTACATAGTCAATGGACTTTGATTTTGATTACGAGTGTTTTTTTACGAGAAAGTTAGAGATTGTTATATATCAAACTTTTCATATAGATTGTTATGAAGCGTTGACTAAGTGGGTACGGTGTGTGACCGGGAGGTAGAAATGGTAATGTTACGGAGTTGGGGCCAAGTTCCTTATTATTAGCACACTCCGTATGAGGTGGTTTGTAGAAAATAAGGGAGAAGGAATTTTCCACTATCACTCCGTAGTGAATTGATTGCACAGAAGGGTTAATTAAGTTTTTGTTTAGGGTTAGAGTGAAAGTGACGGCCACCATGGATGTTTGAGAACACCCATGGAAAGGAAATGACGAGCGGCAAGTGGGCAAATTTTTACCGAGGAAGATTGGAGGGAGCATGAGTGGAAAGATTTGAGGGGATGCAAAAATTGACCACTGATGAAGATTAGAGAGACCATAGCAAATTTGGAGTGGGAAGATTTGAGTGCGAGCCCCGTGAGAAAGTTAGAGTGAGGAGTGATTTTGTTTGAAGTGTTACTCTTGATTTCATTATTTTAAAAAATTGTCTTTTATACGAGTATGAAATGTATACCTTTCTTCCCCTTGAGTAATGAAGTGAAATTCATGAATTTGTTTTCTTGTTACAGAATGGAATTGCACATATTGTTTTTTTTGTGCACAGATATGTCCATTTGCTGAAATATCACAGATTGTTTTTTTTCCACAAAGAGATGTCCGTTTGCTGAAATTTCACAGGGAGAGGGAGATGCCCCTTTGCGGAGAAGAGAGATCCCCTTTGTGGATAAGGAGTTTTCAATGGTGATTAAAAATAGAGTTTTGTCATGCCGAGAGGGAGCACTCATTTAGAACTAACCAGAAATATTAGAAATGTATTCAATGGATGATTTGGTTAGATTTGGAGATATCGCTACCAGGATTAGAAGATGAAGATGAGGAATTAGGAGGAGATTTAGATATGCTAGAATGTTTTATTAGTGGATAGGAGTATGCACATACTCATTGTTACTTGGAAACCCGTGTTACTTACCCTCGTAGTAGAGAGTTTGTGAAGGATTATTTTAGAAATCTAGATACTAAGGCCTTTTGCCAGTTTACTAGAATGGATGGGGATTCTTTTTCAGTATTAGTTGATTTGATTAAGACTCACCCGATTTTTGAGAAAAGGTACCAAAGAGAGAAAACAACTGTGTGGATCCAAGTTGCCCTAGCTTTGGATAGATTTGGGCATCACGGCAATGGAGCTTGTGTTGCGCGGGGTTTAAATATTTGGGGCATTAGTGCTGGTTCAACAATTGCTTTTACTGATAGAGTTATGAGAGCCATATTATATGTGATGAGGAGTCAAGTTGCTTGGCCCAAACTCAAGGAGAGGAAAAGGATATCCACTATTTTTGCACTAAAAGGTTTTCTGGGTTGTGTTGGTTTGGTAGATGGCACATTGTTTCCTCTTGCAGCCCGACCAACTGTGGACGGGGAAATATATTTCAGCCGCAAAGGTTCATATTCTATAAACTGCCAAGGTATTTGTGATGATAAAAGGAGAGTTATACATTTCTCCGGAGGTATGGTTTATGTTGTGTGTTATTTTGTTATGTATTTTTGCAATGCATTGGTTATCTTGTTTGTTTAGTTTACTAAAAGTATGGCCTTTTTATTTGCAGGAATGCCAGGGTCATGTCATGATATGACTTGTTTGAAAAAATCGTCACTATGGAATGATTTGAACCAAAGAGGGAGGCGTCGCACTTTTGAGGCAAAGGAGTACCTTTTAGGTGATTCGGGTTATGTACCCATGCATCACCTAGTACCCGCTTTCAAGCAGGCTTGCTCAAAAGACAAGCAGGAGTTCAATAAATATTTAGCAAAGGCAAGAGTGATAAATGAGCATTGTATAGGAGTATTGAAAGCTAGATGGCATTCTCTCCGTGAGCTAAGAGTGCAACTGAAAGACAAAAGTAGAAATGCTTATTTGTTAAAGTGGGTATCGGTGTGTATTATTTTACATAATTTTTTAATCAATAGGTCTAACCTTTGGTTAGAGGACGATGGCTGATTTACAGAGGATACTCAAATAGATTCAGAAATGTCATTTCAGGGTATAGAACTTGGTAGAGAAGAAAGTAGATCAAGGGTGATGCAACATTGCTTTGATTATAACAATGATGATATACTTGATTGATTTGATTGAGATTCCATATAATAAAATATATATTCTTAGTATTCATCTCATATCTCATAGTCTCGTAACTTAGACCAGGAGTCTTTTTCTTAGATCATGAGTGTTTCTTGATGTAATTTTATGATAAGAACATCATGTGGATGCAAAAATAATTCTATGAAGCTTAATCAATACATTTGTAAGTCTTAGTTGACACTTACGTGCACTTGGAGAAAAATGAGCAGATGTTGCATACACCGGGAGATGACGCTGGGTGCCGCTCACAAACTTAAAAAATTAATCAAGAGTGGCGCTCGTACACGTTGGGTGCTGCTCACAAACTTAAAAAATTAATCAAGAGTGGCGCTCATAGACGCTGGTGGATGCTCGGAGCGCACCACATATTACATGCACTCATAGGCGCTGGTATGCGCCGGTGGTGGGCGCTGGTAGGCGCCGGTAGGTGCTGCGTGAATTGTGCAATGCTTGGCTGCACCGGTTGGCAACGTGGAGTGCCGCATGTTGTCGCTCGGGATTTGGGTTCTTTGGGTGTGAAAAATGCAATTTTGCCTCCAAAGTGTACATTTTAGTATGTTTGTGATTGAGTATTTTTCTGTCAGCCTGGGTTATATAAACTTGTGTTCTTTTCCATTCTTGTCATTTGCAAGCTTTATTCTCAAGTGTGTGGGGGTGTTGGAGCAGAAATTTCCGAGTGAGTACTTAGAAGGAGAAAGGGTCATTTCACGAGGCAAAGGGTGTGTTGGAGGGTCATTTCGAGAGTCATTTTGCAAGGCAGAGTGTGCAGGTGAGACATTTCAAGACTGGGGAAGGAAAGAGGCAAGGGTCCTGGCTGGCTGAAGCACAACTCAAGAAGCAACCAGGAGTGATTGAGAAGAGAGAAAAAAGTTCAAGAGCACATTCCTTTCAACCATGGCAGAAATCTGGGGATACAAAAAGATAGTTGATGGGCCCGACATGAGAAATACTCAGGAAGGAGATTGGCTCATTGCATTCCATACCATTCAACACCCAACCAATTTTATCAAGTGGTGTTGGCTGGACAAACATCAAGTTCGAACTGCTGTTTTGGGAATTCGGGAGGTCGATCTAGATGTAATGGGGCTGAAAATAACTCTTGGACTTCACTATCCACGGCTAGAGGTACTTTTCAAACATTCCTCATTCTTTTCTTTTCAATCCATCTTGATATGTTCACTTTACTTCCAAAAATTGCTTTCAAATCATCAATGCCTCCCAGCCTGTCCCGCAGTGCCACCCAGCGTCCCCCCGTGCCATCCAGCGCCATCCAGAACCCTAAACCCCTGCATGTGAGCACCTTCCCTGCGTGCCACCCAGCGCCCATCTGCGGCACCCAACAACCCCGCGCGGTACTCAGCACTCCCACGGGGCTGCACAGACTTACTCGCGGCGATCCCTATCCCGCAGCGCCTACCAGCGCTGTCGTGCATCAACGAGCGTCTTCCAGCGGCATCCCCATCCCATTAACCCCTCACGCGAGCGTCTTCCCGTGTCCTTGCACGGCACTCAGCGCCTCCGCACGGACCTTGCACTGTCTCGCAGCACCATCCAGCGGATCAGTGCCTATGGGCAGTGTCCACGGGCACCCCTGTGCGGCCTCGAGCGCCCTCCCAGCACTCTGCGGGTGCCATCGATGGTCAGGAGCGCCACCCCGTGTCATCAAGCGACCCCCCGATTGCGGCTTCGAGCAGCTACCGGTGGCACCTAGCAACACTCCACTATTTCCCACTTCATTTGGACTGTGCACGAGTGCCTACTAGCGCCACCCTTGAGTTTGAGTCCTTGTGACAGAAGTTTGAGCTGAAATTTTTGGTGGGTTGTGCAAGTCATTCCATGTACAAAGTTTGTGAGTTCATGGGACAAGGTCTCTTGCACAGGTTTGGTAAGAGGTAGGCAATTTTAATTGACTGCAGATATAGTTAGAGATGCACTTGCCATGCCCAGAGGGAGAACACCAAGACGGAGGACAGTTCCTTACATAGTTGTCTCAGACTGGTTTCCACAAAGGGACAAGGTTGCAAAAAGATATCTTGCAAGGCAATGTGTATATCCTGCATTCAAAGCTTTCTTCTAGTTGATGGGTGCACTAGTTGCACCCACTATTAGGCCCAAGATTGTACACGGGCATTTGGTACTCAACACCAAGACCAAGTTGAGGAGATTTGGTGTGGAGGATTATGATTGGAGAGAGTTAGCTTTTAGAGCTATCATTGTGGAGGTAGGGAGTTTGCAAAGCAAAGTGATGAGTCCTAAGGGGCGTAGGTTCAGAGTCACCTTCCTTGGACAGATACTCCCGCATCTCTTTGTGGAGAGAGGTTTCATTCCAGAGGAGGACATGATGTACCTAAGTGATGGAGAGGAGGAGATTATACACGAGGGAGAGCATGGTGATGACCATGAGGATGCAGATAGCTCGGATGAGGACAAGATTACTGATGATGGGGAGGATGAGGGAGAGGATGAGTATGGTGAGTGATTGATTGATTAGGTTTGAGTTTTGTCATATATTTGTATATTGGAAAACATACAAAGTTCTTTTGTATATACCATTACCAGATTAAATGAGTTTATTTAAGAAGCTTGAATTAAAGAACTTGTGAACTTGTATATTTGTATATTCAAATATGAATTTGTACTTGATGGATAACTAAATATACCACTTGTGAACAAGTGTTCAACAGATTTGTGTTGAGACACAGCCCTTACTCTTTGTTGAGATAGCTCCTTTTCACTCTTCTTCCCCTTCACCACTTCCTCCATCTGTGGAGGGAGTTGGTGACCCCATGCATTTTAGAGTACCTTCACCTCCTTCCTGTTCAGTTGACATCACTCACATTTTAGATGATTGTGTATGAGTGGTTGAGTGTAGAGACAGAAATCTCCTTGAGCATGAGAGTAGACTGGAGAGTGTAGAGGAGAGAGAGAGATTAGTGCTTGAGCTAGAGAGTAGATTGGAAAGTGTAGAGGAGAGAGAAAGATTAGTGCTAGAGCAAGAGAGACTCCTTTGTGAGCGAGAGGATTTACTTGCTGCAAAGGAGGAGAGGCATCTGACCTTGCTTACTTCCGAGATGGAGAGAGAGCAGAGATTAGGTGACTTGGACATGGACATACTAGGTGCCACTGCCATGGCGGAGGGTTACAAGCTCCAGTAACATAATCAGGCACAAGAGTTAGCATATGCTATAGAGAGGTGTGAGAGTGCACATGTTCAGGTAGAGGAGAGCAAGAGTAGTCTAGCTCGATGAGAGCTCATGTAGAGGAGAGTGAGATTAGTCTAGCTCATTTGAGGGCTCGTGTGGCTTATCTTGGACCCAGACTACATACTATTGCTCGCGAGACCCATACTCGTCATGAGATGCAGACCCAGACTGATGCCACCCATGTGTTACCTCATAGTGTGGAGACTCAGGGCACTTAGACTGAGTTTAGAGAGAGGATTTGTCTATCAAGAGATTATATTCCATGTATCCTTTTCCATGGCTTCCCACGGAAGAAGATTATTATTGTGGATGTTACTTGTATGTGTTCATTATGGATTCGTGGTGCTATCGGTTTCCGTGCATGGGAGAGCGGGATGACTATGCATGGTTGGTTCCCTCACACACAGTCTGGGCCTGTAGGGTGGGTAGCCCATCCTAGTGTTTGCCATTTCATCCAGTTCTATTTGCTACGCTTTGAGGTTATCTTGTGGATAGATCTTACTCCGGATGGAGTGGAGTGGTTGCTACGGAGCATGTGGCAGTGGTTTGAACTCCCTGAGGGAGTTCACACCGGGTCTTGCCTCATGGCATGTTTGTGCTCTAGAGATATACAGCAAGATTCAGAGTTTAGAGGACTTAGAGTTAGATCATATGAGCATCTAACTTCATAAGGTTTACCTCATCGTGATCTTTTGATCATAGATAGTTATGCACTCTCTTATTATAGGAACCATCCACATAATGCTATCCACCCTACCCACTCCCATCTTTATAAGGTACATAGAGCATCATACACTTGGTCATTTGACCCTTTGATGAGTGCTTCGAACAGATTTGTCCATGACAATAGGTCTGCTATTAGTTGGGCAGAAGAGGAGTGGACATCAGGTAGATTGAGTTCTTATAGTTGTGACCCTTATCCTCTTCTTGCTAGTGGTATCAAGCATCAAGACTTGGATGAGAGCAATTGGCCCCTATGGTGGTCATTGAGTCCATTTAGGATTCAACATTATGTATACCATCGTAGACTGGAGGATGCAATAGTAGCACTTAGACACCATAGTGCATCTCCCTCTTCTTCTTCACCTCCTCGACCTCCATAGTCATAGGTTTAGGTTCTATTGGCTCCCCATTTATATACATATTATTTTCATTTCTCCCCATGTATACATTTATGTTTTAGTTTACACTTGTGAACTCTCATATTCATATTGAACTCATATTATCATACTCATATTCATATCTCATATTGAACCTTCATTGTGGTCTAACTCTTGTATTTTCATGTGCTAAATTTTGAATTGTGCCTTTTGTATCCAACTTGTCACCACTTTACAAATATGGGCGCCATTTCCCTTTAAACACTCAACCCTAAATACATCACGAGCGGCCTCAGCGTCTATGCGTGCCAACGAGTGCCTCCGAGTGACTACAAGCAAAAAATTAATGTTTGTCAAGCTCCGACAAGTGCATACCGACTTCATGAGCTTTTTCCCAGCATCATCAAGCACCACCCAATGGCCGCAAGCATCATCTGGCGCCTACATAGGGGCCACCCAACGGCACCCAGTGCCCATGAGCGCCTACTAGCGCTCAATCCCTTCTACGAGCGCCTACAAGCGGCTACGAGCACCCTACACAACTTGCTTGCCTTTTTTCTTCCCATGTTCCATTGGATTGAGCGGCAACAAGCGGTGACTAGCGCCAGGAGAACTTTTTGGGCAGCTATGAGCATCAACTAGCGGCATCTTGGGCTTATTGTGCAAGAAAGACATGATAGGAACGGAGTGGTAAAGACAACATCAAAAACAAAAACTTGTGAGGAACCAAATGGTAACAAGTTGCATGAGGTGGATACTAGAAGCATTTATCAAGTTTCCATAACTCATGTTTATTATAATCATAATAAAGGTTACATGGTGGTATACTATTCACTATCAATAGAGTATGATGGACGTTGAACCTGAGTGAGCACTTTAAAATAGTTACTTATTTCCTCAAGAGTTTTCCCTGCTTGTATGAGACTCATTTTGATTTCATGAGTGTGCTTTGATTCTAAACTCTTCTCCATAAATTTGTGTTTGTCTGCCCTAGCTTTCCTTTTATCTGCGCTCAATTTTTTCTTTATTTCAATTTTCATCTTCTCTGTCTCTAATCCAACGCGCTCTGCTTCCATTCTCATCATTTTTTCTCTCTTCCTCATGTTGGTGGCTTCTAGTTCAGCTAGTCATAACCTCTCTCTGGATTCTATACTATTTGCCTTTAACATGGTAATTTTTGCTAAATCATGAGACAATGACATACTAGGTGACAACTTGGGTACCTTACTTGCAGATATTCCACCTTTCCTCCTCTTTGGGTCACGTTCCCCTTCTTGGTCTGCACAATCGGATCCATCTCTTGTAGAAATTAAAGGCGGTGGTGGTGTAGTGAAAGGCGAGTCCTTGGTCGGTGGAACAAATCTAGACTCATCCTTTGGTGATGTGATTCCATTCTCCATGCCACTTGCTAAACTTTCCACCCCTTGGGTGTTTGAGACCAACTCAGTGCCCGAGTCAGGGAGCACCACCTCTGGAGGAGATGAGAATTGGGAGCACTCATGTGCACCTTCATGGACCTCCTCCTTGCAAGCCTTGCAATTCTTGCTCAAATTAGGATTACAATCTCCTAAACTTACCATTGTTGGTGGACTTATGTTTGCTCTACTCCCAAACATGGCTTCCATTCTTGCAAAATGCGGGCACATTCCATTCAATTTATCTTCTATAGTTCTCCACCCTTTGCCATATTCCTTCTCGGTGAGACCTTCTCCTGTAGCCTTGTTCTTGAGCTCTCGAGTTTCTTTGTACTATTTCATGTACCGCAACCATTTCTTGTAAAGTCTGTCACCTGTCATAGAGGTAGGAAATCCGATACCCTCTCTAATCAAAAAGGTTGCCATGAAACTAAATGCGGTCAACTTCTGAATGGGCTTTTTGCAATTCCCACCATAAATTTGTGCAAAATGCTCGGGGTCCTCCAAATAATCCAGTATTTGGCTATAATGGTGTGTTGCCATGCAAAATCGTTCATCCTCCTTGATTTTTCCAGGCACAGAAGAAGCCATCCTCAACAAGTCTCCAAATTTCCCTAATGGCTGTTGAGGTTGTGAATCCAAAGATGGCTCTATAGGTCCCGGATCAGCGTTGATAAGGGAGTCTCCTACACTAAAACGCGGTACTTGATCTCCCATTGCAAAAAATTTGTTGCACTCCTAGTGCGAGAATCATCACACTCTAATCAATTTCTTGGTTGCTGCACGGCGGCGCTGATCATTTCCCACACCAATTTGAAACTACAAAACTGCCACTACTTGCCTAACAACTTGCACATTTGCTCCAGAGGGTGGTGAATTTCAGTTTACAAATTTGAATTGTTGGGCGGGGCCATTTTGGATCTTGAATA
The DNA here is from genome assembly GCA_948567375.1 of Lunularia cruciata. Classification (NCBI taxonomy): domain Eukaryota; kingdom Viridiplantae; phylum Streptophyta; class Marchantiopsida; order Lunulariales; family Lunulariaceae; genus Lunularia; species Lunularia cruciata. The sequence goes on along the minus strand of OX419755.1, from coordinate 7,995,718 downwards.
CAAAACCAGATCATCAATACGTGACTAAATGATTATGTGGCCACCCTCTTGAGGAAACATGTCACTCTTTCTAACAATCATTTATTTAGTTACGGCATTCCAAAACTTCCATAACATAGGATTTGATTTTTATAAATGAATGCAATTAGCTAAATACATCCCTTAACTGAAGTTACAGAGCGTTCAGTTATTACAATCTTGTATCGTTACAGAGTTCACTAAAAATTATTACAAAGTTTGTTATTTATCCCATAGACATCCGTCAAACCTATTTCTGAAACCCCCTTTTGTCATCATTGTCACGGTGGTTTTCTTTGAGACTAAACTTACTACAATTGAATACTGGCAATGTCAGTTTTCAAGTTCTACCTCCACGTTTCCTGCATGTAGTTCGTTTATTTGATTGAAACTTAAGTATCTAGAAGGATTGTGTAGACATATCGATTTAAAATTAATAGAATTTGCATCTATTGTTTGTAGAAATTTAAAGGTCAACATTATGACATTTGGGTTTTCTCCTTTGTACGTATGAGAAATATTTGTGAAAACTGGTGGGGTTTCAAAAACTTTCACCTCCCGTAAAGATCCTGTAAATTGTTGTATGGGTAGCATTGAGGGTACTTACGGATAGAGGGGGTAAGAGGACTTGTAAATTTTACTGGTATCCACCTGTAAAATGTAGAGATTATGACTTGTAGCTTTTTATAGGATATGAGTGTTCTTGTAAATATAAGTCATTGATTGAACATTACTAAAGATTATAGCAGTTGCAAATAAAGGGTCTTTGTGATTTAAACTCAAACTAGAGGGAAACCAAGGAAACCAGATGGAAAAGTAGCACAAACAAGGAAGTTAGAGTTGCAAAGGAGAGATGCAAATCAAACTAGGATGCTGCAATTGGGATTGGAATTTGGGTTTGCACTAACACTCACATCATGAGAATAGAATGAGCAAATAAATTTTGGTGTGAGAAATTTAGCAAGCTAAGAAAATTTTTTGCAACCCCAGTGCAGAGCTTAGCACACCCATGTTGAATATATCTTCTGAAGGTTCTTGAGTGCAAGAGGGAGTGGAATTCATCTCCCAAAAGCTTTGTGCAAGAGGTTAACTTCACATCTGAGTGTTTAGAGTCAATCTGGCATTAGTGTTCAATTTAGTAACAAGGTCAATCTTGCATCTTGAGTATTCAATTTAGTGAAAAAATTTCAAGTGCAATAGGTCAATCTTGCATCTAGGTGACTATGTATATCTATAATAGATAGCACTGACGATACTTGATGTTACTACATGCTGCACTATCTTGAGACTATGTGAGGTTTTGCCTTTTGGAGTCTTTTTATTAGAAGGACATGATGGTGTTGTTTGGAAGGATCATATATCTAAACTCATCTAAATTCATGTTCTCAAAGAAAATGGTTATTTCCTAGATGTACCTTACCTATAACTAGTTCATCCTTATTGTGATATAGATTGCAAGCTTGAGACTAACGATGTGACTCAATAGCACCTAGCCTCTTGATCTTTGCCCACCATAGGGTATACCACATACTTGAAGTAAATGGCAATTTGGAGTTAGAGGGACCTATCTGCTAGCTAAGGGGCAATTGTGATACTTTAGAGTTCACATATGACTTACGTGTGAGTTATGATTCTATAGCATATGATAGCGATGTATGTTGTGTAACAATGTATATGCACGACAACTATCACAACATTTGTAGCACCAAAGCTAGGTTCCTTGGATGCTAGAGTGGTAGTGTTGGTAGTCATAGGTATTTTGGTAGTTACTCATGGGCTACTTTTGACGATCCAATTTTATGTTATGGCTACTAATCACATGGTGAGACCCACTGTCACTTGCACTATTTGCATCATTGGATGTTCTGTTAGCAGAAACATTAGAGTTGGAGACCTAGGTCAAACAAAGGGGTATATCTTGAAATGCAGATCCAAAGAGCTCACTTCTTTGATGTCAAGCCTTTGAGTTCCTGGCTTTGGTGGACGGGGGCCGGCAAGCATCACTTGGAGTCTCTTAGCTAGAGTGGGTGTGGCTTGATTGTAATGAGTCCCAATTGTTGGTAGATTGTTGAGTGAAGGGTTGAGTACATACTTGATTTGAGTGTGATTCAAGTGGAAGAATGAATTGATTATTTTGGCACTTTAGAGTTCATGTATGACTTATGTGTGAATTGTGCTTCTATAGTGTATGATGTTAACAGCAATGTATGTTGTGTTGCAATGTATATACACATGACAGTTTGCATAGGTGTCTTTGCAAAATAAGAAGGTGTCTTTGTGCAAGAAACTCTTCTTCTTTTACATGATTTACTTTCTTGTTCCCCATCCTTATCACCCTCATGTTCTTGTACTCATGGCCATTGTTTGTCATCTACAAGTGTAGTTGGTTGAGGTAGAAAGCCTTCACACTCCGATCTCAGTTGTTGAAACAATGAGGTTCCAATCTCTTCCTATTGAAATGGTGGAGTATTATTCTCCTACTTGTCCCCTTGCCCTTGGCCCTGCATAGTATACTCTTCCTCAACCCCATGCAATAATGACACATAGGGAAAAGACTCTTGTGGGCTGAATTTGAATACACTTGGGCATGCAATGGGGTACATGCATGTGGAGTTCTACTTCCTAATCCAAGTGTCTCTTCTACACCATCCTCCAAGTGCCTCTCAATTGTAACCTGTGATCCTATTTCCTCATCTAGGACCATCTCCAAAAACTCATTTTCTACTCCTAAAGTCACAAGGGCGGGAGGCAAATGTTAGCTCTTGCACCAAACAGAAGATCCATTCCTGCATAATGGGGACATTGGTGGTTCAACTTATCTTATATTGTACTCCATCCTTGTATGGGTTACTTTTCAATGAATCCTTCTCCTATATATTTTTCTTTCCAATTCTGAGCAGACTTGTAAGAAGCCATATAACAAGCCTACTATTTTTATAATCTTCCTCCGTTCACAGGTTATAGAAAACTGTTCCTGAACTACATAAGATAGGTGGTCATGTAAAAAAAAGAAATACTCTTTTGAACAGGTTTCTTACAGCTACCTCCATGGATTTACTTGAATGGTCAATGTCTTCTAGATACTCCAAAATTTAACTATAATGATGAGAGACCATATTAAATCTATCTTCATCCCTTGCTTTTGATTTGGCCCCCGATGGACCTAACGACACCATGTTTAGAAGATTGAAATTTCAATATAGAAGGAGGTGAAACTATGTTGTAAGAATCTAAAGGGAATTGCATAGATCGAGACTCGACTCTAGATAATCAACTCCCACTTCACAGGGTGCATGCACTCCATTACTTACTACCACACTCGAATCTCTAAATTTCTTTTCCTTGCAAAGCCGCCGCACTTTTGTTCTCTCTCCACTCCCCGAAATGCCGGCACATTGTCTACTCTTGGTGCCTAAAAACTTAGATTGAGCTTTCCTATTGCTAATTTCGATTTCAGCTATAGTCCACTAAACTAGAAACTATAGAAAACTAGCAAAATGAACAGGAGGTGAATACCAAAAATAATTAACAAAGTCATTGCAAATATTTTGGAGGGATAAGGATTCCAGTGTTTTTTAAATTTTCATTCCTCCTTGCGCAAGTGCGAGTAAGTTCACTTCAAATTCTCGAGCAAGAGTGTACTCTTGCCAAGTTGCAGCCACTCCATGTTTATTAATGATAGTTAAATCTTGCTAATTAATATTAATCATAAGTCTCTCCTGATCTTGGCCAGTAAGCTTCCAAGAGGAGGGAACAGACTATAGGTACGTGAGGACCAATACAACATTGTATGGGCATTTATTTTTTAAGGGCACATTATTTATGGGTAGTGTGAAAAAATCCTACTTCTTTGAGAGTAACCTGCACTTGAGGACAACAATCTCATTGGACAAATACCGGTGGAGTTTGGTAATTTGACCACTTGCATCACGGCCTATTTCGCCATGAACAACATACAGATGCTTCCTTGCGCAACTTTCTTGTTTTAGAGGCAGTGTATACTTTATCTGACCGACTTGTCCGGACAAATATCATCAGAAATGGGATGATAGATGGAGCTGAAGCTTCTGTACCAATGGACTAATAAGCTTACAGACCACATTTCTCCTTCTCGGGCACAACTATCAAAGTAAGAACGACTATATCTATGAGATAATCAAATCGAGGGATTTTGCCAACAAGTTTTGGAAACTTTTCGTTCATCACTTGCCTCTGCCTTAAGGGGAAATGTCAAAAATACAATCAACAAGTATTGATATTGCAAATCTACTCTAAAAAATTTAATATTTATAAAACTAGTAATGATATTTACCAAACCTTGATTTATGCTCGTCTTTGGGGTTCCACGGGCAGTATATACTGGAATTTATCATATACTTAAGTGGTGACCTTTTTCAATAAGGCAGAACGAGAGGTAAAATAAATCCTGCGAATACCCCAGTTAATACTAATTTCTGACGATGAGATTCATAGTAAAACAAATAGAATTCATTGCATTTCGTGTTCAAGTTTAAGTTCCAATCTATCTTTCTTTCTAAACAATCTTTGTCAACTCCACATGGAGCAGTTGAGCATACAGGTTAGAGACAAACCACAACCCCAACTCTTGTTGAGCCCCTCTGTGTTTCTCTATGTTTTGAGGTCTGTCGTGAATACTAGGACAAATCAAGTGGATAGAATTTATATCAGGTTAAGGCAGAACTCATTCTAGATTGGACGTGAATTAAACAGACAAAATAAAACTTGAAGCAGAAATCTCTCATCCAACCCACCAGATTTCTCCTGTTTTATCCTTGTCCGGCTTGATGGGATCTTCCCATTCTTCTTGTTATTCTACAAGGTCGCCTTTCTATTTCTACCGAGCTTTCTCTTGAGGTAAAGGAGTAGGTGTAATGTGTTTGCGAGAGGCTTATGGAGTACAGGCATTGTTGTATCGCATTTCCAGGATATTTCTTAAAATCAATCAACTAAGAAGTGAAGAGTCCCACCAGTGTATTTGGGATCCAGTTAAAAGTCAATCACTCTTGATATTCTGCTGTGGGTATGTTAAGAAAAGCAAAAAAAAGTAACCCAGTTTCCTAGTGGATATCAGTAGAGTAGATCAAGCAAAACCAGAATCATACTTCTACTATGTGCTGAAGAATGGTCATGTGGGACAGTGAATACTCATCTCATACAAACTTGTTCGTTAACATATCTTGTAAATAATGAGACAACCAGCCTATGGATCTCTATGTAATAGATCCCGAATTATGGATACAGGAGGCATCCTTAAATGTCCTAGCCTTGGTTGTGCATTAAGAACAGTTTCTATCGGGTAATGGGTTCCGTTCTAGGGACACAGTCAAGCTTAGTAACTTTTGATTCTTTGTTAACAAGAGGGAAGGGCATCGTTGCTTGTGTTTGTCATCCTTACGCAGGGGGCGTATGAATCTTCTGTGTATTGTTCCAATTGTTCGGATTTCACCGTAGGCACAAATCGAAGCCTGCCATCATGATTTGTATACTTGTTTATGTAGACAGGTCTCCTGGGGAATTGGGATAGGCAAGACAGACCGGTAGCGTGGATTAAAGACAGATCTGGTGCTTCGGAGCAATAATTTAACAGATTTGCTGCGCCAGTCCTTGAGAAATTGCACCCAGCTTCAGGGCCAATATCTCCATAAGAATCGCCTATCAGGCACCATTCCCCATAAATAGGGTTCCTCCTTGAAGAAGTTGAAACAGTCGGATGTATCGCATATCTATTGGAGGGTTACATTCCTGAGAACTTGGGATATCTTCGCTGATTTGGCGGAGGCTTGGCAACAATAATTTCATCGGAGGAATACCCGATGGAACTGGAGGTCCAGGATGCTCCCTTGAAGCTCTCGCAATTTCCTGTAGTTATCTCAATGGCCTTATCCCTCCTTCCTTGGGCGATTGCACAAATCGTTCACTGCTGGACTCGAGCTAACCGTTTTGAAGGATCACTGACATCAAGTTTCCAGCACCTGGCGCTATCCCTCCGACTCCTAAGTTGCTAACAACTTGGTGGATCCGTTTCCCGATTGGATTCTTTCTTACCCATCTCTTCAGGTGCTGGACTGTCCAACACCAGGTTTTATGGATCACTACCCTGTAATTTCTCAGTGACAGAGAAGAATTCAAGCCGTTGACGTAGAGCACCTTGAGCGGTACAGAAGATCTTTACAAAGACACCGAGGTGTACGCGAAGGGTCAACGCATGGAACTGAAGTACGTGATGTCCCTTCGTACTTGTTTAGATCTGTCCGGAAATGACTTCACGCGTCATATTCCCTCGGATCTGGGTACTTCACGGATGTATATACCTTTCAAGCATACATATAGCATTCAAGGAACAATCTGAAAGGGTCCATACCTCCTGGCTTAACCAAAATCGAAGCGTTGGTTTTTCTGGACCTTCGAGATAAAAGCTATCTGGAGAAATCCCAAGCAATATCACCCAACTTGGAAGCCTGAGCTATTTCGATGTCAGCTCTAACAATCTCAGTGGAAGGATTCCTTTCTTCAGCCAACTTTCAACTATGAACTGGAGGATGTTTAATGGAAATCCTAGACTTTGTGGAGCCCCTTTGGATGGATGTAAACTTACTTCTGACTCTGTACCGCCTCCAGTAGGTACAAAACCTGTAGACCAGGACCACTCGCATTCAAGATGGTATTGGTCTATCGATGCCCACTGTATCTATGCCTGCGTTTCTACTGGGATCGCAGGAGGTGCGTGTAGCTTTGGTATAGTCTTCCTTAACAGAAAACGATTAAACTTGAACTTGACGACAAAGAGAATTTTCATCCACTTCTGGGCTCGATTAGGTTCCACTCCAATACGGTTACAGGACGCTAGGTAAAAGAACATGTCTAGAGAGGGAGAGAGAGCATGGGAGGTATAGATACAATCTAATCAATCAATCGATTGGTTATCTTATATAACCTCGAGTTCTGTAGCATAGTAACCAGCCGTCGCATAACCTAGCCCTGTATTTAGTAGGTTCATGCTAGAACCAACACACTACGATGATCTACCTCAAGTTGATCATGAGTACCTATGTATATAAGGCCAAAGGATGTTGATGCTTGTGAAGGTGGTCTTTGTTCTCCATGTACGCATATTGTCTGCATTTCGTAATGTCCTTGTGCGCTTACTATCCCGAATTCGTTAGAGAATCAAATGTCTACTTGGCATTCAAGAAGGCCTAAGGATGTTCTTTTGTTTCCACCTGAAACTTTGGCTCGTAAAAAGTCGCATGTGTTGTATTTACCTCCTACAACTCCAAAACCACGGTGATCCATGTGTTATACAACGTGTCTGTTGAATAGATAATTGATATTTTCAGTTGTTATACGACAGTCTATCGCAATATTTCCTTATCAGAAGGATCAGCTGGCTAACTCTTGGTTTCGCCGTGCAGAGGCAATCGCACGTCCAAGATATGAGGACTTCGCCCGTGATCACAGTACAAAGTAAGACGCTTCATGTGTCTGGATTGGTTTGTGTGACAATAGTTTTTCTATAAAATCGATAACCAAAACTGGATAATTTACAAGGATTTGATTGATTATAGGCCGTGCAAACAGATAGCACATAATTTACAAGTGAGAAAAAGAACTACTGGAAGCCCAACCCATATCAACCTACCGTATTCTGAAAATACACCGAAGGACGTTCACTAACTACAAACAAAAAAAGGGCTAGCGACTGTCTTTCCCTCTCCTCAGCTTTATCCTAAAAGATGATAGTCTATGGCTGAGGACGAGCTTGTACAATGTAGATATCTTTACCTACGACACAACCTTCAACATCTTGTGCAGAGCCGAAATTCTGTTCTAGGAAGAATCCGATGGTGGCCAGATGTTGCCCAATCTGCTTTCTAAAGTTCGGATCGACGGAAAGCGCTTTTGTGCTATAGTCTGCAACTCGAGAAACCATTTTACCATCAGCTGCAGCATCGCTACTTTGTACGACAAGTTCCACGCTGAAATTGGCGAAGGCCAAGGTCTTCACTCCTCCAGTGAACTTGTTGGCTGCTAGACGCCAGGGGGAACCTCTTGTACCAGATGCGAGAGTTTCACCTAAACCTGCCGCTATTTCGGCCTGTACAACGTTCTTATCTTTGTCTATGGGACTCACTGTGTGCAGGACAAAACTGAGATCAGGAGCAAGAAGCTCCTGTACCAAGATAGCCATAGCTGCGTCTTTCTGTGGAACTCCCGCAATCCTTCTACTTAACACAGCTCTCCGCGTGTAAAGCGAAGCCCACACTTCTGCAACAGCTTTTCCAAAATTCTCCGGATCTGAGGAGGGGTTCACGTTGGGAATAGACTCATACAGTCCTGCTCCAGACATACCAGCCAAGTCCTCCACATTCGCACTCGATCGCACAATCAGCTTCTTACTAGGTGCGAATGTTGACGAAATGCTGGCAATGACCGATTTTTCGGGCCTGACAGACCCGACCAACTCACGTAGTTTGTTGCACACAGCATCAAGCTCGCCTCCCTCTACTTGCGCAGTCTCAGTCTTTTCCACCAAAGATTGGAATTCTTTGGTCAGACCACTCGTTGCTATAGCGTCATCCATAGCACCAAAGGGAATCACTTGACCTTGAGGAACAAAAAATGTGGCAGGTACACCTTGCTCGCTTGTTACTGTTTACCAAAGGTACAGACAGTGTCAACGCAGGAACAAATGAGACTTAATTAGGAAGGAATACAAGGTAAGTTCTATGCTTCAACACAATCTAAAGGAAGCGGCTAAAGAACACAGAAGTTCCCTAGTACAGAGTTATCAAATGCTACCTTTCTTTGAGATTTCAGCTAACCCTGCAAGCTCTCCACAAGCTGCTGCTTTGGATCCTGCCTGCTCCAGGTCGGCTTTAGTCAACTCCAACACAGTGCCCTTGGGGCTTCTTTTCACCTGGACCATGATTATTCAACCTTAGATGTTAGATCTCCTTACCAGTTAAGGCATGATGAGAGCGGTTGCAAGTGAGACATGATAGTATGATCCCTCAATCACATATTCAATTTGAATTAGGTTTGGCTGATAGTTCAAGATACAATTGTAAGCACAGCTGTTGACAAGGTTTGCGGGAGTGCATCGACTGTACAACGTATACCTTGCTCGAGTGAACTGATTTCGGCAGCGTTTCGGTTTTCTCCTGCTGGCCAGAGCTGGCTCCAGCTACCACCTTTTCTCCTTGTTGCTGTGCTCCATCATAAACAGAAACTGAAGCTCCCTCCGAGGAAGCATCCAACCTGGAGATAAACGAAAGCCATAGAGATATTCTCATTACACTGGTTCCTTTCACCAGGTATCCTTGCACGAAATCTCACTACTTCCACTACTACTGTACATGTGTGTGACCCAACCGAAGGGAAGAACAAGTAAAATTTGTAGGAGAAACATGGCTCAACGAGCAATTCGGATGCTTACTTTATTGACTTTCCGAGTAGAGAACGCAAGTTAGCGACTTTCTCCTCATCATCGCATGTTACGAACACGACCTTTTCCTGCATTTGTTACATCAAGTATCTTCAGAATCTGCAATCATCCACCTATACGATACCTGTGCTGAGGAAGGCGACTAAAACTATGTGAGGTACACGAAGAAGCATCTGCCACTTATAGTGACCGAAAAAAGTATGGGCCTTAAAAGTGAACTACACTCCGTCTTCACTACAGCAAACTCAAAAACTAGAGAACCAAATTCCGTCATAGTTAAGGCTAAATAAAGCAGACTGAACTGACCTGTCGAGCACGAACTCCTAAGTGAGACAGATGCGGAAGCTCGTGCTGAAGAATGACACCAGCCACGTTTGCACCGGCAGCCTTCACCTGCAGCACGTAACCAACCAGATGAGGCATGGTGCATGAAACCAACGTGATTGTTCTCAATGAGACAGCTATTTTTTTCCGTTAAAACTCTACGAAACGAATACGTTCAATGAAACATCATGCTTTTCTCAGGAGAACTGGGGACGCATGTGCGAAGTCTACTAATGTAAAAGTATGTAATAGTAGGGTATACCTAACGAAAACGTTCAATGAAACATCATGCTTTTCTCAGGAGAACTGGGGATGCATGTGCGAAGTCTACTAATGTAAAAGTATGTAATAGTAGGGTATACCTAATTCTTCCATCAACCGCAATTTCTTTACAAGTCATTCGTCATATTTGAGCTGCTAGCAACGCTTTTAACCGCTAAATAGTCGGAAAGGAGGGGTCATATCATGCACAATGTGTTTGATACGGAATAAAGCCATTTTACCTCTTCGTCTCCATCAGCTTCCTTCACAAGTAATATCACTGGCCCTTTTGAGGAAGACGGCAAGGAGCCGGGTACTATTCTCTCAACCTGCAAGAAACCAAAGATGCCATATCAGGGTCAAGATTCGGTAGGCGTGGTTCTCATTGGAGCTGTGAGGATGGTAAATTTGATGGTTGAAAATCAGCAATTACCTCCACCAAAGTTCCGACTGCTGTACCAGGCATTAGAGCATCCCACCCTTCGGAGCCAGAAACATCTCGAACTGCTTTCAGGAGAAGCGAGCATAACTTGGAAATCTGGAATACAACACTGAGAAAACAGGGCATCAAAGCGAACATCAGCTACGGAAGCACTGCTTGTCCTATATTACGTTCAAAATCCAATTTCTTCTCTGTAACTGGTTATCATTCGGTATTAGTTACTATTTGTGTGGGTGCTAGTAGTCCTCAAAAGACTTCTGTCTACTCATGCTAGTCAAAGCTCTTTACATCATTTACTTCAAAAAGAGCATGATGGTTCCGCGCTTGAAGTGACTTACCTCGCTCTGATTTCCGCTTCAGTGAATGTTTTCACAGAATTGTCAGGAATCCCGAATGCGTTTCCAAGGCTCTGCATAACAAAGTCAGATTATGATTCAAAAACGAGGTAAAAGTGAACAGCACCTAGGTGCACGAAGTCTACTATCCAATAGGGCATAAACACAATTTTCGACACTGCCTTTATACTCTGTTCTACCTAGTCCATGTCGGGATTGGAGCAGTAACGAATCTAACCTCGGCACGCTTGGGGAAGAGCTGGAGTAGGGTGTCAGTGTAAGTCTCGGCAAGGCGACGAGTTCGATCCAAAGTGGCTTTCAGTCGTAGAGCCCAATTTCTTTGATCCTCCTGCAAACCTGTCGTACAAATCCCACTACTGAAGACTTACAATCTTGTTTGCAATACTTGCGGTGAAGTACGGTACTGAACTATAGATTGGTCTCAGATGCAAAGCAACAACAATTTGATTATGGGACCCTTCCACCTGGACAATTACCATCTTTCTGGATAATTCCTGCGGCCTGCCAGGCTGATAACTCGTTCTCAATAGCAAGACACTCCTTTTGCTGCCAACCAGAAAGCCCAATCTGGCGAACTCCCAAAACAACAGCTCCCAGAGGATGGTTCCAGGCCATGACATTTTGAGCTTTAGCTTCTTTGATGAGCAAGTTTGCTCCTCCAGCAGCTTCCAGAGAGTTTATATACCTGCTTACGCACACCCATAGTTAGTAACAAGCAATGTTCCCGTACAGAAATATACTTTACGACCTAAGAAAGATTGACACCAGTAAACTTTTACCACTCGACCGGTTATACCCGTGCAAAACACCACACATATCTTCATGCAAGGCGTAAGAGTGCACCTGCTCAGTAAAACGAATGAGTAGTCCTCGAGACCGATTTCGGATAGACGCCACTGAAAAATGTGAAAATTAGTTCAGTACATTCTAAGCTCCAGGTATATTAAATTATTTCAAATTCATTAAAAATGTGAAAAGAGTATGAGTTAACGTGGGGACTGAAGGGCTTCTCGATAATCGAACTGAGTCATGGTTTTCTAAATTCTTAAAACTACCGCGTCGAGCTGATATGAATAGAAACTGAACTCACAACCAAGTAGTTGCATACAAAACTTTTCGTGCTATCAAAAGCACGGATATTCTGTTAATGAGTGATACCTTTTGTCGCATGGCTATGGACTCGTCAGGGGCATCATTACGCAAACCACTTTCCAGTCCTTTTATGAGAACAGCTCTCAGTCCAGTGAGATTGTGAAGAGTTCCTATCAGTAAATCTGACCCTTTCGAAGCGTTGCCATTGGTGATATCGGTGCTGTCCAGTGCCTGTTGTAAAGTTTTCGTGAGTTCAGAAAGTACGGCACAAATTCCAACAGTCCAGGTGATGAGCACTGACAATTCATATCTCAAAGTGCTACACTGGATCTAGCATGCCAATCAGCATAGGGAGCACGAGTCAGCTCAAGATATATTGCACAACTGTCAATGATATTTCTTGTTTTAACGCAAATATGCATGTGGTTCAACGTTCACTATTCAGCGATGCAGAATTATTGGTGGTTTCCGGTGGTAAGAGCAAGACATGCGGGAATCACACCTTTTTCCCGTTGATGAAAGTTTCCAAGACAGAAGTTTTTTGGTCATCTAGAGAGTCCTTCAACCCCTCGAGCTGCTCGGTCAGGCTGCAAAATCAGCTTCTGTTACTCCACAACCTTCGACTTAGAGGTAGTTACCATCCTAAATCTAATTTCGATGGTACCAGCAGATACGGTTGGAGAGGTCAAGTTCCCATCGTGAAAGTGTACCCCGAACAGCTATCGCAAAGTGCAAGTAATTAACAATGTTGATACCCCACAGCAGCTGCATTATTATTAGTATCTCAATAGCTTGAGATAGTACAATAGGTAGGTACTAAAATGATATCGACGTGCTTGGTAATTCGGAAACTTCTATACTGGGAGACCACGTCATTCTATCTCGGGTTACGAGCCAAATCAGAAGACAAACCTTCCAGCGTTGAAAAAGTCCTTCAATTCACTGTAAAAGATCTGAAGTTGCTCCACGAAATCGCGACTGTATTCCCCAGTATTTTTGCTCACTCGCGCAAGCATCGCCTCTGTCGCTACAAGGTCCTCAGGTCCCGCATTGCGATGGAGCTTGTTTTGTATGGTGTGTTTGATCTCTTGCTGCATAGGCAAAGCAGATGTGAGATGCTTCTTCAAATACTTTTTACAATCATACTGCTGCTGTCACGATTCCCTCGTAATTTGAACCTTACTGCCACAAAGTTTTATCTATCTTCAAGAATCCTCTGCATGGGTGAGAATACTTATCACAAGGAGATAAGCATATGATACATTGGGTTGGGGTACATGTTCAAGACCTTGCTGGTTACTTGTCAATAATCACCATGGGGACACAGGCTGCTTAGGACTGAACCAACCTTCAGATCATGAGGGATGTCATTCCGATGAGCAATGTCTCGGATTCGAGTTAACGGAACAGAGGCCGTGAATTCGGCCTTGAACGCCGGCAAACTTGGGTGGATTTTCCTCACGACTAGAGATTCCTGCAAAAGTTCAAGTCCGCTCTGGTGAGAAACAAATACAGCAAAGACAAGGTACTCTTATTGTCATCTCCCCTTGCAATGCAAGCGAATGCCCCAATATTCAAAGCCCTGAGGGCAAATAACGTCCCATGTCTATTTTCCGTAGCCGCTTTTGTAATTTCGCAACCTAGAATGTAAATATGTGGTTGTTGTAAACAGCCAAACCTGTGGTGAGAGTTCTTTGGCAGAAGTAATTCTCTCTATTTCTCTAAAAATTTGTCGTGAGATTTCCGCGTGCTTGTTGGGACGGTAATGACCACCATCTTCGTAGCAGCGGATTTGACCTGTATTTATCCACTACCGTAACCAAAACCAGCACATAGATTGTTCAGTACATTATTTGTACAATAAATACATGTTAAACACGGCCTAGGGCAGAAACTGTAAACATGCAATACGTGCGACCAATGTGATTGGATCGTGATTAGATAATTGGGAAATGGGAGCAGAAGCCGTGAGCTAGATATTGTGGACTGAACCGGCATCAGAAACTTTAACTGACCTTCAGGTAGACGGATGCGTTAATCAGAGATTCCAGTCTTTCGGTCTTGCCCAAATCTCCAGTCACAAGAGCTCTGACAACTTCCAACTGCAGGAAATAGATCAGTCAATCTACTGATAACTGCTTTCACAAATCTTCACGCCGCCATGGTCGGATCCGGTAGTTTGTGCTGGATAAACGGGCCAGTGAGGCATATAGTCGTAGTAAGACGTAAGACGTGTTGTTACACTATGTTTTACATGACAGATCGTATACACCATGGAACTCCAATTGGAATTCAATCAAGTACTTTCCAATTGCACAATACCCCACAAATCCTCAATTGAAAAGACAGATAATATGTTACCTTACGCCACCAGTTAGCAGAGTTTTTGTCACCCTCAACTATATGCTTGGCGGGTCCATCTAAACCAGTGGTATCCCACTTTCCGGACTTCTCACGGGAATGTTCATTCGATCTCATGAAATTGATTTCTCTTCCTTGCCACTCTTTCACGAAAGAGCTCGCCACTTCCGCTGCAGTCTCTTTCTTGACTGACCCATTCTTCTGACCCCCATCAGAAGATTCTTCCGTCTGCTCGTCAAGCTTGGATGGTGTAGCTGAACCATTGCTCCCAGCAAACTGAACTTCTTCTCCGGTACTATCCCAGTGAGTAACAACCTCGTAGGAACCCTCATCATTAGGGACTTCTATCGTTCGATTTGGACCATTCTCCCAAATCAAGTTCCCATCCCCTGCTACGATGATGTATTTATATTCAATCTTCTCACCGGGATTGGCCTCAAGGTTGGCCACCCAACCGGAGTCAGTCCAGGTCATGCCAACCCTGTTCTGCCATGATCCCACGCATTCTGCTGATCCTAGCAAGGCATGATGTTCACCAAATTGAACTTGATGGTCCAGCTTCAGGGTCACTTTCACTTTAGTCTGAGTCTCACACCTTACATTGTTGTGTGTTTTCCTGCAACATCCAAGATCCTCTTAATCATCAATATAACAGACAAGTCATCATACTCCGAAGATTGCACGGTGCATTATACCATTTTTTGTGTGAAACCAAGCTAGGTCTTTAAGCGCTGTTAAAAGAGCTAGTCAGATTCATAACGTCAAGTGCTTCATAAGCCGAAATAACAACAGTCCAGCAGTATTTGAGCTCACATGATCTCAGCTTTTGATTCCGACAAGCTAAAAGCTTATAGTCTCATGACCTGATGTTGACCTTTAGTAGCAACGAGTTACAATAATTCAAGCACCAAACTCGCCAATGCTCTCCAACATATAACATTCAATGACATTTTATTTCTTCCCTTTGACACATACTATTTGCCAGTTCCTGGCTATCAGAATGCTCCAATAGTGAACTCTGATCGTCTGATAAGCAGGGAATTGGCCTGATCACAGAATTCGCTAGGTCGAAAGAGCTGTAAACTAAACCCAATAAAATTCAGCACATACACAGGCACAACCCAAACCGAAGAAACACACTGCTACCTACTCGTGCAGAAGTAAGCAAACAACACACCTCTCCGTGACCATGGAGCTGCTTGCTCGCGGAGCGCCAGCAAGCTTCACAGGCGACGAAAGCCTCAAACCTTCAAACCTGTTAAAGATTTCACGGTTCTTCAAAATCACTCTCTCGCCCCGACCCCTCCTACTGCTTCTACTACCTACGGAATTTTTTACGACCACACCTCCTCCGAGCAACTTGGTTCCCGAACATTTGGCGCATTGTACCAAATTCTGCGCTACCACCATAGCCTCCATACTCGTCCCCACTCAAAATTCGAAATCTCGTTCGTTCAGACAAATTTCAGAAAAACTACAGAGATGGTGGGGAGGGAGAAGAATAGAAATCGGTGGAGGAATCGTTCGGTGTTTCCTTGTACAACCTTTTGCTCCAAGGCTTTATTTCTATCCCTCCACTGGAAAAGATGGATGGACGAGAGGGACACGAGAGATAGAGAAGGACAAGGACAGCGGGCCAGGGAACGAGCGATCGGTGGTACAGAGGTCTTTAAGTTAAGAAGCCCCGTTAAGCCTCTTAATCACCTGTCAAGCTCCATTTTACACCACCTTCACCTCAACCCCCTGGTAAATACTCGTCGAAAACGCTTGTTTATAACCCTTGCTCAATCCCGAGTTACTGACTCACTCCCCGCTAATGATCTGATTAGTGGAGCACTGAGAGAGTACTCCCCTTTACTCGATAGTGGGCCTACCTGCTCATCGCGGGGATGCTGTCTTCCACTCACGTGATTCAACGTGTCTGTAGAGAATCTGGAGTGGCCTCAGAAGCCACCACCTGTCATTGAGTTGCCACGTGTGCTGAGCACAGCATGGCGGCCCGTTCCGATATTTCGTACTCATTGGAGAACTGCGGGGAGACCCACCAATTTGCAGCTTGGAGTTCTTCACCACTCACCGATACGAAAGTCGTAGAAGCGAATCCAGGCATGTCTGTGGATTCGGCGGTCGATGCTTTCCGACCTGCAATGCGTGAATTATGTTTGTGTACGTCCACCTACTGAGAGAATCAATCAAACACGAGCGCAATAGCAAGCTACGCTGCTGCTCCAGTGGGATGTATGCTCTGTCCATAGGAGAATGGGAGGTGAGCGCTTGCATGACCTCACATGCAGTTGTGCCGAAGTGCGGATTCCTGTCTGTCGGATCTCACTCTTTCCAGTTTTCTCTTTGAAGAATGATCTGATTAGTAGGCAACTCGTAAATCAACGAGGAGGAGGAGGGAAAGGGAGGAGGAGGAGAGGAGAGGGAAAGGGAGAGTGAATGATCTGATTAGTAGGCAACTCGTAAATCAACAAGGAGGAGGAGGGAGCGGGAGGAAGAAAGGAGAGGAGGAAGAAAGGAGAGGGAAAGGGAGAGTGAGAAGGGAGTCAAGGATATGGTAGAGTTTAAGAGAGTTTATTTGCATACTTCACAAGAATGAATAATCAATTTTATTCACTTTTCAATTTGGCTCTATTGTTAACTCGATTGAACATTGTGGAGAATTGAGTAGAAAGCTGAGTACTTTTAGGTTTTTTGGGGTTTTTTTAGGGTTTACATGGACTACTTCAGTTTATGAATGATGGATCTAGAATTTTTATTTCTAAAATCTTGGGTTTCATGATTGAGTTTCATGATTGAGTTTTCATGATTTTTGAGATGAAAATTGAAAAGAATTAGAATTTATAGTTTTTAGGGTTGGATAGATTATATTTTCCCATGTGAGTTGAGATGTGAAAGGTCGTGGTTTTGTAAATATAGGGAGATCCGGAGAGGAGCATCATGTGCTACTATTGTTATTCTTGTGCTAGTCATGGTTACACTTCCCATGTGTGATCACCTAGAGCGACTCAGGGGATACACCATGCCTAGTGTGTTATCAAAGTTTTATCTTGCAAAGTGTAAAGACCCATGTGAGAAGGATACACAAGGACTATGATTGGACCATTTGGGATACTCATGTGAGGTGAACGACCACATCGACAGCGGTGACACTTAGTATTATGCACGCTACCCTATCCCTTTGTTGACCATCCCAAGGATACCAATCAAGTCATGGAAGTGGTTAGTATCTCATACGGGTTGTATTTTGGGGTTATTTGAGACTAGTTTTCATGTGCACATCTATTCTACAGCTCCATGATGAGATTAGATAGGCTATTCACCTATCAATTTATTATTTGGCATGTGATCCCTTGGACGAGTTAGCATGGTTCTTATTCCTCTCACTCCCTCAATGGTACCTTCATTATACTAGAGGGGGACATGCGGAGCATAGAGAGGTGGTTGCTAGATTTTTTCGTTTTCAAGCGGGAGATGGGTTGCTTTACAACAGAAGTTTGTTAGGACTGGACGTTTTAGGAGACATGTTCCACCATAGGATACCATAAAGTCCACTCAATTACGACGGTGTAGGACCTTGGGTGAGGCAAGAGAGTTTAGTAGAGTAGGAAGAGCTCTACGCCCTTTGTCTATGGCTAGTCCCACTGATGAGACTATCTCTTCCCTCTGCTCACTACATCCTATGGCAAGAGAGGGAGTACTATTAGGGATCTTAGATTATCAGCCTGAGTAGCTTTTATGTCTTGAGAGGTTGCTTTTTGCCCAAGTGTTGTGCACCGTTGTAATACCAAGAGCTAGTCATATGATCTAGACATGAAATTTGCTTGGTAACATCTGGAATGATGTTATACATGATGGTCAAAATAGATCAGATAAAAGTATCACCAAAAGGGTATTTCTACTAATAGGGTAGAAAACCAAAATAGATTTGAAAACCTTTGAACCAATAGCTAGACATATGATTTGAAGGTGAGAATTGGGTTGGTGACATCTTGAAGGATGTTACACATGATGGACTAAATAAATCAGAAAAAGGTATCACCAAAAGGGGACTTCTACTAATAGAGTTGGAACCGAAATATGCCTAAAATCTTTGAAGGCAATTTTGAAGGCCTAAACGGATGAATTAGGCCTCAAAAATATGCACAATCCCCCCCCCCTCCCCCACTTTTCCCTCCCACAACGGAGGAAAGGCTGGCCTTCCTTCCCTCTCTCTGCTTTGTCTTGTCGAGAGCTTTCCAACGGTACCTCACCCACGTGATTTTGAGATTCCTACAGGAAGATTCCCTAAAAGATTCCCTCTATTCAAAGCTTGTTTGACCAACCAGATAGGACCAGGACCAACATGTCACCCATCCAAGTAAGTAATCCACGGGTGAAGCTTGCTGACATGTCACCTATCTATGTACCTAATCCTATGGTGGAGCTTCATTGGAGGAGATCCGCTTTGCCTATATAATAAAGAGAAGGTGCTCCTTTGGGGCATCGGAGTTTGAGTGTGAAAGTGTGTGTTTCTCATGGTGTGTTTCTCTTCAGGTCTCCTATCCTCGGAGTATTACAACCGCCCTCACCTTTCCTCAAGAGGCTTGTCAAAGATGGTATATGAGCATCTTAGAGATTACTTTTAGGCATATGATCCTTCTAGTGGATTTACCAAGTTGCTTCAAGTGGTTGTAGCAATAGCAAAAGGAGATATTCCTTTGTCAATTAGTCGAGTGTTAGGGGTTAGTCAACTTCTCATGATAGAGAAGGGCATAAAGGGCATTACATCAATTGTTATTAGAGAGATTTCTTTTGCACTTGGTTAGCTATACCATTGTCCTTAAGCATTGATCTCACTTCTGAGAGCACTTCAATTCATATTTGTTTGGAAGAGCTACACTTGGAGATTGCAAGGCTATTTCCTTAGGCATCAGGGCACTCCTAGATATCCATTTGGAGTGGGTTGTCTTAAAGGTGAATGCTGAGAATTCTTTTAATAGTGTCTCTCGAGCATCCATCTTTAGAGAGCTTAGGGAGGCCAATGGATCCTTGGCAAATTTCATTCCCTTTGTGTGGTTGATCTATGGAACTCATACTTCCCTTTACTACCAACATGGGAAGGCTTGCCTTCTCCTTCCACCGCTTGTCTTGTTGAGAGCTTTCCAATGATACCTCACCCTTGTGATTTTGAGCTTCCTTTAGGAATATTCTTTCCAATCAAGCTTGTTTGACCAACTAGATAAGACAAAAATAGACATCTCATCCATCCATGTAACTAATCCAAGGGTGGAGCTTGCTAACATGTCACTAATCCATGTATCTGATCCAAGGATGGAGCTTCCTGTGAGTGAATCCTCGTTGTTATATAATAAGGACAAGATGCTCCTTTGGGACATCAAGGTATTGAGTGTGAAGCTTGTGTTTCTTCTCTTGTGTTTCTCTTAAAGATTCTCCTATCCTCAAAAAATTACAATGGTATTAGAGCTTGGGTTCCAATCCAAGAGAGTGGATCCCCCTCTTGGAGGAACCTAGGCTATTGAGATTGAGTAAATTTAAGGGGAGAAACCATAGTGCAATCAATAGATTAGGAATGTTTTAGAGAAAAGATGGGATGGAGGCTCTTGGAGGATAATTTCCTACACCTTGCTTTCCATTCTTGAATCAATTCCATATCAAGATTATGTACTTACAATATGAGCAAGTGAGAGGATATCTTGTTTATCATGTCAGGATAGAATTCATGGATACAGTAATGAATTCACAAAACCTGGTGATTCTATCTATGATGATACACAAGAGAGTGGGATTTGATAATCTATATTCTATTATGATGTAATGGATATGAATATACCCAATTCTCTCCTTTTCAACATTCAAGTAGAAATTCATTATGTGGTTAGGCCAAAAGTGATGTTTAGGGATTTTATAGTCCATAATTTTGATGAGGAATATTATCAACAAGTGATAGTCTCTAAAGTCCCAATGGTAGTCCCAATAGTCCATACCTCCTTCCGAGTGATCATATTAGCTATCTATTGAAGTATGAAGTAATGATTGAGTGTTTGCTGCATGTAAGAATCATGGATCCATAATTGTAGGATCTGATGCAAAGAATACAAGGGATATTGAATGAGTTTTGAGAGATCAAGATGACCATGGAGGCACTGCAAAGTCAAGTACATACCTTTAGGAACAATCAAGCAATGCAAGAAGGAGAACCTTCCTAAAACCCAATACCAATGGCTAAAGTACCTAGAGAGTCACTCATGCCAATGACATTGACCCTGGTCAACAATGAAACCACATTGTTACTATGGTTGAAGAAGACATGCAACATCAAGCCTTACAAGGGACAACATTCCATGGAAGTAGTGGAAAACTAGAGTTCAAGAATGAATCAATACTTTTGATTATTTACAACTAAGATCACCGATCATTCTCTATGCATGTTTGCATGTAGGTACTTGACTGATATAGCACTCACATGGTATGATGCTTAAGAAAAATCAATATTGGTAGAAGGAAGAGAGATCACTTGGACAAAAATGTAGGAATGATTGCTAAAGAAGTTTCAATCCATTGATTCTATGTAGATGGTTTGAACCCAACGATGGGGGTTGAAGCAAAAGAATAGTGTACAAGAGTATACGGGGGCATTTCTTTATCTATAGGTAACAATAACCAATATGAGTCCTATAGAAGCTCTAGATAATTTCAAACAAGGGTTAAAAGAGCAAATTTTCCACGAAGTAATGGTACAAAACCCTTGCATTGTTTTTTTAAGCCATTGCTTGCATTTAGAGAATAGCAAGGGTGCTTAAAAGAGATGAAGGGGTGGTCTTGACTTAACATTATCAAGCTAAAACACCACAGTTTGGTGGACAAGTTCTTATGGAATTGTGCAACATTTGGTTTTGAGATTGAGGAGCACAACCGCTCCAAGGATAATCGGGACGGGTTGAAGAAAAGAGAGATGGAGTCCTAAAAGAAGAAGGCACTCAAGCAAAATAACATTGTTACAATCACGGCTGAGTTAGGCACATAGCCATCAATTGTTGAACTCATCTTCCTAGAGGTCCTTGGTCTCCATACAAGCAATCTTTGAACAATATAGAGAGACAAATTGAAGAGAAGGATGCAAAAATCACATTGGAAACAAAGGTTGCTAGTCAATGTACCTCACGGCCTTATTGGCTCAATAGAGAAGAGAAAAAAGTTGAGGAGGAAGAGGATGAGTGTGCAAAGGTTGAAGAAGATAAAATCACAAGTGATTTTTGTGAATGGAGTACTAAAAGACAATTAAATGAAAGTATTGATAAACCTTAGAGCAATAGAGAAATTTTTGTCTTGCTCTATTGCAATAAGGTTGGGGATGGACCTAAAGAAGGATGAGAATGAAGAAGTAGAGTTACCTAATGGTCAAACAAAGAGGATTAAGTCATTGCCTAGAAATTTAGCACTCTCTATAAGAGAGTAGCAAAAAGAGACTGAATGGCGAGTGATACAATTAGTTTGTTATAATGCAATCTTAAGCATGCCATGGATGGAGCACTACAATTTCATGGTTGATTGGAAAAAGAAAGTCGTAAGAACTCACCAATGGAATATCATTAGAGATAAAAAAGATCACATAGGCAAGAATTGCCTTTTTATATTATAGGGATAATAACTATCTGTAAGATAGATAGATGTTTCATGGTGTAAAAGATCAAGACCAAGGAGAGAAATAAGACAATGGAAGATCACATTGGGACACTTGAGTGTGTGGGAAACTCCAAATGGCTAGCATGAGCTTTGGCTTTGGTATTTATAGGGAGCATACAAGGCTCTTGAGAAGCTTCTCAAAAAGTTACTTTGAATCACTTTCTTGGAATGCAAGCCAAGTTAACCGTGAAGCTTCTCAAGAAGCTTCTTTCTCAAAGTTGTCTACTTGGCATGCAAGCTAAGCTAGTTAGAAGCTTCTAGAAACTTCCTTCTAGAAGCTACCTACTTGGGATGTAAGCTAAGCTAGTCGGGAAACTTCCCAAGAAGCTTCCTCTTAGAAGTTACCACTTGGTATGCATGTTACCTCATACTTAGGAGGGGTACCAAGTAGCTTCCTAGATACTTCTAGAATATTCTAGGCTAATTTGGCCTAATTGCTACTTTGTTAGCCTTGACTAATTTTGTTGCTAAACTCCATATTGTTACATATTCCCCCACTGCTAGTTGCTGATGTCTTTCTTGCCATTGAAGCTTCAAACCCTCGGATGGTAGTTTGTGCATTTGTCACGCCATTTGTAGTTCCACATCTAGATGCCCGGACACTGGAGTTCTAGTGATAGTAGTTAGAGTTATTTCAATAGTTTCTTAGGGACTACTTTCTGACGGTCAGATTTTGTGTTTAGGGTACTGACTTCACGGTGGGGCCCACCGTCACTTTACATCGTTTGCACCATCAAGTGTGCCGTCAGCGGGACCATTAGGGTTTCAGTGCTAGCTCGAGTCCAAGGGGGTATAGTTTTGAAGTGAGCTCTAGAGAGCTCACTTTGCTGATGTTGAGCCTTCAAGTTCCTAGCTATGGTGGACAGAGGCCGGCGAGCATCACCTGGATTCTCTATGCTTGAGTGGGTGTGGCTTGACTGTAATCAGTGCACAGTTGTTGGCAATATAGAGAGTGACAGATCAAGTACTGATCTAAGTTGAGTTGAATTGAGAGTGTTAAGCAATATGATTATTGTGGCACTTTAGAGTCTATGTATGACTTATGTGTGAGTCGTGCTTCTATAGTGTATATTGACAGCGATGTATGTTGTGTAGCAATGTATATACACACGATGCATTCTATAGATGAGAAAGAGGTCCTAAGTGGCATCATGAAGGGGATACACTTTCTAAAGGAATATTCTAAATACTCTATATGTTGTCAATGGCCCCATTGAGTGTGGCAACATGCAAGGATACAATCAACTTCATACTCTTCATGATCATTGATAGAGATTGGAGGAGGAGGCAGAGGTTGGACATAAGAGGAAAAAGAAGATGGATTAAGAATAAAGAGTTTCAACTTAGAAATATGAAAGATAGAGTGGATACGCATATGACAAGGCAAAGTAGGTCAATAAGGAATAGGAGAAATGATTTGGGTGAGATCAAAGGGTCCTATCCAATTAGAAGCAAGTTTTCAAACTTAGGTATCAAGTGGGAGGGGTAAGTTACTAGACAAGAACATGACTTTATCACCAACTTGAAAGGTGAGATCACAATGATGGTGGTTTGCATTTTTTTTGATGATTTTGAGCAACAAGGAGATGAGATTTGGCTTGTTGGAGGGATTGGGATATGGTAGTCAAGAAGGTGGAAGTATGAGGAACATGAGATTGAGGAGGAGCAAGAAGAGATTTTGGAACAAGTGGATCTTGGCCAAAATTGAGGAAGAAAGGAGAATCCGATGCTTGTCTGTTTACAATTATTATATGCAAACTCCACAATTGTAAGACATTCATCCCAACTGATATGATGGATGTTGACAAAAGTACAAAGCATATCCTCCAAGGTGCAATTTGCACATTTAGTTTGTCCATCAATTGAGGATGATAGGCTATGGACAAAGCAAGCTTACCAAGTATCTAGAATAGTGCTTGCCAAAATTTTCTAGTGAATCCAAGATCACAGTTGGAGATGAGTACACAAAGCATCCCATGATGTTTGAAGATAATGTCAAAGTAGATTTGTGCCAATGTTGGAGCATCCATGGTATCAAAGGTTGGTGCCAAATGGATTTGTTTACTAAACTTATCCACAAACACCACTATCACTATGTGACCTTGCTTTGTCTTGGGCAAGGATATGATGAGATCTAAGCTCATGTGTTCTCATTGATGGAATAGGGAGTGGTTGAAGGAGTCCACTCAATTTTTGGTTGGTGGCCTTGTTACATTAACAACTCTCACACGGTTGGAAAAACTTTCAAACATCTTGTGCCATGTTGGGCTACCACCATTGGCACTCAAGGGTATCTAAGGTCTTGTCCACACCCATGTGACCAATGATTGGTAAGTCATGGGCTTCTTGGAGGTGCACAAGTTGGAGCTCACTCTTGGCTAGAACATATATCCGATCCTCATAGAATAGAAGGTCTTCCTTAAGAGAGAAGGTGTTGTACTCCTTTTCACATATTGCAAGACAACCTTGTACCATCTGAAAGAAGAGATCTTGTTGTAGAGCTATCCTAAAATCAATTTGGACCTTGGAGTCAATTGACACCATCATAATTGCCATTGTGATGAGAGGAAGAGACTTCAAATCAAGTCATCATGATAGAGCATCAAGGATGACATGGAACTAATTGGGTTTGTACTCAAATTTGATGTCAAATAATTGGAGTTGCTCCTCCTATCAATGATGTTGACTCTTCATGTGTTCCAAATGTAATTTCTCCAACAAGAGTTTGTGATTGGTTTGCATGATCACCTATTTTCCCAAGAGATAATGCCTCCAGACCTTGGTGGCATAAACTATTGCTAGTTGTTCCCAATCTTGTACAATGTAATTCCTTTTTGTGGTGTCTAATCAAGGAGATACAAAGGAAATGGGATGTAACCCATCTAGGAATTCTTAATATGACACAACTCTAATGGTAAAGTTAGAAGCATCAAAGTCAACCACACAAGGTAGTTGAGGGTCATATGCTTGAGAATGGGTCTTGAAGACACCATGTGTTTCAGCTTTTGGAATGTTTCTTCATACTTGGTGGTCCATTGAAAGCTTGAGTTTTTCCCCAAGAGGTCAGTCAATGGTGCTACCACATGCGTATAATAGTGGATGAACCATCGGTAAAAACTTACTAATACATTAAATGATTGCACTTTTGTGGTATCCTTTGGAGTAGGCCAATCAATTATGGCCTTGATTTTTTCCTCTTTCATCTTGATCCCTTCTAATGAGATCTTATGACCCAAGAAGGTAACTTCCTTCTACCAAAAGGCACACTTTGACTTGTTGTAATAGAACTTCCATTGACAAAGTCGCCTTAGGACTTCTTGCACATGATTTGTGTGTTCTACCTCCATCTTGCTATAGATTAAAATATCACCCAAGAACACCACCATGTCTCAATCCAATACTCTATCCAACACTTGATGCATCTGATCCATGAAGACTACTAGAGCATTAGTGAGCCTAAAACCTAAAAGGTAGAACTCTCCATTCAAAATGGCCATACCTTGTGCAAAAGGTAATCTTTTGCACATCCTCTTTATCAATGGAGATTTGCTAATAGCCATTGCAAAGTTTCAACTTGGAGAAGTATTGTGCTCCATTCAATTGATCAAGCAAGTAATCAATTTGAGGCAAGGGATATATATTCTTCATTGTTAGTTTATTGAGCCTACGGTAATCAATATAGAAACAAACTCCTCCATCTTTCTTCAGAATGAATAGTACTAGTACTCCCCAAGGAGATGTACTATGTTGTATGAAATCCTTGTCCAATAATGCCATAAGTCTATTTGCAACTCCTCAAACTCCTTTGGTGAGAGCCGATTGATTGATCTACTCAATAGAGTACTCATTGGCAATAACTTAATCTTGAAAGGCATACAATAATCAAAGGGTAACCCTTTGGCAGATCATCTGGAAACACATACGCAAACCCTTAAACTATTTAATCAACCATTGCTTGATGTGGCTCTTGATTCTCCTCAGATTCTCCTTTTGCAATAGGTTTGATCTACATCATGAAAACAAAATTATCTTCCTCCAAAGCTTGCTCTATAGTTGCTTCACTAACAAACTTCCAATCTAGGGATTTATCTTCCTTCAAAGCTTACTCTATGGTTATTTTCGTAACAAACTTTCTATCTTGCAACTTATCTTCCTTCAAAGCTTGCTCTATGGTATTTTTCTTAATAAACTTCCTATCTTGGGATCTATCTTCTTCAAAGTTTGCTTTATGGCTGCTTTCTTGATAAACTTCTCATCTTTGGGACTTACTATTCTTATGTGTCTTACTCAAAAGTGATAGATAACCTAATAAAAAATTCCTACCTTGGTGTTATACTTGAATTTATCATCAAGTCCAATCAAATTAAACCTTATGACGTTCAAGCCAAGGCAAATGCCAAATGCCATCATAGTGTAGAGGTGCCACTACAAACCTCATACACTCCAAATAATCATTCCCAATCTTGAATGTAACAAGAGGTGAGGTACAAAATGCAAAACTCTTTCTACCATCCGCCATCATCAATCTGCTTCCAATTATTGGCTTGATAGAAATATGTAATTCCTTTGCTAATTGCATGGACATGCAATTTTCTAAACTTCCAAAATCAACCAAAATCTTACAATCACAATCAGATATCATACCTTGCAAGTGAAGTAAACTTATATTGGTCGAGACTTTGATCTCATTGGAACTAATCAAGTTCCCATTAGGTGGCTCAAAATATCCTATTAGGATTCTTCATTTCCTTGATCATTCTGCTTGATAAATTCCATCTCTGCAACTTATTAAGGTCATCCATTCTTGAGTGGATATTTAGCAATGCAATATCCAATTTGGTGATAATAAAAAAACCCTCATTTTTTCATAATTCTTCTCTATCTATGGTGCCAAGTGGTCTTCGTTGAATGGCATCAATCTCCATTGGTGTCGGCTCCTCCACTTGCGTGTAATGTATTGGTAGGTTTTATGGAGGTTGAAGTTGAGACCAAGTTTGTGCAACCAAGGAATCAAAGCATTTGGCCAACCGCATGGCTTCCTCCAAGTGTTGTGGCTCTTGCATAATTACCTCTAATTTGGTTTGTGACTTCAGTCCCTCACATATTGATCTAGAGCTTCACCTTGTAGTATATCTGGAATTTGCATGATGGTGTTCTGGAATTACGTGATGTAACCTCTTTATAGAGCCAATCTACTTCAACTCTACCGAACTATCTCTTATAGCTCATGTGGCATTTATAGCTTAGAATCGATCAATTATTGCACTCTTGAATTTTGCCCAAGTTAAGATTGGTGCAACAAATTAGCATTCAATTTTCTCTACTCGGAATCACTACTATAGCATTGCTACTTTATCCAATTGGCTAGAAGCCAAGAGAATTTATTTCCATTCATCTTGAAGATTGGTAGCTTCAAAATAATATTTGCAATCAAATATAAAATTTTCCCCTGCACCCGAAAGATTCTTGCAATCAAGTACCTTGGGTTTTAGAAATTGGATTAAGTTTTCTCCTTCTTGAATTAGTGCTCTTTCTATGTGCTCTTGTTGTTGATCATCTTGGTCATCCAATAATCAAGTGAGGTGTTTAATTTGTTGTTTTACATCAATGATAACCTCAAGCATTGTTGCCATGGCTACTACTCTATCAAGCTACTCCTAATTTATCTAATTTATTAACACATAAATATAACATGTCCACCGTTCTCCATAAATTCCGTCCATCCTATTCTTGCTCTAATATCAATATAAAAGATCAACACCAAGGAGAGAAATAGGAGAATAGAAGACCACATTATGACACTTGAGTGTATGAAAACTCCAAATGCCTAGCATGAGCTTTGGCTTTGGTATTTATAGGGAGCATTCAAGGCTCTTGAGAAGCTTCTCAAGAAGCTTCTTTTTAGAAGTTGTGTAATTGGCATGCAAGCTAAGCTAGTTGGAAGCTTCTAGAAGCTTCTTTCTAGAAGTTACCTTCTTGGGATGCAACCTAAGCTAATTGAGAAACTTTCCAAGAAGCTTCCTCCTAGAAGTTATTATGTTATATGCGCATTATCCCATACTTGGAAGGGTACCAAGTAGCTTCTTATATACTTCTAGAATATTCTAGGCTAATTTCGCCCATTTGCTATTTTGTTAACCTTGATTAACTTTGTCTTTAAACTTCATATTGTTACATATGGTCTTAATAAGAGAAGTCTAGAGTGCACAACTTGATGGATAAATTTTTGAGAAATTAAAAGATGTGATCAATGAGTTCAAGTTGTCTTCTCAAATGACCTACCCTCAAGATTACCACCAAAAAGGAGAGTAGATCATAAAATTGAGATACTTCTTGGGAAGACACCTCCTTGTATGGCCTCATATCAACTATCACCTCATGAGATGGAGGAGTGTAAGGTTCAAATCAATGATATATTGTAGAAAGGGTTTATCCAACCAAGAGTATCACCATATGGGCTCCTATCTTGTTTGTGAAGAAGAAAGATAATACAATGTGCTTGTGCATTGACTACCAAGGCCTAAATCCACAAATGGTGAAGAAAACATATTCCTTACCCGCATGGATGACCTATTTGATCAACTCAATGGGGCAAAACATTTCACCAAACTTGATCTATGGAGTGATTAGAACCAAATCAAGATTGCAAAAGGAGACATACATAAAATAACTTTTTGAACAAGGTATGGTCACCTTGAGTACCTTGTGATGCAATTTGGCCTCACTAACATACCAACTACTTTTATGAGTTTGATGAATGATATATTTTTTCTATACTTGGATACATTTATTATCATTTTCCTAGAATGACATTTAGTCTATAGCAAGATGATGATTGAGCGCAAGCAACATCTACGAGAAGTCCTCCAAATTCTAATATAAAATCAATTTGCAAGTTTTGCAAGTCTGAAGTAGACTACTTGGGGCATAAAGTAAATGTATAAGGTATCCAAGCATTAACAAATAAAATAAAGGTCAAAAATTAGAAATTGTGTGCTCCAAAATATCAGACTCAACTCAAGAGTTTCTTGGGATTGATGGGGTTCTATTGTCAACTTTTCAAGGACTTCTCCAAGGTCACACAACCTTTAATGACACTACTTGGCAAGGAGAAGAAGTGGATATGAGGAACTACACAAGAATTGACCTTTAAGGAATTGAAAGATACAACACTACATGCACCAATCTTGAAATAGTATGACCCAAAACGTCCAATCAAGTTGGTTATAGATACATCAAGTGTAGCAGTAGGAGAAATCCTATAACAAGAGTGGCATGATGTAATCTTTTGAGGGTAGGAGACTTTAAGAGAAACACAAAAGAAGAAACACAAAACTTCACACTCAATAATCTGATGCCCTAAAGGAGCACCTTGACTATATTATATAGCAAAAAGGATACCCTTAAAGGAAGCTCTACCGTTGGATCAGATACATGGATAGGTGATATGTCAAGGAGCTCTATTGTTAGATTAGTTGTATGCATGGGTGACATATAGGTTCTAATCTTATCTGGTTGGTCAAACTATCTTTGACCAAAAGGAATCTTGTAGGAATCTCAAAATCACATGGGTGAGGTATTGTTGGCTCTCAACAAAGCAAATCAGTTGGTCCTTTTGGGATTAAATGTGTATATTTTTTAGGTCTAATTCATCTGTTTAGGCTTCCAAAATTGGCTCCAAAGTTTTTAAGCTATTTTTGACTCTTGCCCTATTAGTAGAAGTATTCTTTTGGTGACACCTCTATTTGATCTATCTAACCCATCATACATAAGATCCTTCAAAATGTCACCAAGCCAATTTTCAACTCTAGATAATACATCTAGCTATTGGTATTACACATGACAGATGGCACACAATTGCATATTTTTCTCATAAGTTGTCAATTGTAGAATGTAACTATCACACCACCAAATGAGAAGAGTTGGCCATTGTCCTTAAAACCAAGCATTGGAAGCAATATCTTGGTGAGACAACATTTGTAGTAGATATAGACCACAAACCTCTAGCCTACCTCAAGACACAAAAAGATGTATCTCGTCAATAGATTTGATGGGCAGATAAAGACAATGGTTCAACATGACAATCATATATGTGGAAGGGAAGAAGCAACTTGCAGTGCATTCACACAAATTTCTATGGCAAACAATCTGGTGGTCAAGAATCTGGTAGAGGTCAAGATGAACCCAGAATTCTAGCTAAGGATTCTTGTTGTTACAAAAATTGACCCATAGATTGTAAGAGCTTGTTCATCCAAAGGCATCACCAATATGCAAGGACTCACCTTTCATGATGGCAAGTTATAGATCGTGGATGACATAACAACTACCATTTTAACAAAATGTCCTGATTCTATCATTGTAGGTCATGTTGGAGTGGACAAGACCTTAGATGCAATCAAACTCCATTATCATTGGCCCAAGATGAGCAATGATGTGATGGAATACATTTGAAGTTGCCTACTCTATCAACAAAATAAAGCTTCTAATCAAGCACTCGTAGGACTCTTTCAACTCATCCCTATTCCTGCAAAACATTAGGAACAAGTAAGCACGGATCTGGTTTGTGAACTGCCCAAGACCACCTCAAGGTTTGACTCCATTGTAGTCTTTGTTGATCGATTCAACAAAATGATTCATGTGCATCCTACCACCAATGATGTGATTGCTCAATAATTAGCTCGATTGTACTTAGATGTAATTTTTTCTCACCATGGCATGTCTTGAGTGCTCATCACCAATAGAGGTACTCAATTCACTAGTTTGTTTTGGAGAGCACTCTTTGGCATCTTCAAAACCAAATTGGCCATGTTTTATGGCTTACCATCCACAGACCAATGGAAAAATAAAGCGGGCTAATTGCACTATTGAGGATATGCTTAGGGGCTTCACCTTAGATGAGCAAGAGAGGTGGGATTGTGAGCCAGCTTGTCTCTCAATCAGAATGAACCTCTAATGGCTATTATAGTAGCGCATCATGGACTAAGAAGGCAAAGAACACCAACAACGCCAACTCCATCATTCTCCTCCAAGGCTAACACTCCAAAACTCAAACCATTGCTCACTAGAGAACTCAACAAGAGAGAGATAGTTGCAAATGAAATGATGATGAGTACCTCCTCATCCCTAGTTTTTATACTTGTGAAATAATTACACACCAAAAGTTACTAATTACTAGAGTAAGTCAAGTTAATATGCTAAAAGTCAAATAAAATCAAAAAATTAAAGGAATATCCATACTCATGAGAATATTCTCCAAGCATATGGTCTTATCTTGACCAACCACTAAGTCAAAGATTCCTTCATATGGGCTTTTTTTGGATTATAGAAGAATTCGCAACAAAAGGGTTTGTGGGTCCAAGAGTTCTCAACTCTTTCCTCAAAACCATACACTTAGGAATAAAATCAAGTCAATACACTAGAATCCAAAATAGTGGTGTTCATCTTTTCCACTTCTTCTAAAGTAAGGTCCCCTTTATATTAGCTATATGACTAACTTTAGCTAATCATGACTAATGTAAAACCATCCTTTATCTTTATATAAATAATATCTTTGAACTACTTATAATACCAAACTAAATATCACAATAGCACATACATGCACAAATGGATGTTACAAGATACCTTATTTCCATGGGTGGAACAATTCAATGAATGAATCCACATAGATCACATCATTCTTCCTCATGTATGGAGAGCATCCTTTCACATCTTCAAGCTTGACAAAGATCTACCCAATGGCTACCACGGTTAATGTTGTCAACACTTTTGTTTTTGGAATCCAACAAGGTATGGAGAATGCCAACTACAAGTTGCAAATCGCCCAAAATTGAAAAAAATAGTATGTAGATATATATCACCAGCACATGGAGTTTAGTGTTAGGAATCAAGTCTGGTTGTCCACAACCAACCTCACGTTAGTTGGTCCTTGTAAGCTTAGACCTCATTTTATTGGACCTTTTGCCATCCTTTGGAATTGGCATAGTGGCCTATCACCTTGAGCTACTACCACTAAAGATCCATCCAATGCTCCATGTTTCCTTATCATGTAGATGTGCACCCCGACCGCCCCACTTTCCTTCCATACAAGAAATTTGACCTTGTCCAACACTCATGGATGGCACAAAGGAATATGAAGTCAAACACATTCTCTAGAAATGCATCCATGGTACCTGCCATCTGCATGTGGAATATCTTGTACATTGAAAGGGTACCCACTATATGAGTTAACTTGGGAGCATGTAGCCAACTTGTCCCATGCACCAATGTTAGTGCAATCTTTTGAGCAACATCTTTGCAACAAGACGTTAAGTCTTGAAAGGAGGGGAGGTTTGTAATACCGTTAGTTAGACATATTATCTAGTGGTGAAATTTGGCTTGGCAACATCTAAAAGGATGTTATATATGATGGACTAAGTAGATCAAATAGAGGTGTCACAAAAAGATTACTTCCACTTATAGGGCAAGAGCTGAAAACACCTTGAAAACTTCAAAGCCAATTTGGGAAGCCTAAACAGATGAATTAGACCTTGAATATGGGAAAAAAACACTTCCCTTCAAGGCCAAAGACTTGCCTTCTCAACCTAAGGTTTGTCTCATTGAGAGCTTCCTAACAGTACCTCACCCATGCACTTTTGAGCTTCCTACAAGAAGAGTCTCTAAAGTTTCTCTCTAGTCAAACTTGTTTGACCAACCAAATAGGACAAGAACCGACATGTCACCCATCCATGCACCTAATCTAAGTGTAGAGCTTGCTAACATGTCACCAATCCATGTATCTTATCCAAGGATGGAGCTTACTTTGAGGGAATCCTCTTTGCTATATACTAAAGACAAAGTGCTCCTTTGTGTTTCTTCTCCTGTGTTTCTCTTGAAGGTTCTCCTATCCTCGGAACATTATAACACCCTATTTTCCTCTCATTTTGTGGTTGTTGATAGGCCTATTTTAGAGACTTAAGTGACCGAGGTGGAAGAGGGATCCTTTTCTCTACAATTGTTATTGCGGCATACGAGAGATGGTCTATCTCCATGGGCACGTGAGGACCTTCCATCCGTTGCTTCACTATCGTTAGATTGGACCATAGGTTTGCATTTGTCCTTGATGGAGCGATAGTGTCAATATATGCTACATTCTCTCTTAGTTGACTCATCCATTCCTCGGGCCATTAGAGCACGTCTTCACTCTTGCTCCAGCAAGGGTGTAGGCTCTTGGATCCTAGCTCGACCATGCATTAGGGCACTCCGACTCGCACCAACCACTTTCTCTACAGCGATGAGTTTATGCCTAGGTTTGGGCTACCTGTTTGCATCTTTGTTACTCACTTGTGAGTGTGGTTCTACACTAGATGGAGCAGCGGTCCATATGTCACAATGTCTTTATGGAGGACAGAGGATAGCTACCCATGATTCCATCAAGGATATAGTGTTTGCTATGGCATGAGAGAATGGATACCTTGCTTGGAGTGACCATTCATATTCTTTGCAAACAACACTTGTTAGAGCATACTTATACTTGGTCCGAGATGATCAGGTAATAGTTGCATATTTTTTTGGTTATAGACACTACTCGTGATGCAATTTTGGAAGGAGTGATTACTCATCCTCCTGGATGGGCCACGAGCGGTGCTGCAGCACGCAAGGTCTCCAAGTATAGGGGTATGCAGCAAGGTCACCTCTTTGTTCCTCTAGCCTTGGATTTATATGGAGCGATGGACATAACATTTGACACATTCGTTGGGGAGTGCACGAGAGCTTATTATATTAGACACCAAGGGATACGACTCTCACTTTCGTACTTTGTAGCATACTTTAGAGAATGTGTGTCCATTGCTCTACATAGAGCATGGATTGGTGCAATCCATACGAGAGCAATCACTCTAGGTGATGCTTCTTTGGATGCTCCATTAGTTTATAGACCTTATGACTTGCATAGCTAGGATATCTTAGGTGCGGTAGTGCAGATTTCTCATATTGATACTATTGGGGCCTAGCCCCATTCTACCTCTTTTATCTCTCCCTTGTACGGCTTATGGAATCTTCACATCCTTCTTATGTTCTATGTGGTCTGTTTTCTTTTGACAAGAAAGTATATTTTTTCTTTTAGGGAACTGTGTTTTCACTGCACTTAGGTTTGCCGGTAGCCAAGCTTCACGACTGACAGGCGTCAGTGGGGGATGTAGCTCTATTCTTGTCAAGGTCCCCTAATTTGCTTCCCTTTGATATTCATCACATCATGCGTAAAGTATACGATGAGGTTCTCGTGAAGCCTTGCTCAGAAAAAGTCAACAACAGAAACCACGTCTTGTCGCAACTTGGCGCTAGTACTTCTTGGAGATTGCTCGCTATGGCTGGTAGCCACGTTCTCGATCTGCATCATGTTTAGAAGGTTATTCCCGTCAGTGAATATCTTTGTGTGTTTACTTTCCAAAGGATACCGTAGTCTAAATGCCTCTCGATGTTATCATCTTTGTAACTGAAAAACCCGTTATGCTGTGATTGCGGCTCGTTCGGCGTCCTCCACCAAGAAGGAGCTTGCTACGAGGTATTATGTCCAGTCTACTTGCACGCAGTTCACATCTTTTCTTTGTAGGGTCGTTGTACACTATGGACGATGAGTGCATACCTTTCATCAAATTACTTGTTGAACTTCATTCATGATTCCTACAGCTGTGACGACAGAATTTTTGTTGACTGTCCCTGAGAGATGATATACAAGAATCCGTAGGACTCAGACATGAGAAAAAGTTCAGTGACGTTCATAGGTTAATTGTATTGCTGGTAGAGGATACAAGATGGTAGGAGTTATGGCGACCTATAAACAGAACCCCCACATAGTTTCTGAGTCGATATCAATATCACGAAAGTAACAGCCATCCTGTGCAGTTAGAACACAGATATCTACAAAGATGTAGTCTCTCCGACCAAGAAATGACATGTAGAGGCCAACGCCACTGAGTAGCTGTATTATCTCAATTTCACTCGGATCTGATCTATGCGAAGCAGCTGGTGTGAATGGTCCTGTGCAAGCCATACAAGCTCCGCTTGTCTATTTATTTTGATCGAGATATGTGAAGAAAGAAATACAAGATTCAACCGAACTTTTATTATAAACGGTTTCTAGTGAGCAAACGGTGACCAGAAATCAAAGAAGCAAGCGCCAAGAGAAAGAAGGCTACGAAGCCCATGGCGACTCCAGCATATGCCTGCGATTCAAAGTTGTTGAGGGCCGCTACCGTAATAACTGATCTTTGGGCTCTGATTCCTGTTGCTGCACTTGAACTGGCCGACATCAGCAAATAGCTGATTATCTGCAGCACCCAAGTCTCTCTTAGTGTAAGTAGAGTTAGTCAAAATTAATCAGGACCGCTGAGGAATAACTTCAAGGCTATCTCTCCAAATAGACAGATACAGGAGAGAGGGAGGGTGACCTGGTCGAGAGCGAAAACTCCCACAATAAGGGGCCGACTGGTCAATGCCTTGCCGGTTGTCATGAAGTACATGAAGATCGCCATCGTTACGATAGCATAGGTGAAGGAGATCACGGTTGCAGTCAACAAGTAACTGCGCAGTATAGAACTTACAAGTTAGCGTACTCAATTATAATCTCGACGGTACTTTTTGTGACGATCCTTAAAATCTGTTTCCGTCCTTTTGGTACAATTTTGATTTACGAAGGACTCTGCAGTTCAACTGCATTTTGCCTAAGCTGTGAACCTGTAGCTTTGTGATTATGGAAGAAAAACCATCGGACACCTACAGAATTCCTACTTGCCCCAAATCCTGAGAGTACATAGCACTCAAACCTAGAGGCCGAACAATGCACCTTACTACGCTTTGAGTTCTTGTT
This sequence comes from Lunularia cruciata, assembly GCA_948567375.1. Classification (NCBI taxonomy): domain Eukaryota; kingdom Viridiplantae; phylum Streptophyta; class Marchantiopsida; order Lunulariales; family Lunulariaceae; genus Lunularia; species Lunularia cruciata. Next base: position 7,959,866 of record OX419755.1, on the reverse strand, counting down.
CAGGGCAAATGAGTTAACAGAATTTCCAAGAAAGGAACATTTCTAGGTGACACCTGACGGTTTTATAATGAGTGCTACAGTTTCAATCACATTACAAGACGGGAGAAAACCACTTGTCTATTAAAAGTTTCGGTGACATGCTTCTAACCACAGGTGGAACAAGTAAAATCTGTCCCGCAATACAGCCGATTCCTTACATCCAGAGCGTCATATAATGTAAATGGAACAGTGTGAAACTATCGTCGGGCACAAAATTAAGGGTAAGGCAACATGCATCACACAGACGGAATTACTCAGAATCATGAGGAAGTTCAGCATAACAAGGTGTTTCACAAGTCCTGACAAAGGCTGGTTGAAAATGTCTGAGTTAGAACTCCTCTAAAATTATTGGGACTAAAACTGGTAAGAAATAGGAGATTAAGTACAAGGCCTACGAGTGAGAAACTGAGAAATGGTGTGTTCATCTGCTACTCGCTCAGGCTTCATTTATGCGAGAGTAGGATACTCCTCCTTTGCCTTGTTGTCAAACCTACGGGTTGATGGATCTTAAGCGGATGCTTTGATATATTCTTACCATTCTCGATCCCTGTAATGCCTATCCGTCTATATCAACAAGTTAATGACGCTAATCTACAGATTCAAGAGAAATCCCCTTCTTTGCACTGCCAAAGATAATGTCGTGCAATATTTTGAAAGAGAAACCTGGGACACACCACACAATGGTGTGCAAGGCTGATAGTAGGAACTACAACAAAGGAGCCAGGCAGACACAAAAAGTGCGGGATTCGGAGAAGGTAATCAAACATAACGCTAAATGGCAACTCAACTCATACTGTTTTCCTGAAACAGTTACTCACTTTCAAAACCGGATTTAGTCTATAAGTTATCAGATATAATGCTAGAGAGACAACTGAACTTACACCTATTTGTTTAATTGATTAACTTATAACGATGAATATACTCCATCAGTAATCTACTATATTCAAATGCTGAGAGCAATGATTTCGTTTCTTTACCAGTCAACTTGGTTTTGCCCTCAATTCCACCCACCTTCTTATCGCCAGGATTAACAACGCCCCATATGATCAGGTTTTAACACATTCTGTGAAAATGTGATCTTGAGTGTAGAGATTATTTCTCCGCATTGGAGAAAAAAGAGCGCACCTCAAGTAGAAGAGGTCATCGAAGTTGAGCGTAAAAGTAGTAGGATCAAAAAAGCCGCTACTCGCCACGGTGAACGAGTCTTTGTTCGATGCAACTAGGGAGAAACAAATAAGAGAAAACACAGCTGTGAAAGCTCTGAGAGCTACATTTGCAGAGCTTAACGCGTTCAGCTTGGAGCTCCTAATCCCTCTGGGTTTGTACGCATCCACTTTTGTTGGAGCTGGGGCATCAACATGTTCTGGAGTATCGTAAGCGCTGACAGACCCTCCTTGTTGGTTGTTGGCATTAGGTTGTGGTGGTGGTGCAACAAATGGAGTTTCTCGAGGACTAGGACTGTGATCTGTAAACCTGTGCTCTGGAGAACCTGAACCTGGAGAACTGTGACTTGAAAAACTGTGGACTGGCGACCTGTTATCAGGCGACCTGACAATTGGGGACCCGTCGTTTGGTGACCTGAGAGCAACCTGGTTATCTGGAGACCTCGCCACTACAAGCTGCCTCGAGTTTGGATTCTCATTAGTTTCGTGTGGCGCCTCTAGATCAACTGGACCTTCAATGTATGCCATTCTGTGAATCCTCTTTGTTTACACTTGTGCGAGGTCTGCGTATCTCTGTCTTTGTGGGCAGTAGATTTTCACACCAGAGTCACCGACGAAACCTCGAAAACCACCCCCAAAACCTCTCAATCTCTGCCTGCACTAAACCTTCCAACTTCAGGCTCCAGTGGCGTTGTCCTTCCAATATACTACGCCACAGTATTCAATCAGCTTCGTCAGCTCCAAAGCCGGAACAGCCATAAAGCTCAGCCCAGTTCAACAGAAGCTCTCCTGTACTTGCCGATAAATTCACTAACAAAACTTCCTCAAAACGCGTCCTTCTGTCGCGTTTCTCACCGTTGACTCTTATCTCCAACCTCTTCTGTATCTTAAAACTCCAAGTGACAACCCTTCACTTCAGAGATATGAATTCGACGTCCCACAGCGTCCAATAAAACACTCGCTGAAACACTCACTCACTACAACAGGAACTCAAATTCCCCAAGTCCTGGAAATTAAGTAGACAACCAATGTCTCCGCAATGTCTCTCCTCGTTATTTTGTCTTGCTCACAGTCCACTCGTTTCCAATTTCCTCCTTCCTCTTCCAGCCCATCAACTGTACCACATTCATCTGTGGATGCCTTGCTGGTTTTGCCCATCTGGTATCCAGCTCCGCAATACAATTTCACCCACTGATCCCACCGATACTAACGCCACACTCTTCCTCTCCTCTCTCTCTACTTCAGCCTCTACTCCCTTGCTTCCTTGATCGCTCCTAAACACAAGGAACAACTGCCTGACTCTCCATTCTAGTCCCACCATCCCCCGGGTCTCCGCTTCGCCCCTCAAACCTCATTACCACCGTCAAGATTAACTACCGTAAAATCATCTGCCAGTAAAGCCAACACCTTTGCGAGCATATTCACTTCGTTGATAACAGCGGGGAAACACTACACGAACAACCGTAGCACTGCAACGCTCGAGCCGGCATGTTATGTGTCTTTCCGGATCAACGAGGTTGCTGTCGGCGGGGATAAGATGGAAACGCCGAGAGTAGCCCAAGACAGAGTCGGCCAATAGTGTGTGTCTTGCCGATTTGTTTGCACGAAACCGGCACTAACAAGGTTCCTGTCGGGAAAACCCAGGTCGGGTTCTCGTCACAAGCCCGGAAACTTGTAAGTAACCTCCAGAACATGACCCTGAATTGGTATGTTTTCTCAAACCGTTTCCCGATGAAAAATCACGCGGGTTCCAAATTAAAGTTTCCAATAGTTGACAATCATCTAGAAATAGCCGACAAAAGCTCATTGTGACAACGTTCAGAGGGAACCGGGAAATAGCGTAGCTCTTCCCGGGGCGTTTTCGACATATTCCGATTATGGAAGACTCCCGTCCAGTTCAAAGCAGGGGGTGCTTCAACAAATCCTATACTACAATATACTACAATTCTTCACAAACCGGCGCGTCGTGAATCTCGGGATCATAACCGGTGCCACGAGAGGTTCCCGAACCACATTACTAAACTGTAAAGGCCAAGCGGTAAGTTAGCCCGCCCCCGGGGAAAAAGTTTTCTCGAACGCTGCATGATGATACAGTAGCAGCAGAAGCAGCAGGAGGCTGACAATGGGGAGCTCATCACTGGCGGGACCTGCAATCTAGGAGTCCAAACCCCTCGGATCCAGCCCCAGTCATCACTGGCCATAGGGTGCTGGCCCTGCTGGCAGCCATGTCAGGGGCACTTTTAGACACCTATGAGAGGCCCAACATGGGCACAGCACGATCTCTGGACCAAATGTCGGTGTACAGTAACCAATCGACGGCCTTTGTGGGTCAAACCATGGTTGCCATCATTGCGAAATTTAGCTGAGGGGAAGGCTTAAGCGGATCCAGCTGTGATACCACTCTTTTCCTCCTAGTGTACAGTATCTTTCCTAACGTTTTAGAAACCTGGAGTGTCAGATCTGACTGGCGATAATACGAGGCTTGACTTGTGTCGGACTTTGCCATCGAACCCAAGATTCTTTCCCCTATGTTCCTCGCGAAAGGAATTTTGCCATCATACGCGAGGACTTCTACCGGGGGCAGAATCATGGCCGGTGCAGCCTCAGGTGAAGGGAGAGTCGTCACCGGCATAACTTGCCTCCGTGATCGAGAACCTTCCGTGGGAACCTGTGTAGTTACCGGCAGGCCTAGCTAGGGACGTATCGGATTGCTTTGAACGTTCGGGATCTTTTACGCCTATGCTTGGAGCACCACCTGCTTTGTTGTCGACAGGGCCTTTCCCCATGCCGACTTGTCCAAAAACCGCCGGGTAAGCATGATGTTTACCGGACATTTCCGAGCACTGGGTTAACCTCTTTCGATCTGGAAAAGGTTTAGTTGCATTACTGTGGTTTAGTGTAATCTCGATATTAAAATGAAATTAAATTTAGGGTGAGTACTATCGGTTTGACTTTTGCTAGGAACTTAGAACGTAGAAAATATATAAACCTATCATTTAGTCACAGCTATAATCTTCTTTATCTTTTTCATCCGACCTAGAAATTTTGTTATCTCAGAACGGTTTTACACGTCACTTTCATCGGATAATTAAACATCATGGTCCTTCTATTTTGGCTTGAACTACCACATAGTTCGTTACATATAGAGCTAAGCTGCTGCACGTGTGAGAGTTCAAAGAGCGTTGAATTTGACTTTACAACTTGGTGGACATTATCAACCTGGGGTTTGCTTTGGTAATATAGGTTTGGAGCCAAATGATTATAAATTGGGATGGACACATTCCTGCAAGGATACCAAAGAGCGTTCAAGAGAGCGTTGAATTTGACTTTACAACCTGGTGGACATTATCAACCTGGGGTTTGCTTTGGTAATATAGATTTGGAGCCAAATGATTATAGATTGGGATGGACGCATTCCTGCAAGGATACCAAAGCTTGGAGCCCATTTTTGCGGATTTCGACTCTATAACATAACTATAACCATAAACTTTTGTGTTTAGATACTCTACTACAATAGTATACCATTGTAGTAGAGTATCTAAACACAAAAGTTTTCCTGTTCCTTATTCTTCATTTAGAGGAGAACACAGAACCATATGTCTTTTCAGATTTGACGGCGGGGATTGGAGCTTATAATATAATGCATACCCTGATTTGGAGGGAATAACCTTAAGAAACAAGAAATATACCCTAAAATTCCCGGGAAAGAGCCCCATGCAGAGGAATTTGGAGGTGACTTGTTGCATGCGTTATTAATATTGTTTTTAATAACAATAATAATAATAATATTATTATTATTATTGTTGTTGTTAAAAATACCGTATGAGCACATTACATGACTCCACATGATTCTGAAAGTCTTCCTAAAGACTCCGAAATTGAAATCGAGGCCAAGTTGGCCATCAGACAAATGTATTTTGCACGTTCTCTTCAATAGACTTTCAAATAATCGTTCACCATTTAGAAGCATCCTGTAACCAATGCTGCAAACTAACGCAAGTGGATGTTACTAGTATAATTTAGATTGCAGAAAGCAATTCCATCATATCTGGTCACAAATATTTAGCCTGGGTAAGCCAAGTACTTATTTAACCATGTTATGTTCTTACTAACTTAAATAAATGGTTGGCAACTCATAGCAAGTATTAATTGTTTTTCCTCTAGAGAGCCAGGTCTTGTACACTGAGAATCTTTAGGACAGACTGACAAATTTTTATTATGGTGTTAATTCCAAGTAATTGTCAATATTTTATATTAATATAGAGAGAAGAAGTCTTACAATAACATATTCAATACAAGGGACATTACTGCTTATTTTAATTTCATTATATTTTCAAATAATTTTGATAACCAATTTTTTATTTATTTGTTGAAAATTGGAAATTATGCAAGTAAAAATTTTCAGAATAGATCAGATTTTCAAAATAGTCTAGATAAATTCTAAATCTTAAGAGATATTTGGAGAGTAAAATCTATTCAATAATTTTAGGAATTTTAGCACTTGAACTTATCTAAATGAAACCACATCAATGAAAAAACATCTCTCTTATATTCTATGGAAGATTTATATGATTATATGAAAATAGTATTCATGGAAAACTTTAAAGAAATATTGTTCAAATCAAAAATATTTTATATTTTCAAATATAAGAACTAATCTTGAATAGAACATTTTAGGTTTGGACCAAATAACAACTTCTGAAATAAGAGAGGTAGGGCATAGGGCCCCTTAAAGACATATTTTTATCTCTATTAGAGGTATCCAAGGCTCGAAGGCTCGTTGGTACGTTAAGTACAAAGGCTCCTTTAAAGACCTTTCGACTCAAGGAAGACCCTCTCGAGGCCTTCCTTTTGTTTCTACTTATGCTGTACAAGACACTTGGAGACACGTCTAAACTTAAGAGAGAGAAGAGAAAAAAGGCGACCGCGTAGGAAAAAAGAAGGATGGGAAGACCCCATCAAGCCGTACAAGGGAGAGACAAAAAAGGTAACATGGGGCTAAGCCCCAATAGAGTCTGTATGAGAAATCTGCCCTACCGCACCTAAGATATCCGAGCTATGCAAGTCGTACGGTCTACACACAACTGGAGCATCCGAAGAAACATCACCTAATGTGATTGCTCTCCTATGGATTGCACCAGCCACTGCCCTCTGTAGAGCAATGGATACACGCTGTCTAAAGTAAGCTACAAAGTATGAGAGTGAGAGTGGTACCCCCTGCCGCCTAACATGATAAGCCCTCGCGCACTCCCTGACAAATGTGTCAAATGCCGTGTCCATCGCTCCATATAACTCCAAGGCTAGAGGAACAAAGAGGTGACCTCGCTGCATGCCCCTGTACTTGGAGACCTTGCGACCTGCTGCTGCACTCGCTGCCCATCCAGGGGGATGGGTAATCACTCCCTCCGAAACTGTATCTCGCGTAGGGTCCGTCACCACGACATCCGCTACTGTCACCTGATCATCTCGGACCAAGTATAAGTCTGCCCTGACACGTGTCGTCTGCAACGCATACGAACGCTCCCTCCAAGCCAAGTATCCACTCTCTCGTGCCATAGCAAACACTATGTCTCTAATGGCATCATGGGTAGCTATCCTCTGTCCTCCAAAAGGACACCGTGTCATGTGGACCGCCGCTGCATCTAGTGTAGAACCACACTCACAAGTGAGTAGTGAAGATGCAGATGGGTGGACCAAACCTAGGCGAAACCTCATCGCTGTAGAGAAAGTAGCCGGTGCGAGTCGGAAAGCCCTAATGCATGGTCGAGCTAGGATCCACGAGCCTGCACCCTTGCCGGAGCAAGAGCGTAGACGTGCTCTAGTAGCCTGAGGAATGGACGAGTCAACTAAGAGAGATGTAGCGTATGCTCACACTTTCGCTCCATCAAGGAAGACTGTAGACCTCTAGTCCAATCTGACGATAGTGAAGCAAACGGTGGAAAACCCTCTCGTGCTCGTGAAGATAGACTATCTCTCGTCTGCCGCAATAACACCTGGAGAGAAAAGGATCCTCCCTCCACCTCTGTCACATAAGTCTCCAAAACCGGCCTATCAGCAACCACAAAACAAGATGCAAGTAGGGGTGCCGAGAGAGCCCAACTACCCAAAAACGCTATAGGTGCCATCTCCTCCATAGAAAGCAAGCCAACCCCACCACATGAGATCGGTAGACTGTCTACGTGCCAAATCCCCTGTCACACACTCAAAAGTCCCTGGTCCAATAATATCACCAAAGACTCCCATAATCCTCCTATCAAATGCTCTCAGACGTGATAGGAAGGACGATGAGGGGGGAACTGTACGGATGAGGTAGGATGGTCGACGAGCAATACTGGAAGAGAGTATACCAAATGCCACCTGCGGATCTCCTAGTAATGGAAGGTCATCCACATGGAGAACATCCTCTGCAAGAGCAGCGTCCAAGAAGCGTGTGACAAAATCCTCCGATCCTACTGGCACTCCAAGAACACGAAGTCCCTCTGTGGATGTGATACACCCCTCTGGAAGCTCAAGGTGGGGAGGGATACCTAAAGGGGACCATGCCCTACACTTTGACACCTTGACTCTCAAGCCTACTAGATGTAGCTCGGTAGTCAAGTAGTCAAAGGCCTGCCTAATCTGATCTACAGGGCCTACGATGTGTGTATCATCTGCCAAGGATGGAAATACACAACCTGGCATGGCCAAAGTAGTAGACAGGAGAGCTCTAAAGTGAGCCATGGCAAATAAGGGCCCCCCCAAAGGATCTCCCTGACGTGTACCAACAGCTGACTCCAAGACGGTGACTCCCTCCTGTGAACCACCATGCTGGTAGTAAAGGGAAGCAGGAGAGCCATAAAAAGACCGCACAAAAGGAATGAGACTCGCCAAGGATCCACCAGCCTCCCTAAGCTCTCTAAAGATGGATGCACGTGAGACGCTATTAAAAGCGTTCTCAACGTCCACCTGTAGGACGACCCACTCCGGATGGATATCTAGGAGTGCTCTAATGCCTAGAGATATAGAGAGAGAAGAGAGGGAATGGGAGAAATAAAAGGGAGGCATTGAATGAAAGGATATTATAGAGCTATAGAGAGAGAAGAGAGGGAATGGGAGAAATAAAAGAGAGGCATTGAATGAAAGGATATTATAGAGTGCTCATTCACATACATCAAATGAGTGAATAGTTGATTTTGGTCATTTTTCAATTTTGGTCCATTGGTACCTAGATTGAAGGTTATGTGGAATTGAATAGAAAGCTATGAGGATTTCTAGATTTTTTAGGGTTTGGATAATTACTTCACATTGAGAGTGATGGGTTTGGAATTTTCATTTCCAATCTCTTGGTATTCATGAATTTATTATTAAATTTATTATTTATTATTGAGATAGAAATTGAAAGTTATGGGAGTTTATAATTTTTAAGTTTGGAGAGATTGTATTTACTCATGTGATTTGGGAGGTGAGGTGTTGTGATTTGCAAGTATGGGGAGATATGGAGAGGAGCATCATTTGTTACAATTATTATTATTGTGATAGCCATTGGTTACACTTTCCCATGTGGGGCCGCAATGAGTGACTTGGGATACACCATGCTTAGTGTGTCATTGAAGTTTTACCTTGCAAGAGATAAAGACCCATATGGGAAGGATGCACAAGGACTATCATTGGACCACTTGGAATGCTCACATGAGGCAAGCGACTGCATTGGGTGAGCAACCATATCGATAACAATGACAATCGATATTATGCATGCTTCTTCTATCCCTTTGTTGACAATTCAAGGGGTACCAATCGAGGCATGGAAGTGGTTAGTATCTTAGGCGGATTCTATCTTGGGGTTATTTGAGACTAGTTTTCCATATCCATGTCTATTCCATAGGCTACCATGTACACTCCATGATGATCCTAGATAGGCTTTTTGCCTACCACTTGATCATTTAGCATATGATTCCTTGGATGAGTTAGCATGGTTCTTATTCCTCTTACTCTAGCGATGGTGCATTTGTTATGCTAGAGGGAAACATATGGGGCATAGAGAGGTGGATGCTATATTTTGTTTATTCCGAGTGGGGGATTGGGCTACCCTACATAAGGAGTCGGTTAGAGCTGCACATTTTAGGAGACAATCTTTGCCACAAGAGCTTTACATAGTCCACTCAATTATGATGGTACAAGACATTGGGTCAAGCGAGAGAGTTGTAAAAGATCCAGATTGAGGAGAGAAATAAGAGAATGGAAGATCACATTAGGACACTTGAATGTGGGAAACTTTGAATGCCTAGCATGAGCTTGGGCTTTGGTATTTATAGGGAGAATACAAGGCTCTTGAGGAGCTTCAAGAAGCTTCCTAAAGTCTCTTTCTTGGAGTGCAAGCCAAGTTAATCAAGAAGTTTCTCAAACTTCTCAAGATAACTTCCTTTTAGAAACCGATTACATGGCGTGCAAGCTAAGCTAGTTGGAAGCTTCCCAAGAAGCTTCCTTCTAGAAGCTACCTGCTTGAGGTGCAAGTTAAGCTAGTTGGAAAGTTTCCCAAGAAGCTTCTTCCTAAAATTTTTCACTTGGCATGCACATTACCCAATACTTGGAAGGTACCAAGTAGTTTCCTAGATACTTCTAGAATATTTTAGGCTAATTTGGCCTATTGTTATTTTGTTAGCCTTGACTAACTCATCAATAAACTTCTATATTGTTACATTGTAGAGCAACATGAGCACTACATCCTTTTTTTTTGGCTAGTCCCATTGACGTGACTATCTCTTCCCTAAGCTCACTACATCCTATGGCGAGAGAATGAGTACTATTAGGAGTCTTAGATTATCAGCTTGAGTAGCTTTTATGTTTTGAGAGGTTGCTTTTTGCACAAGCGTTGTGCACCGCCCCTCACCTTTCCTCAAGAGGCTTTTCAAGGATGGTATATGAACATCTTAGAGATTACTTTCAGGTAGATGATCCTTCTAGTGAATTTACCAAGTTGCTCCAAGTGGCTGTAGTGGTAACAAGGAGAGATATTCCTATGTTAGTTAGTTGAGTGTTAGGGACTAGTTTTAGTCAACTTCTCATGACTGAGAAGAGCATAGGGTGCATTAGATCAATTGCTATTATAGAGATCTTTTTGCACTTGGTTAGCTACACCATTATCGCTTTACATCAATCTTACTTTTGAGAGCACCTCAGTCCATCTTAGTTTTGAGTAGCTACATTTGGAGGTTGTGAGGCTATTTCCCTAGGTATTAAGGTACTCCTAGATATCCATCCGGAGTGGGTTGTCCTATAGGTGGATGTTGAGAATGCTTTTAATAATATCTCTTGGGCATCCATCTTTTAGTGAGCTTAGGGAGGCTGGTGGATCCTTGGCAAATCTCACCAACCATGTGAGATTCCTTTTATGCAATCATTCTATGGCTCTCTTGCTTCCCTTTTCTACCAACATGGGTGATCATAGGAGGGAATCACCATCTTGGAGTCAATTATTGGTACACGATAGGGAGATCCTTTAAAGGGACCTTTGTTTGCCATGGCTCCCATCAGAGCTTTGTTATCTACTACTTTGGCCATGCAAGGTTGTGTATTTTTGTCCTTAGTAGACAATGCACATCAAACAAAGCAAGCCTTTAATCACTTGACTACCAAGGTACATCTTGTAGGCTTGAGAGGCAAGGTGTCAAAGTGTAGAGCATGATTCCCTTTAGATATCCCTCCCCATCTTGAGCTTCCAAAGGGGTGTGTCACATCTATATATGGACTACGTATTCTTTGAGTGCTTGTAGGATCCAAGGATTTTGTCACATGCTTCTTGGATGCTGCCCTTGCAAATGATATTCTCCATCTGGATGACCTTCCTCTACTAGGAGATATGTGGGTGGCATTTGGTATACTCTCCTCTAATATTGCCTATCGATTGATTGACCTTCTCCGCACAACTCCCCCTTGTTGACTTTCCTATCACGTTTGAGAGCTTTTGGTGAGAGGATTATGGGAGTCTTTGGTAATATCATTGGACCAAGGACATTTGGCCTGACAAGGGATTTGACACATAGATAGACATCTCTACCAAACTAATATAGAAAGGTAGGCCTATTATGTATGGAGGAGACAATACTTATAGCATTTTTTGGTAGTTGAGCTCTCTCGTCCCTCCTACTTTCCTCCCATTTTGTGGTTGTTGATAGGCCAATTTTGGAGATATATATGACCAAGGTGGAGGAGAGATCCTTTTCTCTCTAGGTGTTATTGTGATGGATGAGAGATGGTTTATCTCCACAAGCATGGGAGGACCTTCCATCCTTTGCTTCACTACCATCAGATTGGACCAGAGGTTTGTAGTCTTCCTTGATGGAGTGACAATGCCTGCATATACTACATTCTCTCTTAGTTGACTTGTCCATTCCTTGGGCCATTAGAGCATGTCTTCACTCTTGCTCCGACAAGGGTTTAGGCTCTTGGATCCTAGCTCAATTCTGCATTAGTGCATTCCAACTTGCACCAATCACCTTCTCCACAATGATGAGGTTCTTTCTAGGTTTGGTCCACCCATATGCATCTTCGTTACTCACTTGTGAGTGTGGTTATACACTAGATGCAACAACAGTCCATATGACACAATGTCCTTTTGGAGGACAAAGGATAGCTACCCATGATGCCATCAAGGATATAGTGTTTGTTATGGCATGAGAGAGTGGATACCTTGCTTGGAGGGAGCATTCATATTCTTTGCATATGACACATGTGAAAGCAGACTTATAATTGGTCCAAGATGATCAAGTGACAATGGCAAATGTTGTGGTTACAAACCCTACGCGTGATGCAATTTGGAGGGAGTTATTACTCATCTTCTTGGATGGGTGGTGAGCGGAGCAACAACACGCAAGGTCTCCAAGTATAGGAGTATGTAGCAAGATCATCTCTTTGTTCCTCTAGCCTTGGAGTTATATGGAGCAATGGACACAACATTAGATACATTTGTCAAGGAGTGCACAAGAGCTTACCATATTAGACACCAAGGGTACCACTCTCACTCTCATGCTTTGTAGCATACTTTAGATAACTTGTGTCCATAGCTCTACACTCTAGGTGATGCTTCGTTGGATGCTTAAGGTAGAAGGAAACCACATAGAAAAAAATGAAGGATGGGAAGACCCCATCAAGCCGTACAAAGGAGAGACAAAAAAGGTAACATGGGCTAAGTCCCAATAGAATCTATATGAGAAATCTGCCGTGCCGTACCGTACCTAAGATATCCAAGCTATTCAAGTTGTATGGTCTACACACAATTGGAGCATCCAAAAAAACATCACCTAATGTGATTGCTCTCCTATGGATTACACTAGCCACTGCACTCTATAGAGCAATCGACACATGCTGTCTAAAATATGCTACAAAGTATGTTAGTGAGAGTGGTACCCCTTGGCGCCTACCATGATAAGCTCTCGTGCACTCCTTGACAAATGTGTCAAATGTCATGTCCATCGCTCCATATAACTCCAAGGCTAGAGGAACAAAGAGGTGACCTCGCTGCATGCCCCTATACTTGGAGACCTTGCTACCTGCTGCTGCACTTGTCGCCCATCCAAGGAGATGGGTAATCATTCCCTCCAAAACTATATCCCGTGTAGGGTCTATAACCACAACATTTGCTACTATCACCTGATCATCTTGGACCAAGTATAAGTATGTCTTGACATGTGTTGTCTGCAAAGCATACAAACGCTCTCTTCAAGCCAAGTATTTACTCTCTCATGCCATAGCAACCACTATGGCCCTAATAGCATCATGGGTAGCTATCCTCTATCCTTTAAAAGGACACTGTGTCATGTGGAACGGTGCTGCATCTAGTGTAGAACCACACTCACAAGTGAGTAATGAAGATGTAGATGGGTGGACCAAACCTAGGCGAAAGCTCATAGCTATAGAGAAAGTAGTTGGTGTGAGTCAAAATGCCCTAATGCATGGTCGAGCTAGGATCCAAGAGCCTGCAACCTTGCCAGAGCAAGAGAGAAGACATACTCTAGTAACCTGAAGAGTGGACGAGTCGAGTAAGAGAGAATGTAGCATATGCTCACATTGTTGCTCCATCAAGGAAGACTGTAAACCTCTAGTCCAATCTAACAATAATGAAGCAAAAGATAGAAAATTGTAATACCAAGAGCTAGCCATATGATCTAGATGTGAAATTCAGTTTGGTAACATCTAGAATGATGTTATACATGATGGTCAAAATAGATAAGATAGAAGTATCACCAAAAGAGTACTTCTACTAATAGAGCAGAAACCAAAATAGATTTGAAAACCGTAGAACCAATAACTAGAAATATGATTTAAAGGTGAGAATTGGGTTTGTAACATCTAGAAGGATGTTACATATGATGGACTAAATAGATCAAAAAGAGGTATCACCAAAAGGGGACTTCTACTAATAGAGTTGGAACCAAAATATGCCTGAAATCTTTGAAGGCAATTTTGGAGGCCTAAACGAATGAATTAGGCCTAAAAAATGTGCAAATTCCCCCAAAAAAGGATAGGTTGGCTTTCCCTTCCCCCTTCTTTGTCTCATCAAGAGCTTTCCAATGGTACCTCACCCACATGATTCTAAGATTCCTATTGGAAGATTCCCAAAAAGATTCCCTTTGGTCAAGCTTGTTTGACCAACTAGATAGGACCAAGACCAACATGTCACCCATCCAAGTAAGTAATCCAAGGGTAGAGCTTGCTGACATGTCATCTATCTATGTGCCTAATCCTATGGTGGAGCTTCATTGGAGGAGATCCTCTTTGTCTATATAATAAAGAGAAGGTGCTCCTTTGGGGCATCGGAGGTTGAGTATGAAAGTGTGGGTTTCTCATGGTGTGTTTCTCTTCAGGTCTCCTATCCTCAGAGTATTACAAAAATCCTCTTGTGCACATGGAGATAGACTATCTATCTCTCATCTACTCCAATAACATCTAGAGAGAAAAAGGATCCTCTCTCCACCTCTGTCGCATAAATCTCCAAAACCGGCTTGTCAACAACCACAAAATGAAAGGAAAGTAGGGGTGCCAAGAGAGAACAACTACCCAAAAATGTTATACGTACTTTCTCCTCCATAGATAGCAAGCTAATCCTTCCACATGAGATTGGCAGAGCTGTCTATTTACATGCCAAATCCCCAATCACACACTCAAAAGTCCCTAGTCCAATAATATTACCAAAGACTCCCATAATCCTCCTATCAAATGCCCTCAAACTGGATAGGAAGGATGGTGAGAGGGAACTGTGCGAATGAGGTAGGATGGTTGATGAGCTATACTAGAGGAGAGTATACCAAATGCCACCTATGGATCTCCTAGTAAAGGAAGGTCATCCACATGGAGAACATCCTTTGCAAGTGCAATTTCTAAGAAGTGTGTGACAAAATCCTCCAATCCTACTAGCACTCCAAGAACCCGAAGTCCATTTGTGGATGCAATACACCCCTCTAGAAGCTCAAGGTGGGGAGGGATACCTAAAGGGGACCATGCCTTGCACTTTGACACCTTGACTTTCAAGCCTACTAGATGTAGCTTGGTAGTCAAGTAGTCAAAGGCTTGCCTAATTTGATCTATAGGGCCTACGATGTGTGTATCATCTACCAAGGAGGGAAATACACAACCTGGCACAACCAAAGTAGTAGATATGAGAGCTCTAAAGTGAGTCATGGTAAATAAGGGTCCTCCCAAAGGATCTTCCTAACATGTACCAATAGTTGACTCCAAGATGGTAACTCTCTCCTATGAACCACCATGTTGGTAGTAAAGGAAAGCAAGAAAGCCATAAAAAGATCACACAAAAGGAATGAGACTCACCAAGGATCCACCAGCCTCCCTAAGCTCTCTGAAGATGGATGCCCCTAAGACACTATTAAAAGCATTCTCTACATCCACTTGTAGGATGACCCACTACGGATGGATTAGGAATGCCCTAATGCCTAGAGATATATCCTCATATCCTCCAAGTGTAGCTACTCCAAACTGATGTGGACTGAAGTGTTGTCAAAAGTGAGAACAATGCTGAAGGACAATGGTACGATTGACCAAATGCAAAAAGATCTCTCCAATAGCAATCGGTCTAATGCCTTCCTTTTCCTTCTCCATTGCAAGAAGTTGACTAGCACCTAACACCCGACTAACAACCATAAGAATGTCTCCTCTCATTATTGCTATAGCCACCTGAAACAACTCGGTAAAACCACTAGAAGGATCATCTACTTGAAAGCAATCTCTAAGGTGCTCATAAACCATCCTTGACAAGCCTCATGAGGAAAGGCAAGGGGCAATGCACAATGCTTGTGCAAACAATGACCTATCAAGACATAAAGGCTGCTCAGGTTGAGAATCTAACACCTCTAGTGGTAGTCCCTCTCCTGCTATAAGATGTAATGAGCATAGGGAAGAGATAGTCTCATCAATAGGACTCGCCATAAACAAAGGGTGTAGCGCTCGTTCTGCTCTACTAAACCCTCCCGCCTGACCCAATGTCCTACACCATCGTAATCGAGTGGACTCTATGGTATCTTGTGGCCATGCTTGTCTCCTAAACCATGTAGCGCTAACAGACTCCTCCTGCAGGGCTGCCCAATCCTCCGCTCGGAATCAATGAAATCTAGCATAATCCGGAGTGTCACTATTATCGATGTGGTTGCTCGTCTCATGTGGGCATCCCAAGTGGTCCAATCATAGTCCTCTTGCATCCTTCACACCTGGGTCTTTACC
The DNA here is from genome assembly GCA_948567375.1 of Lunularia cruciata. Classification (NCBI taxonomy): domain Eukaryota; kingdom Viridiplantae; phylum Streptophyta; class Marchantiopsida; order Lunulariales; family Lunulariaceae; genus Lunularia; species Lunularia cruciata. Next base: position 7,943,958 of record OX419755.1, on the reverse strand, counting down.
CCTTGCGAGGTAAAGCGTCGGTTACACATCGAGCATGGTGTATCCCGAGCCACTCTAGGCGACCCCACATGGGAAAGTGTAGCCATAGCTAGCACAAGAATAATGATAGTAACACATGATGCTCCTCTCCATATCTCCCCATATCTGCAAAACCACAACCCCTCACATCCAAACTCACATAAGAGAACAATCTCTCCAGACCCTGAAAACTATAAACTCTTATAACTTTCAATTTCCATCTCCAAAATTTTCAAATTAAATTCCCATGGAACTTAATCATGAAAACCAAGAGATTAGAAATGAAAAATCCCGACCCATCACTCTCAATGTGTAATGATCACTCTAAACCCTAAAAAATCTAAAAATCCTCATAAATTTCTATTCAATTCTCCATAGTCTTCAATCTAGGTACCAATGGAACCAAAATTGAAAATGAAGAGAATATACTATTCACTCAAGTGCTATATGTTAAAGAGCACTCAGAAATTAGAGATATGTCTTCTCACATCTCTCCCTTTCCTCTTCCGGATGCTTAAATAGTTTGTAGACCTTAAAATCCACATTTGATTGTTCTATGTGGTCACCTTTTTCCTCACTTCTACAATACTACCATTCCTTGGTGGGCCACTCAGCTTGCCATGTCAATCTGTATCTCTCACACGTGGGTAGATACCTGGCGTTGCCCGTCCATGCTGGACTGAGAGATACCTCTTCCACTTCTCTTCCCTCGGCCTGCTAACTGTATTTACTGCCAACGTAGCTCGTCCTCCAGGCTGTGTAGCCACGCTGGACTCAGGGACTTCTAGTTTCCTATGTTTGATGATATTACCGTACTGACTCTTCACGTGGCTGAGAGTCATGGATTATGGGTCATGGTGGATTGACAAAACCTCATCCGTTCCTCCTCCCGCAGCCTCAGGAGGGCGAATAGTGAAAATCTCTGCAGAAATCAGGCAAGCTAGATTGAATCTTGATAGCGTGGGAAGCATGCGGGGCGAAGTGGACGGAAATTGATCGGATTGATGAAGGATCAAGATTGGATGATATGTCCCTCGCGTAGACTCGTCCTCTGAGTTGGTGAATTGGAGTTTTGGTGAATTCCTAGATTGGCGTCAAACTAATTCCGCTGATCCGCGCCATCGAGTACTTTCTTGTTGACGGGGATCCGCGTCCATCAGTTGAAGGGAATTAGGGAGCGTAAGTAATCCGCGTTTATCCATTGTAAGGGAACCTCGTTTCTGCAGGAGCGTGTTACTGGTATTCGAATTTTGTTTCAAGTGCTGAAAGGATTTCGGAATTGAAGTGTATATATTAGTGGAGAGGAAAGTTTACGTTTACATTTACATGTACAGATCCCAAGGAGAAGGCAGCGAATTCAACAAATTCAGTGATAGCTCGTCTCAGTAAAGCTTTGTATCTCCTGAGGAAATTGAGAGCTGGAGAGATAGAAAGCTACTGAGACCACGAGCTACTACCGAAAATACTTTGGCCTCAAAGGTAAAAACTAGACACGAATCGATATGGGGTGAAAACTGTTCATGACGCGGATCAAATTTCATTCAAACTGGAGATAGTTGCCGCCGATGATTGAAAGTTCCTGTCAGCAGGAATACTGTGAATCTGGAAGAAGAGCAGACAAGAATCTTCCTCCCGGTCATAATAATTAATGTGATAAGGATTTTATCCCCCTCAAGAGAAGTAACCAGAGATCTACTGGAAAGACAGTAGTTCGTCGTCTATCCCTGAGGATGTCTGTCACCAGGATTGTATCCCGAGCGCAAGGCCAGATAGGATACCTACTATCGCTTACAGGAATCAAGTTGAGAAGAACATCCATCAGATTCATCAGAAGTGACCAGGAGAAGGAGTGAGTAAATGGTATTCCAGTGAGTCTGTCCAATGTTTAGACAATTCTCTTGTTTTGGCGATGCACTCTTTCAAGTCCACTGGTGGGTCAAATTCAACAACATTGATATTGACATATTTCGTGTGACTAACAGAAAGCTATTCAGATTCATTTTCGAACTCAGAACCAGTGAAGTCAAATTTCCATCCTTCCTTTAATTTACTGAACCTATTGTGGTTATTACAGTCACGATGATTTGTTTACTGCCAGTCAGAAAACCAGCAAACTGTCGCTTAAGCTGGCTTAACGTTTCCGGCCAAATCCCAGGAATGACGAAAGAACTCCTGAAATTTGGTCACTCCTGATGTCGGATGGTCTGAAGCAATGATCAGCACAGTGCTGAGCGAGTTCCAGAAGAAGCAACCGATACTTGGTACTGTAGTTCCGTGCTGCAGTGATTGTTTTGCCTCCCCATAGACATCAATGACAGATTCTTCCAAAGTTAGAGCACAATTTGTAGACTTGGTGTCAGATAATTGAACATCTTGCGGCTTCTAAGAGGCTCCCTGGGAATAAAAAAAAGTAAAGAACGACACTATCCATTGAGTTTAACAGCAGAGAACATTCTAGAGACTGAATTCTCAAGAGCAACGCCTTTCTGTAGATCATTTCATGATCTACAGAAAAGCGTTGTGTTGAATGTGTAGCCTGATTGGCACTAACATGAACAACGAGCAGATCACATGACTCATTTCGTTTCTGTTATTGAATATGTTGGTAGTACTAGTCATGTAATCGTTTGCTTAATCAAACACGAATCCTTAACTCAAGGGCAAGATCTTGATAGTTTTACCAAGATAAGTGGCATAAAATAACGCTTTAATCAAGTTAGATGACTTACGTCGTTCTTATTAGTATGGACAATATCTACAGAAAGACGACAAGTATTACCGTATTTATTCATGATTTAACATGACGTGTTGTTTCTTCCACACAAAGCATATGATCAACATCTGCTGTTCATTGTTACACATGTAAATCTTCTCGCTTGGAGACTCCTATAAAAGAGGACAAGAAAAAAGAAGAAGTTACATAAAATTCTAGGAGATATGTATTATGCATAACTGTCAATGGGGTGAGGAAATAATAGATACGTGAAGTATTCCGATATGAAAGTATCATTAGTGGAAGATGTAGAATTCATGGAAAAAACTAAAACTCCTCTGCCATCAAATAATATTTATAGTACGCTATAATATTCATAATATGTTCCCTAATCAGCATGTATTCCAATGTACGTACAAATACAGAACAGTATTCTACAAACGGGGTCGATAACTGAGCTGGCCAGTAATCAAAAACTAGCAGAAAATATCACATAAAACCCTTAAAGTTCTCCCGAAGAAACCTTCAATACGTATACACGCATATGTGAAGGCAAGTTCAAACCCTTGATAGTGTGGAAGCTTCATACATGTGACAAGAGAACAGAGTGGGAAAACACTGTACTCCTTTTCATCTAAATGACAATGCTATCAAGTAAGAGATTGCGGTCCGTGTCTTTTTGTAAATCGTTTTCATGTTAAGAGTTTCTTCATTTCTTCATTTGTGGCAAGTTGTTAAAGCATGATAGGCAACGTAATGACTTTGTTCTTTACATGAATTGAGTGCAAAATGACTTCGTGCTTATCTACCGTCAAATAGCCATTTGGTTTCTTCGATTCCGCGGTCTTTATACGGCAATATTGCTTAAGAAAGCTTGGGCTTGGGTGGCCCATGACAAGTATGCATCATCGAACGTGCTCCTGTACTGAGAAATCGTCTGGCTCTCGAGTGCAATTTAGTACATGATAGTGGCACGTTAAATTGAAACGTTATATTCCTTCTTACCTGATATTCAAAGTACAAGGTCCAGAAACATGTGGCCCACCTGGTGAAGGTTTACCATGATAACGGGTCCTTTTCAGGTATTTGAAGGATTTGCTTGGAATGAGCAGATTAGTCATCACCATCATTCAAGCTCCAAAATCAGGAAAGAAGAACAAGACGGGTGGAGCTTCTCACAGTCAATTGAAATGATCATACCGTGCGGTGACAATTCTCAAAAGAGCACAGAAGTAGAATATCCAATGTTCCCTGGGGACTTCTACCATGATAAGGTCTGCTGCAGTAGCAAGTCACTCCAGAAAGTCAGGACAAGTCGATGACTACAACAAGATAAATAATTACTTGTCAGTCTCCTCTTCCTACCTGCAGGACGGATCGGCAGGCTCTGATCATGTTTTCAAGTGTTTCTAAGAGAATGGCTTTACGAAAGTTCTGTGAACATATCTCGCAGAGTCCACATATTATCAACAAGGGGTGAAGATTAGCATATATTCAAAGAGGATATACATTCAATGTTATTGGATGAACATTCATGCACCCAGAAACATAGATCGACGGTTGCAACGATGATGAGAAACTGGGAGTCTTCACGCTAAGTCCACTTCACAAACGAAGGGCTGGTCCTGACCTTATTCAGTGGCCTTGCACGTTTCCCTGCCTCAGGTATCCATAATTCAAACTGAAAACCAATCTGGTCTGTTCCGGAAGGAGACCTCTACGATTTTTCTCCTCTTCTCACTTGACAGAAGTTCCATGTGGTTAAAGATAACAGTAATCAGCGCAACAATTCTTCTGAAGTTCAGATCGTTTTGAAAAGTGAAGGACACTAGAACCAGATAAAAACGAGTCTCGCATCCAAGGATTAGCAGAGAAATGGCTAGGTAGAGCTTTCGGGCCATTTCCTCCAACTTCGTAGGTCTTGGAACGCTTTCCTTTAAAGAGCAACTTCTTCTCATCACCTCGTGGTTGTGGTATTATTTGAATCATTGCAGCTCCGCTGCCACCTTGAACTAAGAAAGTTTCGATAGGGATGTGACTACTATTCCGGTAATTGCGAATTACACTCCCGTGCTATAGGACCACTTCATCAAGACCAAGGTCAGCTTTTTGTCATAGGACCACCTTTCCACATAGACGGTGGTAGTAGTAGTAGATCTGCAATACTCCGAAAGCTTCTCATCATGCTCGCTGCACCTAAGAGCAGCAACGTGACGAATACTGCTTCCCCTCAGTCTCTGTACTTTGGGTCTTGTCGCTAATTGATGCCTAGGGTTTGGTGTACCCTGTAATCATGTCACTCTTTGGTGCTCTGCTCGTACTGAATGAATGCCCACGCCAAAACTCTCCAGGGATGTGACAAATTTGTTGGTCCTCACAAGTGTGTCAATTATTATCTCCTAATGGGCACATTGACTGATGGAACGCAAAACCGGTTACTAGAACTCGGTTTCACACCTTCATCTCAGAACTTCAGTTGGCAATGTGGGATGATCGTAGGACGCAGCAACTCTAGCCAGCAACTCTAGCCAGCAACTACAATTAGCAATGATCTTCACATCCTTGAACACTAGGTCAATTATAGCTGAGCCACTTCACGTTTGAGAGCATCTAACTCCATGATCCTCTGCGCTTTTCCTTGCAAACTGAGTGCTGACAGCTTCCCAAGCATCAATTCAATCGGGATGCTACGAGACTTTGCCATGTACAATAAAGGCCTCGATTGGTAAGGCTGGAGAAGGTGAAGATAGGCTCATGGGAAAGGAATAGAGATGTGCCTCAATCTTGCCTAGTCACTGACATTGAAACAGAGCTTTGCCTCGTCCCACGGTCCATTAATCTCAAGCTTATACTTCTGAATTTTGATAAGCCAGTAAGGAGAAACAACTGTGATGAAGAAAATGACTACGGCGAAGAAAGCAAAAACCAGGTAATTCAAGGCAAACAACAGAACCAGCGTGCAGATAATTAACGAACATGAGAATAGCAGATGTAAGTTGACAGATCTTCGCCTCATGCGGTGTGTAATGAGAGGGAAAAGAAGGAAGAATTGCAGAGAAAAGAGCATCACAGCAAATACTAACAAACTATGAGAAAGGCGAGAGGCAATCAAGACAGAGGCTATAATCGAGGCATTCAAAGACACGTTGGCTGAAAATGTGATTGGAGTCAAATTCTTGTTGGCAGGAATCTCCTGCGCCTGGCGATGAGGTGATCGAGGGGTCTTTGGAGAAGCAATACTCGTAACAAATTCTTGCAGACTTGAAGTAGGCTCCACTGTTGTATATGTGTAGTCGTGGAAGAGAAGATGCACCAGGAGTAGACAAATTGTCGAGGCCCATATTGAGTCGGAACTGAAAGATCTCGTCAGAGTTTGAAATATAGGTGCCAGGATGTAGAGGCCAGTCACAAACAAGGTAAAATTGAAAGCATGTCGACCCAGAGAAACAGGAAATAACTCCTCGGTGGTGAGGATGAGCGTCATGAAACCCAAAACAAATAAGAGCGCGTCGAGCTGGAGTAGAGTCCAGGCATCCAGGGCCCCGTTTAGAGCGTGTGTCCACATCGTTCCTACCAACCCGACAACGCAGGCATGCTGAGATACAGCCACTGAATCGCGCATTACACTCCAGAAACGCCTCTCCCTGACATTTGCGTTCTCCACCATCTCAACCAGAAACTTATACTCATCATTCTCGGTACCTGTGTAGTTATCCGCATAGCCCTGTTGCACCCCACCGTATAGGACTTTCCTCCATGTCCCCAGTCCCTTGCACCTGCCGTCGACCTCCATTGCAATCTCCACCGTTCTGTAACCTCCGTTCCAATTCCCGTCTTCTGCGTTCAAGGGATCTCAACTTAGGGCTGAAGCAAAGTCACTCCAGATGAAGAAATCGAGAGCAAAAATTGAATAGTCCGGCCACCTCCGACATTACAACGAAAGTGTAAACAAACATACCCCAATATCAACTAACGAAATCGATCCCACATGCAGCTGTAGACCGCTGGTTCCATATCATTCCGGTGGAGGTGCAACGCCTGATCTTTGCTGTATATAGTCTGCCTCGGAGCGAGAAGTCGAAGTCACTAAAGAGGAAATCACCTCTTTATCATCCAACTTCCTTCTTTGGATAGCCACAGAGAAGCGGACCGGCCGATGTAGTCAGAGAGAACTTTAAGACATCATGCATCTTTCAGAATCGTCGTGTACATCCCTACACGGCGTTTCTGAAGTCCTTTGCGCATTGACATCTCATACCATGGAAATAACAAGTAAGTTCTAATTTAAACCTAGATCCTTATCGGAAGACGTCCAGAATCTGCTTGCACTTGTGAGTGTTCTGGATTCCCGACACTGAAGAATCCCCATGGAAGGCCCAAAACTCCCGATCCTTTTTCGATGAAATTCAATTCTATCTTCCCTGTTGTGACTTCTTCACAGGTGATGAACGTGACAGTAATCTGTTCTTAAGGCTTGTGTATATATGCCAAACCTAACAAGAGAAAAGGGCGATTCGCATACAACACAAGAACGATATAACGATGGAACTCAAGAACGCAAGAACGATAGCAAGATCACATCAAGCCGATAAAAAAGTTAGGCGATAAACAATTGGGATGAGCTCCCATAGCATCGGGATGAAAAATTTGTCGGAACGAGAAATCTATCCTGCTGCAACTAGGAGATCAGAGTTATTTAAATCGAATGGACTATACACAATCTACTATCTACCACCTATTACTTCTACAGTCGACAACTTTCTACAATCTACTCATATATCTACAATCTACCATATACTCTTTACTTTACCATATACTCATCTACGTTCTACTATATCTAGTAGAAAAGAGGCGACCGCTTAAAAAACTCGAAGGATGGAAAGATCCCCATCGAGCCGTACAACCGTGAGACGAAATAGATATATCTACTATCTAATGCTTATCTATATTAAGAATAAGAAGATTAAGATTAAGAAATAGATTAAGAATCCGGCCGTTTCGTCGCTAAACGACAAGAGATTTGGTCCTTACCGGCACCGGATTCGAGATCCTCAAAATCTTCGGCAGGCATGCAGACGGACGAACGGGCGGGCATTCAACATGCGTGCGGCGGACAGACACCTAGAGAACGTATACGGGCGGGTTTAGTGAGGGCTTGGCGTGGTGGGGGCGGGTTTAGTGAGGGCTTGGCGTGGTGGTGGCGGCAGTGAACAGATCATCGAGCAATTTTGACGCCGTGTACGCTCACGTTGAATTGTTGCACCGCACGTTGAATTGTCGCGGTGCAGTACACTCAGATGATGATGGATTATGCTCCTCCAACGTCCGTTGTAATCTGGCTTCCATTCTTCTTTTAACAAGGCGGGAATTGACCCACCGAATTAGCCAAGTAGGATCAAGCTACTGAAATCATTTGCCCATCCGTCTTGCCATCCATTTCTCGAGTTCTTCCTCACTAGATCTCGGCGACCCGAAGGCCCTGAAAACAAACACAGCAAGTGCGGGATTAAATCTTACAGTAAACTCAACGTCGACTCCCATTTCGTTGTGCTAGTAGGTTCCGGCTTTAAATCATGCTCCATCATTTGGGAGGAGCGCTCAAGCAGCGTGCACATGTCCAAAATTACACCAGGGGCCGGTCGGTGCTTCATTTATTGCAGCTCCAAACGTACCACTCCTCTGAACGAACCTGATTTGGTCGAAGAGATTTTTCCAGCAAATGGAAGAAAAACTCGAAAACTCCCCATGAATGATGGGTGTAAGGAAAGCGTCAAGACCTACCAGTATCCAGAAGAGTTTGGACTAAAGATTCTGATGCTAATAATCCACTTCCTAAGCTACATGCCAAGTATCGGAGATGTGTAGAGAGGCAGGAAAGGAGGGCCACAATACGCACCCTTCAGTTTGGTCAAATTCCCTGTGAATGGGCATATGCACAAGCTCATTCAGACTAGGGTATGGTCGAGTTTCCACGCCAGCAAATCTCGAGATTTTGACTTCCGTCAGCAGCTTGAGAACAACTTTAATGTCTGGTCTGTCCTTCGGCTTCTGCTGGGTACACATAAGACCAATGTTTAGTACCATCATGAGTTCATGGTGATGTAGATCACAGTCGAGCTCAAGTGCAACCATGTTAGGATCCAAGATATCGATGATGTTATCTGGATCAGCGGATGCGGCGAATTCCACCAAGTTTGAGCCTCGCCCTATCTCGTCCCAGTTGGAGCACGGGGGCTTCGCAGTCAAGGTCTCCAGAAGGATTATGCCGAAGCTGTACACATCGCCTTTTGTAGAAGCTGAACTGGCCCATGCGTACTCTGCCCAAAAAGTTGTAGTCAATATTCCTGGATATTCTCTCATTTATGGTATGGCATCCTTTATCCATTTCTCATTCCAATCACTGTATTTGCTCTGCATTTGTAGTGCAAGCACCAACATTGGGTTCTGGACCTTTACACGTTACCTGGAGGAATGTACCCCATTCTGCCGAAAATATTAGACATGGATACATCTTTACTACTTTCTTGGTGCACAAATTTTGCGATTCCAAAATCTGCCACTTTCGGTTCGAAATTCGTGTCCAGCAGGATGTTGCTGGGCTTCAAGTCGCAATGTATGATGGGCTTGTCGTTCTCGTCATGCAAGTATATCAGTCCTTGAGCAACCCCCACAAGAATGTTGAATCGCGTGTTCCAGCTCAAGCATACCCTTCCAACCATATTGTACAAATAATTCTCCAGGCTGGAGAAGGGCATGTATTCCAGCACGAGAGCCTTCATAGTCGATTCGTAGCACACGGCCAGAATCCTGAGCAAATTGCGATGCCGAAGTCCTCCTAGTGTCTGAAGCTCTCGAATAAGGGTTTCTTTTTCTTTCTGCTCGCTATCCCACTTCAGAACTTTGACTGCAATCTGGCCACTACCCACACGTCCCCTGTACACAATGCTTCTTGCTCCATAGCCAACTATGTTGTCCTCGTGAAAACTGTCGGTAGCCTTGATTAAATCTGGAACTGTTGCAACAAAGTCGGTGCTGCACTCGGGTTCAAATTCAGGAACCTTAGGAATTTCTTTTGGCCTAGGCAGTGTCAAGTATTTGTACAGAGCGAAGGCGTCAACCAATGCTAAAATACCATCGATCGTGAAAATTATGATCAACGACCAGCTCCCTGACCCCTTCCGCGAATCCTCATCAGATGCTAATGTTGGGGAGTCCGCCGGAGCAGGTGCTAATCTTGGGTCGCCAGCCGGAGGATTCAAGTAATCAATCCAGCTCGGGTTCATACTGACATCCACGATCCCCTGCTTCACTTTTTCCAGAAACCCTGGAGAGACTGGAGGATTGTACGCTAAATCATTCGAGCTGAGATTCAGAAGTGTAAGGAATCTAAGGCTCAAAATGCTGTCATATGGAATTTCCCCTGTGAATTGGTTGTTTGAGAGGTCTAAGTTAGACAATGATGTCATGTTGCCAATCGGTGGGAGGCTGCCTGACAGACGATTCTGGTTCAAGGTTACGGAGGACAGGTTAGCACATTGCGTCAAAGTGAAAGGAAGAACTCCAGAGAGATTGTTCTGGCTCAAATCAATATAACCTATTTCGGATGACTTAGACCAGCTATCTGGGATTGGGCCGGAGAATTCATTATCTCTCAGGTCTAACTTGTTCAAATTCGGTAGCGTGCCAAATTGTTCTGCTATTCTACCATGAAACCTGTTTCTTGATAGGGTGACAATCTTCAGCGAACTAGGGAGGGTTTCCTGCTTATCATCAAATGTACCATTCAGTCCGTTACTATCCAGAATCAAGAACTCTAACCCGGTCGGGAGGAGCGGCATGGACCCCCATAATCTGTTATTAGAGACATCAAGAGTAAGGAGATTGGTGAGATTTCCGAACGAATCGGGTAAACTTCCCGTTAAAGAATTGTTCCCTAAATACAATCCCGTTAGACTGATACAACGACCTATGCCAGAAGGTATGGGTCCTGTCAAGTTATTAGAAACCACTGATAAAAACTGCAGAGTTGCAAATGACAGATTGCACAGTGATTCCGGGATTGATCCACTAAAGATGTTTCCACTAAGATCTACATATGATAGATTGCTAAGACTCGCCACAGAATCAGGAACACGTCCGGTGATGGAATTACCGTGAACGTCTAGGCGTGACAACCTGGTCAGATTACCGAGCGAGGGGTGTAACGTTCCTGATAGTCTGATGTTAGACAAATCGAGTGTATCGACATGAAATTCATTGTCACATCCCACTCGAACCCAGCTGCAAAAATCAGAGCCATTCCAATTGGTATTGAGGAAAGTGGCGTTGAAGGAGTCTCTGATGTTTCGAAGTGCTTCCAACTCCGATGAGGTATCTTGTGCAGCTGCTAGTGGCAGCGGAGTGCCGCGAAGCAGGCTGAGAAACAACAGACATATAACCAACTGTGAAATCCTGGTATCAATTTGCACCTTCCTCGTCCTTTTGTGCTCCATGAAATTGCTAACAGGCGTGCACGACCAAACGAACATCCGCTTCCAAACCTCATTTATCCAGCGATTAGCAGGTCTTGCGGGTGGATTCATGTCTTCACCGTGGCGGTGAGGACATGAATCAGTCAACTGATTTCGAAACCGAGCCAAATATACCCCGAGAGTACAAGGTACAAGAAAGTGCATAGAAATACAAATAGGAGCGAACACAAATCCTGGAGAGGAAAGCAAAGCTCTACTCCAAAGTAAAAGAAAGCCCTTCTTCATTTCTTTGTGATGTTTTTCATCATTCTTCGACTCTATTGGGGCTTAGCCCCATGTTCCCTTTTTTTCTCTCCCTTGTACGGCTTGATGGGGTCTTCCCATCCTTCGTTTTTCCTACGCGGTCGCATTTTTCTTTTTCTTCATTAAATTTTGTCCTCTGGACATATAAGGAGGCCTTCCAAGAGTCACCGTGACCGGTTCCAAAGGAGTTGAATTTAGTGCGCAGACTCACGGATTCTTGACTTTGGCTTACTTTCATGGCTGGAATATCCGGGCGTAGCTTGTGAAAAATTATTCTAAACAGTGACTGACAAGACCGTGTGGCCACATCAAATCAAATCCACTACCATCTTGGTCAAGAACTGACGATAGAAAGACACTCTTGAGTTCTTGGATCAGATGATGTTGGTGCCGCGTGTCCGGGAGAAGTCAAATGGTCAACTCGCTTTGGGGGACTCGGAACTGTACTGTATTCGGTTGATTGACACTTGTCTCGAATAGAACTGAAGTACCGAAGAAGCTACCTCAAGGGCGATCGCGTAGAAAAAGCGAAGGATGTGAAGACCCCATCAAGCCGAAGAAGCCGGGAAAGGACAGTTGCCTCACTTTGAGTGTAATTGTTGTCCATTAAGTTACTACGCGTTCAAGCTGCGTTCCCTCATTCTTACTTTTGGTTTTACGGCAACTATGTTCCATCCAAAAGATGTACACTAAACTTTCGATTCAAACTAAATTGAGGAGATGATCACAAATAACAAAATAACCGGAGTTTGAAGGTTTTCAATAAGGAATGAATTGATAGTGTAGGTTACAAAACTAACAACCCACTTCATAAAAAGTACATGCCATCTCATCCAAAAGATCAAAATACAATGGATCTTCAGGACTTTTTGATCTATTCGAATAGGTTACATCAACTCACCTCTTTTACACTAGATCAACTAGAAAACAGTAATTCCTTCAATTCATTCTTTCTTGCATTACTAACTTTGTCTTTCCTTTTCATTATAGATTTCATGCTTGTGTATCTTTCTCATGGTTAATTGGGAAAAATAGAACATTAAGTCTCTTTTTCTTAATATTAGCTCGGAGGAGAATGTCTACTTGATTGGCAGGGATGAGACATTAGTTTTAAGGAAGAGTTAAGAGATAAGCCAGAAATCTGTGGACACAAAACTGAACAGGAAAGCCGGAATCTAGACTTATGGACAATGATTGTGCTTAAGCGGCAGACAACTGATTAAAGACTTTGGGGAACTTCAAGGTGAATATTAACATAAAGCTTAAGAAAAATAGGGGTTTCAAGAATAGGCTTATGAATATCTGTTAAATATTAAGGTTTCGATTTGGAAATTTGGTAACAGTAGGGGTTTCAACAATAGTTTCATGGGTAATCTTAAAGATCCTCACAAGATTTGACACGCATGCGATAAAAACTTTAATGGGGACTTCGGGAGAGGAACTTTTGGAAAGTTTATTGGCAATCCACAGGCATCCGTAGAAACCACTGCGGTATCCATAAAGGGTGATCCATTATTATTTACGGCTATGTTTACAGCGCTAAACTTTAATTAGATTAATAAAACTAATTTGAATTTTGAACTTGGAGGGGAAGCGCGGAAGGAGTTCGTTTTTGGTTTCGTCCATCGGTAATTGGTGGTGGCAAAATTGGTGGTATCGTAGTCCTCTTCACGTTCATGGTCTTGTCTTCAACTTTGCTTAACACTCTCATTTCAAGATAGAAACACGGGTCACGTAAGGTAAATGTCTCGCAAATGCACATCGCGAGAAATTGAAGTGCATGCGTGAGTTTCTAGCAGTTGATGTTAACCGTCTCTGTTTTTGAATCGGTCGTTCAAGTTAAATATATGACAAACGTGTCTTAAACTTCGTTACTTTAGTAGGTCAAGAGAAGTATGCTTCCGTCTGGAAATTGGTGTGCACTTCAGAGGATTCAGTTTTGATTTTAGATTTTACGTTTTCTTTTATGTTATTTGGGAATGGGGTTAGATTTGATTTTGAGTGGAGTTCATAATCCTAAACGCTGGGTTGCGAGTGTGGCACAGGCGTCCACCCAGGGGTGAGATAGTCGCAGGACTGCGGGGCCCGCGTAGGGGGCGATTGGCATAGGGAAGGCTGATGAGACAGATGGGGCGGAGATGTGTTGCAGAGAGAGTCGATAGATTGATGCCAGAACATCGTCAAATTTATGACATTCATGACAGCAACGAAAACTTATGTGTAAATACCTGCTTGTCTTGACCGGTTTCTGCATTGTGGTGGGTGTGGCGAGTCTTGACCGGTTTTGCACTGCAATTCAGGTTACTTACTGCTGTATGATCATTGACTACGAAAGTCGCTTATGAAATTCTTTTGGGCATTTAGCTGTCCTGTGAGAACCATGAAAGCATCGGGAACACTCCTTGAACAGAACGTTTCTAGCTTTAGAGTGCAATTGTTCACATGAAAGACCAATTCGCCGTTCTCGGGTGAAGCAAGCAGTACGATTTCTTTGCTTATGCCCCTTACATCAAAAGATTTGTAGCCTATCTGGCGCATCAGGGGCCGGGCATTTATAAATCAATGAGAAAACTAAGGGTTTTGCTTTACCTGTAACTGAGTAATACTGTACTGTAAAATCTTTGAAGAGTGGAATCCGAGAGCCAATGGACGCATGATGCAATTGATGTCATCCCGATTGACAGTCAAGTTGGCCTTGTCCTGCTCTTTCTGATTTCTCGCTGCCAACAAATGCAAATAGAAATAGAAATAGAGATGTGCCTCAATCTTGCCTAGTCACTGACATTGAAACAGAGCTTTGCCTCATCCCACGGTCCATTAATCTCAAGCTTATACTTCTGAATTTTGATAAGCCAGTAAGGAGAAACAACTGTGATGAAGAAAATGACTACGGCGAAGAAAGAAAAACCCAGGTAATTCAAGGCAAACAACAGAACCAGCGTGCATATAATTAAAGCACATGAGAATAGCAGATGTAAGTTGACAGATCTTCGCCTCATGCGGTGGGTAATGAGAGGGAAAAGAAGGAAGAACTGCAGAGAAAAGAGCATCACAGCAAATACTAACAAACTATGAGAAAGGCGAGAGGCAATCAAGACAGAAGCTATAATCGAGGCATTCAAAGACACGTTGGCTGAAAATGTGATTGGAGTCAAATTCTTGTTGGCAGGAATCTCCTGCGCCTGACGATGGGGTGACCGAGGGGTTTTTGGAGAAGCAATACTCGTAACAAATTCTTGCAGACTTGATGTAGGCTCTACTGTTGTATATATGTAGTCGTGGAAGAGAAGATACACCAAGAGTAGACAAATTGTCGAGGCCCATATTGAGTCGGAACTGAAAGATCTCGTCAGAGTTTGAAATATAGGTGCCACGATGTAGAGGCTAGTCACAAACAAGGTAAAATTGAAAGCTTGCCGACCCAGAGAAACAGGAAATAACTCCTCGGTGGTGAGGATGAGCGTCATGAAACCCAAAACAAGTAAGAGCGCGTCGAGCTGGAGTAGAGTCCAGGCATCCAGGGCCCCGTTTAGAGCGTGTGTCCACACCGTTCCTACCAACCGTACAACGCAGGCATGCTGAGACACAGCCACTGAATCTCGCATTACACTCCAGAAACGCCTCTCCCTGACATTTGCGTTCTCCACCATCTCAACCAGAAACTTATACTCATCATTCTCAGTACCTGTGTAGTTATCCGCATAGCCCTGTTGCACCCCACCGTATAGGACTTTCCTCCATGTCCCCAGTCCCTTGCCCCTGCCGTCGACCTCCATTGCAATCTCCACCGTTCTGTAACCTCCGTTTCAATTCCGGTCTTTTGGTTTCAAGGGATCTTAACTTAGGACTGAAGCAAAGTCACTCCAGATGAAGAAATCGAGAGCAAAAATCGAATAGTCCGGCCACCCCCGACATTACAACGAAAGTGTAAACAAACATACCCCAATATCAACTAACGACATCGATCCAACACGCAGCTGTAGACCGCTGGTTCCATATCATTCCGGTGGAGGTGCAACGCCTGATCTTTGCTGTATATAGTCTGCCCCGAAGCGAGAAGTCGCAGTCAATAAAGGGGAAATCACCTCTTCATCATCCAACTTCCTTCGTTCGATAGCCAGAGAGAAGCGGAGCGGGCGATGTAGTCAGAGAGAACTTTAAGACATCATGGATCTTTCAGAAATCGTCGTGTACATCCTTACACAGCGTTTCTGAAGTCTTTTGCGCATTGACATCTCATACCATGGAAATAACAAGTAAGTTCTAATTTGAACCTAGGTACGTATCGGAGGACATCCAGAATCTGCTTGCACTTGTGAGTGTTCTGGATTCCCAACACTGAAGGATCCCCATGGAAGGGCCAAAACTCCCGATCCTTTCCCGATGAAATTCAATTCTATCTTCCCTGTTGTGGCTTCTTCACAGGTGATGAATGTGACAGTAATCTGTTCTAACAAAAACCTAACAAGAGAAAAGGGCGATTCGCATACAACACAAGAACGATAGAACGAGGGAACTGAAGAACGCAAGAACGATAGGAAGACCACATCAAGCCGATAAAAACCTGGGCGATAAATAAATAGGATGAGCTCCCATAGCATCGGGATGAAAATTTGTCGGAAAGAGAAATCTATCCTGCTGCAACTAGGAGATCAGTTGTTATCTAAATCGAATGGACTATACAAAATCTACTATCTACCATCTACTACTTCTACAGTCTACTACTTTCTACAAATTCTACAATTTGCTTATCTATCTATAATCTACCATATACAATTTACACTATCTACATTCTACTATATCTGGTAGAAGAGGTATGGAAGCGACCGCGTAGAGAAAACGAAGGATGGGAAGACCCCATCAACCTATCTGGTAGAAGAGGGCAACCGCTTAAAAAACACCGAAGGATGGAAAACGCCCTCAACCCGTACAAGGGTGAGATGAAATAAATATATCTACTATCTGCGGCGTAGACAGACGGCTCTACCGATCTCATGTTGGGGGGTTGGTTTGCTTTCTATGGAAGAGATGGCACCTATAGCGTTTTTGGGTAGTTGTGCTCTCTCGGCACCCCTATTTGCCTCTTGTTTTGTGGTTGTTGATAGGCCGGTTTTGGAGACTTATGTGACAGAGGTGGAGGGAGGATCCTTTTCTCTCCAGGTGTTATTGCGGCATACGAGAGATAGTCTATCTCCACGAGCACGAGAGGGTTTTCCACCGTTTGCTTCACTATCGTCAGATTGGACTAGAGGTCTACAGTCTTCCTTGATGGAGCGACAGTGTGAGCATACGCTACATTCTCTCTTAGTTGACTCGTCCATTCCTCAGGCTACTAGAGCGCGTCTACGCTCTTGCTCCGGCAAGGGTGCAAGCTCGTGGATCCTAGCTCGACCATGCATTAGGACTTTCCGACTCGCACCGGCTACTTTCTCTACAGCGATGAGGTTTCGCCTAGGTTTGGTCCACCCATCTGCATCTTCACTACTCACTTGTGAGTGTGGTTCTACACTAGATGCAACGGCGGTCCACATGACACGGTGTCCTTTTGGAGGACAGAGGATAACTACCCATGATGCCATTAGAGACATAGTGTTTGCTATGGCACGAGAGAGTGGATACTTGGCTTGGAGGGAGCGTTATGCGTTGCAGACGACACGTGTCAGGGCAGACTTATACTTGGTCCGAGATGATCAGGTGACAGTAGCGGATGTCGTGGTGACGGACCCTATGCGAGATACAGTTTCGGAGGGAGTGATTACCCATCCCCCTAGATGGGCGGCGAGTGCAACAGCAGGTCGCAAGGTCTCCAAGTATAGGGGCATGCAGCGAGGTCACCTCTTTGTTCCTCTAGCCTTGGAGTTATATGGAGCGATGGACACGGCACTTGACACATTTGTCAAGGAGTGCGCGAGAGCTTATCATGTTAGGCGTCAGGGGGTACCACTCTCACTCTCATACTTTGTTACTTACTTTAGACAGCGTGTATCCATTGCTCTACAGAGTGCAGTGGCTGGTGCAATCCATAGGAGAACAATCACATTAGGTGATGTTTCTTCGGATGCTCCAATTGTGTGTAGACAGTACGACTTGCATAGCTCGGATATCTTAGGTGCGGTAGGGCAGATTTCTCATACCTACTCTATTGGGGCTTAGCCCCATGTTACCTTTTTTGTCTCTCCCTTGTACGGCTTGATGGGGTCTTTCCCTCCTTCATTTTTCCTCCGCGGTCGCCTTTCCACACACTTATATATATATAGAATAAGAAGATTTAAGATTAACAACTTGATTAAGAATCCGCACGTTCCGTCGCTAAACGACAAAAGTTTTGGACCTTACCGGCACCGGATTCGAGATCCTCAAAATCTTCGGCAGGCATGCAGACGGACGAGCGGGCGGGGGCGACGGGACTAGAGCCCATGATGTTATCATACGGGTTCATAGAAACTTTGAAAACTCAAAAACTACTCTGCCACAACCTCAACCATGTGCACTATAGTTGAGGAGAGCTACAAGAATCACAAGACCACCAACGGGGTATTCCCTCTCTCTACATTACTTGTTGTTGACAGCTGGAGGTGGACCTGACTGTTATGAAGAAGCCATGAAAAGTGAAGACTTGATGAAGTGGGATTTTGGCATGAAGGACGAGATTAAGTCCTTGGATAAGAATCAAACTTGGGAGCTCAACTTACTACCAGAAGGCAAGAAGGCATTACATAACAAGTGGGTATACAAGATAAAAGAGGAACATGGTGGTAGTAGATAATAGAAGGCAAGGCTAGTTGTGAAAGAATTCCAACAAAAAGAGTGTGTAAAAGACCAAGATCGACGTGAGAAATAAGAGAATGGAAGATCACATTGGGACAATTGAATATATGAAAACTCCAAATATCTAGCATGAGCTTTGGCTTTGGTATTTATAGGTAGCATACAAGACTCTTGAGCTTCTCAAGAAGTTTCTCAAGAAGTTTCCTTGAGCCACTTTTGTAGATTGCAAGCCAAGTTAACCAAGAAGCTTCTCAAAAAACTTCCTTCTAAAAGTTATCTACTTGGCATGCAAGCTAAGCTAGTTGGAAGCTTCATAGAAGATTCTTTCTAGAAGCTATCTATTTGGACTGCAAGTTAAGCTAGAAGGGAAGCTTCTTAGACACTTCTAGATATTCTATGCTAATTTGACTTATTCTCTACTTTGTTAACTATGTTGTTAAACTCTAAATTTTTACATATTCCTCCACTTCTAGTTGGTGATGTCCTCATTGCCATTGAAGCTTCACACTCCTTGATGGCTATTTGTGCATTTTGGAGGTGAGGAAGAGGTTCCTCACCTCCAATCATGAAGGGGATACCCTTCCAAAGGACCTTGTACTTTATATGTTGGTGGCGTCTTTGTTGAATATGGCGACGCGCAAAGATACGGTCAACTTTTTACTCCTCATGATCATTGATAAGGATTGGAAGAGGAAGAGGTTGGACACAAGAGGAGAAAGAAGATAGGTTAAGAACAAAGAGTTCAACTTAGAAATGTGGAAGATTAGGTGGATGCGCATATGATAGGGTAAGGCAAGTCGATAGACAACAAGAGAGATGATTTGGGTGACATCAAAGGCTCCTATCCAATTAGGAGAAAATTTACAAACTTGGATATCAAGTGGGAGGGGTAGGTTACTAGAGGATAGTACGCCTTTATCATTGACTTCAAAGGTGAGATCATGACAATGGTGATCAACATTTTGTTTTTGACAATTTTGAGCAACAAAGAGATGAGATTTGGCTTGTTGGAGAGATTGGGATATGATGGTCAAGAAGGTTGAAGTATGAGGGACATGAGATGGAGGAGGAGCAAGAAGGGAATCTGGAACAAGTGGATCTTTGCCAAAATTGAGAAAGAAAAGAGAAAATCCGGTGCTTGCTTTTTTGGAATTATTATAGGCAAATTCTATAACTGCAAGACATTAATCCCAATTGGTATGGTGGACATTGATGAAGGCACACAATGTATCCTCCAAGGTTTGATTTGCACATTCAGTTTGTCCATTAGTTTGAGGATGATAAGATGTGGACAAATCAAGCTTAGTGCCAAGTATCTTGAAGAGTGGTTGCCAAAAGTTTCCAATGAATCAAGGATCACGTCAAAGATGAGTACACAAGGCATCCGATGATGCTTGAAGACATTGTTGAAGTAGATTTGCGCTAAGGTTGGACCATCCATGATATCAAAAGGTTAGTGCTAAGTGGATTTTCTTACGAAACTTATCCACAAACACCATGATTATTGTGTGTCCTTGCTTTGTCTTGGGCAAAGATGTGATGAGATCCAAGCTCATGTGTTCACATCAAGCAGATGGAATGGGGAGTGGTTGAAGGAGTCCACTTAACCTTTGGTTGATGGCCTTGTTGCATTGGCAGTTTTCACACGATTAGACAAACTCTCAAACATGTGTCATGTTACTACCACTGGCGTTGGAAGGTACCCAAGGTCTTGTCCACACCCATGTGACCAGCAATTGGTAAGTCATGGGCTTCTTGGAGATGCATAAGTCAGAGATCCCCCTTGGTTGGAACATAAATCCAGTTCTCACACAATAGAATATCTTCCTTCCTTGAAGGTATTATACTCTTTGTCGCATGTTGCAAGATGACCATATACCATTTGGAAGAAGGGATCTTGTTGTAAAGCTGATCTAAACTTATTTTGGACCTTGGAGTCAATTGACACCGTCATAATTGCCACCGTGATGAGAAGAAGAGATTTCAAATCAGGTTGTTGTGATAGGGCATTAGGGATGACATGGAACCAACTTGGTTTGTATTCAAATTTGATGTCAAACAATTGAAGTTGCTCCTCCCATTGATGATGTCAACTCTTCATATGTTCCAAGTGTAAGGTCTATAACAATGGTTTGTGATTAGTTTGCATGACCACTTGTTTCCCTAAGAGGTAATGTCTCCATACTTTGGTGGCATATACCATTGCAAGTTGTTCATGATCTTGAGTAGAGTAATTTCTTTCAACTATATTAAGTCAGTGAAACACAAAGGCAATAGGATACAGTCTATATGGGAATTCTTGCTACAACATGGCTCCAATTGCAAAGTTAGAAGCATCAAGATCAACCATACAAGGTAGTTGAGGATCATAAGATTGAAGAATGTGTCTTGAAGACACCATATGTTTCAACTTCTGAAATGTTTCTTTGTGCTTGGTGGTCCACTGAAAACTCAACTTCTTCCCCAAGAGGTCAGTCAATAGTGTAGCCACATGAGCATAGTAGTGGATGAACCATTGGTAAAAAGTAGCCAATCCATTACATGCTCGTACTTCTATAGCATCCTTTGGAGTAGGCCAATTAATAATGGCCTTGATTTTCTCCTCATCCATCTTGTTCCCCATTGATAAGATCTTGCGACCCAAGAAGGTAATTTCTTTCTACCAAAAGGCACACTTTGACTTCTTGCATTAAAATTTACACTATTGTAGTTGTCTTGGGACTTTTTGTGTGTGATTCCCATGTTCTACCTCTGTCTTGCTATAGATTAAGATATCATCCAAGAACACCACCATGTACCGATCCAATAGTCCATCCAACACTTGATGCATCTAATCCATGAAGATTATTGGATCATTAATGAGCCTAAAAGGTAGAACTCTCCACTCGAAATGCCCATATCTTGTGCAAAGGTAGTTTTTTGCACATCATCTCTATCAATGCGGATTTACCAATAGCCATTGCAAAGATCCAACTTAGAGAAATATCATGCTCCAGTCAATTGATCAAGCAAGTCATTGATTTGAGGCAAGTGATATGCATTCTTCATCGTCTACTTATTGAGCCCACAATAATCAATACAAAAACAAAGTCCTCAATCATTCTTTGGAACAAATAGTACCAATGATCCCCAAGGAGAGGTACTATGTTGTATGAAATCCTTCTCCAACAATTCAGTAAGTGTTATTTGCAACTCTTCCAACTCCTTTGGTGAGAGGCAATAGATTGGTCTACTCATTGGAGTACTCCCTAGCAATAACTCAATCTTGAAGAGCATATCATGATCAAAGGGTAATCCTTTTGGCATAACATCTGGAAACACATCCACAAACTCCTAAACTATCTGATCAACGATTTCTTGGTGAGGCTCTTGACCCCCCTCAGGTTGTCCTTGTGCAATTTGTTTGGTCCACACCGCAAAAACAAACTTATCTTCCTTCAAAGCTTGCTCTATGGCTACTTCACTAACAAACTTCTCATCTGGGGATTCATCTCTCCTCAAAGCTTGTTCCATGGCTGCTTTCTTGGCAAATTTCCCATCTTGGGACTCATCTCTCTTCAAGGGTTGCTCTTTGGCTACCTTCTTGATAAACTTCACATCCTAGGATTGACTATTCTTAGGTGCCTTACTTAGAAGTGCCAGACAACCTAATCAGAAATTCCTACCTTGGTGTTATATTTGAATCTCTTGTCGGTTCCAATCAATTTGAACCTTATGACATTCAAGCCAAGGTAGTCCTATAATGACATCATAGTGTAGAGGTGCCACTATAAACCTCATACACTCCAAATACTATTTCCCACTCTTGAAGGTAATAGGATCCAAGGTGCGGAATGCAAAACCCTTTCTACCATCTGCCATCATCAATCTACTTCAATTTATAGGCTTGACAGGAATATTCAATTCCCTTGCTACTTGCATAGATATGTAATTCTCTAAACTTCCAAAATCAACCAAAATCCTACAACTCCGATTAGATATTATAGCTTACAAGTGAAGCAAACTTGCACAAGTCAAGCCTTTAATCCCATTGCAACTAATCAAGCTCCCAACAGGTGGCTCAAAATCTCCTACTAGGATTCCTTGTTTCCTTGATCATTCTGCTCCACAAACTCCATCTGGGAGAATTATTGAGTTCACATATTCTTGAATGGACATTAAGCAATGTGATATCTCAATTGGTG
This sequence comes from Lunularia cruciata, assembly GCA_948567375.1. Lineage (NCBI taxonomy): Eukaryota > Viridiplantae > Streptophyta > Marchantiopsida > Lunulariales > Lunulariaceae > Lunularia > Lunularia cruciata. The sequence goes on along the minus strand of OX419755.1, from coordinate 7,921,501 downwards.
ACAATATAAAAACCACTATTTTGTCATAGTCATGAAACCATTCTCTATTTGTAGTGCCAAGTGGTCTCTATTGAATGATATCATTCTCTATTGGTGCCAACTCCTCCACCCATGTGTAGTGTATCGGTAGGTTCCATGGAGGTTGAGGTCGAGACCAAGTTGTTGCAACCAAGGAATGAAAACATTCGGCCAACCGCATGGCTTCCTCCAAGTGTTGTGGCTCTTGCATGGTTACCTCTAATTTAGTTCTTGACTTCAAGTCCCTCACAACTCAATCCAAAGCTTCACCTTCCAGTTTATCTAGAATTTGCATGATAGTGTTTTGGAATTGCATGATGTAACTTCTTAGAGAGCCAATTTGTTTCAACTCTACCAACCTATCTTGTGCAACTTGTGTGGCATTTATAGCTTGGGATAAATTAATTATTGCACTCTTGAATTATTCCCATGTCTAAGATTGGTGCAACAATTTGTCATTCAGCTTGCTCCACTCTGAATTGCTACCATAGCTTTGCTACTCCATCCAATTGGCTAAAAGTCAAGAGAATTTGTTCTACTCCTCTTGAAGATTGGTGGCTTCAAAATAACATTCAAAATCAAACAAAATTCTCCACTGCACTAGAGAGATTTTTACCTTTGAATACTTTGGGTTTAGGGAATCGGAGTCAATTTTCTCCTTCTCAAACTGGTACCCTCTCTAGTGCTCTTGTCATTATGATCTCGTTCATCCAAAAATCAAGTAAGGTGCTTGATTTATTGCAACATAGCCATGATAACCTTGGGCATTGTCCCCATGGTTGCTACTCTATCACGCCATCCCTAACCTATCTAGTTAAGTAACATATAGAAGCAACACCTCCACCATTCTCTATAAGTTACAATTGGAAGCACAAAGATCTCCTCAGATATGGTGATCACACGTAAAAAATGTTATCCAAAGCGTGAGGTGATGAATTGTGTGAAATAATATTTGGATAGTACTTGGACAAGAAAACCCCAATGGTTTGGTGGAAGTGGATTTGGTGGTCCATAAATTTCATCCATCCCATTCTTGCTATGATACCAATGTAAAAGACCAAGATCAAGGAGAGAAATAAATGAATGGAAGATCACATTGTGTAAAAGACCGAGACTGAGTAGAGAAGTAGGAGAATGGAAACTCACATTGGGACACTTGAATGTATGAAAACTCCAAATGCCTAGCATGAACTTTAGCTTTGGTATTTATAGGTAGCATACAAGGCCCTTGAGAAGCTTTTCAAGAAGCTTCCTCTAGCCACTTTCTTAGAGTGCAAGCCAAGTTAACTACGAAGCTTCTCAAGAAGCTTCTTTCCAAAAGCCGTCTACTTGGCATGCAAACTAAGCTAGTTGGAAGCTTCTAGAAACTTCCTTCTAGAAGCTACTTACTTGAGGTGCAAGCTAAGCTAGCCGGGGAGCTTCCCAAGAAGCTTCCTAGATAATTCTAGAATATTATAAGCTAATTTTTCTTATGTGCTACTTTGTAAGTCCGACTAACTTTGTCACTAAATTCTATATTGTTACACATTGGGACACTTGAATGCATGAAAACTCCAAATCCCTAGCACGAGCTTTGGCTTTGGTATTTATAGGTAGCATACAAGGCTCTTGAGAAGCTTCTGAAGAAGCTTCCTTGAGCCGCTTTCTTAGAGTGCAAGCTAAGTTAACCAGGAACTTTCTCAAGAATTTTTTTTTCTAGAAGTCATCTACTTGGCGTGTAAGCTAAACTAGTTGGAAGCTTCTAGAAGCTATCTACTTGGGGTGCAAGTTAAGCTAGTCTAGAAGCTTCCCAAGAAGTTTCCTAGATATTTCTAGAATATTCTAGGCTAATTTGGCTTATTCTCTACTTCATTTGCCTTACTAATTATGCTGTTAAAATCTAAATTATTACAGAGAGGATTGATTATATTGAGATTTCGTCACTCGTGATCAAGCATTCAACAATTAGAGTGGTTCTAAGTATAGCGGCAAAAGAAAACTTGTATCTGGAGCATATGGATATCACTACTACTTTTCTGTATGGTGAGATTGATAAAGACATCTATTGCAACAACTTGTTGGCTTTGCAGTCCCCGGCAAAGAGAGTTTGGTATGCAAGTTGCAGAAAAGACTATATGGTCTAAAACAAGCACCAAGATTATGGTACAAGAAATTTGACAAGTTCATGATCAGTAATAGATTCACAAGATATCATGAGTATCATTGTTGTTATATCAAGTCTCTTGATAATAGTTTTATCATCTTACTTCTATATGTTGATGACATGTTGAGAGCTAGACCTAACATACTAGAGGTTGAGAGATGAAAGAAAGAATTATCAAGAGAGTTTGCAATGAAGGACATAGGTGCAACAAAGTAGATACTTGGGTTGAAGATTGAAAGGGACAGGGTGACCCGAATGCTAAAGCTTGCTCAAGATAACTATATTGGAAAGGTGTTGGAAAGTTTCAACATGATAGATGCAAGTCCTATGAAGACACCTTTGGCAAGTCACTTTAAGCTATCAAAGAAACAGTCACCCAAGGATGATGAAGAGTTGAAGGATATATCAAAGGTACCATATGCTTCAATTGTATGCAATGACATGTACTAGACCAGATATTGCATATGCAATGGGAGTTGTGAGCAGGTACATGGCCAATTTAGGCAGGCAACAATGGGAGGCTGTCAAATGGATTTTGAGATATTTGAAAGGTTCCAAATATAAAGGTTTGTGTTACAATAAAGGCAGCCATACTCTACAAGGTTTTGTGGATATAGACCTGAGAAGTGATATAGATACCAGAAGAAGCACCACATGGTATGTTTATACCATAGGTGAGACAACAGTGAGTTGGTTCTCATTGTTGCAAAAGGTTGTTGCTTTGTCCACAATGGAGGCCAAATATATTGCAATTTTAGAAGCTAGTTAGGAAATGATCTGGTTATAGAACCTTCTAAAGGAGCTAGGCCGAGGGTAGAATTATAGTGTTTTATTCTCAAATAGTCATAGTGCCATTCACTAAGCAAAGAATCCAATGTTCCATGCTAGAACAAAATATATACGGTTGAGATATAATTTCATCATGGATTTACTTGAAGATTACAGTTTGTCACTTGAAAAGATTCAATGTGCCAAGAACTATGTTGATATGTTGACAAAGATTATCACCTATAAGGTTAATGCTAATATAAGGTTATGGATAACATCAATTGGCCGTCGATGTTAACTAGATAGTAAGGCTACACCGAGTATGTAGATCAAGCACATGAAGTTTACTATATTTTCTTTTAAAGATGTATAGTCAAGAACTATCATTCTCCAAGGGGGAGAGTTATTAGGATGTGGAGCCTGATTTGCCCAATTTATCCCATCTGAGATGCTTAGATTTGTGGCTCATATCATCCACAAGATTTCTTATCCAGGGTCAGGTGTTTGACAATCCAATGTCGGGGTGATACTTCTAGAGTATGCTTCCTCTCATTCTTTAGTGCATGTGTAACAATAGAGGAAAACCTTGCGACCTGATGAGTGACGCTTTTTTGCGAGTTGAATATAGGTGTGCGTATAATAAAGTTGCAGGGGAACTGTTTGGTAACTTTGATTTGCATGAAGCAGGTTAGGCTAGGCTTGATGTTTGATCAGACATGTTGTGGATATTCAGGAGAAGGGCAGATCAAGATAATAAGAGGCTTGATGTTTGATCAGACAAGTTGTGGATATTCAGGAGAAGGGCAGATCAAGATAATCAGAGGCTTGATGTTTGATCAGACAAGTTGTGGATATTCAGGAGAAGTGCAGATCAAGATAATCAGAGGTTTGATGTTTGATCAGACAAGTTGTGGATATTCAGGAGAAGGGCAGATCAAGATAATCAGGGGCGCATATTGGACAGGGAAGAGTTGGTTAGGGTAGAGCTTCAACATGATCTCTCTAAATGTTGCCAGGGAGGTAGGAGCAAATGACTTTCCACCACGTTAAATCATATATATTTATTGATTAGTGTCCGAGTACAAATTCTTTTTTCTCCCCCGTTTCGAGTAAAAATATTGAATCTATGTTGCCCAGAGAGGAGATAAGAACAAGTGACTTTGAATCACGTTATTCATATATATATTGATTAGTGTTCGAGTACATTTTGTTTCTTTTTCTTCTCACGGAATTGAGTAAAAAAAGAAATATTGAATTTTCTTTTTTCTCTCTCAATGTTTTTTTCTCTCATGCACAAGGGTTGGAAATATATATATATATATATATATATATATATATATATATATATATATATATATATATATATATATATATATATATATATATATATATATATATATAAAGTAAATAAATGAAACTGAAGACTATCAGAAGAGAAGAAATATAATAAATCTGCAGAGATCCCTAACATCAAATCCACTACCATCTTGGTCAAGAACTGACGATAGGAAGAGTTCTTGGATCAGATGATTTTGGTGCCGCGTGTCCGAGAGAAATGAAATGGTCAACTCGCTTTGAGGTCTCGGAACTGTAATGTGTTCACTTGATTGACGGTTTTCTCGAATAGAACTGAACTGCTGAAGAAGCCGGGAAAGGACAGTTGCCTCACTTTGAGTGAGGCAACTGTCCTTTCCCTTTGTCCTCAAATTGTTGTCAAGCGCGTGAGAACGAAGAAATCGACTTTGTCGCCTACCTTGGCCAAGAGAATAGAACACTGGACCAGTTCTTTAGTGCCATATATGCGCAACGAAGTAACAGGGAGGACAACATGGGGGCATCTGGACGACACACACAGAGAGGAAGGTATGTGAGTTCCCGGCATCTGCGCTGAAGTAAAGAACAAGAGCGTACAGTTTCGCAAATGGTTCTCATCGATTTGAACTTTGTTCGACAGGGAATTTGGATTCAATGTGGCGGGATATATATTTAGTGGAAGGTGGTCGCTGCAGCCTCAAGGTAGAACGGGTGTTTACTTCGAGAAACTGACAACGGTAGGGGAGGGGACCACGAATTCCAAGGAGTCTTTTCAAGGGCTCGAATTGCTGGTTGTTTGTCGAGCGATATGGCACGAGCATTGACGATGTCCAAAAGTGCTGGGGATCCTTATGAGGTGATACACCTGATCAATGTGGAGAAATCGAAACCGGGACCCGGTGAAGTGCGGATCCGTATGAAGCTGAGGACTGTCAATCCTTCTGATTTACTGTGTCCGTCTGGGACATGCTGCTGTTTGTAAATTCTCAGGAGCTTTGTAGAATCCAGGCCCGGGGACTGAGAACGGTGTTACTCCTGGAGTCGAGGGCTTCGGTCTCGTAGAAGAGGTGAGCTATGCCTTATGATTACATATGTGAATAAAATAAGGTTTATGGAGTAATATTCACCCAACCCACAGTTGCGGTTGTTAGAAAATACAGTCCAAGGACCTCTCACAATAGCACATCATAAGGCCCATTAAACATCTTCAGAGGACTAACAAGAAATAACGTGGTTCACTCCCTGTCTCGGAAGCTACCTCCACGGCTGAAACAGACTCACACCAGCCTTCGAACCTTTATTTCCATTGCACATATGTATATATATACAAACACAGGGATAGTCCCTCTGTCATCCGTCTAAACTCCTGAATATAGATCTGCGTGACTTCATGAGTATTGACCACTCAAGATATCTAGTCACTTTAATACTCAACCTTAGAAGTGACTGAATATATATCCGCATGATACAGTAAGGAGTTTCCATCAGTCAAGTTTTGCTCTTACTCTTGATCAGGCAAGTCACTTATAGCAAGCCAAACATAACAAACTCCACCTTTTGCTTGTATCCACCTTATCATCCCAAAGAGCAACATTGAACGTTGAGCAAGTTCATGCATAACTTGAACTTCTCAACAGAAACAGGTTTAGTCAACATATCAGCTGAGTTTACCTCTGTCCCAATCTTTTGCAAATTAATTTCATCATGTGTCACAGCTTTCTTGATAAAATGATGTCTCACATCAATATGCTTTGTCTTTGAATGATATACTTGATTCTTTGCCAAGTGAATAGCGCTTTGGCTATCACAAAAGAGTGCTTTGGCTATCACAAAAGAGTGTGGACTTCATATTAGGGAGTCCTATATCCTTGGCTAATCTTTGTAGCCATATTGCCTCTTTGGCAGCCTCAGTTGTTGCCATATATTCTGCCTCTGTAGTAGAAAGAGCAACTGTAGATTGGAGAGTAGACTTCCAACTTACTGCACCACCAACAAGTGTAAAAACAAATCCGGTTGTAGACCTTCCTTCTCTTATCCAAGTCTTCTTGGTCATTCTCCACATCAAAGGTAATGCCAATATTTATAGTCCCTTTCAAGTAACTAAGTATCCACTTCACAACTTCCCAATGTTGTTTCCCCAGATTTGCCATGTATCTACTCACTATGCTCACAGCATATGAGATGTCTGGTCTAGTGCAGACCATAGCATACATTAAGCTCCCAACAGCACTAGCATAAGAAATATTGGACATTTCTTTTCTCTCCTCCTCATTTGATGGACATTGCTCCAATGATATCCTAAAATGACTTGCCATTGGAGTGTTCACTGGTTTTGCTTTCTCCATGCCAAACCGAGGAAGTAATTTTTCCAAATATATCCTTTGAGATATCCATAACTTTCCCTTGCTCTTGTCCTGATGGATTTTCAATCCCAAGTACCCTCTTTGAAGAACCCAAGTACTTCATATCAAACTTCTTACCAAGTTGTGCTTTCAATTTCTCCACCTCAACCATATCCTTTGCAGAAATCAGCATATCATCCACATATAGTACCAAGATGATTAAATCAAATACTCTAGGTCCATGTAGCTTCTTGAGGTACACACAACAATCAGATTCACTTCTCTTATATCCTTGCTTCAACATGAAAGTATCAAATTTCATGTACCAAAGTCTTGGACTTTGCTTTAGTCCATATAAAGACTTTTGTAACCTGCAAACCAAGTTCTGGTTCCTTGGTACCACAAAACCTTCAGGTTGATGCATGTAAATCTCCTCCTCCAATTCTCCATGTAAAAAAACAATTGTAACATCTAGTTGCTCCAACTCCAAGTTATGCAATGCAACTATTGCCAATAGTGCATGAATTGAAGAGATTTTCACCACTGGTGAAAAAATCTCATTGAAGTCAATACCTTCTTTTTGGCTATAACACTTTGCCTCAAGCCTTGCTTTGTATCTATCTCCACCTGATTTTGGAAGTCCTTCCTTCCTCCAGAATATCCATCTGCAACCAATTGCCTTCTTTCCCATAGGCAATTTTTCAAGTCTCCAAGTTTTGTTCTTGGCCAAAGACTTCATCTACTCTTCCATTGCACAATGCCACTTTTGACATTCTTGATCCTGCATTGCCTCTTCATATGAAGAAGGCTCACCATTCTCCGTAAGAAGAGCATAAGCTACAAATGAATCATCAAATCTCTTTGGAGGCCTTCTATCCCTATTTGGATACCTAGGTTCATGAATCACTTATGGGCTTTGCTCTTCTAATGGTTCACTTGGTAGATCTACAAGAGGTGAAATGTCTCATTTCCAGTATCAATATCTATCTTAACAAAATCTGACTGAATTTTTTTTTCTTCTTTTGCTATAGTAATAGTCTTCATTGTACTAGTCTCATAAAAAACTACATCCCTACTCACAACAAGACAACACCTTTTTGGATCCCACAATCTATATCCCTTTGTATCCTTCTCATATCCCAAGAATATACATTTTCTAGATTTGGGATCTAACTTTGTCCTTTGTTCTTGTTGAATATGAACATAAGCTATGCATCCAAATACTCTAAGTGAAGAGTAATCAACATGTCTACCTGTCCATTTTTCCATAGGTGTCTTACACTCAATAGCAGTAGAGGGAGAAATGTTTACCAAATGACAAGAGTATTTATAGCTTCTGCCCAAAAACTCTTCTCCTATCCAGAGTTGCTTAACATACTTCTTACTTTCTCCAAGAGTGTACAATTTATCCGCTCTGCCACACCATTTTTTTGAGGAGTACCCGGTATGGTAAAGTGATGGATTATCCCTTCACTCTTACAATATCTATCAAACTCTCCAGATTTGTATTCTACACCATTATCAGACACTTCACTTTCCTTCCTGTTTGTTTCTCCATCATCACCTTCCATTGTTTAAAGAGAGAGAAGACCTCAGATTTTTGCTTCATGGTGTAGACCCATACTCTCCTAGCGTAATCATCAACCAAAGATACAAAATATAATGGTCTAGATTTCGAAGCTATAGGTGCAAGGCCCCAAACATCAGAATGCACATAGTCTAAAATTCCCTTTGTGCAATGAACTCCTGTGGAAAAGCTTACCCTCGGTTGCTTTCCTATTACACAATGCTCACAGAATTTTAACTTACAACTTTTAAGGCCCTTCAGAAGTTGTTGCTTGGACAATTCACTTAGACCCCTTTCACTCATATGACCCAAACGGAGGTGCCATAACTGAGAAAGATCTTTGGGATCTTCATTTTTGGAAATATTATTTGCCACTCCTCTAGTGATGGTCTCTCCAACAAGCTCATAAAGGTTTCCTATCTTCTTGCCCTTCATTACCACCAAAGCTCCTTTTGGTACCTTGAGTGTTCCATTTTCTGCTCCCCACCTCCAACCATTTGAGTCCAAAGTGCCTAGTGATATCAAATTATTCCTTAACTCAAGAACATGCCTCACATCAGCAAGAGTCCTCACAATACCATCAAACATCTTAATGTGTATTGTACCAATGCCAATAGCTTTACAAGCCATGTTGTTCCCCATTATTACAGATCCTCCATTGAATGATTTGTACTCATGAAACCACTCCTTATTTGGACACATATGGTAAGAGCAACCTGAGTCCAATATCCATGACTCCTCAAATTGATCTTTGTCTTGGGTAACACATAGAACATCATCCACAACTCCAGATGACTCAGCAATGCTTGCTTGATCTGAAAGTTGACCTTTATCCTTGTTGGACTCAAGCCTCTTGTTGTTAAAATCCTTCTTGAAATGTCCAACCTTCCCACAAATCCAGCACTTGCCTTTGAAACTTCCAATTCTAGACTTGGATCTTGATTTACTCCTGTTCTGATCTCTCTCTCTCTTGTCCTCCCTCTGATAAATAGACCCTTTGAATTTGTCTTTTCTTGGTTGGGTTTTTTTCGCATCTCATTGGAGAATAATGCTGAAGTGAACTCCTCACAGTTTATATCATCCTTCCCATATAGTAGAGTTGTGACCAGATGCTCATATGATGGAGAAAGTGAAGTCAATAACAGCAATGCCTTATCTTCCTCTTCTAACTTAACCTCTATGCTCATCAACTCACAAATTATTTTGTTGAAAGCATTGAGGTGCTCCATAATACTCTGGCCTTCGTTTATCCTCAACATATACAACTTCTGTTTAAGAAATAGTCTATTTGTCAAAGACTTGGTCATATAAAGATTCTCCAGTTTGGCCCATAGTTTTGGTGCAGATTCCTCATTCATAACATTTTATAGCACTTCATCAGCAAGGTTCAACCTAATAGTGCTAATAGCTCTAAGATCTGCATCTTCATCTTCCCCCATCCTCATCACTTTTGTCCTCCTTTTTCTTCTTTAGTGCTCTATGCAGTCCTTGCTGGACAAGAAGGTCCTTCATCTTCAGTTGCCAAAGTCCAAATTTTTTTTTCCCATCAAACTTCTCCGCTGCAAATTTAGCATTTGATATGGATATCACCCCTGCTATTAATTTGCTGTGGCCTTGCTTTTGGACACACTTCCCTGCACCCTCAGATCTCAAGACCCTCTTAAGGACCAACTATGCTCTGATACCAATTGTTAGAAAATACAGTCCCAAGGACCTCTTGCAATAGCACATCATAAGGCCCATTAAACATCTTCAGAGGACTAACAAGAAATAACGTGGTTCACTCCCTGTCTTGGAAGCTACCTCCACGGCTGAAACAGGCTCACACCAACCTTCAAACCTTTATTTCCATTGTATATATGTATATATATACAAACACATGGATAGTCCCTCTGTCATGAACCTTTATTTCCATTGTACATATGTATATATATACAAACACAGGGATAGTCCTCTGTCATCCGTCTAAACTCCTGAATATAGACCTGCGTGACTTCATGAGTATTGACCACTCAAGATATCTAGTCACTTTAATACTCAACCTTAGAAGTGACTAAATATATATCCGCATGATACAGTAAGGAGTTTCCATGAGTCAAGTTTTGCTCTTGCTCTTGATCAGGCAAGTCACTTATAGCAAGCCAAACATAACAGCGGTCTCATGAGGTTAGTTAATACTCCGACCACGATATAACTCAACAATATGATCGGGTGGAATAGATATTATTTTTCTCCATTGCAACTCCTTCTAGCATATGGCTTGAGCTTGTACATACTGGTAGCAGCATTAGTCTAGTGGACGATAACAGAGCTAATGATACTTAAATACCTTATATTCCATACACTGCGAAGGAGTCCAGTCGTAACAAGAACTGAAAGCAGCCATTTGGATAATTTCAGACAGTGACACTGTGAGAGGATCACAGACTTAATTCCACCATGAATGACTGATTTTCATGACAACATCCGTCCGTTGAGTTGAAAAACAGGAACTTCGATTCCAAGCAGAAAGTCAACAGAGTGACATACGAGAAAGACTATAATTTTGAGGAAACCCGAGGCATTCCAAGATTTAAGCTTTAGAAGCTGTTAATCTGGAGTCCAGTACGGGAGATTAAGCACTTACTTTCGTCTCGGGTGGAGATGAACAGGTGGGAGAAGGCGTAACTAGTGTCCCCATAGGGCAGAGGGTGGTTCCTTGTTTATATCCAAACTGGCTGAGCACTGGAACTCAAGGGGCATGGCAGGACTACGTGGTGATTCCGGAAGATGATGTTTATGCTATTTCTGATTCTATCCGCGACGAGACAGCTGCTCAGCTCGTAGCTAATCCAAGGACTGCTTATGTGCTGATAAAAACCATCGCTGCACCCAAGGGACAATACATCATCTCATCTGCTGCTGGCTCTGTAGTTGGCAGGTACATCACATTCCGTCTTTTCTCCCTGATTAGGATATATAGGCCAATACTAGAATTTCATTTTTTCTCGAGTGTGAAGTTTGATAGTAGCTATAGTAACATATTTTACAGTTTGATTCTTCTAGAAAGCAGTGAGTTGAGCGACTTGATATTTGTTCATATCCCTGTGACTCAGAGGCTTCAAATTCATATCCAAGTTATAGTAGCGCTTGTGTTGGGAGCTAAGTCGCTGCTGTTTACTAGAAGTCCTTTTAATTCAATGGTCTTTCGTTCCTAGCCCATTTATGGCAAGATACAATAGTTACTGCAGACTCGCGGAGAATGTGATGGTTACGCATGAAGGCTGTCTTTGAGATCTCATTACCCCCTACTTCCAGCAGGGAGTAAGGAGATCTTAAAACCAAACACAAGTTGGCCACCACAAGATAATATAAACTGAATGAGCCGTCTGGGATTTGATTTGATTTGTAGTTATAATCCCGGTTGCTCTTGAGACGAGCAACTGATTCTTTGTTCACGATGTCAATGACCGGCTGGTTATTCAGCTTGCCAAGCACTTGGGAATCAAGACGATCAACATCGTCCGACATGACAATGACACGGAAGGTTTGAAGGCTTTAGGTGCAGATGTAGTCATCAATGCGACAAAAGAAGGTAAAATTTCAGAACAGCAGGTTGAAATTTCAAATTTACAGATAATCCATAACTTACAGATCAATGAATTCTAACCCCTTAATCTCGAAGGTGTATAGTGACCGTCTTACGCGTTGGAAATTCATGTAAGGGTTGTCATTGTCACAAGCACTTGCAGATGTATCTGCCAAAGTTAAGGAGGTCACAAACGGGATAGGCGCATATGCCGCTCTTGACGCTGTAGCTGGAGATCTTACTGAGGTACCTTGCAATTCCTACTTTTCTTCCTCCACTAACCCATATTACAGTAACGATTCTCACTTGAACATGTGCCAAATAGTCTTCTAGCTTGATACACCTCGTACCCATTAATACTAATTACGGATGGGGATATTTACCAGCATTGGAACCGATTCATGCGTAACTACGTCCTCTCAATCACAATCCCCTGCACACTTTCAAGACTGCAAGGAAGATACGACGATTGACCAGATAAACTTTGGATTCTAACTTGCATGGATATAATCATGATGACAGGTTATTGCAAATTCTGTGAGGGACGACGGTGAAGTCTGGGTCTATGGTGTGCTCTCGGGGCAGAATGTCACAGTAGGAACTTCGATTTAGCAAGAAATGTGTCAGTGAGGTGGTGGATCTTGCAAAGACATACTTCGACCGTAGACCTTAGGAAAGAAGTTGGCCGAGAGGTGATAAAACTGTTCAGTGAGAAGGTTTGGGCACAGTTGCCATGCAAGTCTAAGTTCAAACTGGAAGACTTTAAATTAGCTTTCTCCGAGGCAGAAATGTACAACAAAGGAGGAAAGATTCTTTTCTCCGATTAACAACACTAAGACGTCTGAGTGTCGTTAATAGGAGAGAAGAATTGGTAAACTCTTCGTCGCTCGGAGTGGCAGTTGAGTACAGTTCCCTGATCTTCACATCAGATTCTGAAGAGTTGCAGCTAGCGTAATTTTATGCAGTCTTGTACCAAAACCAACCAGGACAAGATCTGGAGAGTACAGCGGACGATCAGATTTTCAACCATGGCTTGATCTCTTGCAGCTGAATCTTTCTAAGATCACGTTTGATTACCCCAATGCAGATCCTAGATCTTCTTAAGCTGGTTTCATGATTACATGGTTGCGGTTGCATAGGACATTCTGTGTATCCATGAGTAAAGTCAGCAATTTCCAGGTCCACAAACACCAAAATCAGTCCTAAAACCTTCTTTTTACCTGTTTACGGAAAGCATTTGCTGTTTGGTTATTGTGGTAGTTCATATATCGAACTGGTCACATACCCACTCAATCTTTTGTATTGATTATCGATATACCTTAAAAAGGCCACTATTTTTACATGATTATATTAAGAGAATTAAATCAGAATCAATAGTTTAGTGGATGAGAAAGGTGGAATCTAGTAGTATCCTTTAACCCGTTTCATTTACGTCCCGAAATGGAATCAAATCTGCTCGAGTAACTGGAGCCACCGAAAGTTTTAACATTTAATCCGGACTCGGAGCCTCAAGTCTTTAAAAGAGTTACTCAACGCTGATATGAACATAAAGTGTTAGATATTCACCATACGTTTCATGTTAATCAAACAAAAAAGCGAAAGGGCGACCGCCGCATACAAAACAGGAAGGATGGGAAGACCCCATCAAACGGGACGAAGGAGAGACTACAAAGGTAAAATGACCCCGTAGAGTCTAGGTGAGAACGTGCCCTACCACACCTAAGATATCCTAGCTATACAAGTGTTACAGTCTACAAACAAACAACTGGAGCATCTAAGATATCCTAGCTATACAAGTGGTACGGTCTACAAACAAACAACTTGAGCATCCAAAGAAGCATCACCTAGTGTGATTACTCTCCTATGGATTGCACTCGATAGAGCAATGGGCACCCGCTATCTAAAATGTGCTACAAAATATGAGAGTGAAAGTGGTATTTCCTAGTGCCCAACATGATAAGCTCCCACACACTCCATGACAACGGTCTACAAACAACCAGAGCCTTTGAAGAAGCATCACCTAGTGTGATTGCTCTGCTATGGATTGTACCAGCCATTGCACTCTGTAGAGCAATGGACAAATGCTATCTAAAATGTGCTACAAAGTATGAGAGTGAAAGTGGTACCCCCTAGTGCCTAACATGATAAGCTCCCGAACTCCATGACAAATGTGTCTAATGCAGTGTCCATCGCTCTATATAACTCCAAGGCTAGAGGAACAAAGAGGTGACCTTGTTGCATGCCCTTATACTTGGAGACCTTGCGACCTATTGTTGCACTTGCCGCCCATCCAGGGGGATAGGTAATCACTCCCTCCAGAATTGTATCTTGCATAGGGTCTGTAATCACGTCACCTGATCATATTGGACCAAGTATAAGTTTGCCCTGACATGTGTAGTCTGCAAAGCATATGAATGCTCACTCCAAGCCAAATATCCATTCTCTCGTGCCATAGCAAACACTATGTCCCTAACAACATCATGGGTAGCTATCCTCTATCTTCCAAAAGGACATTGTGTCATATGGACCACTGTTCCATCTAGTGTAGAACCACACTCACAAGCAAGTAATGAAGATGCAAATGGGTGGACCAAACCTAGGCAAAATCACATCGTTATAAAGAAAGTAGTTAGTGTGAGTCGGAATGCCCTAATGCACAATCTAGCTAGGATCCAAGAGCTTGCACCCTTGCTGGAACAAGAGCAAGGACGTGCTCTAGTAGCTTGAGGAATGGATGAGTCAACTAAGAGAGAATATAGCATATGCTCTTATTGTTTCTCAATCAAAGAAGACTATAAACCTCTAATCCACTTTGACTATAGTGAAGCAAAAGATGGAAATTCCTCTAGTGCCCCTAGGGATAGACTCTCTCTCATCTACCGCAATAATATCTGGAGAGAAAAGGATCCCTCCTCCACCTTTATCAAATAATTTTCCAAAACGGGCCTATCAACAATCACAAAATGAGAGGAAAGTAGGGGTACCGAGAGCCCAACTACCCAAAAATGCTATAGGTGCAATCTCTTGTATAAATAGCAAGCCAACTCCTCCACACAAGATTGGCCAAGCCGTCTATCTATGTGCCAAATCCTAGGTCACATACTCAAATATTCCTAGTCCAATAATATAATCAAAGACTCCAATAATTCTCCTATCAAAGGCCTTCAAACATGATAAGAAGGATGAGGAGGGAGGAATTGTACAGATGAGGTAAGTCTGTAGACGAGCAATACTAGAGGAGAGTATACCAAATGCAAACTGCAAATTTCCTAATAATGGGAGGTCATCCATATGGACAACATCCTATGCAAGGGCATTGTCTAAAAAACGTGTGACAAAATCCTTGGATCCTACTAGCACTCCAATAACACATATTCCATGTGTAGATGTGATACACACCTCTGGAAGCTCAACGTTAGGAGAGATATCTAAAGGGGACCATGTGGTACACTTGGACACCTTGAATCTCAAGCCTACTAGATGTAGCTTGGTAGTCAAGTGGTCAAAGGCCTACCTAATTTGATCTACATGCCCATGATGTGTGTATCATCTGCCAAAGAAATATAGAACTTGGCATGGCCAAAGTAGTAAATAGGAGAGCTCTAAAGTGAGCCATGGCAAATAAGAGTCCCCCTAAAGGATCTCCATGACGTGTACCAATAGTTGACTCCCTCTTGTGAACAACCATGCTGGTAGTAAAGAGAAGCAGGAGAGCCATAAAAAGACAACACAATCAGAATAAGACTCGCCAAGGATTCACCAATCTCCTTAAGCTCTCTAAAGATGAATGCCCATGAGACGCTATAAAAGCATTCTCAACATCCACTGGTAGGACAAACCACTCCAGATAGATATCTAGAAGTGCCCTAATGCTTAGAGAAAAGCCTCACATCCTCCAATTGTAGCTACTCCAAACTGATATGGATTGAGGTGTTGTGGAATGATGCTAAAAGACAATGTTACTGAAAGACAATGTTACGTTAGACAAAATGAAAAAATATATCCCTAATAGCAATCAGTCTAATGCCCACATGTCCTTTTCCATCGCAAGAAGTTGACTAGCATTTAACACCTGACTAAAATAGGAATACCTCCTCTCGCTTCTGTTGCAACCACTTGAAATTTTTTGGTAAAACCATTATAAGGATCATCTGATTGAAAGAAATCTCTAAGGTGTTCATAAACCATCCTTGACAAGATTCTTGAGGAAAGGCAAGAGGCAGTGCGCAATGCTTATGCAAAAAGTGACTTATCAAGACATAAAGGTTGCTTAGGTTGATAATCTAAGACCTCTAGTGGTAATCCCTCCATTGCCATAAGATTTAGTGAACATAGGGAAGAGATAGTCCCATCAGTAGGACTAGCCATAGACAAAGAGTGTAGTGCTCATGTTGCTCTACTAAACTCTCCCACTTGACTTAATGTCTTACATCATCATAATCAAGTATACTTTTGTGGTATCTTGTGATGAAACTTATCTTCTAAAACATGTAGCCCTAGTAGACTCCTCTTGAAGGGCCGCCTAATCCCCCACTCGGAATCAATGAAATATAGCAACCACCTCTTTATGCCCCACATGTCCTCCTCTAGCATAACAAAGATACCATCAAGAGAGTAAGAGGAATAGGAACCATGCTAACTTGTCCAAGGGTTCACGTGCCAAACAATCACGTGGTAGGAAAAATGCCTATCTAGTCTCATCGAGAGTGTGCGGGATAGCCTATGGAATAGATATGGACATGGAAAATTAGTCACAAATAGCCCCAAAATGCAACCCATTTGAGAAACTAACCACTCCCATGATTCTATTAGTATCCCTAAAATGGTCAACAAAGGGATAGAAGAAGCATACATAATCTCAAATGTCATTGTTGTCAATGTGATCGCTTGCTTCACATGGGCAACCCCAAGTGGTCCAAGCATAATCATTGTGGATCCTTCCCACATGGATCTTTACCCCTTGCAAGGTAAAGAGTCGATGATATAACGTGCATGGTGTATCCTGAGCTGCTCTAGGCAGCCCCACATGGGGAGGTGTAGCCATGGCTAACACAAGAATAACAATAGTAACACATGATATTCCTCTCCATATCCCCCCATACTTGCAAAACCACAACCATTCACATCCCAACTCATATAAAAATATACAATCTCTCCAAATCCTAGAAACTTATAAACTCTCATAACTTTCAATTTCCATCCCCAAAATGTTAAAACTAATTTCCCATGGAACTTAATCAAGAAAAAAAATATAGAGATTAAAATTCCATACCCATCATTCTCAATGTGTAATGATCACTCTAAACCCTTCACAAACTAAAAAACCTCATAACTTTCTATTCAATTTTCCATAGTCTTCAATCTAGATACCAAGTGAACCAAAATTGAAAAAAAAATAGAATCTACTATTTTCTTTGGTACTATATGCTAGAGAGCACTAAAAATATAAACATTTCCTCTCATATCTCTCCCTCTCCTCTTCAGTCTCCACACCCCTCCAAACAGCACATGATAATCCTATATTAATAATATATTAATATTGTACTTGTAATTTCTAATGAATAATTCATAGTGGTGAAGGTAGAAGATTACATTAATAACGACTGATATAAATAATATTTCCTCATGATATGTTAAATTTTTTATTTTGAGAATATAAGATCTAGATATGCGGACAAAGTTTATGAACTTGTTGATAAATTGGAAAGACAGTAGAGTTTATCCTACCTGAAGATTTCGTTTGTTTTATATCTTCGTTTCATATGGTAAAATTTGGTTAGTAAAATGTTTGAGATAGTTAATAATTGTAGTCCAAATTTTAAATCTTTTACTAGTTTCAGGTTCCAACTAAAATATCGTCTCATTTAGTTATTTCATGATCTTGTCAAAAATAACACTTTTGATGCTCTCGGCCTTGTGCATTATAAAGATTGATTCTAAATTGTGTAAAAAACCAATATAGATGATTTTCAAATTTGATAGATTAGGAATTATATGTATGTAATATATAATATATTTAAAAAATACATTAAATATATACATAATAAAATATACATTAAAATTGTTTTATAGAGTAAAATTTACCGATAATGACGCCTCTTATGTGTAATATATTTTCACTAATGTTGAAGAATCTTACAATATCTAGTGTACAACCAATAAATTCATCATTGAATAACATGCTAAAGTAAATGATAATAGTTCTATTATGTATAGAATGATGATATGTAGGATTTCCAAATCAAATTATAGTACAAAGTTTAACAAAGATAAGGCATGGTATTGTCAATAATAATAGTTCTAGAATTATTACTATATTTTATATTTTATAGATGGCGCCTACTTAATAAAGTCTCTCATTTCCTAGATTTTAGTCATTGTCTAACGTGCCATCCAAATCCTTCAATGCTATTTACTCATGGGTGATTGACCATTTTGACCAAAGAAATCGAGAACCTTAGTCAATTTCATCTCCACATCCAAATGCTTCTTTGCATCAACATACACCTATATAGATGATTGAATAACAGCGTAACAAATACAGTGTAACGAAAAGGAAGAAATTTATAGCAAAGGAAGAAAGTGTATGTGTACAGCAAAGTTCACCAAAGTTTTCAGTCTAGAAAGTTAGAAAAATCCTATGGAAGCACTTATGCCTTCGCACATAGCCCGAAACAACGAAAATGTATGGAGCACAGTACACTAACGTCTTCAATGAAATATATTCAGAAACATCCATTTGGAGCATTTAGGAGGCTGTGCCTATCCCTATAACCGGGAAGTGTAACCAAAACGAAAGACAACCTCTTAATAGTGATATACACCGTAACAGAATGTATGGTTTTACAACGGAGACCAATTTTCAAATCCAATTGAAAGGCAATATTCTTAACCACTTCTTTCTAATATTCGCTCCAAATAGCGATATGAAGGTTTGGTATTAATGTACGGCATTGTAACTTTATAGAGAGGTTTTATTTTTGTGTAATAGTTGTCGTTTCTAACCGAGTAGATAATACAGTTAATATTCATTATTAAGAGGATGAGTAACAGCGTTCAAATAGTGATATTCACTCCTACCACAGATAATTTTGTTATAAAACTTCAATCCAATCGAAAGAATAATATTTATTATTATTCTTTTTTGCATTTAAAAAAATAACGAACATTGAACAGTGAAATCAATATCAAAATATCTCAAGAATTTTGATATTGAGATATTTTAATAATAATATATAACAATATTGGAAAGTCACTCGGTGCCAGGATGGGTACTTATCATTCCCTTTTGCGGCTCCAAAAGTACGCTCACGTTGAAATGTTGCGGTGCAGTACACTAAGATTGATGATGGATTTTCCCATCCGTCAATACAAATGGGAACACCCCGTGCCCCCGCATTACTGTAAATTTTAACGGGATAGGGTTTAGAGTTACCATCAAAATTTTATGACAATGGGAGGGCCACCGTAAATTTACGGGTACCGTACGTGGGTGCTCTCTCACTTATGAAGTACTCTGGTGCTTTCCCGTTGTAAACAAATCATCAATTACCCGTTGCTCTTTTTTAGGAATATTTAAGGGAAATGAAAACTGCATTTTTTAAATGCCCTATTGTATGTTTTCGAGTGTTATGGACCACCTAGGGCTTGTAAAAGTTTACAGGTCACATTTTTCATGATCTGTAAACTTTTTAACCTAAACCCTCACGTTTTTCAATATGAAGTGTCTACGGGAGATTTTCCCGGACCCCATGGAGTCTCCTCTCACACCCGAAATACTTTACGGGAGACCCGGGCAAAGTTCCACGGGTCTCCGTAATATTATTTACTACAGCTGAAAAACTATTCTTAAACACCGCAATCAATCAAGTAATCATCGTCGAACCATAGGCCGCCCTTTGGCCTACCTCAGTCTGCGCCGTCCCAAACAAAGTGGATTTTGCACTGGATTTTGGATCCAGACTGAGATAGGCCCTATCTCAGTCTCCGTGATCCCATACAAAGATGTACCCGGGACACGTACAAAATTCACTTCAGTGCTCAGATTCTTAATCTGAAGGTCCAAGCAATTCGATTGCATTGGATCCATCTTCAGCATAAGGCTCGGTACGAGGCGTGCAGTTGTAGGTTCTTCCCCTGACATTGCAAAATTTATCCATAAAACTGAAGGTCATATCTTTGCCACTCGATTGCTATTGATTGGGACGTAGTTCTCTAATCGTTCGCCTGTTAAAGACACCAGATCAAAAGCTGGGGATGCAGGTTTCCATCGTGTATTCTTGATTTCTCGTCTTTGGAGAAAGCTGCTTGTGCTCATATTTCGCCTCTCTTCTCGAATTCTGGGTGCTTGTGGGAAACTTCCTCGCTGCAGGGGTTTAATTTGCATGTAAAAGAGAGATTCATGGGAATGATTCAGTTTGTAAGGGAGAGCTGGGGAGAACAGCAACTTGCCCCAGGAGTTATTGATGCATGGCTTGTGGGGATTTTACTGGTAGTGAGCTTCAGTGTTTGGACATATAGGAGCAGAAAACGGATTCGACTGCCGCCTGGGCCTCCAGGATGGCCGGTGCTTGGCCATCTTCCGAGTCTGGGCACTATGCCTCATCTTTCACTGATAAGAATGTCGGAGAAGTATGGACCTATCTTCAGCATAAGGCTCGGTACGAGGCGTGCAGTTGTAGTTTCTTTCCCTGACATTGCAAAGGTTATCCATAAAACTCAAGATCATATCTTCGCTACTCGTCCGAATACCATCAACGGGGAAGTGTTCGTTTACAATTTCCAGGGTATTGGGCTCTCGCCATATAGTGTTCGTTGGCGTCTAATGCGTAAGATTGTTGACATGGAGCTCTCCAGCCGCAAACGCCTGAAACAATACGAGGTATGACAATTGTTACTTCCATGCACATGCATATGCTAGCAATTCAGACGGAGTATAATAAGCTTCATGGCATTATTTGATATTTAAGTATGACAATATAACCATAATAATTCGCATCGAGAATTCTCAGAAATGGAAGTTTTGCGGCGGCGGTATATGATTCCTGTTCGTCCATCCCAAATCTAGCTCACCAATACATGTCTTGAAGATATCTGTATGGGGAATGCTTCCAGACTATACGATTCGTAATGCGTCGAAATACAAACGTTAGGAACTTCTAGTCATCCATCACCTTCAACCAGCTCGTTGCCAGATTAGTGAACTCCGAACGATTGAAACTAACTAATTATGAATGTCGTGTGGTGTATGTCGTCAGGGCGTCAGATAGGAAGAAGTTCTGGCCACAATAATGCATTTGCAAGACGCTGGTAGAAGAGGGCAGGTAGTTGAACTAGATCGGGAAATACACCGGTTGTCATTCAATCACAAGCGCTATTTCGGCTCCAAGGTACATTCCAGGAACGACAGGGGTGAGTTGAAGAACTGTGAACATTTGCTAACCGAGTTGTGTTCCATATCTGGCTCCTTCGTTGTTGGTGAATACATACCCTGCCTCCGTAAACTGGACATAGGTGGCTTTGAGGCACAGATATTACAATTGAGGGAACAATTCGACCAGTTTCTGAGTCCAATCATTGAAGATCATCGGGAAAAACCAGAGGGCGAGACCCAAAACTTTTTGGATGTGCTTTTGACATTGCAACGTGAGAAGATCGGCGACGGGTTTTCCAATGACCAGATAAAGGCTCTTCTCAATGTCAGTTGTTTTACCTTTGATACCTTTGCTCTTGTCCTTGTCACCATAGAATTGCGCAGATCCTTTGTCTAGTTCAGCATAATCATATACTGTTTACTAGTACTGGTGCTGCGCTTGGATTCCCTTGTATAAATCTTCAATGGTTATCGCTTCTTCCTTATTGATGCAGAACATGATTATTGCCGGTACCGAGACCTCAGCAAACTCAACAATCCTGGGGTTAGCTCAGGTGATGCGGCATCCACAGGTACGGCAGAAAATCGTCGACGAGCTTGACGTTGTCGTGGGGAAAGAGAGGCTGGTGGAAGAATCTGATCCAGATGACCTCAAGTACCTCAAAGCAGTGGTAAAAGAAACGTTTAGAATGCATCCGGTGGTACCCTTGGGACTCCCGCGTGAGGCGATGCAGGATACTCAAGTAGCTGGATACCACATTCCAGAAGGAACTAGGGTACTTGTCAACGTATACGGGATAGGTCGGGATCCGAAGGTCTGGAAGGATCCCAACACCTTTCGTCCCGAGAGATTTTCTGGGGAAAACCAGAACTTGGATGTGAACGGACAACATATGGAGCTTTTGGCATTTGGCTCCGGTCGCAGAATTTGTCCGGGAATGGAGACAGGAAGACGTATTGTGGAAATCACACTTGCTCAAATTCTTCATACCTGTGTACTATCCCTTCCTCCAGGGATGGAGGTGGATCTCGAGGAGGGAGTGGGAATTACGCTTCCGAAAGCAAATCCGGTTCAAGTTTTGGTGGTATCCCGCTTAAAACCAGAAGTATATACCCTCTGAAGGGTCTGAACCGATAGATCCTCAAGCCATGGATATTGCCTTGATCTTTAGAGTTGTACCATAAAGCTTGGAGGTAGCGGCCAGCCCATTCTAGTTCATACGTAGTGCTGAACGCCAACATGTCTTTTGAAAACACCTGAAGAACCCGATCGCCATTGCCATCACCGCAATTGCATTCATATATATAGTCCCCCAGCATAAGAGGTTCTCTCCAGATCCTTATAGTTTGACTACAATTTAAATAAGGTCATTTCCACAACACCTACCTGTCCTAATTCCAGGACTGGACTCTCGTGATTGAGGCAACTTGTATAATATATGCTTTGGTATCACGACAATGTATCTTCTCAGTGTAAGGAAAACATTTTGAACTATCAATCTTTTACTATGAATTGAACCTGGTACAGACATCTGCAGTACTCGAGCTCATCCTCAGCAACTCGTCTTACATAAATAGATGAGTGAAACGAGAGGAGAAACCGTTCTATGAACTAGAATCCACACCCGACAGAGGACAGAACTGGCGCAGAATACGCAAATGCAAATATAAGCAATTGAGCGCACGCATGTGTAAACAATTTAGGAACTGACTCCAAATACGAGCAAATGTACACTGTGCGGAGTTGATAACACATTCACTCCATAAACGTTGAATACTGCAATCAGAATGAAGACCAATATAAGGCACTAACCAAATAAGAGGTCATCCCAAAGCAATGCGAAACAATGGAACCGAACAGTAAGGGATGTGTCCTGTATTCAGGACACACACGAGAGAACCAGAGAGAGAGAGAAAGTACTCAGGTGAAACAATGGATAGAGCAGAGCATTCGGTTTCCATCTTATACAATGTTTGGTCAGGGTCACATACAATTTATTCATTATAGAGATATATCGAACATCGGTAACAATACTCATGTATGAAGCATCAAGTTTATTCACCACCCAGAAACCTGCGGGTGTTCAAGGTCACCGTGTACAGCTGTGGCAGCTCTCCAAGTTAACGCTAGTACTAGTACTAGTGGATCTGATCGCCATCGCTATGCCTTGAGCATGTCACAATTCCTCGACAGGATATGAAACTTGCATGAGATATTCCTACTGTAGCTAGACTGGTCTAAGACTTATCTCTACACAACGAACTTGAGGGGTCAGTTTATGAGTACATATGTTGATTGGATCAAATTCCAGGGTGCATAGTTTTATTCTCGGTGCAAAATTCTCGTTGACTTTTTATCGATGCACAGTTTACTGTTCAAACGAACAGATTATATGGGTATACGAGAACAGATGCTGTTCTGGGAAGGGGTTATCTAGAACTCATGAGGTGCAAATGATTCGATAAGCAAAATGTATATAATTGACAATGCTAGAAAAGTGAGAAATCCATAAGGTAGAATGCATCCAATATAACTTGAAGCAAATGCATAATTGAAACAAATTTAGAATAATATATGGCTAATAGATTAGTAAACCACCATGAAATTGAGAACTCTATGCAAACAACTCCGAAAAATAGGTAACACTATGTAAAAGACTGCCATTAAGCAGTGCATGAACAATAAAAATAAAAAACATGGGCTGGAGTCGGGTAGGAACACTGCATAAACAAGAGGTCCCATGAATCAGGCAAAGAGCGAAGGAAAAATAATAGGGAGGGAATTAGCTGTGGAATGGAGGATTGGAACAATTTGAGAGCTATAGGATGGTGTGGCTGCAGAAACCTGTCAAAGTGTAACAGGGTAATGAGAGCAAAGCAAAAAAGGAAAGGATATAAAGTATATCAAAACAAGCGCTATGGACGCTTGAGTCTTGAGACGCTAAACAGCAAAGGGGAAGCAGAAGGCGGCCATAGTAAACCTTCATGAAAACACCTAAGACTTCATCAGTGCCTCACGCACTGCCGAAGGAGCTGAGCAATTGTTAGTGCCCCTCATATCGAGTTTCTGCTTGAAAACTCATGAGTGCCAAGGCAAACTCGGTTGCTCCCCTAAAGTGCCGCTCACAAGTAATGGGAATGTCAAAAAGAACAGAGGTGGAAGTGTGGAAAGCAAGGGCAAGCAAAAGTGTAGGCACTCACGTATGCGTTGGAGTCTTAGCCGTATAATGAGGATCAGTCCAGAAAGAAAAGCATCCACATGAGTAAGATGAGGGAAAAAATTGAGACATACCTGATGGATCCCTGAAATCACAAACATTCATTAGTAGAGAGAAAGTCCAGGACACAACAATGAGAAAGATTCAAGTAGAGGTTCACTAGTGATACGAGAGTGGAGCAAGAAAACTTCATCGCTGCACAAGAAGGGGATAAGTCAATTGCAGTGGGAAAAGCAGAGGTGAAGTGAATGAAGGTGAAGGTGAAGTATACAATATATATATATATATATATATATATATATATATGAATTCAGAAGTCAAAAAGGACTTCCAAACAACAGTATGGTATATAGGCTTCGGGATTGGATAGAGTATATAGTAACATGTGCTTTGGACAAGGAGTTCTGAAATGCTAAAAATTTGAGGGAAGCGGAGGGTAGCCATAGAAAGCTTTCTTGACTCAGACTATGCGTTTAGCATTAAGTGGCTTCACCAATACCAAACTTGGTGCCAAAAGTAGTTGAGCAAATGTCAATACCTCTAGAACCAAGATTTTGTTGGAAAGCATATGATTGCCAAGGCAAACTAGGTTGTTGTGGTGCTCCAATTTCTGCAAAATTTGCTTTTGTTGATCATATCAGACTTAAGTGCTAAGAGAACCAGAGTGAATGATAGAGTTATTGGGAGAAGTGCTTCAAATGGAGAGGTATTTGGAGGAGTGACCTTGGCAACCAAGGATGGGAGAAGGAATCGGAGTGATGTAGTAAAATCCAGATTACTTGCCGGCCTACCTACTTGTAGGATGTTCAGCACTTGTAGTGATGTAGGATAATCCCAAATGTTGGCAGGAAGAATGAGTTTGGAGGCCACATGAGCTACAGTTCCAAGGATCAAGGTGGCAAGTGGACCTGTGCCACAAAGGAAATGAGTAACCAACTTGGTGCAATCTCAAGTACTCCATAATTATAGCATGCACCCAAGGTAGTATTGTTATGCCATAGAGGTAGGATCCTTTGTTGAGGTTTATTGGTGGTATTATCTCCCAATACATATCAGGGAATAATGATAGGAGGGTTTGGAGTTGGACTGGGATGTACTTCCTGAATAATTAAAACTCAATCTTCCTCCTCCACATAGACTTCATGTTCTTCCCATGTAGGAGCTCACTCAACCTGATGTATTGAGTTAGAGGTTTGCATCAACCAGCATTTTGTGTTGGAATATACTAACTTACCATAGGTTGCGCACCAAATGTTTGTATGGGTGTATGAAGAAGGTTTCTACCTCTTCTTTGCACCAACCATGTGCACTTTGAAGTTGGTAAGCTTCCCACTGATTTCCTCTAGTTTTTCTGATTGGCATCTACTTTTTGCCTACAAGTTCCTTATCTTTCTTTCCTTTGCTGTTTCTCATCTTCAAAAGATGATGATTTCAAGAAAAAGGTTGTATTGGATAACTTTGAGGATGACAAAGGCAGTCTTTGGATTTATCTCTTCTTTGGCCTCTTTGTGCTTTATACTTGGTGAAGTTTGCCTAAACTAGTACAGCTCTACCGACTTGTTCACTCAACCCAATGTATCATGCTCTCATTGTTGAGGAATTTGTTTGGCCTCAAGAGTGCGCCGTGCACATGGCAGCTTATGCTCAGTTTGTCCTTATTTTAGTTGATTCAATTTTTTTTGTAGACTGACATTCTCTTTCTATTCTTGGTGTGTTGGAAACATCAGCTTTGTAAGAGCTTGGAATTTACTTTGTTTCTTGAGGTCAGTTTTCTTGAGGGTTTGTGTTTGTCCTCGGTCTTCACAGAACCGGTCATGTCACGTGGGTTCATCTATGGTTCAGGACCCGGCAGTTCCTAGAAATGGACTGGAGGTTTTACAAACAAAAAATAGTATTCTATCTGGTCTCAACCCGGCATGTTGACTATTGGATTGAACCATTCATATAGATGGATTGAGAGCTCTTAAAATGGAGTCTCCTTGATGCTAGTCATAGATCAAAACCCAGCCTTCTAAAATTTCTCTCCTCAGCTGGTCAAACCTGTCCAAGGCAAAAAACTCCCGAAGCCCTAACTCCTTACCTTTGTTTCCTGAACACCTTACGTGACATTCCTTCTTAGCAGCCTTCAGCACATCTCTCAAAAATATGCCATACTCTTGCCTTTCAACTCAAGCCCCACAGTGCCTGCAAAAATGTTCCCTCCTTTGACACTCCACCTCCCTTCAGCATTTCTTTCTCAACTGCCTTACCTCCGCAAAACCTTTCCTCAGTCCTCTCAGCTAGCTCCAAAAATTGTCCTTCCTTTCCAATCTCCTCTCGCAGCCATCCTTAACATTCAGAAAAATGTCTCCCTCTCCCGCTCTCTTGGTCCAGCCCTCAGGCCTTCCCTAAACCTCCAAGAAAATGATCCCTTTTCTCTCCTGTCCAGCAAGCAAGCCCTTCGAGAGAATTTCTTAAGCTCTTCTTTATGTCCTATCATTAAACAGCCCTCTCAACCCTTTTCTTCTTCTTTTCTCATTACTCATCATAAGTTTCACACAAGCTCATTTGATCAAAAGCACCAAATAAAACTTCTGAGACTTTTTGGCTCAAGAAAAAAGAAAATGTCTGAACTTAAATACTCTCACATGCCTTATCAGTTCAAATGACACTCAAAGCATATTCTCAAGATTCCAATCCCATAAACAAAACCATGGTTTGCTGTATCACAAAATTAAGCTCCAAGTGTTGTGTAACATGAAGAAACTCTTGAGCTTAAATATCACAAAGGAAAACTCTAGAGCTCACCAAATGGCACCAACTCTCTGTGAATCATTTTCCTGACAACATTCCCCCCACCAATCCTGTGCAGCCACCGGTCTGCACCAGCAAGTTCAGAATGTAAAAATTTTAGTTTCCTTTTGTGGCACCATCTGAACCATCTTTAGAGTTGCAGTTTATTTGGTCTCTTTCTCCTCCAGTTCCTGATTGCAATTTGAAAAGTTTAACCCTTTTTCATGTGTATGGCAGATGATGTTCAGTACCAACTAGCTCTCACGTGCTATAGGTGGCATTTTCATGAACTTTGATGACAACAAATGGTCCATGCCAACGGCGAGCAAACTCCTTGAGTGTTGAATGTTGTACGTCAAGGCTGTTATCTGAAATCAACACCCAGTCCCCTTCAATGATAGGCACTAGCTGCAGCCGGCGAGTCTTGTCAAAGTATATCTTGTTCCTCAGTCGCACTCCATTCACCTTCTTGTGTGCCACTTGTATTTTCTGCGGTGTCAGGTTAAAATGCTAGATCCTGCACAAAATCAATTCCTTTGTAGATACGTCATCCTCCCACTAAACAGTTCTACAACTAGCAATGTCCTCCTCCATAGGCATAATGGGCTAGTACTAGTTCAGCACTAATACTAGTTCAGCAGGCGGCATTCCAGTTACCAAGCTGCAAGTTAACCTATTTTCCATGAGTGCCAAAGGCAACAAATCAGGCCATTTTTATGTCTCACCTCGGCAGGCCTTCACCAATGCATTCACTATCGGTGGATGACCTCATTCACTCTTATCATTTGCCTTTGGATTGTATGCAGTTGTCAAGTTCAGTTTGATGTTGAACTTAGCAAAGAAACCAGCTACTTCGTTTGCGTCCAACTCCCTTCTATTCGCCCTCATCCGGTAGAAGCACCCATGCATGGCAATAATATCCTCTAAGATAAACCAACACACTTGCTTGGTATGCGTAGATGACAATGCCCTTCCTTCCACATAGTTAGACAGATCCTCCTTGGCTAGTACTAGATATTTAGCTCCATGGACTCCTAAAGGCATATGAACCAAGTCCAAAACCCACTGAAAATGAAGGTTCAACGGGTAAGTAGGTTTCAAACCATCTTTGTGCCTTACCTTGGAGTAGATCTACAGATTTCATAGGTCTCCACATACTCCCGTACCTCCATATAAATACATGGCCACTAGTACAAACCCCAGATGCGCTTGTATGTAGCCTAAACCCCATGATGTCCGGCAGCCTCCGCATCATGCGACTCCCATAGCACTCTTTGCTTTGTCTCCTCATCTCCCAACACTCTCAACGAAACTCCAGAGTAGCCCTTGTGCCTTTGCCAAAGATGCCTGTCCTTCAACAAAATTTTGCCAGACTTCCTTCTTATCTTCTCAAACTCTTCCCTGGTCCATTCTGAGTTTTTCTCTAGAGTACTAAGATACTTTCCAACAACCAAAAGATCATCCTTGTACAATTCTTCTCTGGAAGAGGCTGAAAATGACTGTATGGTGGATATGCATGAGTTGGATTTAAACTTACACTTTAGAGAAGAATTGTACAAGGATGATCTTTTGGTTATATAGAGTGGCAAGCAATCTATCTTTAGGATGACATAGGTACCAATTAGGCAATTTCTATCCTATCTTAGCACTATCTTGGCACCCCATAACTCCTGTTTGATCTAGGATGACATAGGTACCAATTAGGCAATTTCTATCCTATCTTAGCGCTATCTTGGCACCCCACAACTCCCATTTGATCTGAGGATACCTCCGTTGCCATTTTGTGACAATCCTTGCTCCAAACCTTGTTGCAAATCTACTGCCATTCTTGTCATCTTGGCCCACAGCCCAATCAGTAGCGTAGGAACTTGAGTCAACCGTAACTATGATTGATGGCCCACAGCGATAGTCAAGTGGGTGGAGCACTGGCGGGTTTTGTAGCACTTTCTTTAGTTTTGCCATAGCAACCAAATGTTCCGGCCTCCAGACAAACCTGATCCTTTTTCTCAAAAGCTGGTAAAGCGGCTTTGCAAGATGACCAAAATACAAAATCCAGATACGGTAGAAAACACATGCCCCTAAGAACCGTCTTACCTCTTGAACCAAGGAACAGTCCTTGATCTTCTTGATAACATCCACCTTCTTTGGATTTGGCCTCCTCCCATACAAGCCACACAGGTGTCCCACCACAAGGATTTCTCCAAGTCCAAATGCAGACTTCTCTCCAGAGAGAGTCACCCCCACTCCCATCAACCTCGTCATTATTGCTTCCACATCCCAAATATGCTCCATAACAAATCTCCTAATATCTCCATCCATCAAGGTCTTTTCCTTCTTGCGCTCTATGCAGCCCTTGTCAGGTATATCATCTAGGAATGGACAGGTCTTCTCAAGGAAAATGGACTGCAAAATTTGATTCATAGCGCTTTGCATATGCGCCACAGAGTTAGTAGCCCCCATCGGGAGAGTGCACATATGCATCAGTCCTAACGGTGTTCACATTGTGGTTATGTCTCGGCTCCCTTTAGCAAGCTGAAACTGATCATAACCTAAATAAAAATCTCCTATAGAGTAAATTGTCCCTGCAAATTCCTCAGCAAATTCATCCACAGCCGGTCCTACACCAGAATTCCTGATTGTTACCTTATTTGGCGGTTGCATATCCTATATGAACCGCAACTTCCCATTCTTCTTCCTGACTGTGAACCAATGATTTGAGTATGGCGCTTCTGATGGTTCTAAAGTCTTCACCTGAACTTTCTCCTTCAATAGTTCAGTCAGTTGAGGCAGAAGTGCCTTTGGCACCGGTATTGGTCTCAGATCCCACGGTACATGCGGAACCGTGAAAATTATCATCGGTGTGACTTCTTGTGGGTTCACACACCTGATCTCCTTGACCTTGAAAGCAAAAGTTGTCCCACACTTACCAATCATTTCCTTAAATGCATGGTGCTCACCCTTTGTGAGCAAACCATCTCCTCCTACTGTAAGCTCGGCCAAGGTCTCTTTAGTAAACGAGTGACCAACATCCTTTTCTTGTCTCAATCTTGGTTCCTCTCTTGTCCTGCACAAAAATCTAGAGGCATCCAATGGCAAAGGAACAACAATGGAACAACAATGGGACAAACCTTCTTGTCCATTGTTTTGTACTTATATTCATGAACCAACTCTGAAAGTGCTTCATGAAGCTCCTTTCCTATTTTAATCATGGATTCCCCTTTCTCCATTGCCCCGATCACCTTCTGGACTGCCTTGCCTTCTCCCTAGTCCTCCAACACTCCAATGATAGTCTTGCTATCATCCATTTCCCTTGCTGTTTTCAGAATTTCTCTTTCCTTTTCATTCTTTTCTGCAAAGTTCCCGAGGTGCTCTCTACGTGTGCAAAGCAAACAGTTCTACCACTATGGATTCCCATGTAGGTCCTATCAAAATAGTCTTCCTCGCTGATCCCTCACGGTGGGATGTAGCATATGGCACCTTGTCCTCCCACCTTCTCTGCCAAGGTGCCTAGTGGAAACTCCACCTTCCAGTAGGTTTCTTAGGATCTCTCAACTCTCTCCTATTCTTATCGCTGCCCAGCAAAACAATAGGGAATTGCACTATTCTGGTCCCGTTCTGACTTCTAACCTTTGCCACATGAGTCCCATCATTCAAGACCTTGCTCTCCATTCTAAATTGAGTAATGAAGGGCTATCCTAGGATCACCAGGTAGGGCAAGGCATCATGCACAAACACGTTAATAGGCTCTACCACATTCCCTATCTTGATTTTGACATCTAGACAAGCTCCCCACAATGCATTTCTGGTTCTATTTATTGATTTTACCTTTCAGTCAATGTCATGGTCCACCTTCCAGTGCCCTTCATTGTAGACCGTCTTTGACATGAGGTTGACCTCAGATCCTGAATCAATCACTACTCTCACCGGGTGCTTCACCCGTTGCATCTCAATCTTGCATTTGCTGCAACTCCTAACCCAAAAGGAGTCCTGCACCTCTTCCAACAAGGGTACAAAAGACTTCTCATCCTCAAGAGCAGGATCATAGACTTGTGCCTCCTTGGCCTCATCATCTAGTTTTTCTTGCTCCAACCTTAGGCCGAAAGTCCCTACTTCTCCTTTAGTCTCACTCCTATCCTTGTACAACAATGACATGTGCGGTCCTTCCTTGTAGAATTTCTTCTTCTTTGCCTTGACAAGGATAAGGTCCTACACATCCTTCCTCAAGCTACCAAAGAATTCTTCATTTGTGAAACCTCTCACCCCTTGTTTCCAGAACTTTTTAGCGATCTCTTGAGGATCAAGTTCCATCTCCATGTCCCAACTTAACAGCCAACCCGGCCCCTTCCTAGGAGATCTCTCTCTTGGCTTTTGGTTTGTTGCCCCATCTACGTCCATTTGGGACTCCTTTGCAACGCTCAAATTCTAATCCTTGCTCTTTTGGGCATCACTGAACTGCACCCCTTTCCTTTTGACATGCCTTCTATCCAATTCCACTCGTTATTGTTTTTCCCTTGCCTACCCTTCACTCTCTATCACCTGATCAGATTTTGTTTCTCTTCCACCATTGCATCCCAAGTAGCACCAACTTCTGCTATGATAGCAGTTATTGCTACTAGCACATCCCATCCCGACTTCCTCCGGACCTCCTCTGCAAGTCTCTTCTTCTCAACTTCTCCTAGGTCTGCACATTGTTTCACTTCACTCACCGCACTATACACACTAGGCTCAAAACAGTGACTGTCATACTTACTTCATGTTTGCCTAAGTGTCTCTCCAGTAGTACCTTCATGCCCCCTTTGTTCCAGCTCAGCAGTATTGGCTCACCAGTGTCAAAGAAGGAAACCTTCTTCTTTCCAGGCTCTCTCACAAATTTCACCAGCTGCTTACGCAATGCTTCTGATAGCTCTTGGCAATCCCTCTTGGCATGACTCTTACAGTCATAGCACATGCACCCATAGAGATGCCTCCTCTCTCCACCTATTCTTGCAGTGCTACTCCCACTGCAAGTGGTTGACCTTGGTGGTCAGAATTTTCAGCCCCTCCATCAGTTGTGATATCTTGTCAACAGCTCCTTCTTTAGCCACCTTGCTCACTTGCTGTTCCACTTTCTCTCTGAAGGGCCCAACCATGTTACTCCAAATAGGCACTTTGGCTATTGCTTCTTCATCCAGCTCTCTCTGCCTCCGCCTACGGCTCACCCAAACAACCGCCTCTTCAATCTTTCCCCACTCTACCGCTCCCAACCGATCAGGTAAGAGCAGATCGAGTGCATATTCCAACTCATCCCACAAACAACTATCTATAGCTCACGGAAAATAGTTAGACCTCTATAGTTTAATGGCCTTAGCTTCATAGGCTGACTGATGTCCTAGCCTCTTATTAAACTCCCTTAGGAGATCTTGAGGCCACAAACGGATACTCCTATCATTCACCCAGTCCAAGAACATGGCCTGGGTGACCCAATCCGCATCCTATAGCAAGAATTCTTCCTTCATCATCTGAGAGAATTCTTCCTATGTCTTTGCCCCTCTCACCAAGCCCTCAACCACCTTCTTGATTTCAAGCTCCGCCAACATAAGAAACCTAGCAATGGCAACGTTCTCATCCAGATCATGAAGTTTTACCTCTCTCTAGTAGACTTTCAAGTACTTTGTCATGTCCTTACCATCAAACTCCCCTTGTTAGTCTACCACAGCACGCAGGCACTTTGTGACTTGTGAAGATTGGGCCTTCATCCTATCTCTCTCCTTGTCCTGATCCTTCATGGCTCTCATGGTTGCCATGACAATCAATGAGATTTCCTGTTCCCTTGTCACAACTGCAGATCAGGTCTCAGGCCCCATCTCTACCTTAGCACAACCAACTACTATCACCCAACTCGGCCCAATCCGTCCTTATTTGCTTTCCCTACCCCAACTGATCCTAATGTCTAAGCACAAGCCTCGAGGTTCCCTAGCATGGTCACCACTTATGTTGGGGAATTTGTTTGGCCTCAAGAGTGCGCCGGGCACATGGCTGCTTGTGCTCAGTTTTTCCTTATTGTAGTTGATTCAAAGTTTTTTCTAGACTGACATTCTCTTTCTATTCCTAGTGTGTTGGAAACATCAGCTCCGTAAGAGCTTGGGGTTTTCTTTGTTTCGTGAGGTTGGTTTTCTTGAGGGTTTGTGTTTGTCCTTGGTCTTCACATAACTGGTCATATCACGCGGGTTCAGCTATGGTTCTAGACCCGGCGGTTCCTAGAAATGGACTAGAGGTTTTACAAACAACAAATAGTATTCTATCCAGACTCAACCCGGCATCCATACTACTGAATTGAACCATTCATATAGAAGGACCGAGAGCTCCTAAAATGGAGTCTCCCTGACACTAGTCACAGATCAAAACCCAACCTTCAAAAATTCCTCTCCTCAGCTGGTCAAACCTGTCCAAGGCAAAAAAACTCCCGAAGCCCTAACTCCTTCCCTTTGTATCCTGAACACCTTCCATGACATTCCTTCTTGGCAGCCTTCAGCACATCTGTTGAAAATATGCCATACTCTTGCCTTTCAACTCAAGCCCCACAATGCCTGCAAAAATGTTCCCTCCTCTGACTCTCCAACCTCCCTTTAGCATTTCTTCCTCAAACGCCTTACCTCCGCAAAACCTTTCCTCAGTCCTCTCAACTAGCTCCAAAAATTGGCCTTCCTTTCCAATCTCCTCTCTCAGCCATCCCTAACATTCAAAAAAATGTCTCCCTCTCCCATTCTCTTGGTCCAGCCCTCAGGCCTTCCCTAAACCTCCAAGAAAATGATCCCTTTTCTCTCTTGTTCATTAAGGAAGGTTGTAACAATATGGAGTTTAGTGACGAAGTTAGTCGGGCTTACGAAGTAGAGAATAAGACCAAATAGCCTAGAATATTCTAGAAGCATCTAAGAAGCTTCTTAGGAAGCTTCCCAACTAGTTAACTTGCGCCCTAAGCAGGTAGCTTCTAGAAGGAAGCTTCTAGAAGCTTCTAACTAGCTTAGCTTGCATGCCAAGTAGGCGGCTTCTAGAAGGAAGCTTCTTGAGAAGCTTCCTAGTTAACTTGGCTTGCACTCCAAGAAAGCGGCTCAAGGAAACTTCTTGAGAAGCTTCAAGGGTCTTGTATGCTACCTATAAATACCAAGGCCGAAGCTCATGCTAGGCATTCAGAGTTTTCCCTCATTCAAGTGTCCCAATGTGAGCTTCCATTCTCCTATTTCTCTCCTCGGTTTCGGTCTTTTACATTGGTATCAGAGCAGGAATGGGATGGATGGAATTTATGGACCACCCAATCCACTTCCGCCGAACCATTGGGACTTTCATGTCCAGATATTACCAAAGCATCGTTTCACACAATTCATCACCTCACGCTTTGGGCAGGATTTTCTACATATGATCACCGTGTCAGAGGAACCCTTGATACTTCCAGTTGTAACTTATGGAGAACGGTGGACATGTTGTATCTACGTGTTAATCAACTAGATAAATTGCAGGTAGTGGAATAGAGTAATAGCGATGGCGGCAATACCGGATGTTATCCTTGCAATGCAACAACAAATCGAGCATCTTACTCGATTGTTGGATGAACGAGACCAGCAACGACGAGAACAGATAGACAGAGCAGCAGTTCGAGATGAAGAAGATCGCATTCGATTTCTGAAACCCAAGGTGTTTGAAGGCAAGAATCTTCCAGGCACAGTGGAGAATTTTGTGTTTGACTGTGAACGTTACTTTGAAGCCACCAATCTTCAAGACGAGCGGAAACAAATTCTCTTGGCTTCTAGCCAATTGGATGGAGTGGCAAAACTTTGGTGGCGATTCCGAGTAGAAAGAGCTGAACAACAAATTGTTACACCAATTTTTACATGGGCAAAATTCAAGGATGCAATACTTGGTCGATTTCAGACTATAAATGCCACCCGAGCTGCACGAGATAAATTGGCGGAGTTGAGGCAGATTGGCTCAGTGAGAAGCTACATCACACAATTTCAGAATATCATCATGCAAATTCCAGATATCCAAGAAGGTGAAGTTCTGGATCGATTTGTGCGAGGATTGAAGTCACGAACCAGATTGGAGGTGACTATGCGAGAGCCACAGAATGTAGAACAAGCCATGCAATTGGCTGAGCGTTTTGATTCCTTAGTTGCGACAACTTGGTCTCGACCTCGACCTACACAAAACCCACCAGTACCACGAGTGGAAGAACCGGTACCAATGGAGATTGATGCTATCCAACGAAAACCACTTGGCACAGCAGATAGAGAAAGATTACGACAAAATGGAGGTTGTTTTTATTGTTGCCAGTTGGGGCATCGCATTGCCGAATGTCCACTCAAGAATGGACGACCTCGACAAGTTGCCCAAGTGGAGGTTGTGGAGCGGAACGATCAGGGAAACAAGGGATCCCAGTAGGAGATTTCGAGCCGCCTACTGGGAGCTTGATTAGTTCCAATGGGATTGAAGGCTCAACCTATGCAAGTTTGCTTCACTTGCAAGGTATGATATCTAATCGGGGTTGTAGAATTTTGGTTGAT
Source organism: Lunularia cruciata (assembly GCA_948567375.1). Taxonomy (NCBI): domain Eukaryota; kingdom Viridiplantae; phylum Streptophyta; class Marchantiopsida; order Lunulariales; family Lunulariaceae; genus Lunularia; species Lunularia cruciata. The sequence continues at coordinate 7,885,881 of OX419755.1, read as the reverse complement.
TCTGGAAGTTCAGAGAATTGCATGTCTATGCAAGTAGCAAAGGAATTGGGTATTCCTATCAATCCAATGATTGGAAGTAGTTTGATGATGGCGGATGGTAGAAAGGGTTCTGCATTCCGCACCTTGCATCCTGTTACCTTCAAGATTGGGAAGGAGTATTTGGAGTGTATGAGGTTTGTAGTGGCACCTCTACACTATGATATCATTCTGGGTCTACCTTGGCTTGAATGTCATAAGGTTCAATTTGATTGGACCCGACACCAAATTCAAGTACAACACCAAGGTAGGAATTTCCGATTAGGGTGTCTGGCACCTCTGAGTAAGACACCTAAGAATAGTCAGTCCCAAGATGGGAAGTTTGTCGAGAAAGTAGCCATAGAGCGAATCTGGAAGGGAGATGAGTCCCAAGATGGGAAGTTTGCCAGGAAGGCAACCATGGAGCATGCTCGGAAGAGAGATGAGTCCCTAGAAGGGAAGTTTGTTAATGAAGCAGCCATAGAGCAAGCTTTAGAGGAAGATAAGTCTGTATTCGCAGTGTGGATCAAGCCGATTGCACAAGAACAATCTGAGGAGGGCCAAGTGCCGCATCAAGCGACGGTTGATCGGATAGTTCAAGAGTTTGTAGATGTGTTTCCGGATGATCTGCCAAAGGGATTACCCTCTGATCGAGGTATGCCCTTCAAGATCGACTTATTGCCAGGGAGTACTCCAGTGAGTAGACCAATCTATCGGCTCTCACCAAAGGAGTTGGAGGAGTTGCGAACAACACTTACAGAGTTGTTGGAGAAGGATTTCATACAACATAGTACCTCCCCTTGGGGAGCACCGGTACTATTTGTTCCAAAGAAGGATGGAGGACTTCGTTTCTGTATTGATTACCGTGGGCTCAATAAGCAAACTGTGAAGAATGCATATCCCTTGCCTCGGATCGATGACTTGCTTGATCAATTAAGTGGAGCACGATACTTTTCCAAGCTAGATCTTCGTAGCGGCTATTGGCAAATTCCTATTGAAGGAGAGGACGTGAAAAAGACTGCCTTTTGTACAAGGTATGGACATTTTGAGTGGAGAGTTCTACCTTTCGGACTCACTAATGCTCCAACAATCTTCATGGATCAGATGCATCGGGTGTTGGAGGGGCTATTGGATCAGTCTGTGGTAGTGTTCTTAGATGATATCTTAATCTATAGTAAGACAGAGGCAAAACACATGAATCATGTGCGAGAAGTCCTAAGACGACTACGACAGTGGAAATTTTACTGCAAGAAGTCAAAGTGTGCTTTTTGGCAGAAGGAGGTTACCTTCTTGGGTCATAAGATCTCATCAGAGGGGATCAAGATGGAAGAAGAGAAGATCAAGGCCATTACTGATTGGCCTACCCCGAAGGATGCTACCGAAGTACGAGCGTTCAACGGATTGGCCAGTTTTTACCGATGGTTCATCCACTATTATGCTCATGTGGCTGCACCATTGACTGACCTCTTGGGAAAGAACTTGAGCTTCCAATGGACCACCAAGCATGAAGAAGCATTCCAGAAGTTAAAGCATATGGTGTCTTCAAGACCCATTCTTCAACCATATGATCCTCAACTACCTTGTGTGGTTGATTTTGATGCTTCTAACTTTGCAATTGGAGCTGTGTTGCAACAAGAATTTCCAGATGGACTACATCCTATTGCCTTTGTGTCTCGCCGACTAAATACAGCTGAAAGAAATTACTCTGCTCGAGATCGGGAACAACTTGCAATGGTATATGCCACCAAGGTATGGAGGCATTATCTCTTGGGGAAACAAGTGATCATGCGAACTGATCACAAGCCATTGTTGCAGACCTTACACCTAGAGCATATGAAGAGTCGACATCATCGATGGGAAGAGCAACTCCAATTGTTCGACATCAAACTTGAGTACAAACCAGGTCGGTTCCATGTCATCCCTGATGCTCTATCACGACGACCTGATTTGAAGTCTCTTCCTCTCATCACGGCAGCAATTACGACGGTGTCAATTGATCCCAAGGTTCATAACGAGTTTCGGTTAGCCCTACAGCAAGATCCCTTCTTCCAAATGGTACATGGTCGTCTAACAGCACGCGACAAGGAATACAACACCTTCTCCTTCAAGGAAGGCCTTTTATTCCATGCAGACCAGATCTATGTTCCAACCAAAGGTGATCTTCGACTTGTGCGCCTTCAAGAAGCCCATGATTTACCAATAGCTGGTCACATGGGAGTGGACAAGACCTTGGGCACTCTCCAACGCCAATGGTGGTGGCCCAACATGACACAAGATGTTCGAGACTTTGTCCGATCATGTAAGAGTTGCCAACGGAACAAGGCCAGCAACCAGAAGCCGAGTGGACTCCTTCAACCACTCGCCATTCCATCCGCTCGTTGGGAGCATGTGAGCTTGGATCTCATCACATCCTTGCCAAAGACAAAACAAGGACACAACGCAATTGTGGTGTTTGTGGATAAGCTTAGTAAGAAAATCCACTTGACACCAACCTGTGATACCGTGGATGCTCCAACCTTAGCACAAATCTACTTTGACAATGTCTTCAAGCATCATGGGATGCCACATGTACTCATCTCCGACCGTGATCCTCGATTTACTGGGAAGTTTTGGCAAGCACTCTTCCAGATACTTGGCACCAAGCTTGCTTTGTCCACGGCCTATCATCCTCAAACTGATGGACAAACCGAACGCACCAATCGTACATTGGAGGATATGTTGCGGGCCTTTGTCAATGTCCACCATACCAACTGGGATGAATGTCTTGCAGCTGCAGAATTTGCCTACAACAATTCCAAACAGGCAAGCACTGGATTTTCTCCCTTCTTTCTCAATTTTGGCCAAGATCCGCTTGTTCCAGATTCTCTTCTTGCTCCCCCTCCCTCTCAGGTTCCTCATACTTCTACATTCTTGACAACTATATCCCAATCTCTCCAACAAGCCAAATCTCACCTCCTTGTTGCTCAAAATCGCCAAAAACAATATGCAGATCATCATCGTCGTGATCTCACCTTTGAAGTTGGTGATAAAGTCATGCTATCCTCTAGTAACCTCCCTCTCCCACTTGATACCCAAGTTCGTAAACTTGCTCCTAATTGGATAGGACCCTTTGATATCACCCACATTATCTCTCCTTTTGCTTATCGTCTTGCCTTACCTTGTCACATGCGTATCCATCCTGTCTTTCATATTTCCAAGTTGAAACCCTTTGTTCCTAACCCTTCTTCTTTTTTCTCTCGAGTCCAACCTCCCCCTCTTCCTGTCCCTATCAATGATCATGAGGAGTACGAAGTTGATCGTATCCTTGCGCGTCGCCATATTCAACGAGGCCGTCACCCACATACTGAGTACAAGGTCCTTTGGAAAGGGTATCCCCTTCATGATGCTACATGGGAACCTCTTTCTCACCTCCAGAATGCACAGATGGCCATCAAGGAATTCGAAGCTTCACTGGCGACGAGGACGTCACCAACTAGCGGTGGGGGAATATGTAACAATATGGAGTTTAGTGACGAAGTTAGTCGGGCTTACGAAGTAGAGAATAAGACCAAATAGCCTAGAATATTCTAGAAGCATCTAAGAAGCTTCTTAGGAAGCTTCCCAACTAGTTAACTTGCGCCCTAAGCAGGTAGCTTCTAGAAGCTTCTAACTAGCTTAGCTTGCACGCCAAGTAGGTGGCTTCTAGAAGGAAGCTTCTTGAGAAGCTTCCTAGTTAACTTGGCTTGCACTCCAAGAAAGCGGCTCAAGGAAACTTCTTGAGAAGCTTCAAGGGTCTTGTATGCTACCTATAAATACCAAGGCCGAAGCTCATGCTAGGCATTCAGAGTTTTCCCTCATTCAAGTGTCCCAATGTGAGCTTCCATTCTCCTATTTCTCTCCTCGGTTTTGGTCTTTTACAAAGGTGGTACATCTGGATTGGGATCTTTGGAATCATTTGAGCTAAAAATTGTAGGCCAGATTTCCAACAAAATTTTTTACTCTAGGTCTCTAGCAAAGAGTTCTTAGAGTGTAAACAAAAATGGTCTTCTTTAGTGTCCAAACGCAATGGGCATATGTGTTGAAGGCAATCAGAGTGCTCTTCTCAAGATTGCTCCTAAAAGGCCTCTTCTTTTCTCCTTTGAGAAAGGTCTTCCTCTCTGACATTGGGCTGCAAAGCTATAGACAAAGGAGCCAAGGTGAAACAACTATTAGTCATATTCTTGAGTCCAAATTTACCTTTCTACAAAGAGAGATATCAAAGAGTCAATTCAATGTCTACTATATTTTTTTCTCAAGTCATTTGAATTTTCCTTGAGCTTATTCCTCATTAGCTATGCATCTCTTAACTTTTTGCTTTCTCCTAAACCGTCTCATATCATGAGAAGTTGAATGCCCATTGGTATTGAATTCCTTGACAACATTAATTGTCTTGTCTAACTTCACCTCAAGCCACTCCAAGGAATGTATCCCCTAAAATGGTGCTTAAAAGCATGTGATAGCCCAATGTTGACATAATAATAGTAGCAATAGTAAGAACATATTATTCCATTGAGGATAGGAGTTAGAATTGACTAAAAATGAAGGGACATTGACACTAGGTGCAGTTCATTATTGTTTCTTGTTTAAATTTTTGGGCAGTTTCTTGTTTAAATTTTTAACCTAAAGAGACCAAATCAGGAAAAAGAAAGTAAGACCTTAACTACTCCAAGAAGAAGACTGCAGTGTCACCCCCTATGGAAAACTACAGAAAAGAAAAACTTAACAATCACTTTCACCATGAATATAATCCAAGTTACTCCTGAAGGTGGTGTTTCACTTTGCCTCAAAGACATCAACTCTAGAGGCATGTGCTACCCTTCCCAAAAGGTGTGGCCTTGAAGGCATCTTCTAGTTGGTTGAACGCCCTTGCTTTTTGAATTTGTGGTAAATACAATGCTCCAAATTGTGGTGTGGATTTTGTGGGAAATGCAATGCTCCTCAATGTATTGTTTCACTCCTTTGGCACCCTCAAGAATCAAACATCCTGATCAAGTGCACATCCACTACTCTATACTCAAGAAATTGTGATTCTACTATGAAATTCCTCACCACTACTCCATATAAGCATTCACCAACATTCAAGACAAAGTAATAAGACTTTGGTTGTATTTGAAAGCTACATGGAAAAATGACCACTAAAATTATCGGGCCAAAGCCTTGTATGCAATTTTGTATTTCGTCCCAAAGAGGCTTAACAATCAAGCAGAGTTTCACTAACCTCCTATTTAGAACTTAGGATTATAGCCCTATTCTATCCTATCCTAATCTTAATTAACTAATTAAGCTTTTGACATGTGTCAAGGAAGGTGTCTCTAAAGTTGAGTTTTGAATTGGTGGTCTTTGGACTTACAACTCCAAAGAGGTACTTGCTTGGGATGTTCAATACAAATCCAAAGTCATTCTTCTTGGAATATATTTACAAGGCTGAAGTCCTTTGGTTTACTTCCTATCAAATAATCTACAAAAAAACTCCTTAACAAAGTGATATGTTACATCAAAGTCATTATTATCAACTATCTAGAACAACAAATGTGTAGAACTAGAATAGTTCAACTACAAAAGATTTCTACTACTCCAACACAATGGTTCTTCCTTCAATGAGGTGAATCATCTTTCACTCAGTACTCTATTGTGAAGTATTTCCTTGACCCTTGAGTTGCTTAAAAATCTCCTTGGTCCTTGCCTGGTACATGGTTATCTTCAAGTGGTAGGTATTGCAAACTTTGATGAACTAGCAGTCCAAGTGTTCTTTTAGCCAAAGTGCAAGTTGTTCCATGTGCTCTTCATCACAAGTTTTCCACTCCAAATTTTGAGCCTAAAGCTTCAACTCATAGATCTTTGTCTTTAGAGCCTTTTCTTTTATTTCCTCCTTTAGCATGTCCAGAAATTAGTCTTGCACTTCTTCCAATCATTGAATGCTCTTCAACTTTGCTTCCTCCAACTGTTGGTTGTTTGCTCTCAACTCCTCTTATAATGCTTTATTCATTTGGGTTCTCTCTACTTCCTTCTCTATCTCTTGGCCTATTTTTTGAGCTGCCTAACCACATTCCTTAATACTCGATCATCTTGACCTTGGCATTCATTTGGCATTCTAATTCACTCCAAATTCTCACCACTTCTTTGTCTCTAGCTTGCAACTTGTCTTTGTATCCAAGCTGCATCTCCTTCTTCTTCATGTGTAGCTTGCCTTGGTCCAATTGCACTTACTCCAATTTTTTGAACTTCCTTTTCTTGCTCCTTTTACACTGACATGAAAGACTTATTTTGTCTCCTTTCCTCAAAAAGCTCCTACATCATGGAGTGTACCTTCTTTGCTTCCTCCTTGTAGTAATCTTTGTCTTTGGCTATCTATTCCCTTGCATTCTCTTCCTTTGCCTATCTAGAGTATGCTTCTTTGTACATGTTTTGCACCAAGGTTGTATAATCTACAATCCCCAAATTATCCTCTTAATATTGGATAAGAATAAGCTCCATCAACTATAACACCACCCCCACCAAATGAATTACAAAGTTTACTCTCTCCTCTATATGCACTACAATTCCTTGAATCGCCTTGCCCTTGTCTTCAACTAGTACTTTTGGAGGAGTGCCTTTGGCTTCTTCTAGTTCTAGAACTTTGGCCTTGATTTCAACTTCTTTTCTTTTGTGCTCTTCTAGCTGAGTGTGTTCCCTCTCAATTTCCTAGTGGTTCTCTCTCTCTCTCTTCCCTTTCATCTCAGGAATGACCTTTGAAGTCACTCTTCTTGCATTTCCAAAGCAAAAAACCCAAGTGCTTGCTTTGAATCACCTCTCTTCAACAATAAAATGGTCACTTGTGTACTATGGGATTTTTGAGAATGGCCTTGGGGATCTTCTTCATGGATTTTTGGGTGAACACTATCTTGTCTCTCAAGGGAAGTGTTGGAAATAAAGGCAAATGTGGGTTGGCTTGAAACTAGGAAAGACTATGAAGATTGCAAAGACTTAGAAGATTCTAGTTGTGCTCATAGCTAAAGATAAATTTGCTTTATGAAACATGAAATTGGTCAGTATCCAAAAAATTTTATAGACAAAGCCTCTAATTATTCTTCAATCATTTGGTGGTTAGGAGGTAGTTGGGCATTCCTTCTACACACATATCATGCATTTGGTATGGGATATTGTGACATGCCAATGTCAATGTACATATAGTATAATCAGTAAGAACAGGTTTTTTCCACAAGGATACTAACTAATAATGAAGTAAAAGACCACAATATCACAAAACCACACTCCAAGAACCAATGTTGCACAATTCCAATTAAGCATTGGCCAATTTTCCAAGCAATTATAGTCTCATCCATGATGATTTGTGCCATGCAAACATTCTCAAATATTTGTAAGAATGACTCAAAATCTTCTTCTCCTATAAACTCTACAGTACCTAAAGGTATGCAATTGTTTCTACCTCCCAAGGTCAAAGTCATTGTAGTTGGGACTACAAGAACTATAGGAATAAGGATTGTGTAGTTAGAGGAGTTGGATTTGCTGCATGATGTGATGCCAAAGTAGAGAGGTTCCCTTGGGCAAAAGTACTTGCTATCAATGGAAACATCACTTGAATTTGGAAATTTTCAATGGTATTGGTGAACACATGAGGTAATTGTGGTGCTTCCATTTCTTCAAAATTTTCTTTTGTTAATCATATCAAGCTTAAGTGCTAGAAAACCACTATAAATGTTGTAGTTACTTGAAGAAGTGCCTCATATGGAGAGGTACTCAAAGGAATAATATTGGAAGCTAGGATTGGAGAAGCACTTTGACTAATGTAAGATAATCCCAAGTACTTGAAAGCCAACCTACTTGCTAGATGTTTAGCACTTAAAGTGATGTGGGATAATCATGAGTACTGATATGAAGGATGAATCTAGAGGACTAATGATTTACATGGCCAATTATAAAGGTGGCAAGCAAAGATGTGTCATGAAGGAGATTAGAAGCACTTGGAGAGGTGTAGAATGTTATTCACTCCTCCCTCCTCACTATTCCCTCCTCAAGCACTTGGGGTCCCCAAGTGTTTGAGGCAATAACATTTGAAGTGTTGTGGAATCATTTGGAGTCCATATAGGAGATGCAGCACTCAGAGTGCCAACATGTAAGACATACATGCCCAAGTGCCAAGTGCAACCTTGGCACTTGGACTTAAGTGCCGTCATAATTTGAACATGCCTCCAAGGACCAATACCTACAAGATAACCATTAGCACTTGGTGGGCAAGCATGTTGCGGGGGAAAGTGATTGGGAAACAAATCTTTGGCACATGGGAGGGTGACTTCTCACCAAGGACGACATGTAAAGGCCTTTGCTTGTGTAATAGCAAGTGCCTACTTGCTCTGTAACTACTAGAGTGCTAAAGAGTGACTAGGAATTGAGTGTATAATTTGAAGTGCTTGGCTAGCAATGGCAGTTTTTGCAAACCAATCTTCCTTCTTATCTGATCAAGTAGTATCCTATGCATTTTCATTGAGAACTAAGTTACTCATAGTTGTTTTGAGAGTGGTACTTGGTGCAATTTTGGGTACTTGGAGTGAAGTGAGGTACTTGGCATAGTATATTAATAAGTTGTAGTAGTCTTTTGTGTGCAAGAGCTATGGAAGTCACTCCAAAACTTGAGGCCATCCTTAGGATCCTTGCTATCAAAAAATGCAATTTACTATAGAACGGATGTGATTAAGAGTAAGCACTTGGGAATTCCTACTCTAGAACCAAATTTCAAAATGATACATGAGATGAAGGACAAATGAGAGAAAACTTCAAGGGTAACCCACAAAATTGGATGAGAGACCATTGGCAAATTATACTTGGCTTGGATGTTAGGGTTACAAGAGCAATGAACATAGATAGTAGATAAAGAACTTTCTCTCAATGTCAAGAGCCACTTCAATAATAATTATTCCAAGAAAAATAGGTGGAGTGTGTCCAATTACAAAGATCCTACACAAAGAGCAGTTATAGAAGCAATTATAAAGCTCTTTAAATTGAAAAAGAACCACCTACTTGGCCAATGGCTAGGTATTGATTACATGTAGTCAAGAGAGCCTATAGATCAGGTAGGGATGTTTGATAAGTAGTGCAAGCTCCTTTGAGGACAAAAGAAGTCCTACCTACATTGCTCCTTTTGCTATAAATTATTACATGATGACCAATCTGCTGTCAAAGGAAGAGAAAAAGATATTTCCCACACATTTCCATCCTGCATGTTATTTTGAATCACAACCTAAAGATCTACCTAGATGTTTAAGTATCAACTGGTCAATACTAAGTTTCCAAAGACAAGCCAATACATGCCTTTAGATGAAGAGTTGGCTTTGCCAAAGGCTCCAAGAGGAAGAATACTACACTAAAGAAGAAGGCACTTCCTCCAACAAAGAAGTCAAATTGTTGAAGTGTCCTCTTCAGAAGATGAGGTCAAGACACAAAACTAAATGAAGATAATGACAAAGAGGAGCAAGAATTTTTCACTTTGCAAGGGTCCGGCCTTTGATTTAGGAGACAAGGACAAGGGAGAAGAAACTTGGGAAGATGCCTAGTCTACTCTACATATGCAAGACTAAAGTATGGACAAGTGCACTATGGAAGACAAAGAGCACATGATGAAAGAAGTGGTAGTGTTGGAGTAGGCACCATTGACTCCAGATGTGCAAGAAGAAGAAGTTGCAATGGAGATTCAAGATTAGGCTGAGTGCTCAAAGGACCAAGAAACTTGGCCAAAAAGAGAGAAGGAGGCTCAAGATTGCATAAAAGAAGAAGGTTGCATCAAAAACAATGCCAAAGAAGAGGAAGAGGTTGATATTATGACTTATCTTTTAGAGGTTACATCCAAAGTGCAGATGAAAGAGCAAGAGGTACCAACAAGTTCCAAGTCAATGTAGGTGCAAGAAGGATCAAGCTTTATCATCCATTCAATTTGCACTACATTGCAATTGATGGAGGGGTTGATACATCAATACCAAGCCAAGTTCCTTGATATGGTGGACTACACCATATTGATCAAAGCTATGCATAAGCAGGTCTACACTTGGAAGGCCAAAGAAGACCTAGTGAAAGACAAAGCAATGAAGCCAAAGACCTATACAAGGCAAATGTTTCAAAGGTGAGTGCTTTGTTGTAGGAGAACCAAGAACTCAAGATGAGAAGTGCCACAACAGAGAATGAACAATATCACTAGGCAATAGAGACCCAAAGGTTCAAAGAGGATTGGTAGGCACTCCACCTCAAGTTTGGCCAATTTAAGAAGGAAGCCAAAGACCAACTTCACAGCAAGTGCTAGTAGGAGGGCACTTGGAGTGCTCTAAAGGAGTAATATGACCAAATAGTGACTATGGAGATGCATATGCAAGAGTACTAGAAGGAGATATTAGTGCAACCAAAACATCTTACCAAGGAGGTGGAAGAAGAGATAGTCAAGCATGCAAAATTTCTCCAAGTTCTAGAAGACCAGAAGGCCAAATGGAGCAATCAATCAAAGTAGATGGAAGAGTACCAATTGAAGTCACTGCACCAATTGGAGGATACCTAAGCCTTGTTCATGTAGATGTTGAAAGAAGAAGGAGCAATGTACACCCTAAGAACTAAATGCCATGAGCTAAAGATGCAAGTCCAGCGCTTATTGAACAAGACCTTTGAAGAAGAAAACATGAGCAACATGTCCTTGCACTTGAGGGAGCACTTGGACAAGAAGTTCAATGAAGGGTGCCAAAACTTCTTACTAGAGATAGCAAGATATCAAGCACAGACAAACCAACTAATTAGACATCTAAGAGGTGAACAAAGTCCTTCACCCCCAATATTTCTATTCTAAGGCACTCCTCCAAGGAGAAGTCCTTTGGTAAGGCAAGCAATCTTTGGCCGAGATTAGATACTCATAGTTTTACATAGTCAAGCACTCCAAGTAGGCTAATCATATTTGCACTCAAAGTTGTGTATATATATTTCAGGAGTGCCCTTGGAATTGTACTGCACTCAAAATTGTACATAATTGCATAGGAGTACCCTTGAATTTATATAGTTACTTGGGGTTGTACACTAAAGGTAGAATAGGCATGGAAGCTTTGATGTCTCCCTTGATACATGTAGGAGCCTAATTATTCTGCAAATGATTAGGATAAGATAGGATTAGGATAGTAAAAACCAATGATGGACAACTTTGATTAGGATTTTTTCAAGATTCACTTGGGGCCTTGATCCCTTTAGCTTGGAGCCAGATTAGTAAGGTTGAGTGACATTTTCACTTGTGTTCATTATTTTTGTAATGTAGACACTGATAGCCAATAAAGAGTGATCTTACTTCTTTGCAAGTTTGTATGTCCTTCATTTTATATGTTGTTCAATGTCTAGGCAAGATTTGAGGTGAGGAATTTCACAATAGGTCTTCAATGATTAGTGTGGAGCAGGTACTTGCCCTTGATCAAGGTGTGCATTGAATGATGTGAAGGAGTGGACTTGTGTACCAAGCAGATTTTTAAGCTCACTGTACAAGCAAAGCTACATAATCAAAAGAATTAGGCAAAGAATAACATGAAGCTCAATCTTGCAAGTTGTGCTTTTTGAGAAAGGTAGAACACATTTGCAGGCATTGTATCTTTGGAATGGAGTGGCACTTGGAGTTGAAAAATCCATCACATTCAGCAGCAATCTTGGTTAGATATTTGAGTGAAAGTGATTTTTTGATTTTCTTTTTGCTATAGTATGCCATAAAGAGTGACACAACCCCCTTTTGTGGGTGGTTCTTACCCAAGAGGTTAAAAAAGAAACTTTAAATGAACTAAGATTTGGTGACAAGTGTGTGATTTGCTTCATTCTTAGGTATTTCTAAATAGTATCCTTGTGGGAACAAACCATTCTTATTGACTATACTATACATATGCTGACACTTAGCTATCACAATAATGCTTCTCCTAGTTTGAAAACCAAAGTACTTGTAGGAATCTGAGGTAGCACTTCCTTCTAATTAAAATATTTCTCCTTTGTTGCGTTGAAAGGTAATGTGTCTTCTACATTGAAATAAGTAGTATTTTTAAAACAAGAGGTGATACTTCCCTTGTGTACAACCGTATCTTCATGGGTGGTAGTGAATACTGGCAGCAGGTAGGAGTTGTAGAAGGAAGTGGAGAGGACATGCAAGCTAGCTGGCATTGGTGCCAAAAGAACCAAAATTTGGCGAGCTTGACCTACCCCATAGTTTGGCTATGGGACAAGGGAATTATAGGACAACCCTTGCGCTTGACCCTTCTCCAAGCTCGGGAAAGAACTATGGGTAGGATTCCAATAGTGCAAGTATCTATGCTACAAGGTAGAGTTTACCATTGGATACTTAACCTAGGAGATGGCTTAGGTTTTTCACCCTTGTGAGTCCTTTGACCTCCTTGGTTGTCACTCTCTATCAATCAATTCTTACACTATGGGAGAATTGCAAGACATCACATAGTGAGGCCAAGGGCATCAAGGATTGGCAATAGCACCACATCATATATATTGCTGTATCCAAGAACAAGCAATGGGATAAGGTATTTAGGTTTTATATATCTTGGTTGTAGGCTATCATATACAACATAAAGTTCATCACCCGCCCTATGAGGGATACTTGTAATACCAATAGCTAGACATATGATCTAGAGATGAAATCTGGTTTGGTAATATATGGGAAGATTTTATACATGATGGAATAAGTAGATCAGACAGAGGTATCATCAAAAGAGTACTTCTACTAATAGGCCAAAAATAGAAACATGCTTGAAGACTTTAGAAACAATAGCTACACATATGATCTAAAGCTATAATTTGGGTTGGTGATTATATGGAAGGATGATACACAAAATGGATGAAGTAGATCAGGTAAAGGTATCACCAAAAGAGCACTTATACTAATTAGGCATAAACCAAAATAGGCCTGAAAACTTCAAAGGCAATTTTGGAGGCCTAAACGGATGAATTAGGCCTCAAAAATGTGTAAGTTCTCCCATCCCTAACAAAGGTAAGGCTAGCCTTCCCTCCCCCTGGTTTATCTCACCAAGAACTTTCCAACGGTACCTCACCCATGTGATTATGAGATTCCTACAAGAAGATTCCCTAAAAGACTCCCTTTGGTCAAAGCCTATTTGACCAACCAGATGGGACCAAGATCGACATATCACCCATCCAAGCAAGTAATCTAAGGGTGGAGCTTGCTGACAAATCCATGTACCTAATCTTATGGTGGAACATCCTTGGAGGAGATCCTCTTGGCTATATAATAAAGAGAAGGTGCTCCCTTGGGGCACCAAAGTTTGAGTGTGAAACCTGTGTTTTCTCTTCTATGTTTCTTTGCTATCCTTGGAATATTACGATACTCCTTTTACTACAGCCTTCTTCCATCATGCCAAGTCTACTCTTCACTAGTTAACACTAAGTCTTTGCTAGATAACTTATCAATCAACTCATGAAGAATAACCAACAACCCCTTTGGCTTTGTTGTATAGTACTATTGAGTGTGTCTCTAGCCTCAAATTGGGAGTTCTTGCCCCAAGAAGTTAAACATTACAAAATAAATGAACTACACTTTGTGACACATTTTCTTCACTTCTAGTCATTTCCAACCCATTTTTTGGTGCATCTACTTGTTCTTACATATTATAGTGTGGGGATACATCTATATGAATTGTTACACAAATTATGAGAGAACTGCATTCTAAATGGCCAAAACCCTTGAATCTAAAGTACTAGAAGGTCAATACCTTGGAAATGTACACTAGAAGAGACTTTCTAGACTTTCAATGAGTTGACATTTGTATTGTGTGATTGATCTTACTCACCCATAGAGATAGGGCAAGAAATCAAGGAGGGTAGTTACAAAGACCACAGTGGGTTGCAAGGAAATCCAAATATGTGGAGATGGGACAAATTGAAGGAAGTGTTAGGACCATGTGTAAGTGTTGAACATGGGCTGAGATAGGAGACACAGTTCTCAATGCCATGAAATTGGTATATAAAGTGGCACACTTGTTTGATTGCCCAAAGGATTCAAAGAATGATTGGGGAGTTAGCCACTAACTATCAAGACTTGGTAAGATATGATGTTATCTTAAACTTACTAAAAATATTCAACCAAATTGCACACCCTATGAACCAAGTACTTCTCTTTGGATGAATGTTCAAAAGCAAGGTGGTAGATTGGGCCATGATCTTCTATTAGCATGTTGACCAAATGTGTTGTGCCTTAGGCAAAAAGTGACCCTACTACCTCCTTCATTTGTAATCCATTTTTACATAAGCTTGAGGTTATTGAATGAAGTTGAGGAGGGTTTAGGGTTTAGTGGTGGCCACAAATTGAATGAGAAATTCTTGAGAAGTCAGCTAGAATGGAACAAGGTTGGAAGTAAATTGTAATGGATGGGCATAGAGTTTTGACTGATCAAAGAAAAGCACACGGTAGAGTTGAAGGAAGAAGTAGTCAATCTCCTTGAAGGGTAGATTAATCTAGAAAAACGGAAGGCCACCCACTTGCCAAAACCAATCACATCACAGTCAAAGAAAAAGCAAGGAAGAAAGATTGCCCAATGGACTAGTAGGATGAGGTGCAAGAAGGTTTGTCCACTAATATATCAGGCTATAGCTCGAAAGGCAATAGATCAGTGTTGGGAGGAGATTTAAGGCATTTGACTCTGGCAAAGATGGATGACATTGATATTGAACACCACTTAGGCTATTGGGGTTAGAGAGGTTAATCCTAGAGGAAGAAGGGACACCAAAATATCCACAAACAGAAAGAAGAGATCACCATGAGTCAGTGCAAAAGCCAAAGGTGAAGATAACCCTTAGGGTCATCAAAGTAGAACAGACAGAATTCAAAGGTGACTTGGACCCAAGAATGCCAGAGGCTTATGCTTCATATGTGTTAACATATGAAGCATTGGGGTAATTCCCCATAGTAGAATTCTTACTAAAAGTCTTTGATGAGTGCAACTCATCCAAAGTTGAAAAAAAGATTTAACTACCAAGGTGGATGCATTGTACTTTGCAGAAGTGGCAGAGTGAAATTATAGTATTAGGGAATTAGAGGGAGAACATTGCCTTCATAGGATTGGTGAAGAAGGAATTACATAATCAAAAGGTACAGAATGGCCTTTTGACAGCTAAGTTATAATCCAAAATTCAGGAGTTAGAAGTACTTAAAGAGCAATTAGTTGCTATCATCACAAAGGAGAAGGAAGTGAGATAGAATGTGCAGATTTGACCATAGCCAAATTCAGGAAGGAGTTCTTCAACTCCCATGATAAGTTGTAGAAGATTGCAAGAGGCAAAAGAAGAGAAGAGCAGATTTTCGTAGCATTGCAAAAGCTGAAGGCGGCGGAGTTGGAAGGAAAACCGAATGGTGTGACCAATCATTTGGATGCAGTTATGGTCCGGATGATTCAACTTGAAGCGGTGAAAGTTGATCTTATAATCTTATATCTTATAATATGTTCTCTAATCAGAACAATGTGTTGTTTATTTGAATGTACGTACAAATACAGAACAATATTCTACAAACGGGGTCGATAACTGAGCTGGCCAGTATCCAAAAACTTGCATAAAATATCACATAAAACCCTTAAAGTTCTCCCGACGAAACCTTCATTACGTATACACGCATATGTGAAGGCAGGTTCACCCTTGATAGTGTGGAAGCTCCATACATGTGACAAGAGAACAGAGTGAGAAAACACTGTACTCCTTTTCATCTAAATGCCAATGCTATCAAGTAAAAGAGATTGTGGTCCGTGTCTATTTGTATATCTTTTTCATCTTAAGAATTTCTTCATTTGTGGCAAGTTGTTAAAGCATGATATGCGACATAATGGCTTGTTTTTTTCTCCACTTTGTTCTTTGTATGAATTGAGAGCAAAATGAGTTCGTGCTTATCTACCGTCAAACAGCCATTTGGTTTTCTTAGATTCCGCGGTCTTTATCCTTCAATTTTGCTTAAGAAAGCTTGGGCTTGGGTGACCAATGACAAGTATGCATCTTTTCGAAGTTCTCAATCAAGTACATAAACCAAATTCGTGGGCAGTAGCTAGCTAGTGAATAATATCAAAGCAAATCGCTTAAATCAGTTCTTGCAAGAAATAACGCCGAACGTGCTCCTGTACTGAGAAATCGTCTGGCTCTCGAGTGCAATTTAGTACATAATAGTGGGACGTTAAATTGAAACGTTAAATTCCTCCTTACCTGATATTGAAAGTACAAGGTCCAGAAACATGTGGCCCATCTGGTGAAAGTTTACCATGGTAACGGGTCCTTTTCAGGTATTTGAAGGATTTGCTTGTAATGAGCAGATTAGTCATCACCATCATTCAAGCTCCAGTCTCAGGAAAGAAGAACGAGAGGGGTGGAGCTTCTCACAGTTAACTGAAATGATCATAGCGTGCGCTGA
Organism: Lunularia cruciata; assembly: GCA_948567375.1. Classification (NCBI taxonomy): domain Eukaryota; kingdom Viridiplantae; phylum Streptophyta; class Marchantiopsida; order Lunulariales; family Lunulariaceae; genus Lunularia; species Lunularia cruciata. Next base: position 7,869,440 of record OX419755.1, on the reverse strand, counting down.
CAATTGTCAAAAGAGCAGAGAAGTAGAATATCCAATGTTCCCTGGGGACTCCTACCATGATAAGGTCTGCTGCAGTAGCAAGTCACTCCAGAAAGTCAGGACAAGTCGATGACCACAAGATAGATAATTACTTGTCAGCCTGCTCTTCCTACCTGCAGGATGGATCATCGGCAGGCTCTGATAATGTTTTCAAGTGTTTCTAAGAGAATGGTTTTACAAATGAGTTCTGTGAACATGTCTCGCAGAGTCTACATATTGGCAACAAGAGGTGAAGATTAGCATATATACATTCAATGTTATTGGAAGAACATTCATGCAACCAAAAACATAGATCGACGCTTGCAACGATGATAAGAAACTGGGAGTCTTCACGGTAAGTCCACTTCACAAACGAAGGGCTGGTCCTGACCTTATTCAGTGGCCTTGCACGTTTCCCTGCCTCAGGTATCCATAATTCAAACTGGAAACCAATCTGGTCCGTTCCGGAAAGCAGACCTCTACGATTTTTCTCCTCTTCTCACTTGACAGAAGTTCCAGGTGGTTAAAGATAACAGTAATCAGCGCAACAATTCTTCTTCAGTGAGGACACTAGAATCAGATAAAAACGAGTCTCGCATCCAAGGATTAGCAGAGAAATGGCTAGGTAGAGCTTTCGGGACATTTCCTTCAAGTTCGTAGGCTTGGAACATATTCCTTTAAAGAGCAACTTCTTCTCATCACCTCGTGGTTGTGGTGTTATTTGAATCATTGCAGCTCCGCTGCCAACTTGAACAATGAAAGTTTGGATAGGAATGTGACTCTACTATTCCGGTAATTGCGAATTACACTCCCGTGCTATAGGACCACTTCATCAAAACCAAGGTCAGCTTTTTGTCATAGGACCACCTTTCCACATAGACGGTAGTAGTAGTAGATCTGCAATACTCCGAAAGCTTCTCATCATGCTCGCTGCACCTAAGAGCAGCAACGTGAAGATTACGTCTGCTTCCCCTCGGTCTCTGTACTTTGGGCCTTGTTGCTAATTGATGCCTAGGGTTTGGTGGACCCTGTAATCATGTCACTCTTTGGTGCTCTGCTCCTACTGAATGAATGCCGACGCCAAAACTCTGCAGGGATGTGATAAATTTGTTGGTCCTCACAAGTGTGTCAATTATCATCTCCTAATGGGCAAATTGACTGATGGAACGCAAAACCGGTTACTAGAACTCGGTTTCACACTTTCATCTCAGAACTTCAGTTGGGAATGTGGGATGATCGTAGGACGCAGCAACTCCAGCCAGCAACTACAATTAGCAATGATCTTCACATCCTTGAACACTTTTTAGGTCAATTATAGCTGAGCCACTTCACGTTTGAGAGCATCTAACTCCATGATCCTCTGCGCTTTTCCTTGCAAAACTGAGTGCTGTCAGCTTCCCAAGCATCAATTCAATCTGGATGCTACGAGACTTTGCCATGTACAATAAAGGCCTCGATTGGTAAGGCTGGAGAAGGTGAAGATAGGCTCATGGGAAAGAAATAGAGATGTGCCTCAATCTTGCCTAGTCACTGACATTGAAACAGAGCTTTGCCTCATCCCACGGTCCATTAATCTCAAGCTTATACTTCTGAATTTTGATAAGCCAGTAAGGAGAAACAACTGTGATGAAGAAAATGACTACGGCGAAGAAAGAAAAAACCAGGTAATTCAAGGCAAACAACAGAACCAGCGTGCATATAATTAACGGACATGAGAATAGCAGATGTAAGTTGACAGATCTTCGCCTCATGCGGTGGGTAATGAGAGGGAAAAGAAGGAAGAACTGCAGAGAAAATAGCATAACAGCAAATACTAACAAACTATGAGAAAGGCGAGAGGCAATCAAGACAGAGGCTATAATCGAGGCATTCAAAGACACGTTGGCTGAAAATGTGATTGGAGTCAAATTCTTGTTGGCAGGAATCTCCTGCGCCTGACGATGGGGTGACCGAGGGGTTTTTGGAGAAGCAATACTCGTAACAAATTCTTGCAGATTTGATGTAGGCTCCACTGTTGTATATGTGTAGTCGTGGAAGAGAAGATGCACCAAGAGTAGACAAATTGTCGAGGCCCATATTGAGTCGGAACTGAAAGATCTCGTCAGAGTTTGAAATATAGGTGCCAGGATGTAGAGGCTAGTCACAAACAAGGTAAAATTGAAAGCTTGTCGACCCAGAGAAACAGGAAATAACTCCTCGGTGGTGAGGATGAGCGTCATGAAACCCAAGACAAATAAGAGCGCGTCGAGCTGGAGTAGAGTCCAGGCATCCAGGGCCCCGTTTAGAGCGTGTGTCCACACCGTTCCTACCAACCCGACAACGCAGGCATGCTGAGAGACAGCCACTGAATCTCGCATTACACTCCAGAAACGCCTCTCCCTGACATTTGCGTTCTCCACCATCTCAACCAGAAACTTATATTCATCATTCTCGGTACCTGTGTAGTTATCCGCATAGCCCTGTTGCACCCCACCGTATAGGACTTTCCTCCATGTCCCCAGCCCCTTGCCCCTGCCGTCGACCTCCATTGCAATCTCCACCGTTCTGTAAACTCCGTTTCAATTCCCGTCTTTTGCCTTCAAGGGATCTTAACTTAGGACTGAAGCAAAGTCACTCCAGATGAAGAAATCGAGAGCAAAAATTGAATAGTCCGGGCACCCCGACATTACAACGAAAGTGTAAACAAACATACCCCAATATCAACTAACGAAATCAATCCAACACGCGGCTGTAGACGGCTGGTTCCATATCATTCCGGTGGAGGTGCAACCCCTGATCTTTGCTGTATATAGTCTGCCTCGAGCCGAGGAGTCGAAGTCACTAAACAGGAAATCACCTCGTTATCATCCAACTTCCTTCGTTGGATAGCCACAGAGAAGCGGAGCGAGCGATGTAGTCAGAGAGAACTTTAAGACATCATGCATCTTTCAGAAATCGTCGTGTACATACCTACACGGCGTTTCTGAAGTCTTTTGCGCATTGACAACCCATACCATGAAAATAACAAGTAAGTTCTAATTTGAACCTAGATACTTCTCGGAGCACGTCCAGAATCTGCTTGCACTTGTGAGTGTTCTGGATCCCCGACACTGAAGGATCCCCATGGAAGGCCCAAAAGCTCCCGATGCTTTTTCGATGAAATTCACTTCTATCTTCCCTGTTGTGGCTTCTTCACAGGTGATGAATGTGCAGTAATCTGTTCTTAAAGCTTGTGTATACACGCAAAACCTAACAAAAGAAAAGGGCAATTCGCATAGAACGATAGAACGATGGAACTCAAGAACGCAAGAACGATAGGAAGATCACATCAAGTCCATAAAAACCTAGGCGATAAATAAATGGAATGAGCTCCCATAGCATCGGGATGGAAATATGTCTGAACGACAAATCTATCTAAGAGAAGAGGGCAACCGCGTAGAAAACACGAAGGATGGGAAGCCATACATACAAAGGTGAGACAAAATAGGTGAAATGGGCTAAAGCCCAAATTCAGTAGAAATGAGGAATTTGCCCTTCCGCACCTACAACATCCGGGGTTATGCACCTAAGATAACTGGGCTACGCAAGTCTACAAAAACAACTAGAGCATCAATTAGTGTGATTAATCCGGGGTTATGCACCTAAGATAAATGGGCTATGCAAGTCTACAAACAACGAGAGCATCAATTAGTGTGATGGCTCTTTTATGGATTATAAACAACTAGAGCATTCAAATAAGCATTGATTAGTTGTGATCGCTCTTTATGGATTATGTAGAGCACTGGACACCCGCGGACTATAATATACTATACAGTGAGTGAGAGTGGTACCCTGTCGCCCTCCCGACCATAGTGCCCATCGGTCTATATAATTCTAAGGCCAAAGGAATAAAGAGGTGCTTATACCCTTATACTTTGGAGACATTGTAAACCACTGTCCATTAGGGGATGAGTAATCACACCCTCGGGAATGGAAGAACACTGTCCACTAGGGGATGGATAATCACACCCTCGAGAATGGTAACACATGGAGGTTCGTTACTATCCCCTAATCCTCTTGCATAAATTTGTTCCAACGTCTATCATGAGCACATCATCTAGATGCTCCAAGCCAAGTATCCGCTCTTGTTCTAACAAGGTGTAGGCTTTGGAATCTAGCTCAATCATACATTAATGCATTTCGATTTGCATAAATTATTTTTGTAAAAATTATGAAGTTTCATTTAGGGTTGATCCATTTATTTATATTTATATATATCCATTTGTGAACATGATTCTACCTTAGATGCGACAACGAATCCATATAGCATTTTACATTAGATGCAACAACCATGTAACATAGAAAATAAAATTATTATCCATGATACTACTAAAAATATAGTATTAGCTATACCGCGGAGGAAGAGGATACTTGGTTTGGGACGATAGATGTGCTTGTGCTGATGATAGATGGCAGGGTAAACTTAGAATAGTGCTATTAGAGATGCTAAGACATGCTCTAATACCTCGATGAATGGCCGAGTCAATTAAGAAATCATAGTTATCCGATTGACTATACACAATCTACTCTCTACTACTCCTACTGCTTATATTCCACTCCTTCTACAATCTTCTATATCTACTATCTATACTTATATATATTAAGACTAAGAAGATTAAGATTAAGAAATAAATTAAGAATCCGCGGCCGATAAACGACAAGAGCTTGGGTCCTTAGCGGCACCGGATTCGAGATCAAAAAAATCTTCGGCAGGCATGCAGACGGACGAACGGGCGGGCATTCAACATGCGTGCGGCGGGCAGACGGACGGGATCAACGGGAATCGAGCCCAGTCCTGGAGAACGTATACGGCCGGGTTTAGTGAGGGCTTTGGTGGTGGCGGCAGTGCACAGATCATCGAGCAATTTTGACACCGTGAAAGAGAGAGCTCGCGCAATGCGCTGCTCGAGGGTTCGGTGAGGCCGATAGTATAGGCCCCAGCTTTCTTAGGACACTGATTGCCGTGGGATATGTGTGCGATTTCGACGATTTATTCCGATGCAACCGACCAGAGCAGGAGGCAGCTGGTTCCGTTGTTTGTCGCGCAGCTACGACCGTCCTCCCGTATATCTGGTGTGGACTTCGGTAGATCGTTCGAGATTGAAGGAGAGGGAAGTCGAAATGGAGGCGGTTCCGTCGAACCTTTACGCACGTCAAGAGGGCCAAAGTTGCCGAGTAGGCGACCCTACAGGTGGTTCCTTTGCCGGAGACTTTAGAATAGCATAAGCTATGGTACTCTCTTTCACCAGGTTGCGTTCAGGTTGTCCTCGCTCTGGTTTGTTTTGAAGATATGCTTGAGTAGGCCTGAGTAGGAAGGTTAGCTCTTCATGATACACTGTTTCCAGGGAAGGGAAGATCACCCTTACTCACAGCGACCGTGATGATGTGCTCTGGCTAAGCGAGCTTCATTTTCTCCATCCTACTTGTGTTTTTCAATTTCCTGATACTTTCTGGCAACTTGCTTATTTGTTCTTGCAGAGTTCGGAGGATGAGATGGTCAGGTCTCCAGTCCTCGAGTTAGCACACTTGAAGTTGTGGCACGCTCATTCACCCGGTCGCCTTCAGGTCGTCCTCACTCTGGATTGGTTTGAAGTATATGCTTCAGTAGCCCTTTCCTACGTAAGATCGTTGCATTGTGCGACTTGTGTTTCCCAAGTTGTGACAGCTCACGGCGATGATGGTAAGTTCACTTACTATATAGACAGCTGCAGATGTTGTTTCTGCGTCAGTCCTCATACAGGCGTTAGTTCTCATATCTCATCACAGCTGTTTAAAGGAAGGGAAGATTATGTCTCAATATTAACTTGAACTTTTGCTAATACGCCCAGGATGTTAATGGGGCATGGAGTAGTTTCGGGAGAACATGCCGGCTTGGAAATGCTTTCATGACAGGGAGGATGTTTTTCGGGCGTTTTGCCAAAGATTTTTTACCCAGTTATTTTGATCAAATCTCAGTTGATGAACGGTTCTTGGCCCAGACAGATGTGAGCTTTTCTGGAAGCTAAGAAAGCTTTTTGCGAGGTGGTTTTTGGTTGTTTTTAATTTGGAAGCGTTTATGCAAAAGCTCTCAATTACGATATGAGGACAAGAAGTTAAAACTGTTTCTTCTCAATATCAGGAGGATCATGTTTGGAACATATATGTAAAGGAGACTTTATATTTTTTTTTTTCATATATATTATTTATATATACCCGTTCCCTGAACGGTTTCTGCTCTCATACACCTATATGTAGATTTACATATATATAAAGGAGGCACTTTAGGGGAACAACCGAGTTTGCCTTGGCACTCATGAGTTTTCGAGCAGAATCTCGGTACGAGGGGTACTGACACTTGCTCAGCTACTTCGGCACTGCGCAAGGCACTGATGAAGTCGCATGGGTTTTCGTGGAGGTTTACTATGGCCGCCTCCTGCTTCCCTTTGCTGTTTAGTGCTCAGGACTCAAGCGCCCCTAGCGCTTGTTGGGATATACTTTATATCCTGTCCTCTTGCGCTTCCCTCTTGTTACCCTGTTACACTTCTACATGTCTCTGCGGCCACACCATCCATACGCTCTTCATTATTCCACTCCTCCATTCCCCAGCTAATTCCCTCCCTATTTTTTTTCCTTCGCTCCTTGCCTGATTCATGGTTCGACCTCTCGCGCCTACAGTGTTCCTACCAGGCTCCAGCCCACGTTTTTAATTTTCATCGTTCACGCACTGCTTACTGGCGGTCTATTACATAACGTTTCCTATTTCTCGCAGTCGTTTGCGTAGATGTTCTCGATTTCACGTTGTTTACTAGCCCGGCAGATATATATTCTTCTCAATTTGTTTCAATTATGCCTTTGCTTCAGGTTACATTCGATGCATTCTACCTTATGGATTTATCACTATTCTGGCATTGTGAATCATGTACATCTTGCTTACCGATCATTTGCTTTTCATGAGTTCTGGATAACCTGTTCCCGGAACGGCTTCTGATCTCATATACCTATATATATAAAGGAGAAAACATATTATGTTATCTTCATGATACACGGTTTCCAGGTAAGGGAAGATCACCTTACTCACAGCGACTTTCATGATGTGCTCTGGCTGAGCGAGCTTCATTTTCTCCATCCTACTTGTGTTTTCCAATTTTCCTGATACTTTCTGGCCGAACTTGCTTATTTGATCTTTCTCTTGCAGCGCTTGGAGGATGAGATGATCAGGTCTCCAGTTCTGGAGTTGGCACACTTGAAGCTATGGCACGAGGAACTTATTGAGGAAGGAAGCAAAGCTAGCGAGGAAAGCTGGTACGTCGTCCATGATCCTCATCAAGAGTTGGAAGATTCAAGACACTCAAGATTGGGGAGGGCGTTTAGGGTTCAACTTTCAGTTGTATGGTATTTTAGTGTGTTCATTTAGTGTGCTAATCGTTCTTCCCAAGATAGGTTAGACCTTGATTTTCTAGTACAAACAGAGGTTAAGGGTTAGAGTTTAAAGTTGCATTGAAATGAGTTGCGTTCCAGGTTAGACAATTGAATTAAACACTGAGTTTGTTCTACTATCCTGAATGGAACCTCGGACGATATGAGATGCCTTTGGGTGAACGGTCTCATGTTTGCGCACTGGGCATTGAGAATTTCTTTGCATACTTACATATCAGCATATTGTTTCGTCGCTATCTAACTTCATCATATGTAGGTACTAGACAGGTCAAAGGGTGTACTCGTACGCACCTAAGTCCGATCATCAGAACGTGTGGCAAGTTTACGGCCAACCCATACCAACGAACCAAGCAACTTGCATTTGTATTGGTAAAACTGCAACCCGTGCTAGGGTGTAGAATATAGAGCGAAAGAAAACGTTGATGACCAAGTGAAGACCCTGGGAATTGCCAACATCAACAAACCAGGAAACTTGCAATTGTATCGGTCATCCGTTGTTAGATTGTAGAATATTGAGTGGACGAACAGTTTAACCTTGATGATCGAGTGAAGGCCCCCCTGGAACTGTAAACATAAACGGACCAAGCAACTTGCAGTTGTATCGCTAAGATTGAGAATTGCATCTGGTGTTATGTCTAGGAATATTGAGGGAAACAACAGCTTAAAGTTGGGCATCACGTGTAAGACCTCGGGAGTTGGCTACACATGAATACAAATGTGCATCAACTAAAGCCATTATTGCGAATATTCTTCAGTTCTTCCATGCTTACAGTCTGTTTTTTGTGTTTGTGATCACTTAATGAAGACGAGTGAGTAATGGAAATTACACACCATGAGATTCATGCTTCAGGAGACTTGAGAATGCTTTGGGCCAATAGACTAGATAGTCTGTGCATCACGTAGTGGACTTGGTTTTACACTACCATTATGATAGTGAGAGGATATGCACTCACATAGCATCGAGAGGTGAATCCATACAACAGGTATTCAGATAGCTTATGTTACATCAGTATCGTAGCTTTGTTTTATTGCCTCTTCCACGTTGAGACTAAAATCACATAGAACTATGCAACCATCGCATATACCACGATTGGGCATTAAAGGACAACGAAATTTGTTACTGAGGAATTCGAGTAACAAATTTCGCTTAATTTGTTACTCAATTTCCTCAGTTGAATTTATATATTTAACTGAATTTACTCATCTCAAGAATACAGTGGCAATAGTAAAAAAAAAGGAGTAAAACTTCAACACAAAAGTGAATTATACAGCGCGTCCTACTAATTTAAATATAATTCAAATATATGACGAAGCATCGCCTTGTGATTGCTCTCCTATCTGAGAAACCTGCAATTAGGATAGTAGATTATCTAATGTGACTAGACTAGAATATTAGAGCTATCTAAAGCTTAAAGTCTATACACACAATTTGGAATATACGAAGAAGCATCGCATCGCCTAGTGTGACAGCTTTTTCCTATTAAAATTTTGCTTTGTTAAATAGCATATTAGATTATTAAAAAGGCTTGTAGGATATTAGAGTTATCTAAATAATAGATTCCATACATAACATCTGAGCAAGCACCCTCTACTTGAGTAAGCATCAGCTAATGTTATTGCTCGCTGTACATTGCCCAGTTGGCACGAAGCAATGAATCTAAAGTAAATAAAAAAATAAAAAAATGAGAATAGGGCCTCTACTATATCATCTCATATCGGAAGTTAGTGCATAATCGTTGATGACCGTTTTGCATGCCTAATCCTTAATAAACGTGTTGAATGTTATATTCATTATATCTATAGGTCTAGTTTATCCCTACGCGAGGAACAAAGGAAAATGAGACCGCGTGGAAACAAGTAGGATGGAAAGAATCCATCAAGCCTTACTAGGAAAGGGATGATTTCATTGCATGTCTCTATATTTGGAAACTTTGGTTGTTTGTTACTTTGTTTGCCGCCCATTTTAGAGGACGCATAATCATTTTCTCTAGAATTACGTGAAGATGAACAATCATTTCCTCCAAAATTACATCATATAACTCCAAAGCTAAAAGAACAAAGAGATAATTTCCTTAGATATTTCTATATTTGAAGGCTTTGGTTGATACCACTGCCCACACCACCCATATTCAAAACTGGAGTCACCTAATTTGATACTTCACCTAATTATCTTAAATCAAATACATTGACTCCTCTGTATAAACATACCAACACCCTCTCCAAGTGGAATATTCAATACGGTGTGCTATGGGCAAATATTACATCTCTAATGATATCATGGATAGTTATCCTCTATTTTCCAAATGACAACAAGTCATATAAAGTCTATGTATGTAAAGTAATATTACATTTCAAATGAATAATAAAGATATAGATGGATTGACCAAACCTAAACTAAATTTATCGCCATAAAAATTTATATTGCCATATTATCTGTAATTGATACCAATAATATAATACACTGATGCAAGGTCAAACCAAAATCCAAATACTTACATCTTGACTACTTGAGCAAGATGCACACTAGTAACACAAGGAACACATATATCAACTAAGAGAGAATATAATATATGCTAATGTGGTCAGCCATCAAGGAAGATTGTTAATTTTTGAGCCAACTAGAAGTAAAGAATGGAATATCAATTTGTGCTTACAATATTATCGGAATAAATTTGCGTGCAAATTGACTTTGCGATTTCATTAGATTTCTGAATAAATTTTGATAAAATCAATTGTAATCCATATTAAAGAAATATTGATCAGTATTTTAGCACAATTAGTAGATAATTTACCTCACCCAACATTAATAGTTTTTTATCAAATAATTCCATTAATATTAGCACAATCATTTTGAGATTGTGATACTAACTGAATGCTTCAATAAAATTCATTACCAAACGTCCCTAGACAAGCATAACAATTCAATGAAACATACACAATTCTTCAGGAGATTGCACTATTATATAATGAAAATTTAGAATATAAAATAAGATAGTCTTAATTAGATTAATATATAAGATGAAAATAACTGGAGAAAAGTCTTAACTCTAAATAAGCTTAAAAAAGAAGCATAATTCTTTTTACATAATTACCACTATCTACATTATCCAACTTAATCTCTATAATTTGAAAATAACATCATAAAAGTTCTGCTGCATTCTAAATCACTGTCATCTATATATTTTTATTACTACTACATTTATTTATTTATGGATTTCCCATGAATATAAGACAAAATTTGACTTTAATAGCTTTGATTTTTTATTATCAATATTATATGAATTTATAATGAACTTCAACTTCAAATTATTCTTAATTTATTTAACTCATTGTCTGTCGTGTATGTCTCTTACCTATTACATACATCTAAGTTTATGGCTTCAATTTGTATTTAATCCTTCTTACCGTCTTAAAAAATGTTCATTTAACTTATGTATTTTGTAACCTTCATATTAAAATATGATAATATATTACATTTAAGGTAAATTGTACCTTGAAAATCATATACAAACAAATATTCATGAATGTTATCAACTACAAGAGTATTGATTGATAGAAACTATAATAAAGTGCTATGATAAAATACCACAAGACTTTAATATGTTGAAGATAGGATAAAGTCCTAATAATATATCCTCATGATATAGCAATAAATACCACCTTATAGATTTAAAATAAAAAATAAAGTAAAAAATAACCAAATAATTAAGAAATGACATAATAAGTATAATAAATATAATCATATTGTGTATACATTCTATTTAGTTTTAAGAAAAATTAAAAAAATAGAATTGAGTTTCAATAACAATTACTGAATTAATAATAAATAAAATCAGTTAAATTTTAACCAAGTTTAATGAAAATTTAATATATCAATTAATTAGACTACAATATTACAATATATGGAATAGAAAAAATCATATTCCATTTGGTGATAGAAAATCAAATGTTACACTTAAATTTTCATGTAACGGTTAATTAGATCCAGTCAATTTGTATTATTATAGAAATATTTCATAAAGGAATTTTTTGATTATATTTTAAATATAAATAAATAATATAAAATATATTATAAAATTTATGAAATACTTCCAAATTGTTTTAAAATGAGAAAACAAGTTAAATTAATTTATTATGTAATTTTCAATTCAGAAACTCTTAAAATTTATTTAATATTATCATAATAAAAATTTTTTTATAAAAAATTGCTACACCTTTGTTTTCGATGAATGACACACGATGCTTTGAGTGCAAGAATATCAATTTTTATTTTATTATATGAATATTTAATATATTTTTATTAAATAAGAACTTGATATAAATATATTAATTTAATTAACATTCTCACCCCTGCAAACATGCATGCACTGCTTCACGCCCTGCCATTGCGACGACTCTATCTGTGATCTGGTGACAAGAGTACGACTCCCTCGGTCTCCAGGTTCATATGAGCAACATCCTCCCAGCGGACTCATGTGTAAGTGAATGAGTATTCCTCGCAATTGCATTCAGCGCAGGTCTACCATCCGTACCGCAGCAGTTTTTACTAAGAGCCGCAGGATCGAACGTTTGTTAATCTAATCTAGTGCGAATTGACTCGCGTGGTTCACCTCCGATGGAAGTACGTCGTGTATGATGGAAGATAGGGGATAGATCCGGAACAAATTGTGTTTATGCGATCCCGAGTCCCGATGGAGCCCCAGCGAGGAGTGACTGGACTGTATTGCAGTTAACTATATAGCAAAAATAAATATATTATTAAACTATAAATATACTATAAACTATAAATATATTATTAAATATCTTATTAACTATATAGCAAAATCCCACATCGGACAAGAGAAATTAGACCACAGGGCGAGGAGATAACAATATTTCTTTGGCTGGCCTTTCTCATGTAGACTCTATTTTAGTTTCATTTTACCTTTTTCGTTTCTCCTTTATTCGACTTGATGGGGGGCTTCCCATCCTTAGCTTTTCTACCCGGTCGCCTTCTTGACCCGATAAGGTTGATATGTTGACACTTGCAGTGCCATTCTCATTATCAGGTTATCGAGCATTACGGTCCACCCGTGCCCGATGTGAATCACGGGGTGCAATGAACGGATAGTATATACATGAGCGGATAGTATGGTATGAATGGTATTGCTAGCGTGTAAATATCACCCTTGACCGGTAACCAGCAATAGGCGCGGCCAATAACGGAGGATAGATTATTTTAAATTATAATTTTGTGTATAATATTTAAATAATTTTAATTAAAAATTATTATAAAAAAATATAAAAGTAAAAATATCTTAGTTAAATCTAGAAGTCCTGAAATAAACAATAAAAAATCTCTTTCTAGCACAAATAACTAGTTTTATAAAAAGTGAAAAGATCTCAAAGCATACATTGATTTAAGGTGATATTATTGAGGATACCATTAACGCGAATCTGAATGAACTCGAGCGCAACGTCGTTTTCGTCCTGTCCCATGGCGTCTGAAGTGCATCAATCAAGCGCGTGAGAACGAAGAAATCGACTTTGTCGCCTAGCTTGGCCAAGGGAATAGAACACTGGACCAGTTCTTTTATGCCAAATATGTGCAACGGAGTAACAGGGAGGACAACGTGGGGGGCATCTGGACGACACCCACAGAGGAAGGTATCTGAGTTCCAGGCATCTGCGCTGAAGTAAAGAACAAGAGCGTACAGTTTCGCATGTGGTTCTTATCGATTTGAATTTTGTTCGACAGGGAATTTGGATTCAATGTGGCGGGTTATATAAAAGTTGGTCGCTACAGCCTCAAGGTAGAACGGGTGTTTACTTCGAGAAACTGACAACGCTAGGGGAGGGGACCACAAATTCCAAGGAGTCTGTTCAAGGGCTCGAATTGCTGGTTGTTTGTCGAGCGAAATGGCACGAGCATTGACGATGACCAAAAGTGCTGGGGATCCTTATGAGGTGGTACACCTGATCAATGTGGAGAAATCGAAACCGGGACCCGGTGAAGTGCGAATCCGTATGAAGCTGAGGACTGTCAATCCTTCTGATTTACTGTGTGTCCGTCTGGGACATGCTGCTGTTTGTAAATTCTCAGGAGCTTTGTATAATCCAGGCCCGGGGACTGAGAACGGTGTTACTCCTGGAGTCGAGGGCTTCGGTCTCGTAGACGAGGTGAGCTATGCCTTATGATTACATCTGTGAATGAAATGAGGTTTATGGAGTAATTTAAACCAACCCACAGTTGCGGTCTCATGAGGTTAGTTAATACTCCGACCACGATATAACTCAACAATATGATCGCGTGGAATACATATTGTTGTTATCCATTGCAACTCCTTCTAGCATATGGCTTGAGCTTGTACATACTGGCAGCAGCATTAGTCTAGTGGACGATTACAGAGCTAAAGATACTTAAATACCTTATATCCATACACATCCATACCTTATACGCAAAGGAGTCCAGCCGTAACAAGAACTGAAAGCAGCCATTGGGATAATTTCAGAAAGTTACACTGTGAGAGGATCACAGACTTAATTCCACCAAGAATGACTGATTTTCTTGACAGCATTCGTCCGTTGAGTTGCAAAACAGGAACTTCGATTTCAAGAAGAAAGTCAACAGAGTGACATACGAGAAACACTATAATTTTGAGGAAACCCGAGACATTCCAAGATTTAAGCTTTAGAATCTGCTAATCTGGAGTCCAGTACGGGAGGTTAAGCACTTACTTTCGTCTCGGGTGGAGATGAACAGGTGGGAGAAGGCGTAACTAGTGTCTCCATAGGGCAGAGGGTGGTTCCTTGTTTATATCCAAATTGGCTGAGCACTGGAACTCAAGGGGGCTGGCAGGACTACGTGGTGATTCCGGAAGATGATGTTTATGCTATTTCTGATTCTATCAGCGACGAGACAGCTGCTCAGCTCGTAGCTAATCCATGGACTGCTTATGTGCTGATAAAAACCATCGCTGCACCCAAGGGACAATACATCATCTCATCTGCTGCTGGCTCTGTAGTTGGCAGGTACATCACATTCCGTCTTTTCTCCCTGATTAGGATATATATGCCAATACTAGAATTTCATTTTTTCTCGAGTGTGAAGTTTGATAGTAGCTATAGTAACATATTTTACAGTTGATTCTTCTAGAAAGCAGTGAGTTGAGCGACTTGATATTTGTTCATATTCCTGTGACTCGGAGGCTTAAAATTCATATCCAAGTTATAGCAGCGCTTGTGTTGAGAGCTAAGTCGCTGAGGCTGTTTACTGGAAGTCCTTTCAATTCAATGGTCTTTCGTTCCTAGCCCATTTATGGCAAGATACAATAGTTACTGCAGACTCGCGGAGGATGTGATGGTTACGCATGAAGGCTGTCTTTGAGATCTCATTACCCCCTACTTCCAGCAGGGAGTAAGGAGATCTTAAAACCAAACACAAGTTGGCCACCACAAGATAAATAAACTGAATGACCCGTCTGGGATTTGATGTACTTTGTAGTCATAATCCCGGTTGCTCTTGAGACGGGCAACTGATTCTTTGTTCACGATGTCAATGACAGGCTGATTATTCAGCTTGCCAAGCACTTGGGAATCAAGACGATCAACATCGTCCGACACGACAATGACACGGAAGGTTTAAAGGCTTTAGGTGCAGATGTAGTCATCAATTCGACAAAAGAAGGTAAAATTTCAGAACAGCAGGTTGAAATTTCCAAATTTACAGATAATCCATAACTTACAGATTAATGAATTCGAACCTCTTAATCTCGAAAGTGTATAGTGACGCGTTGGAAATTCATGTAAGGGTTGTCATTGTCACGAGCACTTGCAGATGTATCTGCCAAAGTTAAGGAGGTCACAAACGGGATAGGCGCATACGCCGCTCTTGACGCTGTAGCTGGAGATCTAACTAAGGTACCTTGCAATTCCTACTTTTCTTCCTCCACTAACCCATATTACAGTAACGATTCTCACCTGTACATGTGCCAAATAGTCTTCTAGCTTGATACACCTCGTACCCATTAATACTAATTACGGATGGGGATCTTAGCAGCATTGGATCCGATTCATGCGTAACTACTTCTTCTCCATCACAATCCCCTGCACACTTACAGGACTGCAAGGAAGATACGACGAATGACTAGATGAACTTTGGATTCTAACTTGCATGGATATAATCATGATGACAGGTTATTGCAAATTCTGTGAGGGACGACGGTGAAGTCTGGGTCTATGGTGTGCTCTCGGGGTACGATGTCACAGTAGGAGCTTTCGATCTAGCAAGAAATGTGTCAGTGAGGTGGTGGATCTTGCAAACACATACCTCGACCGTCGACCTTAGGAAAGAAGTTGGCCGAGAAGTGATAAAACTGTTCAGTGAGAAGGTTTGGGCACAGTTGCCATGCAAGTCTAAGTTCAAACTGGAAGACTTTAAATTAGCTTTTTCCGAGGCAGAAATGTACAACAAAGGAGGAAAGACTCTTCTCTCCGATTAACGACACTGAGACGTCTGAGTGTTGTTAATAGTAGAGAAGAATTGGTAGACTCTTCGTCGCTCTGAGTGGCACAGCTGTCCTGATCTTCACATCAGATTCTGAAGAGATGCAGCTAGCGTACAGTTCCCTGATCTTCACATCAGATTCTGAAGAGTTGCAGCTAGCGTAATTTTATGCAGTCTTGTACCAAAACCAACCAGAACAAGATCTGAAGAGTACAGCGGACAATCAGATTTTCATCCATGGCTTGATCTCTTACCGCTGAATCTTTCTAAGATCACGTTTGATTACCCCAATGCAGATCCTAGATCTTCTTAAGCTGGTTTCATGATCACATGGTTGCGGTTGCATAGGACATTCGCGTTTCCATGAGTAAAGTCAGCAATTTCCAGGTCCACAGAACACCAAAATCACCAAAATCAGTGCTATAACCCTCTTTTTACCTGTTTACGAAAAGCATTTGCCGTTTGGTTATTGTGGTCGTTCATATATGGAACTGGTCAAATACCCACTCAGTCTTTTGTATTGATTATCGATATACCTTAAAAGGCCACTATTTTTACATGATTATATTAAGAGAATTAAATCAGAATCAATAGTTTAGTGGATGAGAAAGGTGGAATCTAGTAGTATCCTTTAACCCGTTCCATTTACGTCTCGAAATGGCATCAAATCTGCTCGAGTAAATGGGGCCACCGGAAGTTTTAACATTTAATCCTGACTCGGAGCCTCAAGTCTTCAAAAGAGTTACTCAAAGCTGATATGAACATAAAGTTTTAGATATTCACCATACGTTTCATGTTAATCAAACAAAAAAGCAAAAGGGCAACCGCCGCCGAGAAAACACGAAGGATGGGAAGACGGTACAAAGGAGAGACTAAAAAGGTAAAATGTCCCAAAAGAGTCTATGTGAGAAATCTGCCCTGTTACACCTAAGATATCCTAGCTATGCAAGTAGTCCGGTCTACAAACAATATCTTAGATATCCTAGCTATGCAACTAGTATGGTCTACAAATAACCGGACCTTTTGAAAAAGCATCACCTAGTGTGAATGCTCTCCTATGGATTGCACCAACCATTGCACTTTGAGGAGCAATTGACACACGCTGTCTAAAATATGCTATAAAGTATGAGAGTGAAAGTGGTACCCCCAGCGCCTAACATGATAAGCTCTCGCACACTCCAATACAAATGTGTCGAATACAATATCCATCACTCTATATAACTCCAAGGGTTAGAGGAACAAAGAGGTGACCTTGCTGCATGCCCCTATACTTGGAGACCTTGTGCCCTACTGCTTCACTCGCCGTCCATCTAGGGGTGTGGGTAATCACTCCCTCCAAAATTGTATCCTAGGTAGGGTACGTAATCACATCACCTGATCATCTTGGACCAAGTATAAGTTTGCTTTGACATGTGTAGTCCGCAAAGCATACAAATGCTATCCAAGCCAAGTATACACTCTCTTGTGCCATAGCAAACACTATGTCCCGATCAACATCATGGGTAGCTATCCTCTATCCTCCAAAAAGACACCATATCCTATGGATCACTGTTGCATCTAGTGTAGAACCACACTCACAAGTGAGTAATGAAGATGCAGATGGGTGGACCAAACCTCGGCAAAATCTCATTGCCACACAGAAAGTAGTTGGCATGAGTCAAAATTCCCTAATGCATGGTCGAGCTAGGATCCAAAAGCTCACACCCTTGCCGGAGCAAGAGCAAAAACATGCTCTAGTAGCTTGAGGAATGGATGAGTCAACTAAGAGAGAATATAGCATATGCCCATATTGTCTCTCAATCAAGGAAGACTATAAACCTCTAGTCCAATCTGACAATAGTGAAGCAAAAGATAGAAAGTACTCTAGTGCCCTTAGGGATAGACTCTCTCTCATCTACCGCAATAACATCTGGAGAGAAAAGGATCCCTCCTCCACCTCTGTCACATAAGTTTCCAAAACCAGCCTATCAACAACCACAAAATGGGTGGAAAATAGAGGTGTCGAGAGAGCACAACTACCCAAAAATGTTGTAGGTGCAATCTCCTCCATAGATAGCAAGCTAACTCCTCCACACGAGATCGACCAAACCGTCTATCTACATGCCAAATCCTTGGTCATACACTCAAATATCCCTTGTCCAATAATATCACCAAAGACTTCCATAATCCTCCTATCAAGGCCCTCAGACATGACAAGAAGGACAAGGAGGGAGGAACTGTACAAATGAGGTAAGTAGATAGACTAGCAATACTAGAGGGGAGTATACCAAATGCCACCGGTGGATCTCCTAGTAATGGAAAGTCATACACATGGAGAACATCCTTTGCAAGGGCATCATTTAAGAAGTATGTGACAAAATCCTTGGATCCTATTGGCACTCCAAGAACACATATTCCATGTGTAGATGTGATACTTCCCTCTGGAAGCTCAAGGTCGGGAGGGATATCTAAAGGGGACCATGCTTACACTTTGACTCTCAAGCCTACTAGATATAGCTTGGTAGTCAAGTGGTTAAAGTCTTGCCTAATCTGATCTACAGGCCCACGATGTGTGTATCATCTGTCAAAGAGTGAAATACACAACCTGGCATGGCCAAAATAGTAAATAAGAGAGCTCTAAAGTGAGCCATGGCAAATAATAGTCCCCCTAAAGGATCTCCATGATGTGTACCAACAGTTGACTCCAAGATGGTGACTCTCTCTTGTCAACAACCATGCTAGTAGTAAAGAGAAGCAAGAGAGCCATAAAAAGACTGCAGAAAAGGAATAAAATTTGCCAAGGATCCACCAACCTCCTTAAACTCTCTAAAGAGGGATGCCCATGAGATGCTATTAAAAGCATTCTCAACATCCATTGGTAGAACAACCCACTCTAGATGGATATCTAGAAGTGCCCTAATGCCTTGATATATAGCCTCACATCTTCCAATTGTAGCTACTCCAAATTGATGTGGATTGAAGTGTTGTGGAAAATGAGAATGATGTTGAAGGACAATGTTACAATAGACTAATCGCAAAAAGATATCTCCAATAGCAATCAGTCTAATGCCTATGTGTCCTTCTCCATTGCAAGAAGTTTGACTAACATCTAACACCCGACTACCAAAGAAATATCTCCTCTCACTACTGTTGCAACCACTTGAAACAACTTGGTAAAACCACTAGTAGGATCATTTGGTTGAAAGCAATCTCTAAAGTGCTCATAAACCATCCTTGACAAGCCTCTTGAGGAAACACTAGGGGCATTGCACAATGCTTATGCAAAAAGTGACCTATCAAGACATAAAGGTTGCTAAAGTTGATAATCTAAGACCTCTAGTGGTAATCCCTCCATTGCCATAGGATGTAGTGAGCGTAGTGAAGAGATAGTCTCATCAATAAGGCTAGCCATAAACAAAGAGTGTAACACTTGTGTTGCTCTACTAAACACTCACACCTGAGCTAATGTCCTACATCATCATAATCAAGTGTACTATGTGGTATCCTGTGACAAAACCTATCTCCTAAAACATGTAGTTCTAATAGACTCCTCTTGAAGGGCCGCCTAATCCCCCACTCGGAATTGATGAAATCTAGCAACCACCTCTCTATGCCCCGCATGTCCTCCTCTAGCATAACAAAGATACCATTGGGGGAGCAAGAGGAATAGGAACCATGCTAACTCATCCAAGGGATCACATGCCAAATAATCAAGTGGTAAGCAAAAATCCTATCTAGCCTCATCATGGAATGTGCGGGGTAGCCTATGTAATAGACGTGAACATGGAAAACTAGTCCCAAATAACCCCAAAATGCAACCCGCTTGAGAAGCTAACCACTCCTATGACTAGATCAGTATCCTTGGCATAAAAGAAGCGTATGTAATCCTGAACATCACTGTTGCCGATGTGGTTACTTGCCTCCCGTGGGTAATACCTCCCATGGTAATACCTCATATGATATTTCCTCATGGTATGTTAATTGTTTTTATTTTTAGAATATAAGATCTGGATATGCAAACAAAGTTTATGAACTTGTTTATAAATTGGAATGACAGTAGAGTTTATCCTACCTGAAGATTCATTTGTTTTGTATCTTCGTTTCATATGGTAAAATTTGGTTAGTAAAATGTTTGAGATGGTTAATAATCGTAGTCCAAATTTTAAATCTTTCACTAGTTTCAGGTTCCAACTAAAATATCGTCTCCTTAAGTTATTTCATGATCTTGTCAAAAATAACACTTTTGATGCTCTCTGCCTTGGGCATTATAAAGATTTATTCTAAATTGTGTAAAAATCCAATATAGATGATTTTCAAATTTCATAGATTAAGAATATGTATGTAATATATAACATATTTTAATAAAACATAAAAAAAAATATTTTATTTTATATAGAGTAAAAGTTACCAATAATGACGCCTCTTATGTGTAATATATTTTCACTAGTGTTGAAGAATCTTACAATATTTAGTCTACAACCAATAAATTCATCATTGAATAACATGCTAAAGTAAATGATAATAGTTCTATAGTGTATATAATGATCATATGTAGGATTTCCAAATCAAATTATAGTAAAAAGTATAACAATGATAAGGCAATAACATGCTAAAGTAAATGATAATAGTTCTATAGTGTATACAATGATCATATGTAGGATTTCCAAATCAAATTATAGTAAAAAGTATAACAAAGATAAGGCATGGTAGTGTCAATAATATTAGTTCTAGAACTATTACTATATTTTATATTTTATAGATGGCGCCTACTTAATAAAGTCTCTCATTTCCTAGATTTTAGTCATTATCTAACGTGCGATCCAGAAACTTCAATGCTATTTACTCATGTGATTGACCATTTTGACCAAAGAAGTCGAGAACCTTAGTCAATTTCATCTCCGCATCCAAATGCTTCTTTGCATCAACATACACCTATATAGATAATTGAATAACAATGTAACGAAAAGGAAGAATTTATAGCGAGGGAAGAAAGTGTATGTGTACAGCAAAGTTCACAGAAGTTTTCAGTCTAAAAAGTTGAAATAAATCCGCTGGAAGCACTTACGCCTTTGCACATAGCCCGAAACAAAGAAAATGTATGGCGCACAGTTCACTAACGTCTTTAATGAAATATATTCAGAAACATCCATTTGGAGCATTTAGGAGGCTGTGCCTATCCCTATAACCTGGAAGTGTAACCAAAACGAAAGACAACCTCGTAATAGTAATATACACCCTAACACAACGTATGGTTTTACTACGGAGAACAATACCCAAATCCAATTGAAAGGCAATATTCTTAACCACTTCTTTTTCCCTCCAAATAGTGATATGAAGGCTTGGTATTAATGTACGACATTATAACATTATAGAGAGGATTTATTTTTGTGTAATAGTTGTCGTTTCTAACCGAGTAGATAATACAGTTAATATTCATTATTAAGAGGATGAGTAACAGCGTTCAAATAGTGATATTTACTTCTAACATAGATAATTTTATCATAAAACTTCAATCCAATCGAAAGAATAATATTTGTTATTATTTCTTTTTGCACTTTAGAAAATAATGACCATTGAACAGTGATATTTATCTCAATATCAAAATTATTGAGAGATTTTGATAATAATAAGACTAATATATAACAATATCGGAAAGTTACTCGGTGCAAGGATGGGTACTTATCATTCCCTTTTGCGGCTCCAAAAGTACCCTCACGTTGAAATTTTGCGGTGCAGTACACTCAGATTGATGATGGATTATGCTCCTCCAACGTCCGTTGTAATCCAGCTTCCATTCTTCTTTTACAAATCGGGAATTGACCCACAAAATTAGCCAAGTAGATCAAGCTACTGAAATCATTTGCCCATCCGTCTTGCAATCCATTTCTCGAGTTCTTCCTCACTAGATATCGGCGACCTGAAGGCCCTGAAAACAAACACAACAAGCGCGGGATTAGACATTACAGTAAACTCAACGTGGACTCCCATTTCGTTGTGCTAGTAGGTTTCTGGCTTTAAATCATGCTCCATCATTTAGGAGAAGCGCTCAAGCAGCGTGCACATGTCCAAAATTACACCCGGGGCAGATGGTGCTTCATTTATTGCAGCTCCAAACGTACCACTCCTCTGAACGAACCTGATTTGGTCGAAGAGATTTTTCCAGCAAATGGAAGAAAAACTCGAAAACTCCCTATGAATGAGGGGTGTAAGGAAAGCGTCAAGGCCTACCAGTATCGAGAAGAGTTTGGACTAACAGTTCTGATGCTAATAATCCACTTCCTAAGCTACATGCCAAGTATCGGAGATGTGTAGAGAGGAAGGAAAGGAGGCCACAATACGCACCCATCAGTATGATCAAATACCCTGTGAATGGGCATATGCACAAGCTCATTCAGACTAGGGAATGGTCGAGTTTCCACACCAGCAAATCTCGAGATTTTGACTTCTGTCAGCAGCTTGAGAACAACTTTCATGTCTGGTCTGTCCTTGGGATTCTGCTGGGTACACATTAGACCAATTTTTAGTACCATCATGAGTTCATGGTGATGTAGATCATAGTCGAGCTCAAGTGCAACCATGTTAGGATCCAAGATATCGATGATGTTATCTGGATCAGCGGATGCGGCGAATTCCACCAAGCTTAAGCCTCGCCCTATCTCCTCCCAGTTGGAGCACGGGTGCCTCGCAGTCAAGGTCTCCAGAAGGATCATGCCGAAGCTGTACACATCGCCTTTTGTAGAAGCTGAACTGGCCCATGCGTACGCTGCCCAAAAACTTGTAGTCAGTAATCCTGGATATTTTCTCATTTATGGTATCGGCATCCTTTATCCATTTCTCATTCCAATCACTGGATTTGCTCTGCATTTGTAGTGCAAGCACCAACTTTGGGTTCTGGACCTTTACACGTTACCTGGAGGAATGTACCCCATTGTGCCGAAAATATTGGACATGGATACATCTTTACTACTCTCTTTGTCCACAAATTTTGCGATTCCAAAGTCTGCCACTTTCGGGTCGAAATCCGAGTCCAGCACGATGTTTCAAGATCGGATTTTCAACCATGGCTTGATCTCTTACAGCTGAATCTTTCTAAGATCACGTTTGATTACCCCAATGCAGATCCTAGATCTTCTTAAGCTGGTTTCATGATCACATGGTTGCGGTTGCATAGGACATTCGCGTTTCCATGAGTAAAGTCAGCAATTCCCAGTTCCACAAACACCAAAATCACCAAAATCAGTGCTAAAACCCTCTTTTTACCTGTTTACGAAAAGCATTTGCCGTTTGGTTATTGTGGTCGTTCATATATGGAACTGGTCAAATACCCACTCATTCTTTTGTATTGATTATCGATATATCTTAAAAAGGCCACTATTTTTACATGATTATGTTAAGAGAATTAAATCAGAATCAACAGTTTAGTGGATGAGAAAGGTGGAATCTAATAGTATGCTTTAAACCGTTCCATTTATCTGCTCGAGAAACTGGAGCCACCGGAAGTTTTTAATATGATTTATTCCATACTCTAAGCCTCAAGTCTATAAAAGAGTTACTCAGAGCTGATATGAACATAAAGTTTTAAATATTCACCGTACGTTTCATTTTTAATACTTTATTTAGATTTTCTTAAGGATAGTTCATATGGTGAATGTAGACGATTACACTAATAACGATCGATATAAAAAATGATATGATTTTCTCATGATAAGTGAATTTTATATTTTTAGGATGTAAGATCTGGATATGCAAATAAGGTTTATGAACGTTGAGGAAGACAACTGCTTCAATGGGAATAAAGACACCTGGTTCAAAGCCACCTTCTTCTATGCCTGTGTCAGCTTTTATGCAAAATCTTTCTAATGGACCAAGTTAAGAAGTGATTTGGTTGAAGCCCGTGAGAGATGCAAATGGGCAGAAATTGAAGCTCAAAAGGTGGCTAAGATGGAGAAGTTGTATCTCAAAGGTGAAGTAGAAAAAAAGTTTTATTTTCAAAGTTAGAGAAGAGGAGAAATAAAGAAAGAAATTTACTTTCCAAATTAAAGAAGAAAAGAATTAAAGAGAGGACATCCAAATCCAAAAGATTTCATGCTCTTATTCTAGAATTAGCCAAGGTAAGGAAAACCTCCAATGAGATCAAAAGTTTAATAAGTATCATGCCTCCTCAAGAGAGTACTCCAAAGAATTCACCCGATGTCTACCAAGATAGCACCGAGTTTACAGTTATGAGGAATGATAATGAGGTGCCTTAGCCAAATAGCTAGTATTGGAGTGATTTTGCATCTTTGTGGCAAAGTGGTTACACACTACAAAAAGCTACTCCCATCCTTGTTATTTGAGATTCCATATGTATACATACAGTATAGTATATTTACAGCATGGAGTTCACTATTTTATATTGAGTGAGCTTCATTTAGTCTCTTTAGTAACTTTTGCTTTGATTATATAAAGTATTGTCACAAACCACCTGATGTTCTCTTAGGTGGATTTTGACATCCCAATGTTCATGTACTTGCAATTTAATTGGTAAGAATAGGTTGTTCCCATGAGGATATGGTTTGGAATTGACTAAGGTTGAAGGGAAAGTGTCACTTTGTCGCAAGTTGGCTATTGTTATGTATTTAACCTCTTAGGCATGACAATTCCTAGAAGAGGGTAGAGTGCCTATGTATGGCACAAGAAAGCAAAAATAAAACCACTCAATCATATTCACAAATGATATCTAACTACATGAGCTCCTGAAGGTGATGATTCAGTCTATCATATTGGTTACCGGCTACAAAGGTCTTTATCTCAAGTTACCTATACAATGCATACCACAGCGCCATTGAGAGCATTCCACCCTTCCCAAAAGGCACTCCTCACCACTCTATTATAGCTTTATGATAGAATGAGTGTTTTGTTATGCGTAATACTTTTAAGACAATCACAACCATCACAACTCTCAATGTGTCACCCTATTCTTCAGAACTCACAAGCCTGATTGCCCTCCTGCACCTCAGCACTTGTGTTCCTACTTCCAATTTATCACCACTACTCAACTGAGTGAGCATGAAACATACACCATAATGACATTGATACACACAGGATCTAAGAGGTCCTCAAGCATTGTCCTCACAAGAAAGTCAACTTTGCAAATGCTCAAGCACATTGATTGCACATTCACAAGTCTGAACACACATGTATGAGATGGAATTCCAATCTATGCTGACTGAACCTGTATTAAATCAGGGTGACTCCCCTTATACTCTCCATTACAACAAGAGGGGGTGCATCCATGGTTTTATGATGTCACATATGTTCTACCTAACTGGTTGCTACAAATTAAATGCTATGGTGGCACCAGCTGCCAAGAGGCGCTTACTATACACTCTACAAATACTATGACTCTAGCTATACATCAAGAGAATGGTCCCAATAATAGATATTCAAAAGAGAATCAATGTAATCTACATAGCCTTAATTGCTCAAAGAATTCCTATACATGTCTTGCACAGAGGCATCCTATCACAATGAAGTCCTCAACATGATGAAGTCCCATCACAATGAAGTCCCATCACAATGAAGTCCCTAACCTAATGGTTGTGTCATGATGACCACAACTCAATGGTCCAAAACTACAACTACATAAGTATTGTACACCACAATCTACTTCCCTGATTGTCCTTCTCTTTACACCTTTGAATCAGCACCTCAACATGTTCATTATACTCTTCCATTCATGGTAGATACTGCTTAAGACATTGTCAAACTTAGCATCATCATGCTTGCATAGCTTCTCTTCTAGATTGGTTAATTGTTCAGTGGAGTAGGTCTTGGCTTCTAAAGTGTGTATTTTTTACTTCAGCTCTTACAGCTTAGCCTGGTGAGCTTGGGTTGTAATAGCCAATTCCAATTGAGTCTTCAGCCTATTAGCAATGCCTTCCACAACTGTAAGAGCTCATGTTCATTCTTCATCTAGAGTATCATGGATGGATTGCAACTCCATTTCCACCTCTTGTCTGACTTGCACTCAGAGGATGTGGGCCTTATCTTCATGGTCTGCCACAATCATGGACATGCATCTTGGCTACTTCCAAGGTGGCATCATGAGATTGCTCTTTTGCGGCCTTCTCCTTCCGTAGACTGTCCAACTCCTTCTTCAAGGACATCACCTCCTTGTCCCTAAGATCCAACTCCTTGGCATGCTTCTTCTTCATCTCTTTGCTTGTTGTTTGGATCTACCCTTGATAGTCGTCAAATTGGAGTGTAGTTGGGTAATCCACTACCTTGAGCCTGCTATCTCCTCCTTTATCTTAGAGATCTTACTATCCTTCTCCTACAAACTCTCCTCCCATGCAGTCTTGTAATCCACAAAGGCCTTTTCTCATTGAGCAGACTTGCCTTCATCCCTATAAGGTCAGCCTTGACATTCTGTAATTCCTCCTTGTGGTTCATTACCACCGTGTCACTGTCATGCTTCTAAGCCTTGTAGTTTTTAGACAGCATAGTGAACTCACCCTACTTTGTCTTCAAGGAGGCTTCTTTATTTTCTGGAGCAACTTCAAGGTGATGAATTTGCACCTCCATAGAAGTCAGGTCTTCTTCCCTTTGTGGTGCCCCATTCCCTCTTTGTGGTGCTCCATGGCCACAATCCCCATATTGACCTCTCCCTTCTGCCCATGGCAGCTATTCTTAGAGACGGACCATCTCCCAAGATTCTTCTATATCTTGACGTTGGTCATCCTATGCACCATATCCCTTGATCTTTGTGATTTGGGCCTTCAAGTGCAAGATGTGGGTATTAATTTTGACCAACTCCCTCTCTCCCAATTGTTTTTCCCATATTGTATTTTGGATGTGGAAAAGCAAGTAATTGATCAATCTTTTGTGATCCATTACCATAGGGCCAACCTCTTGGTAGGCGGGAAGTAGTTCTTCCAGAGTCTTCAATACTGGTCCAACATGTAGACAACCCAAGATGACAATGGAGGATAGTTAACAGGGTACATAAGGGGCCCCACCCTGTACATTAGCGGGTTTGGCTTAGGCATTGATGCTTCTGGTGGTGGAATTGGTATAGCCCCACTAACTTTTAGAAGGTCCTAAGTTGAGGCAAGGACCATCAAGACATGTTGCACTCCTGGTGCTCCTAAGGTGTTGGATGGTTCCCCTTCTTCTGCTTGAGATTTTTTTCACCACCATCTCCTTGAGTCTAACACTCTTAGGAAGGGAGGTGAGTTCTGCAATAATTCTATCTATCCAAGAACACTTGTCTTCATGGTCCTTTTTTCTTCTCTTCACTCAAAAACCTTCTTCCACTCACTCAGGATGGTGAGGGTAGGACAGTCTTGAACATTGGTTCTTGAGGTGGAATTTCCACCTTATGTGTCTTCTTGAGTGATAGCTAGAACATGCACTACCACCTCTTCTATCTGTATAGGTGTTGTAAGAGGAGTCTTCTTTGTATTCAGGATATTGGGACATCCTCCATCATCCACTTTGACACCTCCTTGGTCTAGGACAACTTGGGCTGGCATGTTCAACTCCAATGTTGCTGCAAGAGCAAATTGAACTTCCACTTCCGCATCTTCTTCTACTTCCACTTTGTCAAAAGACACCTTGATATTGGAGAAGTAGTTCTCCTCCTCTAGTGATGCTACACCCACAGCTGGTGGAGGTTTCTTCTCTTGTGTTGTGAGCACAATGGTTTCACTAGGACCACCTTGTGAGTCTTGGTTAAACCCTCCATCACTTCCCAATTGAGATTCATTGTGGGCATGGGAAGTCTAATCCTCCAAAGAGTCCACTATTTGAGGGTTTGGCCTGTTTTTCTTCCTAGTACTTGGTGGAGACACAACCACCTTTCATTTGCTGTTCTCTCTTCAGTAGCCTTGTCAATGGGCACCCACTTGCACATCTTCTGATATTTTGTGACGGCATCTTTGTACTTCTTGATCTCACCTCCATACCTTGGTTGGCCTTGGTAACACCCCAAGGGATAGTAATGCACTAGGAAGAGCTTCCTCTCCTCCTTCCATAGTAAAACATCCCAATGTAGAAATGCAACACAAAAAATGGGATGAAGGTAGGTCCTCTTGTCATTTGCAATTGCTATGTAGCTCTCAAGTGCAATGATAGGACATCTTTGTCCAATCTATGGGTTTGCCTTTGTGCAATAATTGCAAGAAGGTCACTTGCCCCTTGTTCACATAAGTCATTTGTGAGGATCTGAACAACTTCATCACCAAGGAGACAATGGTGCACCAAGTGGGGTTGTGATATCCTTGCACCTTCCAACCATTCCCTATCTTTTTTTGTTTGAACAAGGACTCAAATTTCCTCATCATCCCTTTTTTCAGTCAAGGACATTCTCGATCAAGGTGCATTGTCCTTGGTGTTGAATCCAACCTGAGCACTTTCTACTAGTGCTTTTTCATCCATGCAAACACATTACCTTGCAAGGTGGAGAAGTTTGGGTTCTTCTTCTCCTTGATTTCCACTACCATGGGAAGATATGGAAAAATCCAAAATCAATAATAGGAAGCAAAAATTTGTTGAGTTCAGATACTGGCATAGTAGTAGTGTGCCCACTTCTCTACTTCAGGATACCACATTACTACACCAGACTTCTTCTTTAGGGGAGACATCATGATAGAATCAATGCAACTCAAGCACAATCCTCACTTTGCACTCTCAATCCTGGTCACCTACTTTCACAATTCCTCAAATTTCAAAAAGGCTCTAAGCCCTTCTCACTTCTAAAATTTCCCACTTGCACAACTTCAAATGCTCTAAAAATGGTTAGAGCAGTAAGACAATTGAATCAAACTTTACCTCCTTGTAAGGTGTTGCATTTATATGATTCAATCAATCCATTTGAGATTTTGGTGGGCATTTCTGATGAAGCATCATGGTCCACGCATGTGTGAAGTGGCATGAGGACTGATGGAGACCAAAACTCAGTCTTTATCCTACACGTCAGCTCCTCTTTCATAGGAAGTTGAAGTGCTACCTACTGACAATGGCTTTTGACATATCACCCCACACTTTTGTTTTTGGTACCTTTCTTTGTGGTACCTTTGTTCAAACATCCACTCCCCTCTCCTTCACAATTGTTGAGGAACTTCATGGTGACAAAGATACAAGCCATACTTTATTCCTTCAAGCATCACCCTACTCATCATGATGTACTTATTTGGGTAAAATAACAAAAAAAACAGAAAATCTGCCTAGGTACTTGTACTTTGCAGTGTAATGGGTCTGTAACACGGTTGAGACATGGAACAAATTCTTGTTGTAAAAAATCATTGTTAAGATCAATCAGCTAATTCCCACTCTTGAGTAGAGAAAGGAAACCTGCATTCTCATGATGGGCTCCCTTCCGCACTTTTACTTTATAGGTAAATTCCTAAACTCCTAAGAGGATCCACTGAGCAATTCTTCCCAACAAGTCTACTTTATTTGCTAGATAGTGTAATGCATAGTTGTCT
This sequence comes from Lunularia cruciata, assembly GCA_948567375.1. Taxonomy (NCBI): domain Eukaryota; kingdom Viridiplantae; phylum Streptophyta; class Marchantiopsida; order Lunulariales; family Lunulariaceae; genus Lunularia; species Lunularia cruciata. Next base: position 7,840,055 of record OX419755.1, on the reverse strand, counting down.
ACATGAAAGACAAACTCATATCCTACAAAATAGTGGTGAAACTTCTTACAAGCATATACCATTCCTAAAGCTTCTCTCTTTGAAGTGTTGTGTTGCACTTGGCTTTGGATAATGGACGACTAGCATAAAAATTGGGTAGTTTGTGTTGCCGTCATTCTTCTGATTGAGGACCACCCCAACAACCACAAAAGAGGTGTATTCCTATACATGGAAAGTATTCTCCCACTTTGGGGTTCTCATGACTGGCACACCTACTAACATTTCCTTCATCATTACAGAGGCTTGTTCTTGCACATTAGTTCAGTTGTACTCAACCATTCTCTTTAGTAGTTTGGTGAGAGGGGATGCTAAGACTACATAGGTAGTAATGAACCTCCTACAATAACCTACAAGTCCTAGGAAGGCTTGCAACTCTCTCAAATTTTTGGGTGATTCTAGCACATGGATCACCTTCACTTGTTTTGCATTGATGGTCCTTCTTCATGGCCGCATTTAGCTTTTGGAAGTCTTGCACACTCTGATCTTACCAATCTTCTTCTTTGGTACCACCACAATTGGGTACACCCACTTGCTGCTAAGTACTGGGAAAATGATTTCTGAGTGTAGGTACTTGTCAATTTCATCCTTCACCAATAGTGAGTACTTGGGGTTGAGTTGATACGATGTTATTGAATGGGTACTGCTTTCTCCTCCAAGTTGATCTGATGTTTGCTAAATTGCTGAGGGATGCCATGCATTTCTTTGATGTTCTAGGTGAAGACATCTTGATATTCCTCAAACAAGGTGGTAAATGCTAGAAATTCCTCTTGGGTCACTGACTTAAAATTTTTTGAGGATTATCCTTCTCCCATGATCACATCCTAGCAGCCATTGGGTTTCAAAATACCCTCAACATTACTCAGCGAGCTCACTCCCAAGAGCACAAAGATTGTCTCAAGACAGTCAAGTTGATCACTCCTTTCTAGTCTATCATCCATCTCATAGCACTCCAGATTGTTTACTACATCCTCTTGTCTTTTTAGTTATCCAAAGAACTCTTGGTGTAGTCCTCCTTTGAGGACAATGTCTCTCCTAAGTGAGGCACCTTCTTCTAGCACATGATAACAGACTTAAGGTCTGGTTTTGTGCTCTTTGACGCTCAGATGGTGTTGGTACCAGTCTACAAAAACTCATGCACAATATAGTCAAGATTATCCTATCAACACAGGATAACCAGTCTTAGTTAGGGGGCGCAAGATAATATAATCCACATCAAAGATCACACCACCTATGATGGTGTGCACTTTCCATAACATCCCCAATGGCCATTGCCTCATTTGATCTACAAACCAAATTATGTGGGGAGTGGTCTCAAACTTAGTATAGCCCAGCTTAAGGGCAGTTTCTTCTATCATGATATTTACTCTTGATCTTGAGTCGATAGGAAAATAGAGAATCATAGTATAGGTTTGTGGTACATTTGTTCAAACATCTACTCTCCTTTTCTTCATGACACATTAGAAATTTTTTGGTGATTGAGATATATGCCATAGTCTATTCCTTCAAGCATCATCCTACTCAACATGATGCACTTATTTGGGTAAAACAAAGGAAAAAATCCACCTAATAGAACATCCGGTGGGATGTGAGATAGATTTTCTATTTTTTTGTTGTTTTACCCAAATAAGCATATCATGTTGAGTACAATGATGCTTGAAGGAATAAAGTATGGCTTATATCTCAATTACTACAAAGTTTTTAAAGGGTCACAAGGGAGAGGGGTGGATGTTAGAACAAAGGTACCACAAACATGAGTGTGGGATGACATTTTGGGAGCAATCATCAATAGGTAACACTTCAACTTCTTTTTTAACAAGGAACTATGCTGATGTGACAACCCAACAAGTAGCACTTTTATAATAATCAGTGAGTAATTGTTTGTTCCCATAAAGATACGAGTCATGAATGGTCAAATACAAAGTAAAGGTGACAAAGAATTTCTTCTTGGTTGCATCATTAGCCTCTTGGGGTAGAAACCACACATAGAAGAGAGTAAGTGCTTAATTTGCAGACTTGTCACAAATTACATCACCCGTAAATCACAATTCTTTAGACTACTTCCAAATTGATACTGATTGTGATGATTCAATTATTTCAAAGAAGGCTACTTCACCACAAAGTGACTTTGCCTCAAAATTGTAGTCCATCCTTCCATTGAAGGTACAACTTCCTCGATTGAAGTTGTACTCACCAATGCAAAATATTACCAACACTAAGATTCTTCACAAATTTGTCAAGGTAAGCTTTGATTGATAGCCACTCAAGATCAAACAAACAAAATCGAATAATAGTTGTAGAATCCAACATCTAACACACTCCAACTGCAATTCAAAATTCTCAAAACATTCACAAAGACAGATAGAAGAATGATACTTGGAATTAAGCTAGAACAATGAGCACTAAGTGTCAACACTTTGCTTTACTCAATTTCAAAACTTAATATATAGCACTATGAATTTCTAGTTTAAATAAGCAGAGCGCTCAATAGTTAACTAAACTACCCAAAATGCTTCAATTGCTTCCTACAAATCTTCAGATCTGAATCACTCTATCACTTCATATCTACAATGTCAAATCTGAATTCCATTATTCCTAATCTGATCCAACTTCTACTTCTACATCCAATGTTCCTACTTGCACCTCCTGCACTTTGGATTCATCTACAATTTCTACATCTACATTTATTTTTGTCACATCTTTAGTCTAGAATGCAACTAAATTCATAATTGTCCTAACTATCTCCTCCTTCTTTGTCCTAACTACTTCAGATGACTCAGGTAACTCACCCAAAGTCACCTACACTCATACTTCAACTATTTTGCATTGGGTTTCCTCACTTTCCTTCAAATTACTATGAAGTTCATCTAAGTTTGTTCTAACTAAATCTAATCTAAGACAGACATTGTCTCCTATTTCAACTATCTTCTATCTACTTTGTCTTTGAGATGAATGAATAGATTATTCATATCTCTTTCCTTTGCTTTTCTCTTCCAAGTTTCCTACACAAGCAATTTCAAATTTTTTTAGTCACAACTCCTCCATCCTTACCTTGGCCTTAGTGCTAAACATCACCTTCAACTTACTGACAATCCTCTTCACGAATCTCCAATGCCTTCTCTAAAATTTACTCCTCCTGAATCGTCCCTCCTTCCAATTTATCCCAAAGCATCTTCAATTCCTTCACATTCTTTGCCTCCAACACCTGCTTCTCTTCCACATGGTGAACAAGCTGAGCTTCTTTGATTTTGATCAGGTCTTGTAATCTTTCTTCTTCCTGATCTTGGCTTGTCAATTCTTGTTGCCAAGCCTGATCCTTCTCTACTACAACCAATCTCAACCTCTTGAACTCTTGCTCACTTACCAATGATATGGCCTTGGAGTTTATAACCTTGAGTTTCACATGATTGAATTCCACCTTCAGTCTTTTGAACACTACCTTCTGCTCCTTCAATTCTTCTTCCTGGCTTTCCAAATCCCTTACCCACACTGATCAAAACTCTCTTGCAGATTTTCTAAACCCTTCTTCTGAAGTACTTTGGCTTCTTCCTCTCCTTGTGTTAACCATTCCCTCAACTACAAAACTTCATTGCTCAAATGGCTCACCACCTACAACTCATCCTTCACCTCCGGATGATCTCTTTGCATCTTCTTCTTCTTCTTCTTCTCCAACTGCAACAATAACGGGCAAATGATCTTTGATAGGTAACTTACTCCTTTGAATTCTTCCTCATTGTTCTCTTTGTCTTTGATTGGCAACTCCTTTGCAAGTGCCATTCCTTGAAGTCTTGATCTCCTTACCTTTAGATTGATTTCCTTTGAGCTTTCTTCATCTTCCTTGGCTTGGCTAGGTCATGCACTTACAAGTTGCAGACTTTGTCTTGATCTTGCCCCTCTCTCAAACATCAATCTTGGCTCTTCATCCCATTCCTCCAAGATATCCAGCTTAGGTAACTCCAAGTATTGGCCATCTCTTCCCTCCATGAGTTCAATCTCTGCATGGAACTCCCTATCATCCTTGTCAGCTCCTTCTTCTATTGGTTGCTAAACCTTGGGCTCTTCTTCACTTTCATTCATCAATTCCTTGCTCTATAGAGTGATCTCTTCTTCTTCTTCTTCTAGGTCCTTGCACTTGGACTCCACCTTTGCCTCCAATTCCAATGACAAATCCACCACCACCGTCTCATGCCCCGGGTTCAGCCTCGAAGTATTCCTTGTCTGAACTAGTGATACCAATTCCTTAGCTCAACTTTGCTTCTTTGGCCTTGGGATGGTCACTACCAATATCTTAACTCATCAGATTCTTGCAAAGTAGTCATCACCTTCTTGAATTTATCCCATGTAATATCACTCATCTTTATTTATATCTCAACAAAGATCCGGGTGGAAGTGAGACACCATCTTCTATTTCTCCTCCAAGCATAGCAAGGTCAATCCCAAAAATAGATGCACCACAAATGGTACAAAATAATGTGGTGGTATGTTCATTCTCCAATTTCTGATCATCTGCCTTGTGTGCTGGTAAAGACACTTTGTCTGGTTCACCTTCTCTCTTGGGAACATTTGATGAAAAAATATTGCCAACTGCTTTGTTACATAGATGGTCCACTTTGGTTTTAGCATTACCATTAGAACCCCAATGATTCTTTGCCTCATTAGGTCTTTGTAGGTGTCTACCTTGTATCCATTCTTAGTGTGAGGCACATTGAAGGTGTTCTTCAACTCTTTAGTTTCCTTTGAAGAATCACAATTCTGATAGAATGTGACTCTTATTGCATCTCTAACTTCTCTCCCCAAGACAAATTTCCAATCCAACTCAATCCATTGAGCCAGAGTTTGTCTATTCTCCTCTACCTTAAGACGATCTACACAATTATTGGCATTAATTTTTGCCATGAAACTTGGAAAATCAAATTCAAATTCCAAGTCTAGGCCAGAAATGTGATACAAAGTCAGTTTAAGACTTTAAACCTTACTACCATATCTAACCTCCAAATTGCAAGATTTTGCACTGTAAGTGACAGAACATATGTGCTGCCCTTCATGAGCATTGTGTGCTCTCTCCTTTACAATCTCTCACACATTAATTCCACTACTTGGCTTGTAAGTATAACTCCTTCAGGATAACTCTTTAGAGGAATAGGATAACGATTGAGCATTGAAAAATTTGCTCAAACCAGTCTTGATTTATACTTCTTTGATTCTTCATCATTCTTTAGTCAAATGTCAATTTTAACATACACCTTTAGCATGACTTGTTCCTATCACTCTCAAATTTATTCTACTCCCAAAGTAGCCATTTTTTATGACTATACCTTCTTGATTGACTTGGCCCGAGTAAAAGTTATTAAGGTTTCTTTGGATTGGGTTGATCATTCTGATGCAAAGTATCCTTACTTTGGATCCACCACCCATCAAGTCCAATCTGAGTCCTTCTTCCTTTGACAATAAATATGCATTACCTGATATGGCCCTATCCACCTTAAGTCAATTTGCCTAGAAAAAATATTCCGTGATTGTCATACAACAACTTTAAGTCTCCCTCCTGAACAGCAACAAGCTGTAATTGCTCATCATGCCTAAATTTCCACTAAGCTTGTATATCCTTTGTAGTTTTCATTTCATTGTCTCTCTTCTCTTCCAGCCACATCCATTGATGGATCCAAAGATCTTGACTTTCTTCCTCCGACAAATGTTCCTCACAAAGGATCCAATATGAAGGTACTTCAAATTCAACTAGAAAGATAGGATGCAATCCATAAGTTAACGAATATGGAGTTTTCTTCGTGCTACTCTATTTGGTGGTTTTGTATGCCCACAAAGCTGCAGGTAGCTTTGTATCCCAATTATAGGCATAGTTGACAATCACCTTATTCAAAATTTACACAAAAATCCATTTCCTTTCTCTGACAACCCATTTGCTTTAGGGTTATAAGGAGTCATCTTTTGATGTTTCATTTGGAAGTACTTTGGTTAACAACTCCACAAGTGAGTTTAAAAAATGAGTCCCTCTATCACTAACCAATTCCTAAGGACATCCGTAATGGTAAATGATGTTTCCAAAGAAATTTGGCTACAATTTTTGCATCATCTCTCCAAGATGCTTTAGCTTCAAGTAAGGCATACTAAAATGTATCTCTTCCTTGTGGATCAGGTCATCTGTTGAATTGGACCCACAAAATCACCCTCATTTCTCAAATAGGGCCAATGGAAAAATTGGTCTCAAAGGCCAATGGGTAGTAGCCGTTGGCTTTCCCATTCTCTTGCAAGCATCACAACTTCAAGTATGTGCTTGAGTATCCTTGTACATTGTAGGCCACCAATACCCTAACGCAAGAATTTTCTTCATTGTATTTTCAAGGCATAGTGTCCTCCCAATGCTTTCAAGTGTAAGGGCTCAATTACTCCTCCTATTTTTTTTGCTTCCAAGCACCTATGAAGTACTTCATCCTCACCCATTTTAAAGAAAATGTTGTGCTTAAGGTAATACAGTCCCATTTTCTTGAGAAAAATTGCCCTTTACTCCGGGTCTAGTCCTTCAAGATAGCGGTAAATATGTAGATAGTGATATTTGCCAACATACATTGTACTTCATATTGCCATCAACTCATAAAGTTCTTCATTAGGAAACCAGGCATCTACTTCCAGATCCTGATCTTGATCTTGAGTTTCCAATTGGGATAGGAAGTCCGCATTTGAATGCAAACCTCTTTCTTTACTTGTATGGTGTATGTGAACTCTTGTAATAACAAGATCCATCATGAAATTTTTCCAAACAAATCCACCTTCTTCACCAAATATTGCAATGCATAATGGTCTACATGGTATACAAACTTGTATCCCAGCAAGTAGTGGCAAAACTTCTTGCATGCATACACTATTCTGAGTGTTTCTCTTTCAATAATAGTGCAATTCTTTTTTGCAACTAAAATTTGTTGGTTGGCATAATAAATGGGATAGTCCTTCTTACTCAAGATTACTCAAATTGCCATGGACAAAGTATCCACATACACATGAAAAGAGACATTCCAATTTGGAGCTCTCATCCTTGGTGCTTCCACCAATTTCTTCTTCAGCATCAAGAAACCTTCTTCTTGTTCTACTTCCCATAAATAGTCTTTGGATTTCTTCAGAAGCTTTGTCAAAGGTGCCACTAGCACCACATAATTGGACACAAATCATTTGTAATATCCTACATGTCCCAAGAAGGCTTTCAGCTCTTGGTGATTTTTGGGAGATGTCAAAGATGAGATTACTTTCACTGTAACAATATGGAGTTTAGCGACAAAGTCAGTCGGGCTCACGAAGTAGCACATAAGACAAATTAGCCTAGAATATTCTGGAAGTATCTAGGAAGCTTCTTGGGAAGCTTCCTGGTCAGCTTAGCTTGCACCTTAAGTAAGTAGCTTCTAGAAGGAAGCTTCTAGAAGCTTCCAACTAGCTTAGCTTGCACGCCAAGTAGACGGCTTCTAGAAAGAAGCTTCTTGAGAAGCTTCCTAGTTAACTTGGCTTGCACTCTAAGAAAGCAGCTTGAGGAAGCTTCTTGAGAAGCTTCTCAAGGGCCTTGTATGCTACCTATAAATACCAAAGCCGAAGCTCATGCTAGGCATTCGGAGTTTTCCCTCATTCAAGTGTCTCAATGTGAGTTTCCATTCTCCTATTTCTCTCCTTGGTTTTGGTCTTTTACATTTACCTTCTTGACATCAATTTCAATACCTTGACTTGGGACTCTATGCCCCAACAAAATTCCTTCCTTCATTGCAAAGAAGCATTTCTTTGGGTGCAATGATAAACCAGCAAAATGACATCTTTCAAAGATTTGGCATAGATAGTCCAGATGTACCTCTCTTTGGCTAAACATGCAAAAATTGTCAATGAAAACTTCCACAAACTTCTATAGAAATTCCTTAAAAATTGCATTCATCATTTACTAGAAAGTAGTGGGAGCATTACATAACCTAAAGGGCATCTGATTGTATGCAAATGTGCCCCAATTGGAAGTGAATGTGGTCTTGTCCCTGTCTTCTTTTTAAATGGACATTGATTGTAGCTTGAAATCCATCAAGAAAACTATAATAAGAGTGACCTGCTACTTGGTACAAAATGGTATGTATAAAAGGAAAATAATGATGATCCTTCCTCATGATTGCATTAAGCTTGCAAAAATGTTGGCACACCCAAATCTTCCCCGTCTTCTTCTTCAACACAATGAGAATGGGAGGAACCCATTCATTGCTCAAGATTGGTAAAATGATTTTGGACTCCAAGTACTTATCAATATCATCTTTCACTAAGAGTGAGTACTTTGGGTTTAGGCGGTATTGTTGTTGCCAAACCCAAACTGCACCTTCAATGAAATCAATCTGATGTTTCCCAAATTGTATGGAGATTCTTGGCACTTGATCAATAGACCAGGCAAATACATTCTAGTACTTAATAAACAAGGTAGTGTATCTTGCCAACTCATCCGGAGTGATTGTCTTGGATATTTTAAATTTTTTTCCTTCTTCCAAGACTAATCTTGACAATCATTGGGGTTAATGACTCCTTAAACATGGCTGACTTGGCTCAACCCAAGTCAAATGGAGTTTAGCCCCCTTCTTCCAAATTTTTGCTACCCAAGGCAACATCATATGGTTCTTCTTCTTCAACCTCCACCTCATAACACTCCAAATAATATACTTGGACTTCTTCATCTGAGTCTTCTGAAGATGAATGTGATGAATCTTTGAATTCATCTTCATCTTCTAATGGAGTAGTTTCCTTGAGGTGGGGAACCTTTTTCCAACTTATTATCACCAAATTTTGTTCTTTTAACAAGATGTCCTTGAGCCTCATTTTTTATGGTGCCAGTCTACAACAATTTGTGCATTATACAACAAGGGCCTTCTAATCAACACTAGATAACCAGGTTTGGTCACTGGTCTTAGTACAATATAGTTCAGTTTGAATGGTTCACCTCCAATTATTGTGATTACATTGGACAACATGGCCAGAGTTCATCACTTGGTTTGATCTGCAAACTTCAAGATTTGGGCCATTGGTGTAATACTCCGAGGACAAGAGAAGAGAGAAAACACAGATTGCACACTCAAACATCCGATGCCCCAAGGGAGCACCTTCTCTTTATTATATAGACAAAGAGGATCTCCTCCAAGGAAGCTCCACCATAGGATTAAGGATATAGATAGGTGACATGTCAGCAAGCTCCACCCTTGGTTTACTTACTTGGGTGGGTGACCTGTCTGGTCTAGGTCCTATCTGGTTGGTCAAACGAGCTTTGACCGGAGGGAATCTTTTAGGGAATCTTCCTATAGGAATCTCAGAATCACATGAGTAAGGTACCGTTGGAAAGCTCTTGACGAGACAAACCAAGGGGGAGGGAAGGCCAGCCTTTCCTCTGTTGGGGGGGGGGGACTCTGTACATTTTCAAGGCCTAATTCATCCGTTTAGGCCTCCGAAATTGCCTTCAAAGTTCAGGCATATTTTGGTTCCTACTCTATTAGTAGAAGTCCCCTTTTGGTGATACCTCTTTCTGATCTGTTTAGTCCATCATGTGTAACATCCTTCCAGATGTTACCAAACCAATTCTCACCTTTAAATCATATGTCTAGCTATTGGTTCTAAGGTTCTCAAGTCTATTTCGGTTTCTGCCCTATTAGTAGAAGTACTCTTTTGGTGATACTTCTATCTGATCTATTTTGACCATCATGTATAACATCATTCTAGATGTTACCAAACCGAAATTCACATCTAGATCATATGGCTAACCCTTGGTATTACAGACCTCCCTCCTTTTAAGACGCAACGTCCTTGTTGTGCAATTGTTGCTCAAATGCTTGCACCAACACCGGTGCATGTGCCAAATTGGCAGCGGGTTCCCAAGTTGCTTCATAAAGGGGGTAGCTTTTCCATTGCACTAGATATTCCACCCGCGGATGGCGAGTACCACGCATGCACTTTTGGAGAATCCGCTCCACTTCATATTCCTCTATGCCATCAATGACTGTTGGACAAGGTCGAATGTCCTTTGTGGAAGTACCTTGGCCTGATCGGGGAGCATACCTGCATAATAGGGAGACATGGAACACTGGATGGATCTTCATGTGTGGTGGTAGCTCAAGGTGATAGGCCACCGCGCCGATGCGATGAAGAATCGAGAAAGGCCCAATAAAACGAGGTTTGAGCTTACGAGATCCAACTAATGTGAGGTTGGTTGTCAATAGCCACACTTGATCCTCAACATTGAACTCCATGTGCCTATGGTGTGCATCAGCATACTGCTTTTGTCGATTTTGCGCAATTTGTAACCTGTGCTTGGCGCTCTCCACACCTTGTTGGATTCTAGAAACAAATGTGTTGACTGCATCAACCTTGGTAGTCACTGGACGGATCTTCATCAAGCTAGAAGGTGTGAAGGGATGCTCACCATACATGAGGAAGAACGGAGTGACCTGGGTGGAGGCATTCACTGAATTGTTGTAAGCGAATTCCACCAACGGTAGTAGGGTGTCCCACCTCTCTTGCTCTTCTAAGGTGAAGCCGCGTAACATGTCTTCAATCGTGCGATTAGCCCACTCTGTTTGGCCATATGTTTGTGGGTGGTAAGTTGTAGACATAGCCAACTTGGTTTTGAAGAAACCAAAGAGTGTTTGCCAAAACAAACTGGTGAATTGGGTGCCTCTATCGGTGATGAGTACTCTAGACAAGCCATGGTGAGCAAAGACTGCATCTAAGTATAGTTGAGCTAGTTGTGGAGCAATCACCTCCTTGGTGGTAGGGCGTACATGAATCATTTTGCTGAGCTGGTCCACAAAGACCACAATGGAGTCAAACCCTGAGGTGGTCTTGGGTAATTCACAGACGAGATCCATACTCACTTGTTCTCAACGTTGGGTAGGAGTGGGAAGAGGTTGAAGGAGCCCTACAGGAGCTTGATTAGAAGCTTTGTTCTGTTGACAAAGTAGGCAGCTACGCACATAGTCCATCACGTCGTTGCTCATCTTGGGCCAATAGTAATGGCGCTTGACTGCCTCCAAGGTCTTGTCCACTCCGACATGAGCTGCAATGGCCGAATCATGACATTCTGCTAGAATGGTGGTGCGTAATTCTAGGACATTTGGGATCCACAATCGGCCCTCCCGAAAGGTGAGTCCTTGGGTGCTGGTGACACCTTTGGACGATTGCGCTTCTACAATCTGTGGATCAGTTTTTGTAGTAGCTAGAATCTCTTGCCAAAATTCAAGGTTAATCTTCACCTCTGCCGCCAAGTTGTTGGCCATTGGCATGCGGGTGAATGCATCTGCAAGTTGCTTCTTACCTTCCACGTAGGTGATTGTCATGTTGAAGCGTTGTCGCCACTCTGCCCACCGAATTTGGCGACGAGATAGATCCTTCTGCGTCTTGAGGTAGACTAGAGGTTTGTGATCTATCTCTACTACAAATGCCTTCTCGCCCAGGTAGAGCTTCCAATGCTTGGTTGCTAGAATGATGGCCAGCTCTTCTCATTCTATGGTGTGGTAGTTGCGCTCTGCCGGTAACAACTTTCGAGAGAAATATGCAATTGGATGCCATCCGTCATGCCACTCTTGTTGTAGGACTGCTCCTATTGCTACGCTTGATGCATCCGTAGCCAACTTGATTGGACGTTTTGGGTCATACCACTTCAAGATTGGTGCATGTAGCAAGGCGGCCTTCAATTCTTGAAAGGCCAACTCTTGTGCAGTTCCCCATGTCCACTTCTTCCCCTTGCCAAGTAGTGCCATTAAAGGCTGTGCAACCTTGGAGAAGTCCTTGACAAATCTACGATAGAATCCCGTCAACCCCAAGAAGCTCTTAAGTTGAGTCTGATCTTCTGGGGCACTCCATTTTTGAATGACCTCTATTTTATCTGTCAATACTTGAATGGCCTCTGCACTTACTCTATGCCCTAAGTAGTCTACTTCAGACTTGCCAAACTCACACTTTGAGATTTTGGCATACAACTGATTCTGTCTTAGAATCTGGAGGACCTCTCGTAGATGTTGTTTGTGTTCTGTCATTGTGTTACTATTTACTAAGATATCATCCAAGAAGACGATAACAGACTTATCCAAGTATGGACAAAATATGTCATTCATTAGGCTCATGAAAGTGGCAGGCGCATTGGTGAGGCCAAAAGGCATCACTAGATACTCAAAGTGGCCATACCTGGTTCGAAAGGCAGTTTTGTACACATCCTCCTCTGCAATTTGGATTTGATTGTAACCGCTCCGCAAGTCCAGTTTGGTGAAGTATCTCGCTCCATAGAGTTGATCAAACAGGTCATCCATGCGAGGTAAGGGGTATTTGTTCTTCACTATTTGCTGATTGAGACCCCGATAGTCAATGCACATGCGCATTGTACCATCCTTCTTCTTCACAAACAAGACAGGGGCCCCATATGGTGATACGCTAGGTTGGATGAACCCTTTCTGTAGCATCTCCTCAATTTGAGTCTTACACTCCTCCAACTCATGAGGTGATAGGTGATATGGGGCCTTACAAGGAGGTGTCTTCCCCGGGAGTGTCTCTATTTTGTGATCTACTCGCCTTTTAGGTGGTAATCCTGAGGGTAGATCATCGGGAAAGACATCTTGAAACTCATCCACCACATCCTTCAATTTCTCAGGAATTTGTCCAGTGAGTTGTGCACTCTGGACTTCTCTTATTAGACCCAGAAAACATCTATTGGTCTCACCGACAGTTGTCGTCCCTACGACATATAGAGGCAGTTTCTGCTTGTGTAATTTTTCTTTAACCCCAATGATTGACCATTGGTGGGTTCTCACTACTTTCTTCCTCCAATCCACCATTGGGTTGTACTGCTCCATCCATGGCATGCCTAAAATTGCATCATAATGGGCTAATTGTATCACTCACCACTCAATTGCTTCCTGATATTCTCCTACAGAGAGGGTTACCCGTCTAGGTAATGATTCAATCCTCTCTGTTTGCCCATTTGGTAACTCTACTTCTTCACTTCCATCTCTCTCTAGATCCATTCCCAAGCTTATTGCAACAGAGCAAGACAAGAAATTCTCTATTGCTCCCGGATCTATTAATACTCTCACTTGATTACCTTCTAGGATTCCATTCATGACAATCAATTGTGAGGTTGCCTTTCGGGATCTTTGCGCATTATTCTTCTTCCTTCCCTTGCTTCTCTACTTCCTTATTGAGCCAGTAAGGCCGCGAGGTGCATTTACTGGCAATCTTTGTTTTCCGAAGTGGTTTCCACATCCTCCTCTTCAATGTGCCTCTCCATGTTGTTCAAAGATCACTTGTACGAAGGCCGAGGGCCTCTAGGGAAACGAGTGCGACAATTGGTAGATATGTGCCCAATACGGCCACAATTGTAACAACGGCGTTGTTCTCCTCGAGTCCCTTCTCCTCGAGTCCCTTCTCCTCGTGGGACTCCATCTCTTTGTTCTTCTACCCGTCCTTGCTCTCCTTGAAGCGGCCGTGCTCCTCGATCCCGGAATCGAAGGTTGCCCAATTCCATCGGTACTGGTCCACCCATGTGTGGCATTTCTGCCCGATAATGTTGAGGTGGAACTACTCCTTCACCTCCACCTAATGCTCCGGCTATTCTCTACGCACAAGCAATAGCTTCAAATACCGTGCGAGGGTTTTGCACCATGACTTCTTGGCAAATCCGCTCTTTCAACCCTCGTTTGAAATTGTCGAGAGCCTCTGCTGGACTCATGTCGGTAATTGCGACTTGTAGATCCAGAAATGCCTCCACATACTCTTGTACGCTATTCTTCTGTCTCAATCCCCATAGTCGGGTTCGAGCCATCTGCACAGAATCCACCGATTGGAAATTCTTGAGCAGTCCTTCTTGCATTGCTGTCCATGTGACCTCCCTTCTCTCTGCCAGCATGGATCGTTCCCAAGCATCATACCATGTGAGGGCTTTATCGGTCAAGTACCCACATGCAAACACGCCTGCAGCATGCTCTGTGATCTCTGTTGAGAACAATCGAAAATATCGATTCATTCTTGAGATCCAATTCTCCACTACTCCCATTGTATGCTGCCCCTTGTAAGGCTCGATGTTGCAGGTCTTCTTCATCCGGAGTAGCAATGTGGCTTCATCGTTGATAGGGTTCGTATGCACGGGTGCCTCTCCAAGTACTTCAATTGCAGGTACTGGGTTTTGAGACGGCTTTTCTTCTTGCATGGCTTGATTGTTCCGGAGGATCTGCACTTGACTTTGCAATGTCTCCATGGTCATCTTAATCTCTCGAAATTCATTCAACATCCCTTGCATTCCTTGCACCAGCTCTTGCAACTGGAGATCCATGGTTCCTGCAACACCCAATTGCTAACGTCTACTTCAATACAAAGTCAATATAATCACTCTGGAAGGCGCACGAACTATCGGAACTACCATTGGGACCTCAGAAGCTATCACTCGTTGATAATACTCCTCACCAAAATTCCTAACCACAAAATCTCTAAACATCAATTTTGGCCTCACTACATAACGGATTTCTACTTGAGTGTTGAAAGGGAGAGGATTTGGGACATTCATATCCATATTATCATAATAGAATGTAGATCATCAAATCCCACTCTCTGTCATATATCACCACAGGTAGAATCACCGGGTTTGGTGAGTTCATCACTCTGTCCATGAATTCCGTACCAAAGTGATAAACTAGCGATACTCTCATCTGCTCACGCTGGATGTACATAACCTTGATGTGGAATGGGTTTGAGAATGGAAAGCTAGGTGCGGGAAATTGTCCCCCCGGTGCATCCATCCCATCCGCTCTCTAAAGTCCTTCCTAAGTCTAGCGATTACTCTATGTTCTCCACCTCAAATTACTCCGTTTCAGTAGTTCGTGCTATTCCAAGAGGGGTGATCCACTCTCTTGGACTAGAACACTCGCTCTGATACCATTGTAATACTCCAAGGACAAGAGAAGAGAGAAAACACAGATTGCACACTCAAACATCCAATGCCCCAAGGGAGCACCTTCTCTTTATTATTTAGACAAAGAGGATCTCCTCCAAGGAAGCTCCACCATAGGATTAAGGACATAGATAGGTGACATGTCAGCAAGCTCCACCCTTGGATTACTTACTTGGGTGGGTGACCTGTCTGGTCTAGGTCCTATCTGGTTGGTCAAACGAGCTTTGACCGGAGGGAATCTTTTAGGGAATCTTCCTATAGGAATCTCAGAATCACATGAGTAAGGTACCGTTGGAAAGCTCTTGACAAGACAAACCAAGGGGGAGGGAAGGCCAGCCTTTCCTCTGTTGGGGGGGGAATTTGTACATTTTCAAGGCCTAATTCATCCGTTTAGGCCTCCGAAATTGCCTTCAAAGATTTCAAGCATATTTCGGTTCCTACTCTATTAGTAGAAGTCCCCTTTTGGTGATACCTCTTTCTGATCTGTTTAGTCCATCATGTGTAACATCCTTCCAGATGTTACCAAACCAATTCTCACCTGTAAATCATATGTCTAGCTATTGGTTCTAAGGTTCTCAAGTCTATTTTGGTTTCTGCCCTATTAGTAGAAGTACTCTTTTGGTGATACTTCTATCTGATCTATTTTGACCATCATGTATAATATCATTCTAGATGTTACCAAACCGAAATTCACATCTAGATCATATGGCTAACCCTTGGTATTACAATTGGTTCAAAAGTATGATAGCCCAATCTGTGTGTGGTATCCTCCGTCATGGCATTCACACTTGAACCCAAACCAATGGGTATAGATGTGATCATGCAACCCATGATCTCTTTATCTGCTTCCAAAGATCCCAAATTTTCTTGCTCAATGTGGTAAATTGCTTGTAGATGCTTCTTAAGGATCATCCATACTTTCTTGAGGGCCAAACTAAATTGCTTCTTATAGAACTTGTTATCCTCCCACAATTTCTTGAATATTTTGTTGGCTTGTGTGGATGCCCGATCTGCCACAATATTGAATTGGGGTACTCCCCCGAGTTTCACCTTCTTAGACTTTGCCTTTGGGTTTGAGGTCTTAACCAGATCCATCTTGACTTTGGGTCTCTTCAAGATGGAGACCAGAGCACCGATGGTCTAAACCCAAGGAAATTTGAGTCTACCCACCTTTGGCTGAATAAAATCCTCAACTTTGGATTTAATGTCAGCCGCAAAAAATGGAGTTTTGTCTTCAGGTCTACCTCCGAACTCATTTCTTGAGTTCTCTACACTGCCTCTTGGATTTCTTTCTACAAGGCTTTGGCTTTTGCCAAGATCTTGTCCTCCTTTGCTGATAATATTGCTTTAGGCCAAAATCACTTTGCCTTTCTTGAAGATGAAAAAGTAGTGCTTACCTCTTTGGAATCTTGCTTCTTCTTTCCTGAGCATGTTTCACCTTCTACTACCAGACTTAGTCCTTGAGAAATTTCTTCTTCAAGGGTAATACAATTCACCATGGCATCCCCTTTTGGCTGTAGTGCCGCTCACTCAGTAATAGTCTGCACATACTCTATCAAAGGCTTTGGGTCTGGTGGTTGAGGACACTGGTTGCCAACATGGACTGGACTCTTATAGTTTCTACAAAGTGGAACATCCCCGATATGTCTTCTTGGCTCGGAATAATTTGGGGACCAATGGCACATGGAGTGTACTACCAATAACTAGATATATTATCTAGTGGTGAAAATTGGCTTGGTAACATCTAGAAGGATGTTATATATGATGGACTAAGTAGATTAGATAGAGTATCACCAAAAGAGTACTTAGTAGAGCTTTAGAGCTAATTTTGAAGGCCTAAATGGATGAATTAGGCCTCCACCCCCCCCCCCCCCTCCACCCCTCCTCCCCCAAATGGTGAAAAGGCTGATCTTGATCCATCATAATAGATATGTATTTCCTTTGGGATAAAGTTTTAGTTTAGGGTTGATATTGGGTTAAAGGGAACAATGTCTCATCATTTAGTCCAACACACCCAAGAACCTTTTTTGGGCAAAAACTTTTGAAAATCCCTCTCTCCTTAGTGTCTTGCCATATCATGTCCCTAACCATATTAGATAGATGGTTGTGATAATTTTCTCAATGAAATTGTAATGAACCCTGAATTGATATCCCATAAATTTTTTCCCATGGCAATACAAGCCCCATTCCCATTGTGAACAAATCTGTCCAATGCAATTACAAGTTGAATCAAAATCATGATTCATTTCCTCCTTGACTTGCTTTCTTGAAACACTTTGTGGTCTTTGATGAGCTCTAAAAAGTATAAAATGATTTCACATCCATCCTCATCAATTTTTTAAATTGTAATGGATCTAAAATCATGAATAATTGAGAGACAAATGTTGTGTTCCGTTCCATGCGTCATCGATCCAATAAACACCATGTAGAGTAAGCAAAGTCCCACCACCTTAAATAAACATTCACTAACATCTTTCAAGGACTAGACTCCATCCCATTCTTCCTCATCTGTATCCTCTTTCCATAATTCATTGTTGCCCACGTCCAATTCCATACCTGATTCACCTTGTTCTGTTCTCAATTCACCTACCATTCTACCACTTGCAATCCTGTACATTTCTTTATTTTGTTGGTCAACTCTAGTTGATTTCTTATATGAGGCATGTTGATGGCCAGGACACCAAGGGACAACAGAACCGACACCCATAAAACACCTCTAAAAAAAGTCTTAACTTGCACCTTGGTGTCAACATGTTTAGGGAAATTTTTTCCTTCACTTCACTTCATCCACTTCACTTCTCTAATGTGTGCATATATCTATCTGGGATGAAATTCAAATTGAACCCACTATTCTCTATTTTTCTTCCCTCTGGCTTCTCTCTTTGGTTCTCCCTCTTTTACTATTCTCTCGTGAAAGTTGTCTTTTTCTATTCTCCTCTATTTCTCCCCATTTTCCTATTCTGTTCTCTCATAAAAGTTGTCCTTTTCTATTCTCCTCTATCATATCCATATGGGGCAAACATCAATCTCACTTGTTTTCTATTCTCTCATGAAATTTCTCTTTTCTCTTCTCGCATTCTCCTTTCACATTCCCACCCACAAAAAGACATTACACTATTTTTTTTTCACAATTTGATGGCCTTCCTCCTCTAGTTTTCAATCCTCTGTCCTTCTCTCTCCCATCAAACACATGCATAAGTATTTCTCTGGAATCAAGGGCAGATCAACATACTCTTTGTTTAAATGGCAAAGCTCAGATGTGCTCTCCTTCAATTGAAAAACTAAAATCTACTTTGCAGGGTTCAAATTTTGATTTCTCATGTTCAAATGGCAAAGCCCAGCAAAGCTCAAATCTACTCCTTCAATCCTCAAAGTTTGATTCCTCTCTTTAAAATAGGAAAGCTCTACAAAGCTCAAATTTACTCTTCATAATGACCTCATAGTTTGATGCCTCATGTTCAAAAGGCAAAGCTCAAATCTACTCTCCTTCATGGTTCAGAAATTTGAATCTAAACTACAAAGCTCGACCCACTTGCCTTGTCCAAGTTGGCAATTTTGAAAATAACTTGATTGGGTTGAAGTGTATTCAGTGGGGTGGGTTCTTGGATTGGTGCTATTTTCATTTCAGATTTAAATCATTTTGTTTTTATTGATCATTGATTAATCTGCTGTGTTGTTAATACTACTTAATACTTCTATTTTATTTTATTTTTTTAATTTGATCATTGTTTATTCTGCAATGCTGTTAATAGTACATAATACTTCAAATTTAATAATTTTGTTTTTTATTGATCATTGATTAATCTGCCGTGTTGTTAATAGTACTTATTACTTAGGGGAACACCCCCTGGACACGCACTACTATAAAATATGACAGGATAGAGTTTAGAATTACCATCAAAACTTTATGACAATAGGAGATCTATC
Source organism: Lunularia cruciata (assembly GCA_948567375.1). NCBI lineage: Eukaryota > Viridiplantae > Streptophyta > Marchantiopsida > Lunulariales > Lunulariaceae > Lunularia > Lunularia cruciata. The sequence continues at coordinate 7,821,151 of OX419755.1, read as the reverse complement.
GTAAACTTACGAGGTACTCTACCACTTACGAAGTACTTGGGCGTGCTTTCCCACTATAAAAGATTCTTCGATCACCCGAAAGATTCTTCTTCTATTTTAGGAATTTTTACAGGAAGTGAAAACTGCATTATTTAAATGCAGTATAGACTCTAAAATGGGGCTTAGTCCCATTTTACCTTTTTCATCTCTCCTTGATGAAGTCTTCCCATCATTCAATTTTTCTACGCGGTCGCCCTTGTCCTTTCATTTTTCAAATGCCCTATTGAATGTTCGGTTTAGACCACCCAGGTTTATAAAGTTCAAAGGTCGCATTTTTCATGTTCTATAAACTTTTAACATAAACCCTCACGTTTTTCATGTTCTGTAAATAGTCTACGGGAGACACGGCAAAGTGTTCCGGGGCATCCGTAATATTATTTACAGCAGCTGAAATGCTATTTCTGAAACACTTCAATCGATCAACTAGTCCTCTTGGAACCATAGGCCCTATGGCCTGTCTCAGTCTGCCCCGTCCCATCCAAAGTGGATTTTGCATGGATTTTGCACTCGATTTTGGATCCAGACTGACATAGGCCATAGGGCCTATCTCAGTCTGCGTCGTCCCATCCAAAGACTGCGGGACACGCGCAAAATCCTCTTCAGTGCTCAGATTCTTAATCTGAGGGTCCATGCACTTTGGATTGCATTCGACCTATCTTCAACATAAGGCTCGGTGCGAGGCGTGCAGTTATAGGTTCTTCCCCTGACACTTCAAAAGTTATCAATAAACTAAGATCATATCACTGCTATTCGATTGCTATTGATTGGTACGTAGTTTTCTAATCGTTCGCCTGTGAAAGACACCAGATCAAAAGTTGGGGACACAGCTTTCCATCGTGTATTCTTGATTTCTCGTCTTTGGAGAATGCTGCTTGTGCTCATATCTCGCCTCTCTTCTCGAATTCTAGGTCAATTTGGGATTTACCTTGTGGGAAACTTCCTCGCTGCAAGGGTTTAATTTGCATTTAAAAGAGAGACTCATGGGAATGATTCAGTTTGTAAGGGAGAGCTGGGGAGAACAGCAACTTGCTCCAGGAGTTTTTGAGGCATGGCTTGTGGGGATTTTACTGGCAGTGAGCTTCAGTGTTTGGACATATAGGAGCAGAAAACGGATTCGACTGCCGCCTGGGCCTCCAGGATGGCCGGTGCTTGGCCATCTTCCGAGTCTGGGCACTATGCCTCATCTTTCACTGATAAGAATGTCGGAGAAGTATGGACCTATCTTCAGCATAAGGCTCGGTACGAGGCGTGCAGTTGTAGTTTCTTCTCCTGAGATTGCAAAAGTTATCCATAAAACTCAAGATCATATCTTTGCTACTCGTCCGAAAACCATCAACGGGGAAGTGTTCTTCTACAATTTCCAGGGTATTGGGCTCTCGCCATATAGTGATCGTTGGCGTCTGATGCGTAAGATTGTTGACATGGAGCTCTCCAGCCGCAAACGCATGAAACGATACGAGGTATGACAATTGTTACTTTCAAGCACATGCATATGCTAGCAATTCAGACTTCCTTTGAACGGAGTATAATAAGCTTCATGGGATTACTTGATATTTAAGTATGACAATATAACCGGAGTAATTCGCAACGAGAATTCTCCGAAATGGAAGTTTTGCGGCGGCGGTATATGATTCCTGTCCGTCCATCCTAAATCTAGCTCACCAATACATGTCTTGAAAATATCTGTATGGGGAATGCTTCCAGACGATACAATTCCGTATGCGTCGAAATACAAACGTTAGGAACTTCTAGTCATCCATCACCTTCAACCAGCTCGTTGGCAGATTAGTGAACTCCGAACGATTGCAACTAACTAAGTATGAATGTCGTGTGGTGTATGTAATCAGGGCGTCAGAAAAGAAGAAGTTCTGGCCACAATAATGTATTTGCAAGACGCTGGTAGAAGAGGGCAGCTAGTTGAACTAGATAGGGAAATACAACGGTTGTCATTCGATTACATGTGCCGACTTCTGTTTAGCAAGCGCTATTTTGGCTACAAGGTACATTCCAGGAACGACAGGGGTGAGTTGAAGAACTGTGAACATTTGTTAACCGAGTGGTGTTCCATATCTGGCTCCTTCTTTGTTGGTGAATACATACCCTGGCTCCGTAAACTGGACATAGGTGGTTTTGAGGCACAGCTATTACAATTGAGGGAACAATTCGACCAGTTTCTGAGTTCAATCATTGAAGATCATCGGGAAAAACCGGAGGGCGAGACCCAAAACTTTTTGGATGTGCTTTTGACATTGCAACGTGAGAAGGTCGGCGACGGGTTTTCCAATGACCAGATAAAGGCTCTGCTGAATGTGAGTTGCTTTACCTTTGATACCTTTGCTCCTGTCCTTGTCACCATAGAATTGCGCATATGCTTTGTCTCGTTCAGCATAATCATATATTGTTTACTAGTACTGGTGCTGCGCTTGGATTGCCTTGTATAAATCTTCAATGGTTATCGCTTCTTCCTTATTGATGCAGAACATGATTATTGCCGGTACCGAGACCTCAGCAAACTCAACAATCTGGGGTTTAGCTCAGGTGATGCGGCATCCACAGGTACGGCAGAAAATCGTCGACGAGCTTGACGTTGTCGTGGGGAAAGAGAGGCTGGTGGAAGAATCTGATCTAGATGACCTCAAGTACTTGAAAGCAGTGGTAAAAGAAACGTTTAGAATGCATCCGGTGGTACCCTTGGGACTTCCGCGAGAGGCGATGCAGGATACTCAAGTAGCTGGATACCACATTCCACAAGGAACTAGGGTATTTGTGAACGTATACGGGATAGGTCGGGATCCGAAGGTCTGGAAGGATCCCAACACCTTCCGTCCCGAGAGATTTTCTGAGGAAAACCAGAACTTGGATGTGAACGGACAACACATGGAGCTTTTGGCATTTGGCTCCGGTCGCAGAATTTGTCCTGGAATGGAGTCAGGAAGACGTATTGTGGAAATCACACTTGCTCAAATTCTTCATACCTGCGAACTATCCCTTCCTCCAGGGATGGAGGTGGATCTCGAGGAGGGAGTGGGTATTACGCTTCCGAAAGCAAATCCGGTTCAAGTTTTGGTGACATCGCGCTTAAAACCAGAAGTATATACCCTCTGAAGGGTCTAGACGTATAGATCCTCAAGCCATGGATATTGCCTTGATCTTTACAGTTGTACGATAAGGCTTGGAGGTAGCGGCCAGCCCATTCTGGTTCATACATAGTGCTGAATGCTAATGTCTTTTGAAAACACCTGAAGAACCCGATCGCCATTGCCATCACCACAATTGCATTCATTTATATAGTCCCTCTGCATAAGAGGTTCTCTCCAGATCCTTATAGTTTGACTGCAAGTTAAACAAGGTCATTTCCACAACACCTTCCTGTCCTAATTCCAGGACAGGACTCCCATCGTGATCGAGGCAACTTATATTGGTATCACGACAATGTCTGTAAATGTATACTTTTGTATCTTTTCAGTGTAAGGAAAACATTTTGAACTATCAATGTTTTACTATGAATTGAAGCTGGTACAGACATTTGCAGTACTCGAGCTCATCCTCAGCAACCCGTCTTACATAAATAGATGAGTGAAACGAGAGGAGAAACCGTTCTATGAACTTCAATCCACACCCGACAGACGACAGAACGGGCGCAGAATACGCAAACGCAAATATAAGCAACTGAGTGCACGCACGTGTAAACAATTTAGGAACTAACTCCAAATACGAGCAAATGTACGCTGTGCGCAGTTGATAACACATTCACTCCATAAAAACTGAGTACTGCGATCGAAATGAAGACCTATATAAGGCACTAACCAAATAAAAGATCATCCCAAAGCAACGCGAAACAATGGAACCAAACAGGAAGGGATGTGTCCTACATTCAGGACACACACGAGAGAACCAGAGGGAGACAAAGTCCTCAGGTGTCAGATATATCAAATGTAAGGCTAAGCACAAACATTACTGATCAAGGATCAATAGCAATAGAGTACAACATGGAACAAATTAAAGCATAACATGTAATCGGAAACTAACCCGCAAGATTTGAAAGATTAAGTGTATTGCAATCGGAAGACCGGGCAGATATCATATATAGGAACAATGAAATTTATAAACAAATGTAGGGTGGAGCGAAGTGGGAGAAGAGTGGATGGTATCTTGGTTGAGATAGCGAAAAGGAGGAGGATTGGATATAGAGAAATCAGGACAGAAGCCGTTCAGTGAACGGGGATCCCGAATTCACTGAGGGCAAATGCGCGATGCAACATATGTAAAATATACATGATAACATGTGGACTATTTATAGCATAAGTAATTATAACCTGGATGCGAACTAATAGCCACACTTATATCTAATAGCATATAACGGGCGAAGAGTAGGAGGATTGGATAGAGTATATATAGTAACATGTGCTATGGACAAGTAGGTCTGAAATGCTAAACAATTGAGGGAAGCGGAAGGTAGCCATAGTAAGCTTTCCTGACTCGGACTATGCGTTTATCATTAATGAAGAGGCTTCACCAATGCCAAACTTGGTGCCAAAAGTAGTTGAGCGAATGTGTAGTGTAGCCAGTTATAAAGACCCTATACTAAGAGCCATTGTAGCCAGTTACAAGGACCATACACCAAGTGCCTTGTTGTAGGAGAACTAGGAGCTGAAGAGGAGAAGTGTCACTGCTGAAAACAAACAAGATCATTAGGCATCCAAGAACAAGAGCTTTGAAGGGGATTGGAAGGCATTCCACCTTGATTTTGATCAGTTCAATAAGGAAGCCAAAGAGAGACTTTGCAGCAAGTGCCAAGAGGTGGATAGCACTTGGAGTGCTCTAAAGGAGACAATGACCAAGTAGTAATGTTGGAGATAAAAATGCAGGAATACCATAAGGAAGTGGCAGTGCAATTGGAATGTCTCACCAAGAAGGCAAAGTAAGGAAGAATTAAGCATGTGGAAAGCCTCCAAGAGCTGGAAGAACAAAATGCCAAATGGGGCAGGTAGTCAAAGCAAAGAGAAGAAGACCAGCTAAAGGCACTACGTCAACTAGAAGAGACCTAGGCCCTATTCATGGAGATGCTAAAAGAAGGAGCAATGTGGTCCTCAAATGCCACAAATTGAATAGCAAATCTCCTAGTTTGAAAACCAAAGTACTTGTGGGAATGAGAGATAGCACTTCCTCCTAATTAAAAAATGTCTCATTTGTTGAGGTGGAAGGTAATGTGTCTTCTAAATTGAAATAAGTAGTATTTCCTAAAACAAGAGGTGATACTTCCCTTTCATATCACCCATGCTTCCTATAGAACTGGGAGGCAATGTGTCCTCCAAACCCTATCAAACCAAAAATATGTATATTCTTAACATGGGAAGGAATGCTTCTCCCAAACAAAACACAACCATGTCCTCATGGGATGGTAGTGAATATTGGCAGCCATTAGGAGTTGTAGAAGGGAGTGGAGAAGACATACAAGCCAGCCGGCAGTGGAGCCAAAAGTGTTGGCATGCTTGACCTAACCCATAGTTTGGATATGGGATAAGGGAATTGCGGGACAGCCCTTGTGTAGCCAACCCTTCTCTAGGCTCAAGGACGAACTACGGGTAGGATTCCCATAGTGCATGTATCTATGCTGCAAGATAGGGTTTACCATTAGACACCTAACCTAGGAGATGGCTCGTAGGTTTGTCACCCCTATGAGCCCTTTGACCACCTTGGTTATCACTCTCTATCAGTCAATTCTTGCTCTATGGGAGAATTGCAATTGCCCTTGGCCTCACTATGGGATGTCATAGTGAGGCCAAGGGCAATTGCAATTCTCCCATAGAGCAAGAATTGACTGATAGACCAATAGCACCACATCATACACATTGCATAATCATCCACTGGGACTAGTAATCATCCATACATGTATCCAAGAACAAGCAATGGGATAAGGTATTTAGGTTTTATATATCTTGATTGCAGGCTATCACATACAACATAAAGGTAATCACCTGCCCTAGGAGAGATACTCCTATAATACATGATAGCCTTCTTCCATCATGCCAAGTCCTCCTCTTCACTAGTTAACACTAGTCTGCTAGATAACCTATCAATCAACTCATGAAGAATAACCAACAAATCCTTATATAGGTGGGGGTCGAACCCTAAAAGAATTTTCTACTTCCTCCTCTATACTTCTTCTATGGTGGTAGACTCCTTCAAATGCCACTTAATAGCTACTTTGCCAAGATGACACAAATGAAGACCTGATACCTTCCTTGACACATGTCAAAAACTTAATTTATTTAGTAAGATTAGGATAAGATAGAATATGAATCATGAGCAAGTAATTAAGATAGTATTGGGATCCTCAGTGAATGGCTTAGGATTAGATAGATGAATACTTGGAATCTGCTTAGTAGTTCCTTTGTGGAGAAAGTAGGAAATTGTATACAAAGAAGTTCCTTGTAAAACTTGTAGAATAGGAAGAACACCAAAGGACTTCATCCTTGTAAGTAGTTTTCAAGGGAAATGCCTTTGGGTTTGTGACACCTTTGCGGCTGAGTACCACTTCAAGGCGGGGGGAGGTAGTGAGGATTTATGATTCAAATGCTAACTTCAAGGAAGAGCTAACACCTTCTCTTGTGAGAAGCTTAATTGTGCAGTTATTATAGGATAAGTAAGGATCAATATCTTAATTGTTGAGAATGGAGTAGTTAGGTTTGGTGAGGGATCCACTTAGCCATCAAAGTGGGACTCTTTGGAGCAAAGCCAAGTAGTAGTAGGAAATTTTATATAAGGCTTTGGCCCAATAATTCCAAATTCCACTTTTCATGCAACTGTGTGTACAAACCAAAGTCCAATCTGATTAATTTGTATACACCAAGTTCCCTAGCAATAGATGGGATTTCACGTGTAGTAGTGCAAATTGCATAGTAGGAGCTCAAGTGTTTGAAATTGAGGAGAGGATTGGCAATATTGTAGGTGTAGAGTGAGCCAATGGTAGATCTGATCAATCCTAAGTGCTACAAGTAGCACAGAATCAAAAATCAAGGACACTTGCTAGAAAGGCTACTTCAATGGCATGCCTTCTACGAGGGTAGTACATGCCATCACGATCAAAAACTTTGGGGCAAAGTGAACCATCACCTTCAATAATTGTGGTTACATCAATTATGAGAGTGATTTAGGATTTTCTGTTTGTCATATAGTGCTATTGTGGATGTCTCTACACTCAAAGTGGAAGTTCATGCTCCAAGGGATTAAACATTAAAAAATAAATAAACTACGCTTTGAGACACATTTTCTTCACTTTTAATCATTTCCAAACCATATCTTTGCGGAATCTAGTTATTCTTACATATTATAGTATGAATACATCTACATCGGATTGTTATACAAAGTATGAGAGAACTACATTGCAAATGGCCAAAACCCTTGAATCTAAAATACTAAAAGTTCAATACCTAGAGATATACACTAGAAGAGACTTTATGAAGGCCAAAAAGTTAACATTCCTATTGTGGGATTGGTCTTACTCACCCATAAAGATAAGGTAGGAAATCATGGAGGGTAGCTACAAAGACCATAGTGGGTTGCAGGGAAATCCAAATATGTAGAGATAGGACAAATGGAAGGAAGTGTTAGGACCATGTGTAAGTGTTGAACATGGGCTGAGGTGGGACACACAATTTCTCAATGCCAAGAAATTGGTAGATAAAGTGGCATGCTTTTTTGATTGACCGAAGGATTCAAAGAATGATTCAGAAATTAGCCACTATCAAGACTTGGTAAGATGTGATGTTAGCTTAAACTTACTAAGAATATTCAAACCAAGTTGTACACCCTATGTCACAATAAACCAATTACTTTTCTTTGGATGAATGTTCAAAGGAAATGTGGTAGATTGGGCCATGATCTTCTATTAGCATGTCAACCAAATGTATTGCGCCTTAGCAAAAAGAGACCCTACTACCTCCTTCCATTTGTAATCCATTTTTATATAAGCTTGAGGTTGTTGAATGAAGTTGAGAAGGAGGAATTCCTTGGCCACAAATTGAATGAGAAATTCTTGAGAAGTCAGCTAGAGTGGAACAAGGTCGAAAGGAAATTGTAGTGGATGGGTATAGAGTTTTGGCTGATCAAAGAAAAGCACAAGGTAGAGTTGAAGGAAGAAGTAGTCGATCTCACTGAAGGGTACATTAATCTAGAGAAATGGAAGACCACCTCCTTGGCATCACGGTCAAAGATAAAGGCAAGGAAGAAAGATGGCCGAATGGACTAGTAAGATGAGGTGCAAGAAGTTTTGTCCACTAATCTATAACTCCAAAGGCAATCAATTAGTGTTTGGATGAGATCTAAGGCATTTGACTCCACCAAAGATGGATGACGTTGATATTGACCACCCGGTAGGTTATTTGGGTTAGAGAGGTTTAATCCTACGGGAGGAAGGGGCACTCAAAAAATCCACAAACAGAAAGAAGAGATCACTATGAGGCAATGCAAAAGCCAAAGGTGAAGACAATCCTTAGGGCCATCAAAGCAGAACTGACAAAACCCAAAGGTGACCTAGACCCAAGAATTCCATAGGCTTATGCTTCATATGTTAGCCATTGGGGTGGTTCCCAAAGTAGAATTCCTATCAAAAATCTTTGATCAGTACAACCCATCCAAAGTTGAGAGAATTTTTGAACTACCAAGGTGCATGCATCATACTTTGCAGCAGTGGTAGAGTGAAATTATGGTATTAGGGAATTAGAGGGAGAATATTGCCTCAATAGGATTGGTGGAGAAGGAATTACATAACCGAAAGGTAGAGAATTTGACAGCTAAATTATAATCCAAAATTGAGGAGTTAGAAGTACTTAAAGAGCAATTAGTTGCTATCATCACAAAGGAGAAGGAAGTGAGATAGATAGAATGTGCAGATTTGACCATAGCCAAACTCAAGAAGGAGTTTTTCAACTCCCATGATAAGTTGTAGAAGATTGCAAGAGGCAAAGGAAAGAGAAGAGCAGATTTGCATAGCATTGCAAAAGGTGAAGGCGGCAGAGAACAAAGAGTTGGAAGAAAAACCAAATGGTTTTACCAATCATTTGGATGCAGTGATGGTCTGGATGACTTAAGTTGAAGTGGTGAAAGTTGATCTTGATCTGAAAATGATCATTTTTGAGGAAAGCCATAAGTGTTAAAGCCTCAAAAGAATGGATGAAGAAAAGATGTCGAGTGCAAAGGAAAAGATAGAAGAGTTGTGTAGTGTATTATAGAGTGATATAGATGGTTTTATAGGATATATTTTGTCAATGATGAGATTAAGTTGCTGAAAAAACTTAGGAGTAGAAGTTAGATAGAATTCTTGCCAGAGTATTGGAGGAAAGTTAAAAGAAAAGAAGAGGTAGTTTTGGGAAGTGATCCAAAGCTTTTGGAATCAATCTATCTATCTAGTGCTTGTTGCAAATGGATGTAAACTTGCATACTTAGAGTTTAGATTGGTGTGTCTATTAAGACCGGATGTGTTACTTCAGTATAGCATTTAGATTTGAAGGGTTTAGTATTTAAGGCCAGCCTTCAAAGTGTTGTAGTTTCAGTTCATTGATTTATAAGTGAAAAGGCTTATCACTCTTTGTCATTTTCTATCATCTTTGTGCAAGTGTATGGCTTATAATCTTATTTGTCAATTGAATCTTTGCAGTAGAATAGCTTTGCTCCTTGTTTGTTTGATCCCTAGAGGCAAAGGCTACCGTTTGAGAGAAATGCCTTTACAATCTTAAGTGTGACTTTAGAGTTGATAGTAAACAAAAGATAGAATTTCTTAGGGATGTAAAGTGTATAAGCAAGTTCTAACTTTTGGTAGTGACTTAGTGTCTTGAAGTGTTCTTACCTTCAAGGAGGAGGTTCATTCCTTTGAGACATAATCTTAGTCCTTCAATGTAGAATTTCATTCTTTTGTATCAAATTTTGGCCTTCAAACAAGCAAGGCAGACCCTAGTACTTGAGTTTAGACCTTAGGAACAAAGTTACTCTTCAGAGTTGAAGTGAAAACCCTTTGTTGTCATGCTAGACCTTCAAAGAAAGAGTTAAAGGGCAGTCTCTTGTGAGAGATAGAGTTAAGAAATTGAAGCATCACTTTTCAAGAGTTGAGTAGATATATTTTGAAAGTGAGTGATTTTGTACTTGTAATTTTTTGTGATGCACTTGTGTTTGTGACATTACCTTCTTTTGGGAGTCATCTCTACACAAGAAATGAAGGATGGAATTGTAAAAGATTGAATTTGTGATACTTACTCAGTATCTCTCTATTATTGACTACATCCTAGAGTGAATAACCCTTTTTTTGTAAAACTACAATTTGGGGACTTAGTATGTTATTATAGGTTTTCAAGTCTTATCTTCATTTGGCCTATGACCTATTACCAAGTTTGCATGCACAACAACTCCCCATGCTTATTTACTTTGTATAACTAGACTCTAGGAGGATTCATGTGGATCTTAGTGAGCATATGCATGCTTACACACTTATAAGCATCATTGCTTATGACTCTAAGCAATGATGCTTATTCTATCATTACATTAGAGTCATAAGCAATCATTGCTTAGAGCCAATGACTTAGAGTCATAAGCAATGATGCTTATGACTCTAAGCAATGATGCTTATCATCATTAGAGTAATGATAGCATTAGAGCCCATATTGGCTTAGGCCAATATGGGCTCTAAAGACGCCCTATTTCCAAATAAGTTCTTACACCGTGGTTGCTCATTTTTGTTAGCACTTATCTTGATAGTGGATTCTAGCACTTAGGCTTTCCAAGCATATCTTTATTTGGCTTGTTACTTATCACTTGACTTGCACGCGAAACACTCTCCATGTTTATTGACTTTGTATCACTGGACTTTAGGAATATTCAAGCTGATTTTAATGAGCATATGCAAATTCATACCCTTACCAAAATCATCACATATGCACTAATACTTGATAGAGCTACGATTCTTTCTTTTGGCAAGAAAAACTCTGGAGCTTAGCTCCATACATCCCCACACTTGTGGAGCATGCCTTCCTATGCCTCCCCAACTTGCCTCCATGATTGAGGATTTTCTATTCATGTTTGAGGAGTTTATTATAGCTTTCTTCTTGCATTTGGTTTATTACATTTAACACTTCTAAGACTACAAACCAATGTACTTGTGGATTTATGTTACAAACCAATGCACTTGTGGATTTACATGTGACACTCATGGCATCCATATTTTATGATGTACCATAGGAGGAGAGCACACTAGAGGTGATTATTCTATCTAAGATACAATGGCAGGAATCCTATGATCTATTTGATGCCATGTATAGAGAAGTAGTAGTTGGATCTGCTTGGACCACCTCCTAAGCATGTGAGAACATATATAGACAAATTCTTGGATGGATGACGTACCTTATTTGATGTGGTAGTGGTGAAATCCCTAGAGAATGTCTTTTTCTTTTTACTTTGGGTATGCTATTTGGCCCCTAGGTAGTGTTAATGCCTCCTGTCCTTTTCAATTACTCTAATTCTCGAGAGCATCAACACTAAAATTGAATTAGATTTAGATTACCACAAGAGTGGGAGTTAGACGGAAATAGAATCATATGGTCATGTTCCATTTTCGTCAATAGTCTTAAGGATCGACATATGCATCGGATTACAGACGGAGTGGACGATCGAGCGTAGGATTCTGGATTTTTTAAGCTTGGCCCTCTCCCTCCGCCCCCGCTCTCCCCCACCCAAATTCTTCTTACCTCGTAGATATTTTATTACTAAATATTATGCACATATAATGCAATTTGGGAGGAGGACGATCCAAGAAAATGGATAGTTCTCCAAAATTGCATTACAGGTGCAGAATATTTACAAATCAAGATTTTCTCAATTCTTTCCGGTCTCTCCGGACCCCAACTCTATCTTTCAAGTACAGAGGTACGTAGCAAGATTACTTCTATGTTCCTTTGGTCTTACAGTTATCTCTAAACTAATTTTCTTTAAAACTTCTTTAATATTCCAAGTGCCTATTACACAGTTCTTGAAAGATGGCAAAGGACTAATGGAACTCATGAGCAAATAAGTAAATAGGCTCCTTCTCTACTACTTGTCATCAAGTGCCTTTCTATTGCTAGTCATTTCAGTAAAAACGGAGGAGGGACCATCTCAGTTAAGAGGGGCCATCTAACATGCTAAGCACCCTTAAGCGATATGTGTACTTCTTTGACTTTATAGTGTCTCACTTTGTTTCTTTGTGGCTTGTCTCATCTTATGTACATCTTATAAGAATACGGTTTAAGTAGCCCGTTCAGAATGTAAATCCATAATCATGGTTGAATCGCTTAGCTACTAATGACATATTTCCTTGTTTTGTTGGACAATACTTATGTACATTTGTCAAGGACTAAGACCTGTTTTTGTTATGTCGGACAATATTGAGATACATTTGTCAAGGAGTACATGAAAACTTACCAACGAGATGATAGAGCTTTTAATTTTCACTTTCCTATTCATTAACTCACTTTAAATAGTATGTAATCATTATTTTACAGAAACACTATCCATTACAATCCATAAAAAGAACATCAATAATCACACTTAGTGATGCTTGCTCTAGTGATATGTAAACCATTTGATTTGATTTGATTTATATTGTTCTTACATTTCCAATGTGGTACCATAAATTTCCATAAAGAGAGAAAAATGCGACCGCGTAGGAAAAATGAAGGATACAAAGACCCATCAAGCCGTACAAGGGAGAGGAAAAAAAGGTAACATGGAGCTAAGCCCCAATAGAGTCTGTATGAGAAATCTGCCCCACCGCACCTAAGATAACCGAGCTATGCAAATCATAAATAAACTATGGTTTTACAAAGAACATCGGACAACAATCCCAGTTGTGATGCTTTTTCAAATTCTCTAGTTATATTTGAGCCACTTGATTTGATTTATTTAATTCTTGTATTTTGTAATATGGAGCTATTTATTTCCTTAAATAAGTCATTGCTTCACAAAGAACATAAGAGAACAATCCCACTTCGTGATGTTTATCCAAATTCTATAGTGATATGTAGACCTTTCCTAAGTTCAATAACAAACATTTCACACATTGTCATACTACTGAAACTTAACCCCAGTTCTCCCTTGTTAGACTACTTAAGGTTATCCCCATAATTTCCAGCGACTTTTTTCCTTATTCGGCTTAATTTATGGGGTCTTTCCATTCTTTTCTTTTCGATATCTCATGTGCGTCGCGTCCCATCTCCTTCCAAGCCTCGCCTGCTAAAACGTGATAGAGCCCGCTTCAGACCTATATCAACCGACACCTCGCTTTTCGTACTGCAGTGTGAAATCTATACTAGAATCGAAGATGTACTCCGGTGATGAAGACCGATATGCATGACGCGAGCTTTCTCCTCGAAGAAAGTCAATATTCTAACCTGAGCAGTTCCTTGGTTGAAGCCTGTACTGAGGAGTGGGAAGAAATGAATACTATTTGCTTATGGAGACAACTTGCCCCATCTTCACCTGAACGTGCCATCGGAAGTACGACTGTGTTGTTACCCATTTCGTCCTTCATCACCATGTCAGAGTATGTGGAATTGTTTAAATTCCACGAATACAGGCCTTTCCACATTACCACTAATCTTTTACGATGATTCCTTTTCCTAAAGACGGAAGGCTGACTTCGTAGAGCGTATGATCATATCCAGATTCAACTTAAGAAGTATCACAGGTATTTCATGTAAACAAGTACCAGAGATGGGTATTGCCCTGGAGAAACAAAAGCTCCAACTGCAAGCAGACTTCGCATTTTGTATATTTTGACCGGCATGTTATAAAGATAAGGCTTTGAAACACACCTGAAAGATTCCATAGTTGCTCCCAGTTTGGAGCAACCACAACACTTTTATGACTCAGCTCGGCTATTTACCCGGTCTTTCCTAAAGGTACTCACTAAATTGCCTAGACTCTAAAAGCTAGCTAAAGTTCACCTTCCATCTGTAAATCATGACCGAAATAAGATGGGTCTTGCTCATGGAGCACCTCAGCCATGTGCACTAAAATGAACGAGTCCCTCATTTTAAAACACCCCGCATCTAAGAAACACGGAACGGCCAAAAATGGTATGTTCAGAGTTTCTGAGCATAATCAACTCAATACCTTTGAAACAACTCCTGCGCCGACGGTCCTACCTCCTTCTCTTAAAGCGAATCTTTGCCCTGCATTGTAGAGAAATGACGAAACAGATTCCAATCACTAATGCTTTGCAGTATAAAAGAAGTGATGGATGCGACATGAGGCATGTTGATTCTCCCTAGTGGAAACTATCTCTCCACGCCATCCAAGAGCAGATCCGTTTATTTACACACTACTAGCATGCAAAGAATGCAGTATAAGGAGACTTACCAGCATCAATGGGCACAGGCGTAATCAGCTCAAAAGTAGCTGTGATGTTGTCACCAGGCATCACCATCTTAATGTGTTCTGGCAATTCAACTTTACCAGTTACATCCGCAGTACGGAGGTAAAATTGTGGTCGATAATTTGAGAAGAAGGCAGTGTGGCGACCTCCTTCTTCTTTCGTCAGGACGTAAATCTCTGCCTCAAACTTGTTAGCTGTCTTTACTGACCCTGGTTTGCAAACCACCTGCACGTAAGAAAGGTCATCAGTATTACGTTGGACGGATGAGTACCAGAAGTTCCACAGTGAGGAGCACAGTCTCAATTGTCTCCTTAATCCCTCACACGGCAAGAACCTGTAATGATCCCCGAAGACTGAACGCTACAACAATTCGTTGACAGCTTCCCAGCAAAGGGCATCATGACCATATAAACAACTCCTCGTCTTCTACATTTTCTTGTCTTTGAGAGAATCCTATCATAAAAAATTGAATCAGGGGAACGGGGAAAGGTGTCATTTGCAAGTTGATAGTACCTGTCCCCTTTGCACATCTTCTCGTTTGATTCCTCGCATCAGCAACCCAACATTATCTCCAGCCTACAATCATGTATATAAGATAGGAACCAAATTTAACAACTCCTTCAGTGCGCATGTGCCAAGTCATGCAACGAAAGGGAAGGTCGGCAGTTAATTAGAGCCACCCAAACAATACAATGATTTTGAAAGTAGACGATCCTCCACACTACTTCCAACTGTTTAATCCATATGATTTCAATATTTCATGCATAGAACGTCATACGTTCTAGACGACCAAAGACCTGCTTCTGGTCTCTTGATTACTGGCTGTCTCAAAAGATTTGCTAGGCCGATCCAAGAGCACTCATCCTACACAAACCTGGCCTTGATCCAATTGTTTCTTAAACATTTCGACACCAGTGACGGTCGTCTTGAAAGCAGGGCCCTGCATACAAAAGATTGGGCACAAAACATCACGATCCCGTGCTTGATTCGTACGATCCTTTCCGCATCAATTTATAAGGTTAACTCAAAGGGCACCATATCACAGATATAATCAAGGTCTGGCAATTCACCTGTTTCAGCCCTACGATCTCCACATCGTCCCCAACTTTTACAATACCCTGCTCCACCCTTCCTGTGACCACCGTTCCACGCCCCTGTCATATGTGCACAAGATACAAGGAACACATTGCTTTGTTTACAAATGCTCCATAAACATCTTCACAAATGGCACCCAGCTACAGTCTCGTAAATCCTTTACCCGCTTTTGCAAACTAAATGAGTGTGTGGGCGGCGTAGTAACTTCCCCGATTCTAACATCTGGCATTCAAAATAAGCACTTTTCTTGAGAGTTCAGCCATGATACCTGAATAGAGAACACATCCTCAATCGGCAGTAAGAACGGCTTGTCAAGCGATCGGAGAGGCTCAGGAATATACGCATCAACTGCCTCCATCAACTTCAGGATTGCCTCTTTCCCTAGTTCCGGGTTAGTTCCATTAAGGGCTGATAAGGCTGATCCTCTAACGATTGGGATATCATCTCCAGGAAATTTGTAGAAAGTGAGCAGCTCTGCACATGCAAACAACGAAGAGCTTAATTTCAAAACTCCGGTTCCCATGTTTGTACTTGACAGTAGTTTTGCTTTGACCGAACTCTCAGTTACACCATATCCACCATTCTGGCAAGAACAGATCACCCTTGTAGACAGATTATCCTTGTAAACAGACGGTTTCGAGAGGTACCAGCTTCAGCTCTAAGAACTGATAATACGTGCAACTCTGACAAATGCGCAACTTCCCCGCAGCTACTTCCTTTGCTATTGATAATCTACTTTCCTTTTCATCAAGTTAAGATTTAACTTTTCAACTTCTCGTCTCTGACCAACCGTGAGGATATTCTACTAGAGTTACATGCATTCAGATAGACAAAGGAATGTAAAGAGACGTATTGGGCTTCGAACCTCGCAACTCCATCTCAACCAGCTCCAATAGCTCCTCATCGTCCACAGCATCGCACTTGTTCATAAAAACCACAAGAGACGGGACACCAACCTGGCAGATAAGGCAAATAAGGTACCTTCATGGTTAGCACTGCATGACGATTTCCAAATAGCATCCTACTGAATTAAAACACGCCCATTAGCTAATAACAGACCAGCTTTTCCTCGTTATGTATTCTCTCCCTGGGTTAGGACAAGTAACAGGATACCCGCGACAGAGCCATATGTTGCACCTGAAGGCAAACCTTTCAGGCTTCAAAGAAGCACACCAGTAGTTCACCTGCCGCGCGAGCAAAATGTGTTCCTTTGTTTGAGGCATGGGCCCATCGGGAGCAGAGACAACAAGGATTCCACCATCCATTTGAGCAGCACCAGTGATCATATTCTGAAAGAGGGCAGCCACAGTACACACCAGATAAATAACGAACGCTGCCAGAAGTGTCAGCAATGATTTAAAATTAGGCCTTCAGTGACTTCCACACTTATCTGTAGAGTGCGAAAAGCCATGCTAGTCGAGAGCTTAGGGTGTTCAGAACCATAGAATGAAGAAGACGTTCGAAAGAACAGTCCAAAGAACAATAGCATTTACAGAGAATCTCCTTATTTCCAAGTATCGTAAAACCTTTGGCTCGTTTAGAAATTTCTCACTTGCTGCATGCATTTGAGCAATGGGAGCCCTTGTTGAATGTATTGCACAGTGAAAATCGTATGAGGATACAAAATTGTGAAGGGGCTCTGTAAATTTTCCAAAAGAAAGGGACAACAAGCAAAATTCCAGGGATAACCATTTGTCTTGTAATTACATGAAAAACTGGTCTGATCCTACTGTTTCCAGCATATATCTGGGTAACATTCACCCAACATCTCCCCAGATCACGGCTTTCCCAGACATCCAAACCGGCACCTAGAGAAGGGTCCTTACCTTCACATAATCAGCATGTCCCGGACAGTCGACATGAGCATAATGACGGTTGGCGGTCTCGTACTCGACATGAGCCTATGCAAAAGAAAGGTACTTATGTCAAGATGTTACGCACTACACATCCGCTTGAAACACAAATAGCTCATGGGTAGCTGATATACTTCTTTAGTCCTAAATTAGGAATTCAAATGACGAGCTGACGCTGATAATATGAATGTACAAGATGCTTACAGTTGCAATTGTGATACCACGTGCTTTCTCTTCTGGTGCTTTGTCAATTTCGTCAAATGCGACTGCCTTTGCACCACCACTCTCCGAAAGTACCTGCTTGACCAAGGAGTATGCAAGCTATTGATTCTCGCTGGCATTGACTTAAGTAATTGACAGCATCATTCTTAGACCTGCGGTAAACATCTCAGTTTGGAAAGACCATTTTCAAAGCGGGAGGATACATCCGTCCAGGAGTTAAGAAATTCAAAATCTGAGCAACTCTCATGCACCCAGATTTTGGAGCTGGCGAACGATTTCCACTCACCTTGGTAATTGCAGCAGTGAGAGTTGTTTTCCCGTGATCGACGTGTCCGATTGTTCCAATATTCAAATGCGGTTTCCTGATCCCGATCAATTTCCCAAGAAAGACCGCAAATGAGAGGGCATCAAAGATTGGTAATCAACAGATCACAATGGTCCTGCTTAGAGGATCCTGTGGGAGTACTAGAATCCGTGTTAATGACATCAATTACGCAAAGTTCCACATAAACCCCAGCAAAGTTATCTCCCTCATACCACACCGACACATCCGAGAAGGAAAGAACACAAAGCTCTCTGAAAGCTAGGGATCCTTCGCTCATCCTGGAAATGGATTGCGATGTGAGCCTGAATTCTTTTGAACCACCCCGTTCCAGGTAGAGGAGTAACCATCTCAAATAGAACCATCTCAGTGTGTCACAGTATCCCAACTAGACCAATCAACCATTCTAGCTAAAACAGCCCCGGTACGCTTCTACTAGTACTTGGCCGTTGAATTTCTACCTGGAGGAATAAATCCTCCGCGGTATAGGGGAGAAATTCCGTCACTACATATTTCCTTCTGTTAATGGAAACTGGGTAAATTCTTCTCTCCAGCCCTGATCCGAGGGTTGGTCGCACAATGCTTGCAATAGATCTAAACCTGTGATACTTCTTGTGATTGCTTTCTATATCATTGAACTGAGGTTCCTGCTGACCCCAGAATTCTGGAGATAAATTTCCAGGCCATGATCCAGGTCCAAAAACCAACCCTCCGTGAAATTAGGTAAACCCCCTGTATTTGGGTACTCCCTTCCCTGAAACTTACGTTCTGATAAATGTGGCCATATGCCTCCTCATCCACAACGACGCTCCACTTTCTCTGCGCTCCAAATTCTGCCTTTCAGCTGCAGAATTGTCCCCACGGTACACTGCATTGTCGCTCAACTCGCGCAATGAGACAGCAGCTGCTTGAGGAAATCGCAGGATGGACCGCAACGAACCTATGCGCGATAAAGCCATGATTCTTACCACCGGAAACACCTCAGAAACTTCACAGATCCTCTTTCTTACGAGCACATCCTGCAATTACGGAATTCCGCTTCCATCACGCAAAATTGTTACAACAGCCCTGCATGGGATCGATTCGAAGAAAATCGACGCAAGCTCTCCCTTGATTTGATGACTTGGGACCTCAGTGGTATCGTAGCTCTGAGTTAACAGGACTACGAGCGACAATCGCGTGCCGAAACCCTAAATCTTCTCTGTCACTCTGAAATTCATTGTCCGAGCTGGCAAACCCTAACATACGTGGCTGGTTGCGTGGCATTCATCGCCAGCATGGCATTCTTGTTTGTTTCCCATTCCGTTATTTTCTCTACCCAAAATAGCGCGCAAGGGCCGTTTTCTTCAAATAAGCGTCTCAACCAAACAACTGCGAATGTTGTTTGATTTTGCAGTCTATGCATTATATTTAGTGTGATTATTGACTGCAGAATAAGGATGGAGTTTAAATTGTCCAAATTGTTATATCATTTCATTTCTTAAGATGGAGTACATAGCCGGGCTTAATTGTAAATCGAGTCTAAGAAGAATCACGAAAGAACTTCAAATCAGTGAGAAGCACACCTACTATGGTATCCCAATGTGTCATAAGACATGCAAATTAGATTTGATTCTTTCACCATCATACATGTCTTTAGCATGATAAAATTTGTTGCTGGGAACACTTAATTAGTTAGAGTAACAGTTAAATCTATTTTGTGTATCACCATTCAGGGGATACGTTAGAAGGATCCAACCTATTTCTTATGCAAGTTAAATATATTTGTAAAAGTATCTAAAGAGATTTGAGGACAATCACATGAAATGATTCTAGTAGTTAAATAAATAAATTCAATGCAAAATTTTGTCCAGCCTAAAAAAGGTAATATATTATTGAAATTTTAAAATTATTATTGAAACCAATATAGTGAGCTAAACTTAATTATGTATTGTAACTTTCCTTCTAGAGAAAAGTATAATAGAATAATTCTCTTTAAGAAAAGTAATCGTATAATACATATGTATATATAATATCATTGTATAAAATATAAGTACATTCAGGATGAGCATTTTGCATTTTGCATTTTTTTCAACAAAGGATCCTACCTCTATGGCATAACACTACCTCAGGTGCTTGCTACAATTCATAACACTACCTCAGGTGCTTGCTACAATTCTGGAGGTCTTGGACATTGTATTCAAAACTGTTTGGAACCTAAGAAAAAGAATACAAACGATGTTGTGTGGTAATTATAGTTGTATATTAGCTAATTATCCTCAACCACCTATTCCAAAGCCCCAAGTAAGCGTTGTACCAACTTTTCCTTCCACCAAGGTTGATATGGATGTCCATTGTGAATTGAATTGATTAACTAATTGATTGTTTTAACAACTAATGGATTCTTAATTTAAGTTTTTAAATTTGTATGGTTAATTCTTAATTTGTGAATTCTCATTATTTGATGGTTTTATATTCAAAAATGATGGAAATTAAAGGAACCTGTTGATTTTACTAACTTTAGGAATTCTTACTAGTACCAAATTTTGAGTTTTGATTAGTTTATCTTTACTTTAAGGTATTTGAGTATTACTTTATCTTCGTTTTAGTCTATTATAACAAAACTATAGAAGTTTACAGCTGGTTTATATCCATTCATATTTATAGAGTACTCAATCGAAAAGAAGATTATTATTATGAGAAGAATAATTATCTTATATCTTAAAGAGTAATGGAAAATAATATATCAAAAATTGTTTATGGAGTAAGTGAAGTGGTCTAGTTTCATTTTTAATTGTATAAGGCACTACCTTATATTCTTTTGATATTCAAAAGCGAAGGATAGGGTAAGTTTGAAAGTTGTTTACATTCAATCTAGGTCCTAGTACATAGGATAATAAATTGCAATATTTTCTTTATATCAATAGAACATAAACTAAGTAACTAAATGAGTGAAGGAGTCAGTTGACTCTACCCGCTAGGTTCTCCAACTTTTTAATAATTGCTAACTACTCTATGAATAAAACATGAACTAACTAAATAAATGAGGGGCTACTTGACTCTTTCAGCTAAGTTCTCCAACTTTCCAATATTTTACTATCTACTCTATCTAAGTTTATGGTATTTATTGGACCCCACAAAAATTAGCTAGAATAATAATTAAAGTTTCTAGAGTACCCTAAAACTTAATGTACTTGTTTAGCAACTTATGGAGTGCTAGTTTTCTAGCATGACCACACGCTTAATTTACATGCTTTCTTGCATTGCTAGCTAAAGGAGAGATGACCATATTAGTAAGGAGAAATTAAATTTTCTTCAGTATCAATCTATTCTCTAAATGTTAGACTTGCTTTGATTGTTTATAGATTCTCATTTTCAAATAATAACATAAAGACGGCACTACAAAGATTATTTGTACATGCAAAAGAATTGTAGTTGCTATTCTATGATGATATTTGTATAAGTTATATAATTTTTGATTATAGAATTGCATTATATTTTTATCATATTTTGAAAGTAACGTTTTATGTAGTTTTTAAGTAGTCATTAGTGACAATTATTGGGAATTTTTAATGATTTGGTTGTAATTTAAATTTCTTATCTTAATTTTAATTTTAATTTATAATTATGATTTTTTTAGTAAATTTAGAACCAATATCTATGATACCAAAGTAGATACTATCGTTTACCCATTACCCTATTGTGTGTATATACCTATTTGGTACATTTTGGATCACATTTCACATAGATTATTTATATTATCAGTTCTATGTTTATATATTTATTGATGCTGATTAATATAAATTCTGAAAAATCCTAAAAACAAAGTTACTAGATCTCACTTGATGAGTATAAATAAGAAATAACCTAGGTACTTTATATACATGAGTACATACATTTTTCAAATTTTTGTTGAACATTTAAAGTTTAAGAATGCACTGTTTGAGTAAGTATTATATATTATCGTATAGTTCTTGAATCTAAATTTATGGTAGCGTACATCACCAATAGTGTATATTCTATTGGTGATGTACGGGTGAGTATACTCACCCATTATTTACAGAATAAACAGATGAGTTTATATATAACGGTACACATTTTATTACTACGGATTACCTATAGGAGAAAGGTAAAATTTTAGTGATTGTGACATCAACCATTAACACGATGAGGAATCAAATAGTGGCCAATTGGAGAAAAAATTTCTAACTATTATTATATAAATATTACCTTTTAAGATAAGAAAGATATGAATAGTTTAAATTGGTACTTAAACATTAAAAAATGGATTCTCTATTTGTAAAACTAAGTTTGAGGAGTAGGAGATCATAAAACAATTGCCAAAAATTTGCATATGATTGCATGAAAGATTTGGACAAATTATAGAAAAGTAAGTCTTTGTGATGAAAAAAATGGAATAATAATGTTACCACTCACTTGTGCATTCCCTAAACATTACTTAAGGAAGGACTTTAGAATTGAATGACAAGATATATGCTAAACCAACTACACTACTATCCCGTTTAGAGTGTCAATTATACCTGAAATATCATACACAATCAAACAAGCGAGCCATTTACCTCCCAAAAAACAATGGATATCAAATCCTAAAGGTAATCTAGAGTCATAGTGAGGTGAGATCATAAGATCATATCTGCAATTAAAGCTTAAACCTCAATTCAACCTCCGAATTTATGATTCCGAGTTTCCGCTTCTCCGAGTTCTTGCTCCCGGAATCTGGCGATTTCATATCCACCATTAAAACCCAAATCCCAATTGAGCTCCAACTTTATGATTATTGGACTTTACCTCTAAACTCTAGCTGCGAATAATGAGAGGAATCTATTTTCAACTGTAATCCTGAACTTCGACTTGACAGCTCAAGGGGACCCACTTCATCCTAATTTAAACTTTTATTGAATTAGGAGTCCAAAGTCTTGGAAGTGGCCAACCTTTAAGTACAAGTAAAAGCCATGCTCTGAACTTATATTTCCAAAAGGCAAAAGAAACTCTAAATGCAAATTTGTGAACCTACTTCCTTGCTTGTTCTCAGTGATATCTTTTTAGTTCCTGATTCTTCGTTCTCAGTGGTATCTGCTTGGTTCCTAAGTCTCATTGTACGTTTTTAGTGATACCATCTTGGTTCCTACTGCCCCACCCCATAAATAATGCCCGAAGGTTGAGATTGCTCGAAAACTGGATTTGGAAACATCCGGAGACATGCGTGTGATACCTTTGGCTTATAGAGAGATCCGTGCATGTTATCTTTGACCAACCCTGGGCCAAGGAGACGGTCAGATGCTGCACTTCTAATCTTCATCCAGTCTTGGTAGTTCCTGTGAAGAATTCCTACAATCCTTGGGCACACCGTTACTCTTCGGTCTGGGTAATCGCCAGCTCGAAAACTGATTGTCTATGGTCCTCGTAAGATGAGAAACTACCTTAAGTTGAGAAGGAGAGCGTGCACCGCTCCGAAACTGGTGCGTGGTTATGTAGACTCTCCTCTGATCATAGAAAACAATGCCTCGCATAACCTACTCACGAATTAAGCTCACCATGTCCATGAGTGAAAAGATTTCAAGTGAACAGTGTATATTAGGAAATGAGTCTAGAAGCCGTTCGAGGAACGGGACGCTGTTCGAGTGAACAGTGTAAAGTGTTCACATGGAATGAAAGACTGTAGGTACTGCGATAGCGGAATCCTTCATCACTTCTGATATGACGCCGTTTCGGATGGACTTAGATCAAGACGATCAAAATACTGTCAATAAATATAGCAATTAGCTCATATTAGTAAAACCATATAACTTTGCTTATTGGAGTGGTCAATCCAGCTAAAGACCGCAAGCAATCCGTACATGCAAACGGACATAAAAGCAACTACAATTATTTCTTTCGAATCCATACCAAAACATAATCCACATAGACAGTATACATATGTACCACAAGATATTCCGGAGGCGTCGGACCTAACTTCCTCGTCCATGAAGCAATACCATTATAATAGAGATGACAGGAAGGTGTGCAAAAGAAAATGATCGAACTATATGCTGGCCGCAACAGCTACGGGATTGGATCACCAGACAGATGTGGAAGTCCTTGTGCCGCAAAATGCAAGAGGCCGAATGCGCAGCTGTCTTGAACAACTCTTAGTCGCCAACCTGGAACTGAACTCTGCTACCAAAATAAGAGTTCGTGCTCTGTGTCTCCAATAAAACTCGACTTGGAAGACAAGTACGAATAGCTTTCACACCGGCTCCCGGATAAGTGGTTATATTGTTCTTGATATTGAGAAACTCAGTGGCTCCTCAAGGCATTTGCTCAGTGACTCCTCAACATAACTGCCTGAACGACTGAGTTTCTGGTTCACTTCTCCTTGATGTTCTGGGTAAAGTAATCTAAAGTAAATTAAGATGAATCCTTAGCTCTAAAGATAGCGCTTGTAAGATCCCCGCAGAGAGAATGTGCCTCTGGATTTTAAACTTTATTCTTCTTCCAGAGCGGAAGAAATCGACGTCGGCAAGAAAATTACAGCGATAGAATGAAAGATCCGAAGATTCAGGTTCCTTCCTGAGACTTAGAATCCCCTGCATTACAGCAACTCATGGTTAGCTCTGGAAAACTATTTACCACCGCTTTCTCGTCCTATTCTATTCGTCGATAACAGTGAGTAGAAGAATTCGATGCAATAATTCACTTCGTATGTGCTATAATGAAACAAAAAGGCCTAGTTCTAGTCCGGATCATAGCAAGTATAATTGACTTTGTACATGTTACCTTTAAAACAACAAGCCTGGCAGTCAGGGTAAAGTTGAAAATACAGTACACTTTTCCAGAGTGCAAATTAAAGTGTCATTGATACCATAAATATAGCACAACATACTTCAAGCTAAGTACAGATCATCCAAGTCAGAGGTACTCCACTGTGTCTTTCTACCACAGAATTCTGCTGTTAGTTCTCGACTGATCATTGGTAGAGAAGCAGGAAAATATCACACAGTTCGACAGTTAACTTGTTATCAAAATGCCACACGTAACCAAGTAAACCAAGAAGTGGTTTGGAAGGAGGACACAAAGGAAAGAAGAACCGAAAAGAAACGTCAGTACATAGACAGAATTGTGAACACATGAGCATCACATACAGGATGCCGATATGATCGTTGTAAGGGTTAGGGAATCGAGGATCCCTTCAGCATGAAAAGTGAACAAGTGTATTCAGAAAAGCGTGTTGCTGAGTTGTACTAATATCAACCAGCAAATATGTGTGCTCCATTCACCGGCAGAAATTTAGGGCACCAAAATTCACTTCAAATTCCATTCGAGATGCGACCGGAGAAACTCAGTCATGTTGTTAGCAACACATTATCAAACCAAGTGCGGGGGACATTGAGATGAATACAGGGAGAAGAGCAGCGAAAATACCTCAGTCGACGACTCATGATCCAGTTCAACTTTTGCTTGAAGGCTCTTTTCATAATTCGATGATCCCTTTCTTTCAAGGCAATAACTTTCTTCTCAGAAGGTTTCTTAAAATATTCCCTATCTTTCAAGCTCTTCAAATTCTCCTCCTTGCATTTCCTCCTCCACCGGCGAATAGCTCGATCAAGATCGTTCCTTCTGACTTCAACCATAATTGTTCGAGTCTGCTGAACTCCTCCCTTTCCAGCTGCATTCAAGGCCGCAGCAGCAGCAAATGGGAACAGAGTTTGTCTCCCTCCGGCCAGTGCACTTGATCTTGGAAAAACCTCATTGCTATGCAGATTCTGCGTGGGCAAAGGTAGGATTCTTTAAGAGATCATTCAGGGAAAGTCAACATGCATCACGAAAGAACACACAGAAATGGGAATACATAAAACAGCCGTAATCATCTCGATATTGATCGGACGCTGGAGGACAAGCCCGCTCCAGGAATATAGAATTTCGACATGTGACGGCTCTTGTGGCCACTGTGACAAGATTTTAGAAAACATAGCTAATGATCTCCACTCACATTGGTAGCTGCAGAACTGAAGGTCGTTGCACCGTTATCGACATGTCCGATCGTTCCAAAATTCAAATCTGGTTTCCTGGTGACAGTAAAATAAAAAGGAGTACAGAACCTGAGAATCGGCATGGAAAATAGGCAATGAACAGAGCGCATTTGTCGCGCTGGGTGGGTGTAAAGGGAGTACGAGAATTTGCGTCAACTGTGACATTTAAACTGGTACTCTCCTGGCCTACGTGCACCATTCCGTTCCAGTTAGAGGACCTCTCAGTGTGGCAAAGTACTCCAACCAAGACTGACAGATCGATCTAGCTAATCCGGGTGTGCTTTTACTAGTACGTCCCCATTGAATTTCTACCTGGCGGTACAAATCCTCCATAGTACACAGGGAGAAAATTCCGACCAATCAAATTCCCTAAATTAACTTGGAAGCTATGAGACATCCTTCTCTGCCCCCCTGATGCGATAGTTTAGCACATAGTGCTGGTAATATGTCTGAACCTACCATACATGTCGTGATCGCTCTCTCTACCATTCAACTGATTAGGTTTCTAAACATTTGTGCAGGGGTTGATCCAGTTCCCAAAATCCACGCTTCGGTGAAACTAGGCAGAAACTCCTGTAATTAGACTCTTCCATGAAACTTACGTTATCATTAAAGTGTCCAAATGCGTGCTCATCCACGATGGCGCTCCGATTTCTTTCCGCTCAAAATTCTGCCTTTCAGCAACAAAATTATTTCCACGGGGCACTCCATAGTCGCTCAAAACGCGCAACGAGACGGCAGCTGCTTGAGGTAATCGCACGATGGACTTCAACGACCCGACGCGCGATAGAGCCATAATCACTACAACCGACACAGAACCGTCAGAATTGCTCGCGCTTACGTGCAGAATTTTGCTTCCATCACGCTAAATTTTTGAACCAGCCCAGTGAGCCATCGCTGAAGCCCTAAATCGTCTCCTTCACCAACTCACACTTTAGTGTCTGATGTGGCAGGAAGTAAGTACCATTAGTGGCCGGTAATCCTGCATATGTGGCAGATACTTTCCGCTCTGGCTTTAGTTAAGTGAAAAACTTGGAAATCATAGCAGGCTCTTCTAAGCATACACATAATAGGTCCATTTGATGTATTAAACCCAAAAGGAGTACTATAATGAAAGTTTCCTCTTCTTGTCGTATGTTTGATCTCTTATCAAATCTACAATATACTTTTCTATTTTTTAGGCTAAGGACGAGACTTGGTTTTGTTGGCTAATGTATGAGCAGCGTTATGCTAATTTTAAAGAAGGATTAGAAATGTGTTAGTTACGTATCATATGATATTTGACTGAAAACCATGTTTACGCGGAAAATTCAAGGCGCAAACGATGTATATTATATGAACTAACTTAGTTGTATTCAGAATGAAATCTACTGCCTGCGATTCTAATACCATTTCTCTTAATTCAATTTCAACATATTATGAATTTGGATACACTGCTTTTCTTATTAAATGACTGTTGCATGGAACCCCCGAATGGGCCAAGTTCTCAATTTAAGGCTAGACCGCACCACCTTATATATTTGGTTACTAGTCTATTGCGTATACTTCCCAGTGGAACACTCCGTCCGTTTGCCTTAACATCAAAATCCAGCCACACATTCGGACTAGTCTACTGCGTATACTCCCCAGTGGAACACTCCGTCCGTTTGCCTTAACATCAAAATCCGGCCACACATTCGGACTAGTCTACTACGTATACTCCCCAGTGGAACACTCCGTCCGTTTGCCTTAACATCAAAATCCGGCCACACATTTGGACTAGTCTACTGCGTATACTCCCCAGTGGAACACTCCGGCCGTTTGCCTTAACATGAAAATCCGGCCACATATTTGGTTACTTAGTCTATTGCGTATACTCTCCAGTGGAACACTCCGGCCGTTTGCCTTAACATGAAAATCCGGCCACATATTTGGTTACTAGTCTATTGCGTATACTCCCCAGCGGAACACTCCGTCCGTTTGCCTTAACAACAAAATCCGACTACTGCGTGCAGATGCGCTGTCATTAGTTTGCGGATGCGTGGCCACTAGTCACCCGGAGCACCAGAATCTGACCGCAACTAACAGCTATATTTCGGTGTTGGTAAGGACCGTTGTCGAAATCTAACTCTAATGTAGATATAAACTAGTCTATTGCTTTCTATGGAGGAGATGGCACCTATAGCATTTTTGTGTAGTTTGGCTCTCTCGGCACCCCTACTTGCCTCTCGTTTTGTGGTTGTTGATAGGCCGGTTTTGGAGACTTATGTGACAGAGGTGGAGGGAGAATCCTTTTCTCTCCAGGTGTTATTGTGGCAGACGAGAGATAGTCTATCCACACAAGCACAAGAGGGTTTTCCATAGTTTGCTTCACTATCGTCAGATTGGACTAGAGGTCTACAGTCTTCCTTGATGGAGCGACAGTGTGAGCATACGCTACATTCTCTCTTAGTTGACTCGTCCATTCCTCAGGCTACTAGAGCACGTCTACGCTCTTGCTCCGGCAAGGGTGCAGGCTCGTGGATCCTAGCTCGACCATGCATTAGGGCTTTCCGACTCGCACCGACTACTTTCTCTACAGCGATGAGGTTTCACCTAGGTTTGGTCCACCCATATGCATCTTCACTACTCACTTGTGAGTGTGGTTCTACACTAGATGCAGCGGCGGTCCACATGACACGGTGTCCTTTTGGAGGACAGAGGATAGCTACCCATGATGCCATTAGAGACATAATGTTTGCTATGGCACGAGAGAGTGGATACTTGG
This sequence comes from Lunularia cruciata, assembly GCA_948567375.1. NCBI lineage: Eukaryota > Viridiplantae > Streptophyta > Marchantiopsida > Lunulariales > Lunulariaceae > Lunularia > Lunularia cruciata. Next base: position 7,792,464 of record OX419755.1, on the reverse strand, counting down.
CTTGGAGGGAGCGTTCGTATGCATTGCAGACGACACGTGTCAGGCAGACTTATACTTGGTCCGAGATGATCAAGTGACAGTAGCGGATGTCGTGGTCACGGACCCTACGCGAGATACAGTTTTGGAGGGAGTGATTACCCATCCCCCTGGATGGGCGGCGAGTGCAGCAGCAGGTCGCAAGGTCTCCAAGTATAGGGGCATGCAGCGAGGTCACCTCTTTGTTCCTCTAGCCTTGGAGTTATATGGAGCGATGGACACGGCATTTGACACATTTGTCAGGGAGTGCGCGAGAGCTTATCATGTTAGGCGTCAGGGGGTACCACTCTCACTCTCATACTTTGTAGCTTACTTTAGACAGCGTGTGTCCATTGCTCTACAGAGGGCAGTGGCTGGTGCAATCCATAGGAGAGCAATCACATTAGGTGATGTTTCTTCGGATGCTCCAGTTGTGTGTAGACCATACGACTTGCATAGCTCAGATATCTTAGGTGCGGTAGGGCAGATTTCTCATACAGACTCTATTGGGGCTTAGCCCCATGTTACCTTTTTTGTCTCTCCCTTGTACGGCTTGATGGGGTCTTCCCATCCTTCATTTTTCCTACGCGGACGTCTTTTTTCCTTTCGTCTATTGCATGTCCTCTGGACATTATAAAAGAGAATACTCTGACTGTCTGCAGTATCATCAGAATCCGATTGTAGCATGCCAACGTCCATCTATCTGTGTAATGGAACACCAAAATTCAACAGTCACCAATGACCATAATCCGGCGCAACTAAGGACCGTATCCAAACCCAAATCTATTATAAATATAGATTACCATCTTGTCCATATTGAGCCATTGTTAGACCTGTTTTTCCCCTTCTTTCGTGGAAATTTTAATATTCATAGAACGTAAATTTCAATGTGAATTCAAAAATAGTTAATGATTTCAGAAGTCGCGATCTGAATTCACTACGTTGTAATTTAAAATTTCGTTTAGATATTATACTCGATTGTTCACTCACCTGAAGTGCATAAATGATCTATTTCTATTATATAAGATTAAAATATAAATTAAACAATTCCAAGAAGGAAACTTCAAAGTTCACTATATGCCTTATATAAGAAAATGGCATTTATGCCCAAGATGACATTCAGGTGCAAAAGTCGATAATAAGAATATTTACGATGATATCTCTTGAGTAAATTTTATTAGTACTATGTTATCTATAATAAGTATTTATTCATGAACAATTCGCTATATTTACTTATTTATTTACAATGATCTGAGATAAATTAATTTAAAATTAATTTAATCTTATATATATCTATGTATTTATACTATATATAATAAATATCATTGTGTTATTTAAAAAATTAATTTTCCTGAACGATTCTTTTGAGCTTTATGTTTACCGGAGACATATGTGTCCGCCATCAAAAGAGATAACTCTTGAAAATCGATGTTGCATGAGAACTCAAGTTATTACAATTGAAATGTAGAATGTATTGAAAAACCTAAACCTCATGGGTAATAAAATTTAAGTATACTATTTACATGAGTCGTTGTATGAGAAGTTATGGAGATATGATCGTTGCAATTAATGTGAAAGGAAGTATTCTGAGTATATAGGGTAGAAGTTATTCTTGTTATGATAACTCAAAAATACGTCTTGCAAAATCAATTTTTGCTGATGTTTTATTTATATTCACTCTTAACTTCACTCTTATTCCCGTAACTTCCATGGTATCCTTGAACCCAAACTATCAATCGAAAGCATGAAATAATCTAATCTAATAAAATGATAAGGAGATATAATATGATAACGGAAAATTGATTTGTATACCAAACGGTAGATTAGAGTACTCTATTTTAGATAGAGATTATCAACTGTAACAAACAATTAACTGCAAGAAAGCAATCACGCATGCCGTTTACATTACTCATTAAATATATAGCTTAGCAGAAATCGTTACATAGAACCGACTCAGAGTTTTAAATCCATAATTACCAACTTGAGAGGAAAAATAATGCTAATAATTGGAACTTGAGGATAATTTAGGTCTAATTTCTTTACATTCATTATCGGTATTACCCTATTAAAGATATTTCTCACACTATCTTCCGAATAGATTAAGCCTTGACATTAAAAACCCATAGATATACATACAAGAAGAGTAACATAATACAATTTCTACTTAGCGTGACAAATTTTCATTTACAATCACAAATCCTTTGAAATAAATCTCATTGTATAATGATTATTAATTTTACATCATATTTTGAAATTATTAACGAATAAACTTGAGATTTAAGAGATATCCAATGTAAGAAAATTGACAATTCAATAAATTAAAAGGCTTTTAAACTCTTAGCAATCACACATAGAGAACAAAGTCAAGTAAATACGAAAAAGAAAGAGATACCTTGACATAAGTATACAAATTAAAGCAACATAAAAAAATGTACTTTAACATCAAAGGCTCTTATTTTACATCAGGTTCTCAAGACTTAAACTCTTCGGCTGCAGGTTCATCCCTCTCTCTCTATTGATATAAAATTATATAACGAGTATATTATCTACCTAAAACTAGACTTGGGCAAACAACTTGCTACAAATAACACAGCATGCTAACTTGATCAAAATCTTAGCCGACCCACCAGATTTAAGAGATAGGCAGTGGGTCTAAAATACAGCTAATATTGGAGTTTAGTTGTTTAGTGACTTGGTTCTAGAGTAAAGTCAATTAGTGAATTAGGATTAGGTGAAGGGCTGATTAGCCTAATCAATCTGTACTTAGATTAGGTTTCATATATATATATTCAGCACGTTGATGAGAGTGGAAAGAGATGAGTGCATATGATGATCAATCATTATCATCCAAAGAAGACAGAAAATTTGGTATTTTATCTATCATTGATAGTCAAACACCACAAAATTAATTAATTATTATTCAAAGTATTATTGATTCCGTGAAAAAATTACAAAAGAAAAGGAAAAATTTGTCATGGATATTATACCACTTAGAAGTTGTTGAAAGTCACTCAACATACATGAAATGTTTGTCAACAAAAACTTGAAATGTTTGCTCATATGCACATTTGACCTCAAGGGGTGTTCTCACATGATTATCCATCAAATTGGTAACAATTGTGGTGTAGCTCAAGACCCTAAGAAAAAAATATTGTCTACTACATGAGCTCTAGATCAACGTGATATTATGGATGATGAATGACATGCAAAAGTGTTGAGAGTTTTGGTGCTTTGGATTTTAGATAACAAACTATCACTTGCTGCCATTTAAAAGTTAGAATTCAAGAATCTCATATCAACACTATGTTGACATCATATACATGTGATGGTAGTTCACTTGAGAATACACATCTAAAATGGCTAGATTTGAAGAGAAGTGTCAAAATTGGTAGTTCTTTATTGTTATCTATTTATTGTCTTGTGGAAATGACTCCAAAAAGAGAGTAGCGTTACCAATTGTGATGCACTACGGCATTACATACTTGTGATAACCCAAGTTCATTCCTTAAAAGATATGTGTGGGAAATGGCTAGATTTGAAGAGAAGTTTCACAATTGGCAATTCTTTATTGTTACCAATTTAACTTGTTGTGTAAGAATACTCCCAAAAGAGTGTTGTAACAATATGCAGTTTAGCAACAAAGTTAGTTAGGGCTTAAAAAGTAGTGAATAGGCCAAATTAGCCTAAAATATTCCATAAGTATCTAGGAAGATTCTTGGGGAGCTTCCCGATTAGCTTAACTTGAACCCCAAGTACATAGCTTCTAGAAGCTTCCAACTAGCTTAGCTTGTAAGCCAAATAGGCGACTTCTAGAAGAAAGCTTCTTGAGAAGCTTCTCAGTTAACTTGGCTTGCACTCTAAGAAAGTGGCTCAAGGTTTGAAGCCTTGTATGCTCCCTATAAATACCAAAACCAAAGCTCATGCTAGGCATTTGGAGTTTACCCACATTCAAGGATCCTAATGTGATCTTCCATTCTCCTATTTCTCTCCTTGGTCTTGGTCTTTTACATTAGTATCAGAGTAGGAATGGGATGGATCAAATTTATCGACAACCAAATCCACATCCACCAAACCATTGGGATTTTTGTGTCCAAGTACCACCCAAGCATCATTTCACACAATTCATCATCACTCTTTGGGTAGGATTTTTGCATGCAATCACCTTGTTTGAGGAACCATTGATACTTCCGGTTGTAACTTATGGAGAAAGGTAGATGTGTTGCAACTCCATGGTAATAAATTAGATAAATTGGGAATAGTGGGATAGAGTAGTAGCCATGGTGGAAATACATGACGTTATTATTGCCATGTAGCAACAAATCAAGCACCTTACTCAATTGTTGTACGAACAATATCATCAATGACAAGAACATGTATAAAGAGCACTAGTTCAAGATGGAGAAGATTGAAGCCAATTTCCAAAACTTGAGGTGTTTGAAGGTAAGAATCTCTCAAGCACAATGGAGAATTTTGTGTTTGACTGCAAATGTTACTTTGAAGCTACCAACGTTCAAGATGAACATAAATGATTCTCTTGGCTTCTAGCCAATTAGATGGCGTGGCAAAACTTTGGTGGTGATTCCGAGTTGAGTGAGTTGAATGAAAAATTGTTGCACCAAACTTGACATGGGCAAAATAAAAAAAATGCTATACTTGGTCAATTTCAAGCTATAAATGTCACATGAGCCGCACAAGATAAGGCGGAAGAGTAGAAGTAGATTGGCTCTATAAGGAACTACATCAGGCAATTCCAAAACATCATCATGCAGATTCCAGCAATACAAGAAGGTGAAGTTTTAGATTGATTTGTGAGGAGCTTGAAGTCACAAACCAAATTGGAGGTGACCATGCGGGAGCCACAAAATGTAGAAGAAGCCATATAGTTAGTTGAGCGCTTTGATTCCTTGGTTATGACAACTTGGTCTTGACCTCGACCTACACAAAACCTACCAATACACTACACATGGGTGGAGGAACCGGCACCAATGGAGATTGATGTTGTCCACTTTGTATAGTGGAAAGAGAAAGATTGCAACAAAATGGTGGTTGTTTTTATTATTGCCAAGTTGGACATTGCATTGCTGAATGTCCACTTAGGAATGGACTATGAGCCGGCATGTCTTTCACTCAAGATGAACCTCTAATGGCTATTAAGGTAGCACACCATGGACTAAGAAGGCAAGGAACCCCAACTCCATCATACTCCTCCAAGGCTAACACTCCAAGACTCAAGACATTGCTCACTAAAGAATTCAATGAGAGAGAGATAGTTGCAAATGAAAAGATGATGAGTATAACCTCACCCTTAGTTTATATACTTGTGAAATAATTATGCACTAAAGTTAATATTTACCACAATAACTTAAGTTAATAGGCTAAAAGTCAAATAAAGTCAAAAATTATAAAGGAATATCCATCCACATGGGCATATTCCACTAAGCATGTGATCTTATCTTGACCCAACCATTAAATCAAGGATTCCTTCACATGGGCTATCCTTGGACTATAGGAGAATCCAAAACAAAAAGGCTTGCGGGCCCAGGAGTTCTCAACTCTTTCCTCAAAGTCAAACACCTTGGAATAATACCAAGTCAACACAATAGAATGCAAAAGTGATGCTCATCTTTTCCACTTCCTCTAAAGTAAGGTCCACACTATCTTAGCTATGACTAACTTTAGCTAATCATGACTAATGTACAACCATTATATATATATATATATATATATATATATATATATATATATATAATATATATAAATAATATCTCTCAAGTATTTTTAATACCAAGCTAAATATCAAAATACAACACACATGCAAAAATGTGTGTTAGAGGACAATCCCAAAAAATAGCCCAGATAGAGTTTGTGGAGCACATTGATCAGGGAAATGATGAATCCCAATAGGAGATTTTGAGCCGTCTGTTGGGAACGTGATTAGTTCTAATGAGATTTAAGGCTAGACTTATGCAATTTGCTTCACTTGCAAGGTACAATATCTGATCATGGTTGTAGGATTTTGGTTGATTTAGGAAGTTCAAAGAATTGCATGTCTATGCAGTTAACAAAGGAATTGAGTATTCTTATCAAACCAGTAATTGGAAGTAGATTGATGATGGCCGATGATAGAAAGGGTTCTGCATTTCGTACCTTATATTTTGTTACCTTCAAAATTGGGAAGGAATATTTGGAGTGTATGAGATTTGTAGTGGCACCTCTACACTATGATGTCATTCTAGGACTACCTTGGCTTGAACGTCATAAGGTTTTATTTGATTGGACTTGATAACAAATTCAAGTACAACACCAAGGTAGGAATTTCTAATTAGGTTGTTTGGCACCTTTGAGTAAGACACCTAAGAATAGCCCGTCCCAAGATGAGAAGTTGGTAAAGAAAGCAACCATAGATAAACTTTGAAGGAAGAGAAGTCCCAAGATGAGAAGTTTGTAAGGAAAGCAACCATAGAGTAAGCTTTGAAGGAAGTGAAGTCCCAAGGTGGGAAGGTTGTCAAGAAAGCAGCCATAGAGCAAACCTTGAAGGAAGATAAGTCCCTAGATGGGAAGTTTGTCAATGAAGCAACTATAGAGCAAGCTTTGGAAGAAGATAAGTCTATTTTTGCGGTGTGGATCAAGCTAATTGCACAAGGAAAATCTAAGGAGAGTCAAGAGCCTAATCAAGCAATGGTTGATCAAATAGTTTAGGAGTTTGTGGAAGTGTTTCCAGATGATCTATCAAAGGGATTACCCTTTGATTGTGGTATGCCCTTCAAGATTGAGTTATTACTAGGGAGTACTCCAATGAGTAGACCAATCTAGTGGCTCTCACCAAAGGAGTTGGAGGAGTTACAAACAACACTCATGGAGGTTTTAGAGAAGGATTTCAAATGACATAGTACACCTTCTTGGGGAGCACTAGTACTATTCATTCCAAAGAAGGATGGAGGACTTTGTTTCTATATCAATTACCATGGGCTCAACAAACAAATAGTGAAGAATGCATACTTCTTGCCTCAAATTGATGACTTGCATGGTCAATTGAGTGGAGCATGATACTTCTCTACGTTGGATCTTCACAATGGCTATTGGAAAATCCCTATTGGTAGGGAGGATGTGCAAAAGACTGCCTTTTGCACAAGGTATGGACATTTTGAGTGGAGAGTTTTGACTTTTGGGCTCACTAATGCTCCAACAATCTTCATGGATCAGATGCATTGGGTGTTGGATGGATTTTTGGATTGGTATGTAGTGGTGTTCTTGGATGATATGTTAATCTACAGCAAGATAGAGGTAAAACATATGAATCATATGCAAGAAGTCCTAAGATGACTACGACAATGGAAGGTTTATTGCAAGAAGTCAAAGGGTGCCTTTTGGCTGAAGGAAGTTACCTTCTTGTGTCATAAGATCTCATCAGAGGAGATGAAGATGGGAGAGGAGAAAATCAAAGCTATCACTGATTGGCCTTCTCCGAAGGATACTATTGAAGTACAAGCATTTAATGGATTGACTAGCTTTTACCGACGGTTTATCCACTATTATGCTCATGTGGCCGTTGACCAATCTCTTGAGGAAAAACTTGAGCTTTCAATGGACCAACAAGCATAAAGAAGCATTCTAGAAGCTGAAACATATGGTGTCTTCAAGCCCAAATTTTCAACCATATCATCCTCAACTACCATGTGTGGTTGATTTTGATGCTTCTAACGTTGCAATTGGAGCCATGTTGCAATAGGAATTCACAAATGGATTTCATCTCATTGCCTTGTGTCGCATAGACTAAAATACAGCGGAAATAAACAATTTTGCTTGGGATCAAGAACAACTAGCAATGGTATATGCCACCAAGGTATGGAGGCATATTATCTCCTTGGGAAAAAAGTGATCATGCTAAAATCCTCAAACTAATGGGCAAACTAAATGCATGTTATCATCCCTAAACTGATGGGCAAACTAAACGTGCAAATCGCACCTTGGAGGATATGCTTTGTGCCTTTGTCAATGTTCACCATACCAATTGGGATGAATGTCTTGTAGTTGCGGAGTTTGCATACGATAATTCCAAAATAAACAAGCATTGGATTCTCTTCTTTCTTCCTCAATTTTGGCCAAGATCCACTTGTTCCAGATTCCCTTCTTTCTCCTTGTCCATCTCATGTCTCTCATACTTCAACCTTCTTGACCACCATACCCCAATCCCTCCAACAAGCCAAATCTCACCTCCTTGTTACCCAAAATTGTCAAAAACAATATGCAGACCACCATTGTAGTGATCTCACCTTTCAAGTTGATGATAAAGTCATGCTCTTGTCTAGTAAACTACTCCTTCTACTTGATACCCAAGTCCATAAACTTGCTCCTAATTGGATAAGACCCTTTGAGGTCACACATTTCATTTCTCCAGTTGCTTATCAACTTGCCTTGCCTTGTCATATGTGCACTCACCCTTTTGTTCATATTTCCAAGTTGAAACCCTTTGTCCCTAATCCATCTTCTTTTCTCTCTTGTGTGTCCAACCTCTTCCTCCTCCCATCCTTATCAATGATCATGAGGAATATAAAGTTGATCATATCCTTGCACACCGCCACATTCAACGGGGCCACCGACAACATATGGAGTACAATTTCCTTTGGAAAGGATATCTCCTTCATGATACCACATGGGGACCTCTTTCTCATCTCTAGAATGCAAAAACAGCCATCCAAGAGTTTGAAGCTTCAATGGCAACAAGGATGTCACCAACTAGCGGTAGGGAAATATGTAACAATATGGAGTTTAGCAACAAAGTAAGTTAGGGCTAACAAATTAATGAATAGGCCAAATTAGCCTAAAATATTCCAGAAGTATTGAGGAAGCTTAGCTAAGCCAACTAGCTTAGCTTGCAAGCCAAGTAGATGACTTTTAGGAGGAAGCTTCTTGAGAAGCTTCTCGGTTAACTTGGTTTGCACTCCAAGAAAGTGGCTCAAGGAAGCTTCTTGAGAAGCTTCTCAAGAGCCTATAAATACTCCCTATAAATACTAGAACCAAAGTTCATGCTAGACATTTGGAGTTTACACACATTCAAGTGTTCCAATGTGATCTTCCATTCTCCTATTTCTCTCCTCGGTCTTGGTCTTTTACAAGGGTAGTATCATTAATTGCAATGCACTATGGAAAATGGAAAATGGAAAATGGAAAATTAAAAGATCATTGTTGCTAAAAATGATTTCTAACTATTTCTTGATGTTGATGATTTAATCAATTCTAAAGGTGTTGCTTCACTACAAAGATATTCAACTTCAAAGATTGTGTTTTATCATTCACAAAAAAGCACAACTCTTAAAGCACTTTGCATTGATAATTGAACTTTACCTTTTGATTTTGTGGTACTTTTGACTCTATACTTAATTTCTAATCTATCAAGGCATTGCTATACTCCTTTAGAACTTTTAGGGATCCCAAACCCTAATCACAAGTTCAAAATATCAATCATACTCAAGCATTAAAGTTCTTATCTCAAAGTTCCTCACCACTACTCACCAAAAGATATACAAATAATACTCAAAATTTAAGCAAAAGAAATGAAGGAAATTTGACACTTTTGCTTTATTCATGTTTTCAAGATTGAATGACTTATTTGCATAAGGTTTAAACCTTAAATATTTTCTTCCTATTCTAAACCTAATAAATCTAATGGTTGATGAAAGCCAAAGATATTCTTGCCTCATCCTCAATGCTCATTGGTAATCCTATCTTTGTCTTATTCTATCTACTTATACATAAGTTAATCAAGTGCCTTTCATGTCAAGGAAGGTCAAGGAATGTATTAGTTCTTCCACAAGAAAAACTTATAAGTATGTCTCCTTTGGACTTACTACTCCAAAGGTCCTACAAGCTCAAAAATTATCTACATCTCCAAAGAAATTTTTAGTGAATTGTCTTTGGCCTAAAATATTATTGCAAAGAACTACCTTTGCCTTTACAGATCCTAATAAGAAGCTAGGTCCTCTCCTTATATCATGTTATTACTAAAAGGTAGATGACGCAACTTTTGGTGAACTTCATATCTATGTGTTCTAAAAGTCTAACTATGAGTTGGACATCTTCTCATCTTTGTATATCTTTCCCTTTAACTTTTAGACCTGCAACTACATCTCATATAACTTTTTCTTCATTATCCTACCTTGAGCTGCCTACTCTTGGGAGAAATCAAACTGGATTGAGAGAATAATAGAATGTGAATCTGGCTATTCCATAGAGAAAATAGCATTTTCATCAATCTAGTAAAGAGAACCATGCATAGAAATTACATAAGTTTCATGTGGTTCAGCCAAGATTTGACTACATCCACAATTACGTAAGACTTCTTTTCATTCAAAGAGTGTCAGTCACAACTAATAGCCAACAATGCATATATATATATATATACTTGCACTTATCTAGTTCTAGAAAATGTCGTTCCAGCTGATCTTGTATCTAACCCTAGATTATCTAGTACCATTTAACACGCATCACTTCACAAAGTTTTGCAAGTGGAATCCATTCCCGCAACTTCCAATGGTACATTCTTGTAGTCCCGTAGTAGAATCACACAAGAGCCATTCAAGCACATCTTGTATTTGATCTTGGAAAAGCCATTCCACTAGGTCTTACAACCAATCATGTAGGAGCTATTCTAGCAAGTCTTGCAACTCCCACAAACATTAGTCACAAACTTCAAATGTACTTAGCTTCTTTTCTATAGCTTTATTTCCCATGATTACTTCTTAAAATACAAAGCACATCTTATTTTCATATATATATATATATTCATAAAGAAATCATTTGCAACATGAATTGCCTTTTTATGCATTCCCATAAATAAAATCCCATAATTTGAAGATCTATCCAATACTTACACTTCTATTCTTCCTTAGAAGATCTGTCTTGTGTTGACTCTTCAACATTCTCATAATTAGTAAGACTCTAAACTCAACAACCTTTCACTTGAAGTATGACATTACTTGTCATTCTAATCAATGAACTTTGAAGTCCAATTGCAACTATGCATTGCTTGAGCTTCTCAATTGTGACTACCTTGGTAAACATATTTGTAAGATTTTGTACTCAAGTAATCTTTACCAAAGCTAATAATCCACATCGACGAGTTCATGAATGAAATGATTTCTCAATTGGATATGCTTTATATTGGCATGAAATACAAGCTTCTCTATACGATTGATAGCACTCTTGCTATCACTATGGAGAATATTTTCATCTTGTTTCTTGCCTAGCTCTACCACAAAGTTTTTCAACCATATCATCTCCTTGCTAGCCTTTGAGATGGCCATATACTTGGCTTATATGCTAGAAAGAGCAACACTCTTCTGCAATCAAGACATCCAACTAATGGCAGCACCACCCAAGGTAAACACATACCAATGGCTATCAGAGATTTGAAAAACAATTGGTTATCCATAAATCAAATTTTTTTTTGTAAAACCGGAGATAACTTCAACAACTTTTGTTGTAAATTGCATAATAGATCGGCTATAGAATCCATTTACTAATTACAAAGATATTTTGTAGAAACTGAAAAATAAAATAAAATTTTATTTCAAGTTTTTGAAAAAGTCTGACAGTGGTTGCGGCTCCTACCAAACAAGTAGAGATGTAACACATAAAAAGACTAAGCAGCAACAACACGGTTTTATATGATTATTCAAGGCTAGAAAACGGAAACAAACCTTAAGATTATGACCAATGTATCATCTAAGATGATAAATCTAGACAAGGGCCCCAATGCCTATAGTACTCTTTTTGTTATCCAAGTCTCTTCCCAAATCTACATGAGTGAATCCCTCTAAAATAACATCTGTTTACTTAGAGCAAAGTGCCTTATCAAAGATACCTTTCAAGTAACATAACAACCATCTTATTGCTTCCCAACGCTCTCCTTTTGGGTTTGAAATAAATCTATTTACAACTCTCACAACATGAGCAAAGTCTGGCCTAGTGCATACCTTTGCATACATCAAATTGCTAATTATTGATCTATAAGATACTTTGCTCATGTACTCACTATATGCATCAATTCTTGGTGATTGCTCCTTAGATAGTTTGAAATGACTTCCCAATAGAGTGGTTCAAATTGTAGTATTATATAGACCAATTTTCCATCAACTTCTTGATGTACCTCTCTTGAGATAACTTTAAAGCACCTACAAATTTGTCTCCACTAATCCTCATTCCAAGTATTTGCTATGAAGGACCTAGGAATATCATTTCAAATACATCAAACAATTGGTGCTTTAGCTTGTTGATTTACTTCATGTTGGATACAACAACTAACATTTCATAAACATAAAGCAACAAGATGATGCATGAATTGAAAAATGATTTAATGTAGCAACTATGATCCATTTTTCATCTAGGTAACCATTGTTGGTCATATAGCCATCAAATTTCAAGTACCATTGCCAAGGATTTTTTTTCAAACCATATAGACTCTTCTTCAACTTGCAAACAATGTCCCCTTTGTTAGTGATTGAACCCTTCCATTTGTGCCATATAGACATCCTCCTCAAGATCTTTCTTGACTTTGATCAACTAATTTTTTACTTTTTTTGGCTGCTCTCAAAAAATAACACTTCACTTGATGATTCTAAGGAGTTACATCTATAGATGTTTGTCTTGAGGATCAAGTATCATATACTCTCAAACTTGAGATCACTTGAGCTTGATGAATTACTCATTATTATGACTATTGCTTCCTAAATACCAAGTAATGATGATAATAGAAGCAATAACTTTAAGTTCATCATCAAAATTGATCTTCACAAATTCTAGTTTTGAAATGATTCACATGATCTTGAGCTAATGCACCTTGTTTCATCCTTGTGTTGACTAATTGGAAAATCAAGTATCCTTTTTCAAGGTTGAATATTTCTCACATATTTCATAATGCATTAATCAACCTATGAGTGGTCTTGTCATGGAAAATTTTGTGTGCAACATTTCTTGCCAATGGCAATCTGACCACACCCAAGGCTTATCAATCTTGAAGCTCCCACTCAACTTCTTCCATCTCTTTTGGCTTTTTTGCCTCAAGAGGAAGGGGCAACTTCTTTTGATCTAGATATTCCTCAATCTACATCTTTCTGAAATCACTAATACTTGCCATTGAACTTATTGATTTTGACTTTCCTTTCATCCAATATTGTTCCATTCTCTTCCAAAACCAACACTTTGATACCACTCGTTGAGAGAAAGTAAACATGATTGAGAGAACAATAGAATGAAAATTTGGTTATTCTATGGAGCAAAAATTATTCACCAAAGTGAAATATGCATAGAAATTATAAAAATTTCATGTGGTTTGTTGTGCATACATACATCAATATCAACATCGTATACTATAGAAGCACAACTCACACATAAGTCAAACATGAACTCTAAAGTACCACAACAAATCAATTCATTTATCCACTCAAAACACACTCAAATCAGATCTACACATGATCCTTCACTCAAAAATTTGCCAACAATCAAATTCTAATTATAATCAAGCCACACCCACTCTAGCTAAGAGACTTTAGGTGACGCTTGTCAGCCTCTATCCACCATAGCTAGGAACTCAAAGGCTCAACATCAAAGAAGTGAGCTCTCTAAAGTTGCACTTCAAAAATATACCCCTCTACTCACTTAGGTCTCCAGCCCTAATAACACTATTGATGGCACATCCAAAGGTGTGAATGGTGCAAGTGACAGTGGGTCACCATGTGATCATTGGCCTAACGTGAACTCTGACTACCAACAAGTAACCCATGAGCAAAAACTTAAATAACTATGATTGCCAACACTACCACTCCAACATCCAAGCAAACTAGCTTTGGTGCTACAAATGTTGTGATTGCTATTGTGTATATATACATTGCTACATAACATACATTGTTGTCAATATCATACATTATAGAAGCACACTTCACACATACATCATACATGAACTCTAAAGTGCCATAATCAACTCATAGTAGGTAGTTAGGTCCCTCTAACCTTATATAGCCATCTATTACAAGTATGCCATATGCTTTATAGTGGGCAAATCAAGATCAAGAGGTTAGGTGCTATTAAGCCCCTTTGTTAGTTGCCTATCTACAATCTATACCACATAAAGGGTGAACTAGCTATAGGTCAAGTACATCTAGGACATTACCACTATCCTTGAGGAGCCACTCTGAGGGAAGGAGTCAAACATACCATATGCCATCCTCTCAAATAACTATCCTACACCAACGTAATAGCAGCTCCACCAAAAAAGTCACATAACATACACTACAAGCTTACACGTATAGGTGTCAAGCTTGGATGCATAGTGCCATCAATGTTTGGGAGGTGGCATGGTGCACAATTGCGCACATGATCCTTCCAAGCAGCACCATCATGTCCTTCCAACACAAGGACTCCAAAAGGCAAAATCTCATACACTCTCAAGATAGTGCGACCTAAAGTAACATCAAGTGTTGTCAATGTAGTCTATTAGAGATATACATAGTCACTTGGATGAAATTGATAGATTGAGGGTCTATAACCTCCTCCTCAAATAGTAGCATAGTGTAAGGTATCCTTATGTTGGGCAATCATTAAGGTTCAAAGGCTATTGACATCACTCTCCAAAAGATCTCTGCCCATTGAGAACATGCAGTAACCCATACATTTAGATAATCCAAATCCAAAACTACAATAACACTGCAATGAATGGCTATAGGTAAATCTAGATCTTCCCATAGAGTAGAAAGTAAAGAGAGAAGGATGCTAAGGAGGCTTCTTGGTTAAAAAAATAGCCCATGTCCAATCAAGGTAATTGAGATCCCAATCTCCCAAGTGGCCATTGCAAACCGTACTTGTGCAATCCTCTCTTCACCATCTGAACCACTCTCTCTGCTAACCCATATACCTTAGGGTGATCTTGCAAGGTAGTACAATGATAAATCAAGAACTTGTCACACAAGACTTGAAACTCCCCTAAGAACTCTATACCTTGATAAGTCAAAACCTTAACTAGTGTACCAAAATGACTAAGAACCTGATCTAGGAACAAGTAAGCTGTCCCTTCATTGGACTTGTCAAGAAGTGACACCAACTCACTCCACTTAGAGAAGTGCTCCACCATAACCAAAACATATCAATGTTATCTCACAATCAATGGTAAAAGGTTCAACAAAGTCCAAATTCCAATGGTAACCAAATCCCATGATAGATAATGGATGTAATTATGGTGTATGAGCATTAAATGATGCTTTAACTTGGTCACAAATCAAAAATTTGGCAACAAATTGTTATACATTGGTCTACATATTGTGCCACCAATAATGACTCTAGAGTAAGCTATATGTATGCTTAACTCCAAAATGTTCTAGATCCTCATGAGTATGACATACAAACCATGGTCTCTAAGATAGAAATGGTACTACATGAACTCTACCATCCTCCTATATACAAAGAAGGTGTTTGCTATCCAATCTGAACACTTGGCTCACTAAAGGACAAAATCTCTCTCCTCGGCACCAATTGTGCCACCCACAACACCAATGCAAAGATAATCCATCACTAAGATATCATCATGAATGTCTCATTGACTTGTACCAATATCTCCACCCTTTAGATCTATGACCTCAACAATTTCTTCTATATATGTTGAGACAGATACCACCAAGGCCTCAAAAATAATACATAGAAAGGTAGATGCATGCCAACTTGGCACCATCTCCTCATTTTTCTCACTATGCCAACATGCTCTGGTCTAATCCTATTGGCTAGGACATGGGAATCTACTCAACTCTCCTACATCACGGTTCACCACTCCAAGTCTATGAATAACCATGAAATCATACTCTTGTAAAATCAGAGCCCATCATGCAAGTTTCCTTGAAAGCTTGTCAAACTCCATCAAACACTTCAGTGGTTGGTGATCAATGATGAGAATGAAGGGGTTATCAAATAGATAATATTAGAAATGTGCTATTGCCCACATTATTGCCAAGCACTCTTGCGTGTATGAACAACACTTCATTTTTATTGAATTGTTGGAGTGACTAGTATTGGCCACTACAAACTCCTTCCCCTCATCATCCTACTGGTTGAGCATTGCTCCAAGCTACAACATACTCCAATCAATATGAACCTAGAATGGTCAACCTCTAATCAATCTCCTAAGAATAAGGGCAGATGTCAACCTCTCCTTGAGCTCTATAAAAGTACTCTCTTGCTCATCTCCCCAACACCACTCTTGTATAAGCTTGGTCAGCTTTGTCAATGCCTTGGCAATGGCACTAAATTCACTAACATATCAATGATAGAAGTTCACCAACCTAAGGAATGCTTGTACTTTGCTCATATCTATAGACCAAGGAATATATGCAATAGCCTCCACCTTGATTTGCTAAACACCAAGTTCTCTAGGGTAGATAGTGTGACCCAAATACTCAACCTAATTGTGGAAGAGTCTACACTTCCCAAGATGTAATTTGAGTCCATGAGATCTCAACCTCACAAACACTTCCAATAAATGTCTTTATGCTCCTCCACAATAGTGTTATAGATAAAAATTTCATCAATATAACACCAAGCAAAACCCAATCTTATTAGGATCTTGTCCATGATCCTTTAAAACTCTAGATTAACATTATTTAACTCAAATAGTAAGAACCTCCATTGATATAATATATCCATACTATGAGGATCAATAGCCCAAAATGCTATCTTGGACTTGTCCTCCTTCTTGAAAGGCAATTGATGACACCTTACTCAAAGATCTAAAGTATTTGAAGATATTTGCATGCACAATTGCACCAAAGATCTCCTTCGGTGTGGGCATGGTATACCAATCAGCCCTAATCTATCAATTCATAGGACAATAATGTAAAAATATAAAAGACTGAGCACAAGGAGAGAAATAAGAGCATGGAAACTCACATTAGGACACTTGAATGTGTGAGAACTCCAAATGCCTAGCATGAGCTTTGGCTCTTGTATTTATAGGGATCATACAAGGCTCTTGAGAAGCTTCTTAAGAAGTTTCCATGAGCCACTTTTTGGGAGTGCAAGCCAAGTTAATCGGGAATCTTCTCAAGAAGCTTCCTTCTAGAAGTTGCCTACTTGGCATACAAGCTAAGCTAGTTAGAAGCTTCTAGAAGCTATCTACTTGGGATGCAGGTTAAGCTAGTTGAGAAGCTTCCTAAGAAGCTTCTAGAAAATTCTAGGCTAATTTGGCTTATTCTCTACTTTGTTAGCCTTACTAACTACATTACTAAACTCCATATTATTACAAATAATCTCCACATGTCATGTGTGTTGCCATCCATATCCTTCTTGGTTGGCATCACTATAGCTAAAGCATACTTTCCGTGTGCAATTTCCACCAAACTAACCTCAACTGTTCTCTACTTTGGCTTTGAATTGATGTTCTCTCCTTATCACTATATATGTAGGGACGTCAAAAAATTGATGTATCACTATTTAGGTGAATTAAAATACCATGTCCTTTCAAAGCACCCAAATCCTTCATATTGAAGGCAAAATAACTTGTGTAGCTTGTGGTACCACATTTTTTGTTTTTTTATAGTTTTTAGGACAAAAAGTGTATTTTAAGTAGATAGGGAAGATAAATGAAAGGAAGTGTTGTGTTTTGGATCCAAAGTAAGAAGTCCAATCCAACCCAAGGAAGTAGACTTTGGATTGGAAGAGACTAAGACTTGGATTGGACTTGGAAGGACAAAATACCCAAAGTGAGGACATTTTGCATCAAAATGAGTAAACCAATCCAAGTATCCTTAACAACCCTCATTTTGGGTGTACTAGCCAAGAAGGTACACTTGAAAATGGTTGCTTCATGTGAGGATAAATTTGAAAGTGATTGGAGTAATGCATGCAAAAGATGTGATTCTTGATTGAAGTTTGACTAAAAGAATGATTATGAATCAACCAAGTATAAAATCAAGCAAAAGTGACAGGAGTATTACATGCAAAAGATATGATTCTTGACTAAAGTTTGACTTAAGAATGATGATGAATCAATTGAGTATAAATCAAGACTTTGTCCAAAAGAAATTGCAATGTTGAGAGATTATCATATCACTTTGTGTAGTTTTGAAACTCGGGTTAGAATTGATAATTAAATCACATGATTCTTGTACAAGAAGCCAAGTGTAGAGAAGAAAAAAATGCCATTGAAGGGTGGGAAACAAGTTTTGAGCATCTTGGTCTGAAACTCTATTATTAGGAGAATTGATATTGTTGCAACGTTTGAAGTCTTGAGTTGACTTTGGATCATCTTCTTAGCATGGAACTAGAATCTTACTTTTCCAAGTTTCATGACTGAGATTGTAACCATTATTGTGAGGACAATCCAACTAAAGAAGGGAAGCAAAGAAATTCTGCTCATTGGACCAATGCAAAATGGAGGTTAGTTTTGGGGAAAGAAGCAAGAGAGCCCATTGGAATCACCTTCAATCAAAAGTGTGATCTATCAAAAGAAACAAAGGAACTAAAGGCTACCTTCAGTCAACCTTGGAAGAAGAATTAGTACAAAGTAGACACATGTGTAGACCCGATGAGGCAAAGTATCATCAGAACCATGATGGCAATGATGAAGCCAAATCAGACTACATATGTCATGAAGCAACAAGCAGTCTTCCTCGATCTCTTGTTTGCAAGAAAGAGTGTGAACTAAGCAAGTTGTTTCTATTTGAGGACAAGGAAAATGATTTGGAATTGGAGAAATGATTGGCAGCCTCACTACTTTATGCCTTTTGCAGCCCATTTTTATTTGGTTTGAATTTGCTTAGCTCCAAGGAGAGAAAATTGATGGTGTCTCATCTTCATCTAGACTGATGGTGTCTCATCTTCATAAGGACAAGTAATGGTACATGATGGAAATGCATGACAATGATCAACACTTTCCTAGGACTAGTAAGGAGAAAACAATGATGGTACCAGTCCCTTGATCAAAGAAGAGAAGTTGATCCAAGGACATTTGGTTGCCAGTCAAGAAGAGAGCTAAACGAAGAGTGAACCAAAGTTAAGTTGTAGCCATGGTGGATTTATTATCAAGGGCTGAAGAAGAAGAAGAAGAAGAAGAAGAAGAAGAATCTAAGTCTAATGATGAAGACTTGGAGGAGGAGATGAGTATATAGAGTAAGGAGTCAACAAGTGGGAGTGAGGGCAAACCCAAATTTGAGCAGCTAGTGGAAGAGGAGGCAAAAGAAGGTTCAGATTATGAGTTCCATGTAGAAATTAATTACATTGAAGGAAGCAACACTTGTATGGATTTGCCAAAGGAAGATATTTTGGAGAAGGATAACACATTTTGGATGGTGTTTTAGAGAGGAGCAAATCTTGAAGACTTATCAAAGCTACCAAAGCTGGACCAAGTGAACCCAAGGTTGAAGGAGATGAGAGCTTGGAAGATGTCAGCCTAAAGGTAAGAAGATGAAACTTTTGGGTTGCAACGGTGGTGATAGTTGTAGAAGAGGAAGGAGATGTGGACAAAGATACATTCCAAGGAGTAAATTATCTATCAAGTGTAGGCTTTTTTTGTTAGTGTATCTGTAGGAGTGGATGCTAGAGCAAAAGGAGTAGAAGTAGAAGATGTAGAGTATTTGGAAACAAAGAAGAAGAAGACGAAGAAGAAGAAGATGTAAAGTATTTGAAAATAAAGAACAAGCTTCAATTGGTGAAGTTGTTTAGAGAAGAGATCTTGCAGTTGAAGGTAAGGTTGTTGAAGAGCAAGGAGGAAGCCAAAGTACTTTGTGTGGATGTGGCAATCCTTCAATAGTGTCTTGATGATTTGCAAGGGAGCTTTCAACAATGTGGTGACTATTTAGAGCACCAGGAGGAGGATTTGAAAGAGAAAAAAATAAGAGTTATAGAAGTTACAAAAGAACCTTGACTATGCTCAAATGGAATTGAATAATCAAAAGGAACAACTCAATATGCATGATCAAGCCTGGAAGGAGCTCAGACAAGTTGCAACAAAGTAGAATGTAAGAAGAGCAAAGGTTGTATGAGTTGGTGAAGCAAGGAGAAGCTCATGTTGCTAAGGAGTTAGATGAGAGAAGGAAGTTAAAGGTGAATTATGCTGAGGAGTTGCAAGTACTTTGGGTAACATTGGAGGAAGAGGTGACTCAAGATGAGTCATGCTTGGAATAGAGTGGTTTCAAGTAAAAAGATTGAAATTGTTATACAACTAAAGGCAATACTTGGTATTGGCCAAGGCAATTGGAGGAGTCCTACCTACATGAGTTGAAATTCCTAGTGCAGGAGACTCATAGATGTAAGGCAAAGGACTCCAACTTGAATACTTTGTTAATTTGCCTTAAAGATAGATTTGATAGGAAAATGATAGAAGTAGGAACTAATGTATGTGTTAGCTTAGATTTAGTTACAAGTGATATAGATAACCTTACACTGCCTCTAAGTGAATGTAGTGTAGTATGATCCAAAGTAGTTGAGATTGGAGTGCATGTGACTTTGGATGAGTTACCAAAGTTGTCTGAATTAGTTAGGATAGAGAAGGAGAAAGTATTTAGTACAATTATGACTTCAATTTAAGTTCAGAATGAAGATGTGATAAAAGTAGTAGAAGAAGTAGAAGTAGTTGATGAACCCAAAATGCAAGAGACACTTATAGGTAACTCATGTCAAGAAGCCAAAGTTGAGGTAGTACTCGGATTGGAGTAGGAGTACTGATCTCAGATTTTAAGCAATAGATATGAAGATGTAGAATGATGCTTTAGACAATTTTTCAACTATTGAGTGATTTGCTTATTTTAAGCAATCGTTCATAATGTTGTATATTTAGTCTTGAAGTTGAGTAAAGTGAAGCACTGAATTTAGTGCTTGAACTTAGATTGTTAGATCTTGGATTCTACAATTCTGAATTTCCCTTTGTTTTTTTGATCTTGAGTGGATAGCAATCAAAGCAATAACTTGATGGATTTGTGAGAACTTTAGTCTTGTTAGTATTTGACATTTGTGATTGTAGGCATTGGACTAATGAAAAGTCATTTTGACTAAGGAAGTTGTACTTTCAGTGGAGGAATGGAATGCAATTCTGAGATGAAGTCACTTCATGGTGAAGTAGCCTTCTCCAAATCAATTGAATCATCACAATCAACATTGAATTGGAAAGAGTTTGATGAATTGTGATTTTAGTGATACTAAATTCTAGCAAGATTGAGATTAAGTGCTTGTTACTCTCTTTTGGGTGTGATTTCTACCCAAGAGGCTAAGGACAAAATCAAGAAGAACTAAATTGTTACTTTTACTTTGTATTTGACCATTCTTGACCAATATCTCTATAGGAACAAACAATTATTTGCCCATTACTGCAAAAGTGATACTTGTTGAGTTGCTACATAGCTCCTCAAGAACCTCCAAACTCTTTGTCATTCTCCTCCTATAAGCTTGGGTCTAATGTTCAGCACCCAAGTATCTTCTATAATTGATGGAGGAGTGGAAGATGAACTTACTAGCTGCTACACTGGGCCCTTGGGAGCAATAATGTCAAAAAGGTTCATCACTTCCATATGTGACCTATCAACCAATACTATTTTATGAGATTGGCGCCCAACATTTAAAATGTCATCAACAATAAGGTGTTCTAGTCATTGAATCTCATCATAAGCATGTTGTAGAACCTCTCCAAGTAAGGGATTCATCCACCAAAGATAGAGATGATGAGCCCATGATCCCACTCTAGCTGCATCCAACAACTTGGCGGATCCCATCCAAGAATGGATCTGATATGTTCATGCCACCACTTGTATATAAGAATCACCCGTTATAGGGATGCTCTCCAAAATGTAGGTTGGAGAAATAAACTAATGAACTTGGAGATGTTGTAGTATTTGTAACATCTCTCAAAACACACCCAAATGGGGATCCTATAGACCTAACCTCAGCCAACATGGGCATGTCCTTGACATGGTCATCCAAAATTAACCAAATGAATGGCACCATGTCTCTCTAAATCTTGCACCCCAAACAAGGAAATGTTTCTTTTTTAAGGTCTTCCAATAACCCTTGACTATTGACATTGGTAATAACTTAGGGTATTGATAGGCCAAGTGTGCCATATGATGTAGAGAGACTTGCTTAATAGTCTCGTCTCTCTCCACATACAAGTACTTCTATACTCATATACCTACATTTAGTACCATAGCTAGTCCAATGTTAATCCCACCAAATAATTTTAATAGACATACTCTCTCCATTGGATAGTGCCAAGCAATGAGTGTGGTATCCAAAGGTAACAAGATAATGACTCCAAAGACTCATCCTCACAATGGTCTCTTGGTGGTACAATAGCTCCATTCCAAGCCAATTGCACCAACTAATCCACATTCTCTCTTGGAATCTTACACGGTTGGGTCTATGTAGTGTCCTTTGTTCAACATCTACACCCACAATAAAGCATCTACAAATTCTTTTTATATATTTTTTGCTTCAATCAAGCCATCTATTAGCCTTGGTAATATGACCTAGATAGCCTGCTCAAACTGCGGCTAATTGGCTAATTTAGCAATTAGCCCGGCAATAGTGTTTAGTTAGTAAGCTAACCATTAGTAGGCTGCACCAAAGTCTATTACATGGCATATGTACCGAGTACAAAGCTGCTAGGGAATTGATCATTCACCAACTTTCTAATCATTTCATTGCATTTGGCATTCCAGGGCTGTTGTCATTAGTAGCAATACCATGATGTAGGTCGATAGGCTGAAACTTTGCAATATTTTAAATATGATTTCACTAATAGTAGTTGCATTGTGAGAAGGTGAAAAACAATCGAATGTAAAGACCTCATACTAGAGCTGCTACTTTAATCCACCCAATATATAGTGATAGCAATATGGCCACAAAATACTCTTCACAACTAGCAATCTAGAGTAAGCCCGATGCAAGAATTGACACATTCCAATAGCAAACAAAATTGTGAATTAATAGCTGAAAAGTCATCCACAATAGCTCTGCCAAGTGTATAGCAATAGCAACTGGGAACCTTGTAAATAGCTCTACCAAATGCACCATGATCATGAACCTTGGAATGTCTGATATGAGATGCGTGAATGATTACTTTTTAATTGCAAATGTCCGTTTGTCATACCCCATCCAAAGCACTAGAGCTTTTAACACTTCATCATGTCATTCATGACACGAAATATCGTGTTGATTTAGAGCTCCGACATGATACAATATTGTTTACTTGGGTCGTGAGCCACACCACAATCCTTACTAAGGTTACAAGACAGACCCACACCCAAGAAACAGGAGATGCAATCAGCTTCAGCGGGGGATTCGCACAAGCCCTTCCAATTTGTGCTTCATGATGTGTAAATGTCGTCATGATCTTGGATTGTAGCCTTCATTCTCCTTCTTTGTTTGCGCCGTTGTCCGCCCTCTTACGATAAGAATACGAGAATCTCCACAGAGACGTGCATTTCCATGCCATGCGAGAAAACATCCATGCAGTAGTTGAGATTTAGATTTGACTATCTATTTGTGATCCTAACCACCATACAAGAAGTGTGATCTGAATTAAAAATCAACTTTCTCTAGGTTCTAGACCTGCAGTGGCTCACTTTTCGCATCGATTTACCTTGACATCTCGTAACTTGGTCCTTCGGTAGAGGGCTCAGTACACTGTCTGGTCAATCTCTCGAATCAGAAGCTATAAGAGATTTGTAAGAGTAAGTGCAACCAGTTGCGGGGATTAATATCCATGAGTAAATCGGTTTCTTTCTGTCTTTTCTGCCTCGGGTCTCCGCAATCGGCATCTGTCTGTGGAGATTCTCGTATTCTTATCGTAAGAGGGCGGACAACAACTCATCACTAGAACTGTCATCACTCAAATTTTCATCATTTGAGTGATTGAGTGATGACAGTTCGACGATGGAGGGGATTCTACTACAAAGCGATCTATCGAACCAAACACACGAAGTACAACCTTTGAGGTTCAACTTGACAAGGAGATACAGATGAGACACGGAGCTTCGAGCTCAACAAGTCACCACACCACCTTCTCTGCCTCTGCCTTTGACTACAACGTGCTTTGGGGCTTTTAATTGTGCTCGAGGCAATTCATATCAACGGCTACTGCAGCCATCCATAGAGATTCAAAACGCAGGTCGGGAAACTGAAAATACGGTTCGCCTGCTTGAGCAATGGCGGCGTGATTTCCTCGAAGGTAGGAAAACACTGGCGCTAGCACGGCTGCTATACATGTAGGCAAGCCGTAAGGGACTAAACCAAGAATGAGTTACAAACAGTAGTGAGCCCCTGCTTGCTCTTCCCACAAGAATGGTGATGGACTAGGCCCACAGAGCCAGGGAAGGCCATTCCTAAAGGAGGAAAGCAGATCGGTCTCCTTAACTTGTGGACATTGTTGTTGACCTTCAAACTTCTCATCTTGGACAGTTGGACGATTGGTTACAATTTGCTTACAGGTTGAAGGATATGACGAGATTTTATGCACTGTTGGGACTCGGGATGATGCTATTCGTCCAATATTAGTACTAGTATAAGTATTATTTCGTGTACAAGGACACGCAGGCCCCGCGTTCACACGCTCAGCTCATTAGGACTTTCTGTGCACTGAAAAGCTTCAAACGTACTTCCCGTAGGAGAAAATGGTGCTCTTTCCCTGGAAGTAAGTTAGCATGTTTTGGTTTTTGCTGCTAGAACGTTGGGACAGCGGAGCATGGACATCAGAGTCCAGGATGCTCGTGGAGCCAATGTGCACTGCAATACACGTGCCAAGCATCACGAACTCTATGTGAGTTTTAGTATGGGCGTGAGCACTCCTATGTAGTGACATTGTGGTCTGAGGCGGAATTGATCAACCTCACGGGGGCTACTGAGCATCATCATGAGTCCACCCGCCCGAGCTGGTGCTTGTATTCTTCGGAATTACATGTGGAGATGTAGTGATGTAGTGCCAATCATTCAGGAAGATATAATAGGTATCGCTCTTCCCTTCCACGGCAGTCATCTAGTATAATATCATATTATCGATCCAATAAAATTGCTGCATAATATGGACATTTCTTTGTGTCCAAAACCGTACCGGAATCAGAAAATGCTATTGTTGACTATACCACTCGACATGGATTGCTATTCAGCCTGCAATGCCGGACACAGATACCTCGTACGCTTGCAATTGTGAGTTGTATTTTAATCATCAATACATCCATGCATGCTCATGCACAGATTCAAGTCCCATACTTGACTCAGGTGAATTTGAGTTTCGGCATAAAAAACGGATTCTGCAGGTGCTCTTCCATATTGGCTACTGTTCCCAGCGAGTATTTAGCAAATTATAAATATCTCAGTTGAGGCTGTACCTGTGAAAACGCAGGTATGTTTCTTCTTTCACGCCGCCATTTCGAGCGCACGACAATTCAGGGACTATGAGAGAAATTGTTACCCGCCGTAGCCGTAGCCTCCAGCAGAACTGATCCGGATCCGTTCCCTCACAAGAAACTCACCAGACCGTCACTTCATTCCGGACCGGAGAGCAGAAAATGTCCAAATCTGTGATGATATACTGTCTATGGTGTGCGCTACAGGCATCAGTGATGATACGTTGGACCTAAGATTCAGATGATGAGCAACAACACCTCACCGCATCAAGATAGTGAGTTAGTTCGTCAAAGTATGACAATTGTCAAGTCTATAACTTCATCCAGTCTGAATCAGCAGCGTTGTCTAGCTGCGGGTCTACAGCACCAGGAGCAATAGTGCAAGGTATGTAGCAGACGCCAGCTATTGATTTTATGATAATTTGAGGTGAAGATAGAAGAGAGAAAACTCAAAAGGGTACAACAGCGGGGCCCTCAGATGAACAAGTTGATTGTAACTGGAGTATAACCTTGCCTAGCTAAACCCGTCGTGCTTACTCGGCAGTTGTGGAGAATTCACTGTGCTCGATATGTGTTCAACTGCTCATAGTGAACGAATCCGGACCCTCAGAAGCCGGAGCTTGTTGTCACGATTTCTCCATGCTGGATCTTACTGGGTACATGGATCATTCCTCCTTGTAGGCGCAAAAGTGAGCTGATTGAGATGTATGCTGTCATAACGTAGTCAGCAGACGCAACCTATATATCCTGTGCAACCTGACTCACCAGCACTCATTCTCCAGTTCTCTCTCTCAGCAGTTTGAGAGAAAGAAAGGGAGTCGGAGTTTAGCCATCCCCAATCTGGATCCTAGCAGATTGGAACAGTTCATTCTTCATCGTTAAATTTGACACACTCCTTGACAGTCTTTGTTCTTAGCTAACGAGCTTTAGCTAAATAAGTAAGAGAATTGGAAATTCTTCACTCTTTGTTGTTGATTCTATCTCCAGATTTCATCCGGATTGGTACTTAGCTTCTGCCACACTCTCGCATTCGAGGTAAGATTGGTATGAATCAATTTGTCGTGAAACCTGTAGTTAGAGGCATCATCTTTACCTACCTCGCTGAATTGAGTGCTTTTTGACGGAAATTCTGGTTTTGTCTTGGTACTCATATTGTCAGCTTACACCGTTTTAGAGTAATGGCGATTCACAACAACGTGATGTTGAACTTGGCGATTTACACATTGGCTTTGCTCTGCTATGGAGCCGGCTTCACTTTAGCTGGTGAAGGCCCTTATGCGGTCTTCTCTTGGACCAAGGCACATGCCACATTCTATGGTGGTCAAGATGCAAGGGGTACTCAAGGTAAAGTACCTCCCATGCCTTCGTCAGTACTTCACTTCTGAGGATTTGGAGTGCAGAAATATATTAAAAATGTGTCAGAATCAGGATACTCGACCTTCAGCTCAACCAGGTTAAAACCGAATGAATTATGACGGGATGGTCTAGAGGTGCAAACTTAAGCATTTCACCATTCATTCATTGAAGCTGAGGCATATTCTGCGATAATGAAGCAAAGTGAGATTTATATGAGAAGGCTGCTAGTTACGTGATAGATTTTGTTACGAAATAACTTGGTAGCGTGGTAGACGGCGCAAACTGTTTTGGATTCAAAGTGTCCATTTTAATCTGTATGGAAAAAAATTTCGGAGGTAGTAAGAATGGAGTTTTCAAGGTCCTCGTTCCCAGCTCATATTGATGAAAGCCGTTCATAGCTCTAATTTAACTGAACTGTTTCAGGTGGTGCTTGCGGCTACGGTAATCTCTACACCAGAGGATATGGCGTGAAGACCACGGCCCTCAGTTACAGCGTCTTCAACGAGGGGCTCACTTGCGGAGCATGCTTCCAAATCAAGTGTGATTTGGCATTGAAACCCAGATGGTGCTATCCCAGCGCTGGTTCCATCACTGTGACTGCAACCAACTCTTGCCCACCCAACTGGAGCAAGCCCAGCAATGACGGAGGATGGTGCAACCCTCCCAGAGTTCACTTTGATTTGTCCTACCCCATGTTCACCAAGCTCTCCCAGGCAGTTGCTGGCATCATCCCCATTCAGTACAAGAGGTATGAACATAAGAATTCTTTCCAGTCTCTTTCATGGTTTTCTCTACTTCGGTGTAGAATCAGCTATCTAGCTTCATAATTAAGGCACCCCACTTATATATCCATACGTGTGGTTACTCCCGTTATGGACCTCAATTTTCTCTCGTTCAGGGTGAAGTGCATCAGAACTGGAGGAATCCGCTTCTCTATCAACGGAAACCCATGGTTCAACATCGTCCTCGTACACAACGTTGGTGGATTTGGGAATGTTGTCTCTCTTTACATCAAGGGATCAAAGAACCCGACCTGGTACAAGATGACTCAGAACTGGGGAGCAAACTGGGAAAACCACAACAAGCTCACCGGTCAGAAGCTGTCCTTCAAAGCAACTCTAGGTACAGGAGAAACTAAGATTTTCAGCAACATCTGCGTTGACACCTGGAGACATGGCCAAACCTATGAAGCCTCCAGTAACTACTAATAGTTTAAGACAACAGAAACTATTGTAGCCGGCTCGCTACTTGACTTACTTTTTCTGTATGGCGTCAGAAAGCTATGACGTTGGATATGTCAAGTATCTACTTTGGTGAGACAATCTGACTTCTGAAGTGCCGGAGGATGGCCCCTGTACCATCTAGGCCCCGGCCTAACTTGATGGGAAGGGTCGAGTGAAAATGTGCTGCCAAGTGACTGGAACATGTCCGAGAGGAGTAATGCCTGGATTCTTTTATCCAACAGTAGCTGTAGGATTATCACACCACGAGATGGTATTAATGTCTACTAGATTAAATGACGCTATGTGAAGCTTTTTTGACGATTGTGGAGGCAGTTGAAGACCTCCTGTAGGAAGCTTGTGACAGCGTACCCGATTTAGTGAGCATTTTGAAAGGTCGAAAGATTTTTGTGACGACTATCAAGTCGGTAACTCTAGAATTTAGAGATCTTAAACCAGTTCGGTAGAGCCCGTATGAATAATTTCCTTAGATTTGATTATGATTTTTTGTTCCTCAAATTCTCTCAAGTCCCATCTGCTGTAAGGCTGGAACGTGTACCTTATAAATGTACGAAAGAGTAAAAAGTTTGGCCACCAGACTTTGCTTGAGGTGAGGTCTCGGTTCGTATACTTCTCGAGCTTCCTAGTAGTGAGCTACTGGTGTATGGTAAGTGCGTGTTCGTGCTAAACAGTACTGTACCCTCCAGTCAGTTGCCAACGTAGTTGACAAAGTCTTCGCATGTTCCTGATTCACCGCCAGGATTCGAGGGTTACTGAACACGAATTGCCTGAAGCACCTTGATATGCATAAGATAGGATCTTTCTAAATCAAGTTTCAATAATTCGGTAGACGTGGTTTGATACTCTTCAGATTGTGCTGTTTAAATCTAGTAAGGTTGGAATTTCCGAATCACCTTTGCTTCACGTAACCGCTGTTGCGACGTTGTTATTGACATCGCTGAAATCTATTTCTCAGCGACTACCGGTTGCGCATTCACCAAGATGAGCCCGCCATCCATTAAGCGCGGAGTAAGGTTGTGCATAGCTCTAGACCAGAGTTGATTGGAAAGTAGAGATGAAGATGATTGAGGCTGAAAACTTTCCTGCTTTTACTGAGACTAGGAGTAAACTAGATGTTTCGTCGAACCTTCCGTATAAGTTCTACTTATCAGGGAACCAATCTGATAGAAGAGAGAAAGAGCTGATGTACTCAAGTCAGTCTGATTTCGCAAAGACGTTTCACATATATAGGTATATGAGAGCAGAAGCCGTTCTAGGAACGGGTGATCCAGAACGCATGAAATGCAGAGGATCGGTAACCAAGATGTACGTTATGCACAATGCTAGAATAGTGATAAATCCGTAAAGTAGAAAGCATCGAATGTAACCTGAAGCCAAGGCAAAATTGCAACAAATTGAGAATAGCATATATCTAAAGAACCAGTAAACAACTTGAAAACGATAACAGCTATGCAAACGAATGCGAGAAATATAAAAGGTTATGTAATAGATCACCAGTAAGCAGTGCGTGAACGATGAAGATGAAAACTTAAGCTGGAGTCGGGTAGGAACACTGTCGACACGGAAGGTCGAACCATGAAGCAGAACCATGAAGCAGGCACAGAGCGAAGGAAAAATAATAGGGAGGGAATTATCTGGGGAATGGAGGAGTGGAACAATGTGAGAGCGTATGGATGGGGTGGCTGCAGAGACATATCGAAGTGTAACAGTGTAACGAGAGCGAAGCGAAAGAGGACACGATATAAAGTATATCGCAACAAGCGCTATGGACGCTTGAGTCCTGAGACACTAAACAGTAAATGGAAGCAGAAGGCGGCCATAGTAAACCTCCACGAAAACAGCTGCGACTTCATCAGTGCCTCACGCAGTGCCGAAGTAGCTGAGCAAGTGTCAGTACCCCTCGTACCGAGACGTTTCACATATATGAGTCATGTGGAGCAGAAGCGGTTCGCAGAATGGGGAGTCCACACCCACTTCGGACCGGTCCGATGCAAACGGAAGACATGTCACGTGTAGAAAAATTGCAAATAGATTGTAATAACTTCTTGCTGAACAGGTTCCCTGCTCTGTTGTTGCTTCTTCTTTACTCGTGCAAGATGATGAGGAGGAGGGCGACATTCTCACAGTGAAGCACGAAGCAATACATTCTGATATTCCACAGAGTGTTGCCGCGTCTTGAACAGTTGGCCTGCGCAAGTCGCACAACCTCGAGAAGCTCTCAACGGGAGAACCTCTTTGGTAGCAATCGCAAATGGTAAGCGCAATCGAGGCTTCAGTGAGTGACAATCTGAAGTGGTTATACGCATTTTTCATGGACATCCTCTACACTTAGAACCATTGAGAGAGCAATTAGATGATTTTTTCTTCCGATTAAGACGACACTATGGATAAACAAAATGGATAAACTATGGACACAGTAACCAAACTCCGTGGTAGCCACGAAACAGAAGCGGAAGAAACCTTGACTGTCAGTCCACAAGAAATCAAGAGACACTGAAACGGTGGATAAAACGGAAATGACAAAAAACAAGTGGAGACAAAACGTGATACAGTACACAGAAGCTCCCGTGAACGAAGAGAGAATGCTCTATTCCTGTACCAACTCTCTCTGGAAATGCGCCAGAATTAGTTACAAAACATTTTACAAGTACATTGGTTATACATAACCCTAGATGTCTGCTGATGCTTATAATCTCATATACACGTCGCTAATCAACCTCAGTGTGAGAAGAGCCAACAGAGTTTTGAGCCACATATGAGCTGAAGCAAACACCACTGTCGCGTGAGTGCCTCACGAAGCATTCAGTACCTTGATTCGTAAATTCAGCTTCATACACTCTGAACCCCCAATCAGACCTTGAAGGCAATCTTCGTGTAGTTCACGTTGCTGTGAAGGGTTACCTCAACCCTGCAAGTTAAAACGTCGGCGAAAACCGGTCCTTTACTACTGACTTGGTCCCTTTTTCTCACCTCCCCCAAAGTACTTCCAGACACCATAGGCAGCCGCAACTGCAAGGAATACACCCACTGTGGGTGTGAAACTTGGGTAAACAACCTTCACTATGAATTGATCCCATTCTTCCGGTAGAAACCCTGCCAAGCCAGCCGAAACATGTACATCATCAGTGATAAATTACGAGTGAGAGCTTATCCTGGAGATAAGAATTCGAAAAGAACATCAGAATGTAGGAGAAACGCCCACCTGATGCTGCTAAACCAATTCCCTCGAGTATAATAAGAGAGAAGAGTAACACAAGTGCCGCAACAGCTCCTGTTTCGAATTGTTTCATTTCCTCATCTACTTCAGTTCCAATTAGAGGTTTTTGGGGTGGAGCTCTTCGACTATTTGACGAGGGAGGTGCCGAAGTTTTCATCTTCTGAGTTACTGGTTTAGGAGCTCCAAACCCTTTACCCCTTACACCGGGATCTTCAGAAGAGTTTGCAGTATCCTGCGTGCTCTCTGTCTCCTCTCCTACTTTCGCAAAGACTCTAAAACTTTCGTCTGCCTTCAATCCGGCTTGTCGAGATGCTGCTAAACATAAACTTCTTGAAGCCGAAAATGCTGAAGAAAAGCTTATTCTTCTCAGCATCACCAATCCGCTCGCCATTCCTACACCACGGCATGAACTCTGAACCTGTACGTAATCCACCTGAGCACCAAATTCCTAGCCACTTCAAAAAATTTCCTCACATGTCTCGCCGACATGGAATCTGTACCTGCAGACACTAACTTGAGCAAAAGACGCAATGCAATCCACAAAACCTGTCTAAATTTCTCCCATTGCATCAACATTACGAAACATTAAATTGTTCATTTGAATTGTTGCAATTCAAGATTACCTGAGGAGCTGAAGAGGACGGGAGGCATGAGAAGGAACGACAGCACGCGGACGCTAGCCTCACGTCCATGGCTACAGCCCTTATCGTGGAAGCTCTGCTGTTCTCGGGCCCTTGCCTAATTGTCAGTGCGGAGGTTTATCCATTGAAACTTTCGACAGTTTTCGTTGTTGGAAAGAATGTCGAGGATACGGACTAGAAACCATCGCTCGTTCGTACCCAACTGCGCCTTCCCGTTCTCGCGTCTAGGTTCACAAGATGTAGTCAATCTCCGTCCGTCGACGGAAACCGTCCATTCCCGATAGCTTTGCCTCCGTCCAAAATGAGCCCTTTCCTGGGACCAACACGTGTTCACAACATAAATAAAAGGTCTCTCAGACCCTCTCGTTTTCTCTAATATTCTCATAATATATATAGTCTTTCTCTATTTTCTTCTCACTTGTCAATGGTCATTGACCAGTGACAAGATGATGCCAATTACACAAGGGGAAAGCGGAGATGCGGGGAGAGTGTGGAGACGGGAGAGGAAAGGGAGAGATGATGTAATTTCTGAGTGCTCTCTTGCATGTAGCATTCTAGTGAATAGTAGATTCTTTTTGTTTTTTAATTTCAATTCCATTAGCAACTAGATTGAAGACTATAGAGAATGTAGTAGAAAGTTATGAAGATTTTTAGTTTTTTTAGAGTTTAGAGTGATCATTATACATTGAGAATGATGGGTTGAGAATTTTTATTTCAAATCTCTTTGTTTTCATGATTAAGTTTTATGTGAATTTAGTTTGAAAGTTTTGGAGATGGAAATTGAAAGTTATATAAACTTATAGATTTTAGGGTTTGGAGAGATTGTTTTCTTATATGAGTTTTGATGTGAAGGGTTGTGGTTTTACAGATATGGGGAGATATGGAGAGGAGTATCATGTGTTACTATCGTTATTCTTGTGTTAGCCATGGCTACACCTTCCCATGTGAGGTCGCCTAGAGCGGGTCGGGATACACCATGCCCGGTGTGTCACCGGCGTTTTATGTAATACTCCAAGGACAAGAGAAGAGAGAAAACATAAATTGCACACTCAAACATTCAATGCCCCAAAGGAACACCTTCTCTTTATTATATAGGCAAAGAGGATCTCTTCTAATGAACCTCCACCATAGGATTAAGGACACAGATAGGTCAGCAAGCTCTACCCTTGGATTACTTACTTGGATGGGTGACATGTCTGGTCTAGATCCTATCTGGTTGGTCAAACAAGCTTTGACCAAAGGGAATCTTTTAGAGAATCTTCTTGTAGGAATCTCAGAATCACGTGAATAAGGTACCATTGGAAAGCTCTCGACGAGACAAAGTAGGGGGGAGTGAAGCCAGCCTCCCCTCTGTTGGGGGGAGGAGAATGTGCACATTTTTGAGGCCTAATTCATTTGTTTAAGCCTCCAAATTTGCCTTCAAAGATTTCAAGCATATTTCGGTTCCTACTCTATTAGTAGAAGTCCCATTTTGGTGATACCTCTTTCTAATCTGTTTATTCCATCATGTGTAACATCCTTCCAGATGTTACCAAACCAATTCTCACCTTTAAATCATATGTCTAGCTATTGGTTCTAAGGTTCTCAAGTCTATTTTGGTTTTTGCCCTATTAGTAGAAGTACTCTTTTGGTGATACTTCTATCTTATCTATTTTGGCCATCATGTATAACATCATTTTAGATGTTACCAAACCAAATTTCACATCTAGATCATATGGCTAGCTCTTGGTATTACACTTTACCTCGCAAGGGGTAAAGACCCATGTGTGAAGGATACACAAGGACTATGATTGGACCACTTGGGATGCCCA
Source organism: Lunularia cruciata (assembly GCA_948567375.1). Classification (NCBI taxonomy): domain Eukaryota; kingdom Viridiplantae; phylum Streptophyta; class Marchantiopsida; order Lunulariales; family Lunulariaceae; genus Lunularia; species Lunularia cruciata. The sequence goes on along the minus strand of OX419755.1, from coordinate 7,758,813 downwards.
CGTGAGACAAACGACCACATCGACATCAGTGACACTCGGGATTACGCACGCCTCTTCTATACCTTTGTTGATCGTTCCAGGGATATCGATTGAGTCGTGGGAGTGGTTAGCTTCTCAGGCGGGTTGCATTTTGGGGTTATTTGAGACTAGTTTTCCATGTCCACGTCTATTCCATAGGCTACCCCACACACTCCATGATGAGGCTAGACAGGCTTTTTGACTACCACTAGATCGTTTGGCACGTGATCCCTTGGATGAGTTAGCATGGTTCGTACTCCTCCTACTCCCTCGATGGTGTCTTCGTTCTGCTAGAGGGGGACGTGCGGGGGATAGAGAGGTGGCGCCTAGATTTCGTCGATTTTGAGCAGGGGATTAGGCAGCCCTTCAGGAGGAGTCTGTTAGGGCTACACGATTTAGGAGACAAGCAGCGCCACAGGATACCACAGATTCCACTCAATTATGACGATGTAGGACATTGGGTTAGGCGGGAGAGTTTAGTAGAGCAGCACAAGCGGTACACCCTTTGTCTATAGTGAGTCCTACTGATGAGACCATCTCTTCCTTATGCTCACTGCATCCTATAGCAATAGACGGACTACCACTAGAGGTCTTAGATTATCAGCCTGAGCAGCCTCTATGTCTTGATAGGTCACTATTTGCACAAGCATTGTGCACTGCCCCTCGCCTTTCCTCAAGAGGCTTGTCAGGGATGGTTTATGAGCACCTTAGAGATTGCTTCCAGGCAGATGATCCTTCTAGTGGTTTTACCGAGTTGTTTTAGGTGGCTGTAGCAATAGCAAGAGGAGACATTCTTATGTCTGTTACTCGGGTGTTAGGTGTTAGTCGACTTCTCGCGATGGAGAAGGACACGGAAGGCAGTAGACCAATTTCTATTGGAGAGATCTTTTTGCGTTTGGTCAGTCGTACCATTGTCCTTTAGCATCGTTCTCACTTTTGACAGCACCTTAGTCCACATTAGTTTGGAGTAGCTACACATGGAGGATGTGATGCTATATCTCTAGGCATTAGAGCACTCCTAGATATCCATCCGGAGTGGGTCGTCCTACAGGTGGATGTTGAGAATACTTTTAATAGCGTCTCACGTGCATCCATCTTTAGAGAGCTTAGGGAGGCTGGTGGATCCTTGGCAAATCTCATTCTTTTTGTGCGGTCTTTTTATGGCTCTCCTTCTTCCCTTTACTACCAGCATGGTGGTTCACAGGAGGGAGTCACCGTCTTGGAGTCAGCTGTTGGTACACGTCAAGGAGATCCTTTGGGAGGGCCCTTATTTGCCATGGCTCACTTTAGAGCTCTCCTATCTACTACTTTGGCCATGCCAGGTTGTGTATTTCCCTCCTTGGCAGATGATACACACATCGTAGGCCCTGTAGATCAGATTAGGCAGGTCTTTGACTACTTGACTATCGAGCTACATCTAGTAGGCTTGAGAGTCAAGGTGTCAAAGTGTAGGGCATGGTCCCCCTAAGGTATCCCTCCCCACCTTGAGCTTCCATAGGGGTGTATCACATCCACAGATGGACTTCGTGTTCTTGGAGTGCCAGTAGGATCGGAGGATTTTGTCACATGCTTCTTGGACGTTGCCCTTGCAGAGGATGTTCTCCATGTGGATGACCTCCATTACTAGGAGATCCGCAGGTGGCATTTGGTAACTCTCTTCCAGTATTGCTTGTCGACCATCCTACCTCATCCGTATAGTTCCTCCCTCACCGTCCTTCCTATCACGTCTAAGAGCATTTGATAGGAGGATTATGGGAGTCTTTGGTGATATTATTAGACCAGGGACTTTTGAGTGTGTGACAGGGGATTTGGCACGTAGATAGACGGCTCTACCGATCTCATGTGGTGGGGTTGGCTTGCTTTCTATGGAGGAGATGGCACCTATAGCGTTTTTGGGTAGCTGGGCTCTATCGGCACCCCTACTTTCCTCTCATTTGTGGTTGCTGATAGGCCAGTTTTGGAGACTTATGTGTCAGAGGTGGAAGGAGGATCCTTTTCTCTCCATGTGTTATTGCGGCAAACAAGAGATAGTCTATCCCCACGAGCACTAGAGGATTTTCCACCATTTGCTTCACTATTGTTAGATTGGACTAGAGGTTGACAGTCTTCCTTGATGGAGCAACAGTGTGAGCATACGCTACATTCTCTCTTAGTCGACTCGTCCATTCCGCATGCTACTAGAGCACGTCTACGCTCTTGCTCTGGCAAGGGTGCAAGCTCGTGGATCCTAGCTCGACCGTGCATTAGGGCTTTCCGACTCGCATCGGCTACTTTCTCTACAGCGATGAGGTTTCGCCTAGGTTTGGTCCACCCATCTGCATCTTCACTACTCACTTGTGAGTGTGGTTCTACACTAGATGCAGCGGCGGTCCACATGACACGGTGTCCTTTTGGAGGACAGAGGATAGCTACCCATGATGCCATTAGAGACACAATGTTTGCTATGGCGCGAGAGAGTGGATACTTGGCTTGGAGGGAGCGTTCATATGCTTTGCAGACGACATGTGTCAGGGTAGACTTATACTTAGTCCGAGATGATCAGGTGACAGTAGCGGATGTCGTGGTTACGGACCCTACGTGGGATATAGTTTCGGAGGGAGTGATTACCCATCCCCCTGGATGGGTGGCGAGTGTAGCAGCAGGTCGCAAGGTCTCCAAGTATAGGGGCATGAAGCGAGGTCACCTCTTTGTTCCTCTAGCCTAGGAGTTATATGGAGCAATGGACACGGCATTTGACACATTTGTCAAGGAGTGCGTGAGAGCTTATCATGTTAGGCGTTAGGGGGTACCACTCTCACTCTCATACTTTGTAGCATATTTTAGACAGCGTGTGTCCATTGCTCTACAGAGGGCAGTGGCTGGTGCAATCCATAGGAGAGCAATCACATTAGGTGATGTTTCTTTGGATGCTCCAGTTGTGTGTAGACCGTACGACTTGCATAGTTCGGATATCTTAGGTGCGGTAGGGCAGATTTCTCATATAGACTCTATTGGGGCTTAGCCCCATGTTACCTTTTTTGTCTCTCCCTTGTACGGCTTGATGGGGTCCTCCCATCCTTCATTTTTCCTATGCGGTCGCCTTTTACTTTTCTTCCCTACATGAGTTTGAACGTCGACTTGGATCCAATCTTCTACGAATTTAGCTTTTGGTACAATTAGTGTGTATACATATAGTTTGGTTTTGGCTTGGAATTACACTACTTAAGATATTAGCCGCTTTCCTTATTCAGAGTTTAAAGGCTTAGATTTTGCTAGGAAATCCACATTTTTCTACGTTTCTTCTTAGGAGAAAAGGGTTGCTATCTTCGGTATTGAATATAGGCGTAGTGATATTTACCTTTTAAAACATTCTGCATAGTTCATGTAGTGACAAGTTCAATATGACTATGAATTAATTTGGTTTTATGAACTATGGTGGCAAATGCGGTATTAACTTAGGTTTTTCAAACATAGGTTTCATCTTGATTTTTGGCCACTTAACTTAAGTGGAGGTATTGGTAAATTATCTAGCAGGAACACTTGATAACAACATGATAAAGCGTACCTCTCATTCCATATTATTTGGATCCTATAATTGAATAGCCACCTTTTCTATCAAATTACCTTTGAGAATACATATTTGTTCTTTCAGTGCCACGTACAGAAGCCCATATGCTTTTGGCCTGGTCTTCTTCTTACTTTTTTCTCATCAAACATATAGTCATATAGTCTTCTTCTTTTTGCCTCTTTTTACATACGTCTTTAGTGAATTGGTTTGCTTCTTTCTATTCCAGGGCTCTACACATAAGCTCATAAAGTTTTGTCTCCTGGGCTTCAGCTTTTCTTCTGGCAACTAGAAGTTTATAGAAGGCTTTGTACTTTGGTACAAAACCTTTTAATTTAGACGTCTAAATGTACACCAATTGCTGCAAAAATTCGTGTCGCATTCAGGTTCACCTTTCGCTCTTACTTTCAGGGAGTATTCAAATTGAAGACACCCTTAAAAGGCAGTTCTAGACCAGATTGTGTTCGCAGCAAACAAAGAAACTCCTCTTCAGCAAAGGATTTGAGAAAGAGAGGCAGCATGACAACGAGAATGCTAGCTAGCCTCATATCCATTGCCACGACACGTATTTTGGAGCTCTGCTGGGATGTAGTACTATTCGTGCGAAGTTCTTTGAGCAAATGGTATTACAAAGTTCTATCCATCGGCGCACCTTTTGCTGTTTTGTTGGGAGAAATGTCGAGGATACAGCTTCCTCCGTCACAAGACTTCTCGGGTCGACGGGATATGTTATTTGCGGCCACATTAGGCCACATTGCGGCTACCTCAGCCACCTGTCTTCCTCCGTAGAGTCATCTGCAATCTCCGGTCAGCTTTATAAATCCAGTCTCTCGACATTCCCACTTTCTTGAACAATTCTTGAACTTTGATAACTTCGTTCTTTGAGGTTTAAACGACATAGAATGCGGTTAACTTCTAGTGCTCAAGTACCTTCTTCAGAGAATTTTAAGAAGAAACTCTCGATAAGTACCGATCAAAACTTATTGCACTTGTCTGCAATTTGACCATAACCACAACTTCATAGGAGGGAGAAATATGGCAGTGTGAGGAGAGTCTAAACTCCAGGATACTGCTACAAGTTCTGGCTAAAACACTTGTCGTATACTTCAGTATCTTCAGGAAGCTGAGTTTGCCAAACCGTCACTCTCTTGTAAGCCTCAGGTTATCTTCTGTCCACTGTAGCCATGGATTCTCTCCGTTGCTCCTGTTCGTTTTTTTGTAAGTAAAAGTTGAAATGACAGCAAATATCGAAGGGAAATTGTTGACCCAATTCCAGGCGGAGAACGAGAAGTTCTCGTCAATGACAATTTGGAATTATGGGGGCAGAAGCCGTTCAGCCGTCTGATCCAAAACCCACTTAGGACCGGACTTGATGCATGCATATGCAAGCAAGAAGAAATCGACGTAAGCTAGAAGAAATGCAAGCATAAAAGCGAGATAAATAAATAAAGACAGAGTGAAACCTTCTCGTTAGAGGACAAAAGCGAAAAAGGAATACTTCTATCATTTCATGCAACGGCGAATTCAGTAGAAAAACGAAAATTCAATGGATTCCTGAATCGTATACATCGTTTAGGATAACCACAATCATTTGAGTAAACACGCGACCCTTGTCAAGCAGATAAGCACGAATAAAGGAGTGCCAAGGCAAACTCGGTTGCTTCCCAGAGTGCCGCTCAGAAGAACGTACAGGAGAAAACAATAGAACGAGAAGAGAAAGGTCATAGAAGATGCAGAAATGAACGCATGAAATGAACGATGGTAAGTTAGGAGACGTACCTTGGCAATACCTGGTGTTGAGTAATGAAATACAGAACCTGTTGTAAACTACCCGGTTCCATACCCACGAGAAGTTCACTTCAATGAGATGGCTCAAAGACTGTGTTTCAGTTTTGCACCCGTCTGCTAAGGACTGATAAGTATCGTCTCTTAGTGCTCCAGAGATGGGGGAGTATATAACCAGATACAAAACCACTTTGTTTAAAAGAGCCACAAGCATCCTCTTCGTTCGAAACATCGATAGAAGAACGCCTTGCTCGGATCACGATATGTGAGTTATATATCCTAGATGAAGGTTTTCTTCGGCGCTTTATTGGATATGAATGATGACTTTACTTAGAGCTGGTATGCCACTCGTCAACCTCGATAGAATTATATTACAACAACAATTCAAAATCCTTCTAAACGGCAATGGGTGTTTACCTAAACGGCAATGGGTGTTTTAGGTGCTGTCCTAATCTTAATGACCTCGGAACAGCGTACACAGAGAGTAGAATGCTCAAGAGTTCCTACAGCTTCTGTGTAATTCCAACATCTCTCACACTTCGCACCATCAGCGCGAGAAATTCCCACCCAAAGATCCCCGTTTCCTTCCATGACTGAACTTCCCGTGTAAGGAAGATTCAACGACTCTCCCTCGCTTTTTGTGACGACCTCCGCCTGAAGCAGAGCCAATGCGTAGTGCAAACGTTGTTAAGATCCTTGACATGAAATCCGACAGACTATAACGCCAAGAAAATTAGCTTACGTAAGGTAGTACTAGCTGAAATAGATTGAACCGGACGTCCTTTTTCTTGATCCAAGAAACATCAGCGGCATGTTTTTACTCTGCGAGCTTATAGGAAGAAACATGCGATTAACAGCTGCCCCAAAATAGGAAGTGATGGATGATCGCGAGCTCTATCAAGAATAACAGTTAGCTCCTAAAAAAAAACTAACGGACAACAAAATAGTTCTGACAAAATAGAAGTCGACAGAAAACCATTACCTGGGATGTTATAAATATTCTGTTCAAGCTGTCCACTCTATCTGATCCTGACAGAGCCTGTAGACGTTGGTGTAGCTCAGGGTCTGAAGCGTGAATGTAAACTTTTGCTTCCAGACTTGCTCCCACAAGCTTCCCCATTCTTGCTTGCTCTAAAACTCTATTTACTTCGTCTCGCACCTGATTGGGAAATTGGCAGGCAAATTTGTGTTGTCAACGGCAGTTAATATCAAGACACAGATATTTAGACCAGGACAAACTTCGTGATATCACCTCTTTCTTGTCTAGTTTTATATAAACATAAGTATCCCTTTCGCTGGTTCAGATCAAAAGTAATCCATCGGATTGTTTGAGACACTCTACGCTAGTAGTGACCGGTAAGATCTTCTCTCAGCATGCTTTTACAACACACATGATTCACGGAGTTGAGAAATGGTGAGGGAATAGACTTCACTCTAATTATGCACGAGGAAAACGAGTGTCACTCCAGCCCACCGACCTGTAAAAGCGCTGTCCAAAACTTCCGGTCTGCTTCTGATACTGACCGCCATCGTTCTTCTACTTTAGGCCACGAGGCTTCGAATACAGTTTCTGCTTTGAGATTCTTGTCTCCCAGATATTCAAAGGGCAGGTTTTGCCATACATCTTCTGCCATATGGGGCATAACTGGTGCAATTACACGAACTAATGAGAGTAGAAGAGCTGCGAGGACAGTTTGGCAGCTCCTTCGTGTGTAGCTATCAGTGCCCCTGTACACAGCATGGACGTCCAGAAAGTCGTATCAGAAGAGGGAGGTAGTAGGCTTCTAAGGTCCCAATTGCAATATCATGGATAATATGGGCAGTAATGTGTTGGAGAGTACCCGGTGTAGAGTCTATCTTTAGCAATATCGAAGTAGAAGTTGGATAAGTCTACCACCGCAAACCGTTGTACCAGCTGTAGGTCAAAGGACGCACAAACAGCCGACGGGTGAGTTCTTACTCAAGCCCTTCGCTGAGATATTTCAGCAACGTGTACCTTACTTGAATAAAAAAGTCCATCTTAAGGGTGGTCAAGAGAGCAACCTGAAAAAATCGATAAAATTGGAAATTCTCAAAACTTTCTGTTGTCCCGTCCACTACGCAAGAAAGTTGATAAAGGGCATATTTATCTATCCCCGGGAGGTCTTCATGCGCCACAGACTTCTCCGGCTGTAAAAAAGAACCGAAAAACCCACAATTTGATGTCAAACTAAAAGCAGTAAAAGCAGAAGCGAGTCCAAGGCATTCATGAGTGCACATGGTCCAAAGACCGCCTCTTCTGTCAGCAAACAAATGCCGCCTTCAGCTCTTAATCGTGATCCTCAACAGTTCTTGAACTTTAGCCCCAGCCCTGTCTCCTCCTGAACGACTCACATTACACATTTGTCTATCGATGCATGCAATGACTTCGACAGCATGTTCATGCAAAGGAAAAGTACCTGGAAGTCATGAAGATTGGACAGAAGATATCTTAAAGTGCCTCTGATCTTGCGATAAACATCAGATGTCTGCCTGATAATCTGAGGGCCAATCATGACATCCCCAGTGTAATCCACGCTGGCTACCCACAGCCGCAGCACGTCAGCCCCGTACCCAGGCTCCTCCTGTTCGCACGCGTGGCGTCAGCAATAGGTACCAAACCGCTCTCCCATGTGATGAACTTATAGGAAAGACATTCTGTTGTGCAGCGCCAAATGAAAGAACAAGAACCCACGCCTTTCACAAACAAAAAATTCGCATGCAGCATACGTCCAAAACAACAGCGCTGATTCTACACACTGATGAGTCGAAGCTTCCAGAGCAATGAGATAAGAACGTAGGAACCCCCTCTTACCTTTGCGTTTTTCCCTCCTTCAATGATAGTTCGAGGATCAACAACATTCCCGATCGATTTACTCATTTTCATACCCTTTTGGTCGAGAACAAACCCGTGGGTCAGCACTCGCTTATAAGGTGCACTCCCTGCATCCATGAAGAAAGGAGTTGTTGAACAAACACTTCCAAAGTTCGTGCTCAACTTCATTGATTAAAAGGAATGCCTAGCGTGTCATTTTTCTGGATTTGGTAGTTGAAATGAAACCATTGTTCATCCCGACACCGAAAGCAAAGGTTACTCAGGATTCTAAAAGATGTTAAGAATAAAAGAAAGTTGGAGAAGTAAGATTGTTCCCTCTACGGAGTACCATCTTTACGAGTAGGCTAATGACCGTACCTTTAGTTGCAACACTGGTGAGGAGAGAACTCTGAAACCATCCCCGGTGCTGATCACTGCCTTCTAAATAGAGATCTGCAGGCCAATGCAAACCGTCTCTTTTGTCTACGACTGCTGCCCATGAGGACCCTGTAACCATGACGTGAATGGACGCATTAAACGAGTGTACAGCATGTTATAGGTGCACTGATGATTAGAATCTCCAATTTCTGAGATGACGCACTACATCAGATCACCTGCTTTACAACTGATTAAGTCCCTTGCTCTTTGACACTTCTGACGTGGGTTATCCAGAAGCCTAGTAAAAGCTTCGAAAAATGATCCGTCCGCTGTTCAGAAAGTTTCTCACCTGAATCAAACCATACATCCATGGTGTCCATGCCTTTCCTATAATTGGAAGCCTCTCCACGATGTTTCTCTGGCAGAAGATCTTCGTTACTCATATAGAACCAGGCATCACTACCCTTCTGCGCAATGATAGCTGCAAAAATGAAGAAAATAAGCGTAAGCTTTATAAACATTTCGACCGATAAATGTAGAGGATATCTTCCACTCTTGCGCAAAAACTCCTCGCCAACTGCTAAGGTGGAGCTCACAAACTGGCTATAATGCCAACATCGACAACTGAGGAGGACACGGTTTACCTTGGATGTGATTAATTGTTTCCTCTGTCATGAGGGGTTCACCAGATTCAATGTGGTAAAAGACGGGAATAGGTACACCCCACGATCTTTGTCTTGAAATACACCAATCGGATCGTCCAACTGTCATGGAAGTTATTCTCTTCTCTCCCTGCAAAGTTCATTACAAAACGAACCTTATTTCAATGTGAGAGTTAGCACCTTTCTCAAACGAGCATAGGATACACAGAAGCTCTCTCAAATATGATCCAATCGAGCGTTGATATTTCAGATAATCCACTTACAATATTATCGGGAATCTCTGAAGGGCAAATGCTGTTCCTCCTCTGCTATGAGACTTTGAAAAGAATTCGCGGCATACATTTGAGACTTTTTGAGTTTGCATACTTCAGAGGTTGTTTACAACTAGTGGCTTCCACTGACATTTCACTGACCTATTTGACTTAAGGTTCAGGATTTCACCAGTGATCATGGAGCTTGAACAGATGCTACTTGTCCACGAAAAACGATGACAATGTAAGTACTTTCTGTTGACCATACGAGGATCAACTTGCAATGGTCTGGTATTGTTACATTCAAATATTGGTAAATTCCATCGAAGAACACTGCTTTGCTGCTCACTAAGCAACTAACCTACAAGGATCCCCTTTCTATTTTAGCGAGGAAGTAGCAGGAAAATTGGATGAGGTGGTGCTGTTTACCTTAAATAATGCAATATCTTAAAAGATGTTTATTTTTGACAGGTTTGCTCTTAAAATTGCCTAGTTTAACGTCATCCAGGATGAGAAGATCGGAAACACGAAGGCAAGAGTAAGATAATTCACCTGTGGGGGAAACCATTGGACCTCTGAAATAGCTTGCAGAGCAGCTTGTCGGAAACCTTCCACGGAAGCAAACCACTGTTCTGTTGCTCGAAATATTGTAGGCTTCTTAGTTCGCCAGTCGTATGGGTATTTATGGACTGCAAGATTCGATGTACAACAAGAAAATCAATCCCATAGTATACGACATCACCTTGCCAGCAACTAAAAGATCGCACTTCCCTTCTCCGTCTCCTATGTATACGCAATTTATGACTACAATGCCTATAGACAGCTTTTCTTTGTTCTCCATCTGCATTACTTTCTGTATTGGGGATGACCTGAATTTTCTTTACAAGTTCTGCTTTCCCGACTTCACGCCTTCCACAGAAGAAACAATTTTATATCTATGCACAAATGAGTTCAGGCATTAATAGGAAAGCTTCAGGTATGGAGCCTGTAGAGCACCGAGAGTCACCATATGCCTCCTCCATTAGAAGAGAGTTGCTCTGATCAAGAGCCTCCACCAGCGCTAAGTTTCCGTCCCCAAGAACATTCAAACCAGCAAACCTCCCAGCTTCTTCTGTAAAATTCCCGTCATCATCGACAGGTGACAGCAGTGGGAGGCCGTATTTCTGTCCTGTCATGTAATCCTCTTGACCATGACCTGGGGCGGTGTGAACAAGGCCAGTCCCTGTTTCGGTCGTAATGTAGTCACCGCCGATAACTACCGAACCCTCCCTCTCCTCCAGAGGGTGCTTGTATCTACAAGATCCAGATGATGTATTCGAGTCAATATCCTCCATCCAGGTAATTGAATCCAAAACAAGGACAACCAGAACTCTATGGCACCCTGACAAATCTAATCGACTAATTTGCCATGGATAGGTGCAGGTATAGGAGGGTAAACTGATAGTTTTTGGTTCCTGAATACATGCAGTGAATGTCAACGCTGTTTAGTATGCAAAAGACTACATCCGCTGAAAAGAAAGGAGAAAAACAATTACCTGCTTAGCTCCAGTGCTGATCCGGGAAATATTCCCTTGAGTTCAAGATCAACTCCCCATTTGGATTCCAGTGTTTTTACAAGATCTGCTGCAACCACCAGATATCTAACCTGTGGATCTGCCAAAGCAGAACCATTTCTTTTCTTCCCTTTAGCATTCTTCGCTGATTCAGTTCCCTGACCTTCAGCCGGGGATTTGGACTGAATCTCCACAACTGCGTACGTCAATTTGTCATTTACTGCAACAGCTGCAACAACACAATTCCACGAAACGTGAATACTCGAGTATTCTTCGTTACTTTGACTGACTAGAGAACCTCCAAAATGTCAATTTAGACACTGCGCATGTAGTAGAGAGGGCCCGGAATAAACACGGGCGTGAACGCGATATACCCGAACAGCAGAAATGGAAATAACCCCTCCGTAACCTTAATCAAAAGCACTCTAAATGTATCGAGGATATGTATAAACAGAAACCTATGAGTAGCCATTGAGCGTTGAATAAGGTCTGAATGGGATGGCAAATAAGCAAAATGCACAACGTTTCCTCATAAGAGGAGTTTCCGATTCTCTCCAAGTTTCGAATTCTAACAACTATTCGAAATCAAGTGAACGCAGTAACATCTCCCGAGTATCAGACCTACTTGGTTTAATTTTCATTGATTACAAAGAAGGACAATCTTTCCGTAAGTTGAATGTGAGGCAATAAGGGCCTGAGCTGACCGGTTGCTGACGGAGAAGGCAAAACCAACTACTGTAAGAAATTCTCAGCAAAAAGAAGACAAAAGACACTACGAGGTAGAAAAATAAACACATACCACAATTGCCTGGTATCGTCCATGGGGTAGTAGTCCATATGGCCACACCCAGGTTAGGAAGAAAAGATCTCAGTTCCTGAGGAAACTTATCGCTTAGATCCGTCATTTTGAAAACAGCATAAATGCTGCGTGAAGTGTGACCTTCCGGGTACTGCACCAGAACATTCACTAGCGTTCAGAAGGAACCAACACTATGCATAACATACAGGAGAGAAAGAACAAGACCACAAAGATAGACAAACAAAACATTTCGAACATGAAAGCTGAATCAGGGATACTAAAACACGGCCATCAAAGACAGCCAACAGATGCCCAAATTGCATAGACAAAACAATACCTCGAGCTCTGCCTCTGCTAGAGCTGTGCCAGACGATGGACTCCAATGTACAGGCTTTTTACCCCTGTAAATATGCCCATTCAAGATCATCTTACCAAATACGCCTATCTGTTATAGAACAAAATCACCACTTGCAGTGTCAGATTACAATTTGCAGACTGTAATAGCATCCCAAAGTCATATTGAGTTATTACAAAGATATCAGCATTTGATGAATCAGCAATCCGTCTAACAATGTCCAACACATGCCAGAAGATGGAACACCAAACGTACCTGTGCAGCTTCATATTCTGGACTTAGCGTGAGATAGGGGTTCTCCCAATCTCCCCAAACACCAAAACGCTGTAGGTAAACAGAAAATGTCCAGAAGTAATCAGCACGCTAACAGCCACATCCGAAAATAGGCTATATTGCAATGAGCAGGGGCCGTTCTGAAAATAGGCTATACTTCCTACTTTTTTCAAGATCATAGACAGGCGCGTCAGCTTTGCTATGCTAAAACACGTTTCATCTTATCATTGGCCTTAAAACGAACTGAGAAGTACTCCAGATCTGGAGACCAGTTTGACCAAATGTTCAGGTACTAAGTTCACAGCAATGTATGACACGTCGCGTGTTCCAATTGAAGCAGCGTAACCAAACTGTAGACTTTTGCCGAACAATTATAAGCTAGGACCTTTCAAGGCACCTTGAACGATTTGCGCTGTTGATCTACTGTTTTCATTGCAAATTGAGCAGCCTTCTTTCGAAGCTTAATAGGAGTCAGCTCCTTTCTAGCTTCTGCATCCATGGACTGCAAAACTGCAAAGAGAAGGGAACAGTAAGAAGAAGCAGGAATCCATCAACATCAGCAATCTCTTACAATCTCGAGTGGTCATGACGACTTGGTAAACCTGCGGCAGACTAATGTTTTAGCGGCACAATCAACAGATATACTCAATCCAGAATTTGAAATTGTACAAAATTTCCAAGATGCTACAACGGAAACGGGAATACATTCTCATTGTACCGTTACTATGATCTTCCATCTCGATGAGGTAGATGACACTCTTCTTTAAGAAGAATTTTGTTGTAAGGGGAAATAGATGAAACCAGTATATTTCTGTAATAACTCAACAAGGTTTGGATAACTGGGCTAGGGAAAATGTGGAGAAACTTGGAAAAACTTCAAGAAGTGATCGACTAAGACTCACCCTTCAGCTCAATTGGCAGACCATGACAGTCCCAACCGGGCACATACTTCACCTTACGACCTTGAAGAAGCTGAAAATCAAAAATCCGTGGGAAACAAAATCACATTTCATGATATAAACATCACCATCATGACTAGCTGTCTCCATTTCCACGACACTTCTCAGGCTCGATTATCCGTGTTGTGCGCAGCATATAACACGGAGCTTGCAGAAAATAAACTACCGGTAATTTACTCACCTGGTACCGGTTTATAAAGTCTTTGAGAATTTTGTTCAAAGCGTGTCCTATATGTAACTCTCCGTTCGCATAAGGCGGCCCATCATGGAGAGTGTATATTTCCTGTAAATAAGAATTCAGAGAGGTTCAAATCTAGGTAAACTGCGTCCCTGCCACTCAAATCATCCTTTTCTCTTCATTTAACATACCCCCACCCTGCTCTAAAAGCTATAAATTGAGTTGTATGCTCCGCCACTACATCTACATCAAAATCGTTCACGACGTGCGGAGCAATTTCAGATTGCTTTGTGAGAGCAAGATTACTTACGCCAGTATTTTTCTCCAGTAGCTTCTGTAGAACCTGCTTCTCCTCCCATAATTTTTGAATTTCTGGCTCCCTTGTCACCGAATTTGCCTTCATGCTGAACTTAGTCTGTGGCAAATCCACAGTGTCCTTATATTGGCCACCTTCCGATGCTCCCCCTGATCACACAGTATATAAAACCCCTCAGATAAAATGAAGACCGGAGTTTACAACCCTGTCACAAGATTCATCTGCTAAAATCCTTAAATGAGGCAATCAAGAAACCACGACGACAAGCAATTCTCATCATGTAATCTCGTTAATCACCTTCTGCTGCCTTCTTAGCAGCCATAACAGGCCCTCTTCCTCTTCTCTTCGATCCAGCTGGATGAGTTGATTCTAAACAAAAGCTTCTCGTAGACAATGAATGAGGTAGTAGACTCTGACTGAATCCTGGATATGAGCTTAACCTCCTCGGAACAACTAAAGCACTAGCCACTGGTGCTCGCCGACATGATTTCTGTACCTGCAGACACTTCTTTGAGCAAATAACGCAATGCCATCCACTAAAACCTGTCTAAATTTTCCCTCCTGGCCTCAACATTACGAAACATTAAACTGTTCATTGAATTGAATTGAAATTCAGGATTACCTGAGAAACCGAAGAGGACGGGAAGCATGAGAAGGAACGACAACATGCGGACGCTAGTCTCACGTCCATAGCTACAGCCCTCATTTTGGAGCTCTATTGTTTTCGGGCCTTTGCCTTCTTCTCAGTGTGGAGGTTTATCCATTGACACTTTCCATAGTTTTCGTCATTGGAATGAATGTTGAGGATGCGACGCCTCCAGCGGACTAGAAACCATCGCTCGTTCGTCCCCAACTTCGCCTTCCCGTTCTCGAGTCTAGATTCGCCGGATTTAAGACATTTTTTTCGTCCGTCGACGAAAACCGTCCATTCTCGATAACTTTGCCTCCGTCCCAAAATGAGGGCTTTTCCCTGTCCAAGTGACTCTACCACCGTCCTCTCAACCATTAATTAGATCAGGGGGTTTCTATTGAGCCTTTACGGAATCGCGTAGCATTTCCGCAAAACGATTTGCGGTTCATCCCGTATGTGTCCGGTGGCCACCATAAAAATTGACGGAATTCAATCTACTTCCGTGAAAGGTCGCCTTCCTATGTTAAAATACTTTCTCCTTATTTAATGCAAATTTTCGTAATCATCTTTACGGCCTAATTCAATTTTAGTGCGTGTAGTCTCTACAGGTTGTCCCTCAAATTTTTACAGGACTAACTCCACTTCCATATCAATTGCGTAAAATATCCAACTGAAACGCCATAATGTCTCTCTATGATTCTACGCAATCTTCTCATATGTAGTCTTCTATCATAGCATTTACCATTCGGACGTTATATCAATTGGATAAGGATTTACCAAATCTTTGGTCTAAATAAGTTAAAAGAATAATACATGGCTAGAGGAACTCTTGTTCTTGATGTACTAAGAGAGAATTTCTTCTTGCAAATAAAATAATTACCTATTGCAAAAAGGCCTGATCTACATCAAGGAATTGCAACAAGATATACTCATAGTGTCTATGAGGTCTTATACTTATTGAAGGATTTTCACTTGATGAAGGATTTTCACTTGATGACTTAGAGATTCATCGATGATAATGGAAATTTAGAACACCCGAGGTGCATGTTAGTCTTTTAGTTACGCTCATTCACATGATATAGTTATTCTTTATTTACAAAGTTCTCTATTGTTGCTTCGTCCTATTCTTGACCATTGTTTTGCTCATTTTCTTATCTTTGGGTAACGTGCTTTAATTTGCAAGTTATGGGGATTCATCTACTAATCCAAAGTTGACTATAGATTTGCAAACACCATCTTGACCAACCTAAATATTGTTACATCTTTAAATTCTTAGCTCTAGAGTTAGTGATCTACTTGTGGCTCATAGCTTCTCCTTTACTTATGACATACCTTGTGTAATACCATTAGTTAGACAGATTATCTAGATATGGAAATTGGTTTGGTTATACCTTTAAGAATGTTATGTATCAGAGTAGATCAGATAGAGGTGTTACCAAAAGAGTACTTTCACTAAAAGTGCAAATGCCAAAAATATATTTAAAACTTCAAAACTAATTTTGAATGTCTAAATTAATTAATTAAATCTCAAAAATAAAATATTCCACTCCCTCAAGAGAAAAAAGTGTTATCTCTTCCCCCTTGTTTGTCTCATCTAGATATATTACCTTACACATGCTATTCTAAGCTTTCTACAAGAAGATTCTCTACAGATTCCTTTTGGTCAAACTTGTTTGACCAACCAAATATGACAAGGACCGATATGTCACCAATCCATATAGTTAATCTAAGGGTGGAGCTCATTGACATGTCACCAATCCATATATTTGATCCAAAGGTGTAACTCCCTTTGAGTGGATTCTCTTTGTTACATAAGAAAGACAAGATGCTCCTTTGGGGCATCGTATTATTGAGGAATGGAACCTTGTGTTTCTTGTGTGTTTCTTCTCTTCTACTCAAGTAGAGCTACTAAAGTATCCAAGTAATAATTCAAACACTTATGTTTGAAGTATGTACATGTATGAAATTCCTAAGTCTATGAAAACAAAAGCACCAATAGTATATATGAAACAACACCTCATCATTTGGAAACAAAAACAACCATCATCATTGCTTTTGTAAGATGATGCTCCATTTGTTATTCCTTGCTAGGAGGGGTGGGTGGTTCTTGGGACAAACTATTAGCTCCTTTGCATATTTAAACAAGGCACATGAGCTCCTTCTTCTATCCATAGACAATTTGTTCAAAGCCAGTTTGAGCCTCCTCAAACTTGGCATTAGTGTGGCCTTAGAGTTTGGTAGACATTGTCCTAAGTTGCTCATTTGTGTAGGTTTTCCTCTCTAGCACCTCAATTTGAGTGCACAAATCCTTTGCCTTCATACATTGGGAGATTTTGTTGGCCATGCGTTCCAATAGGCTAAGTAGTTGAGTCATTGTCTGCCCAATACTCGTGAACAACCTTGCTTGTTTGGTTTCAAGATTGGCTCATTTGATGTTGAGTTCATAATTCATCTTCTTATGAATCTTCTTTTCTTCTTGTGCTTCAAGTTGGTGTATGGACAGGTGGAGATGCAAAGGTCAATTAGCCATTTCATATTATCATCCATTGCCTTTGTATTAGCATGGACAATTTCCAACTTGTTTCGTAGAGTTGCAAATTTGTCATCTTGGTTTTGGATCACCTCTTCATGTTGAATCTATTGGTAGAAGACTTGCAGATTGTAATTGTCAACCTCCCTCTTCAACCCTTGGATTAGAGTTTTGTACTCCTCTTGCCATTTTATTTCCTCCCATTGGAGCTCCTCTATGCACTCCTCACTCTTTGTCCTTCTTGTTCATCTTGGATTGGACTAGGTGATGCAAGTAGCATACAAGAGCTGTTGGTTCTTTCATCTTTGGATCCAAATTTTTGTATAATGGTAGAATCTCCTCCAATGCTTCAATTGTTGGTGTCACAATATGGACCATGTAGGTGTAATACTCCGAGGACAGGAGAAAAGAGAAAACACAGACTTTACACTCAAACCTTCGATTCTCCAAAGGAGCACCTTCTCTTTATTATATAGACAAAGAGGATCTCCTCCAAGGAAGCTCCACCATAAGATTAGGCACACAGATAGGTGAGATGTTAGAAAGCTCCACCCTTGGATTACTTACTTGGATGGGTGACATGTTGGTCTAGGTCCGATCTAGCTGGTCAAACAAGCTTTGACCAGAGGGAATCTTTTATTGAATCTTCTTATAGGAGTCTCAAAATCACGTGAGTAAGGTACCATTGGAAAGCTCTCAACAAGAAAAGCCAGGGGGAGGGAAGGCCATCCTTTCCTTGGTTGGGGGGGAATCTACACATTTTGGGGGCCTAATTCATCCGTTTAGGCCTCTGAAATTGCCTTCAAAGATTTTAGGCATATTTTGGTTCCTACTCTATTAGTAAAAGTCACCTTTTGGTGATACCTCTTTCTGATCTATTTAGTCCATCATGTGTTACCAAACCAATTCTCACCTTTAAATCATATGTCTAGCTATTGGTTCTAAGGTTCTCAAGTCCATTTTGGTTTTTGCACTATTAGTAGAAGAACTCTTTTGGTGATACTTTTATTTGATCTATTTTGACCATCATTCTAGATATTACCAAACCAAATTTCACATCTAGATCATATGGCTAGCTCTTGGTATTACAATAGGCCGCCATTAACCAAGACAAAGAATCACCATCCTAGCCTTATTGTTTGTAGGGCCTTCTTTGTTTTGGGTGCGTTTATTGGTTCCTTGTTTTTAAGCATAAGTCTTGTCTTAGTTTGGAACAAACTTCTCCTTTGCATTATGAGTAGGAGTTGATTCCTTGCCCTTCCCATCCACATTGTTGCTAGTTGGGGATTTCTTATCATCAACGGCATCATTCTCTTTGGTTCATTCTTCTTGCATTGAGGACATTGGAGATTACCATGCCAATTTTGTTGAGCTTTAGAAAGACATCCCTACCTTTACATTGTTAGTCTCTTTGATAAAATTGGCCATTGGGTAAGTTTGTTTTGAATAATTTTTTGTCTTGTAGTGCAAGACTTCTCCCTCATTAGGAGCCAATTTATGGACTAGAGCCATGGTAGGGATGATGGTTTTTGCGGCCAACATTTTCTCCTTTTTTGTTAAATGTCCTTCCTCTACAACAAGTGGGGGAGATAACTAGGCTTTGTCATTTGGTACCTCACTCTCTTTGTTTACCTTGAGAGACAAAATTTGAGTGAGAGAATTTTTGCTCCCAAACTTTATAGCTTAGGCTATTATGGAATATTTTTCATCAACTTCCTCTTGTCCTTGAGGGAGACCTCTCACTTTCCCTTGACAAAGATTCCACCTTTAGTGTCATTTTTGTTTCTTGGAAGCTTGCACCTTGGCATTGGCAATAAGAATCTCCGTACAAATTTTAATTGAGTTGTAGGTTTTGCCACTTGTAAAAACTTCCCTATATGGGCCTACTCTTTGTTAGCATTGTAGTAATTTTTAAATATCTTTAGGTAAGTCTAGTCTCCACTAAAGTAAGCTAGATGGTGCAAGTGAGACTAGAACTTCTCCTTCTCCTTGTCCATCAAAAGGTTCATTTTTAATATTCTAAGGACTAGAGAACCTCCAAGAGAAAACACGAGAGAAGAAACACAAAGCTTCACACTCAATACTCCAAAGCCCCAAAGGAGCACCTTGTCTTTATTATATAGCAAAGAGGACCCCTCAAAGTAAGCTCCAACCTTGAGTAAGATACATGGATTGGTGACATGTTAGCAAGCTCCACCCTTAGATTAGTTTCATATATGGGTGACAAGTTGGTTGTTGTCTTACATTGTTGGTCAAACAAGTTTGACCAAAAGGAATCTTTAAGTAATATTCTTATGGGAAGCTCAAATGTGCATGGGTGAGGTACTATTGGAAAACTCTTGACAAGATGAGTTTAGGAGGTAGGAAGGCAAGCCCTTTCATTCTCGGGCAAATTTTTTTATTTTTGAGGCCTAATTCATCCATTTAGGCTTCCAAAATTGACTCTAAAGTTTTTAGGGTGTTTTTGGTTTATGCTCTATTAGTAGGAGTAATTTTTTGGTGACACCTTTATCTAATCTACTTAGTCCATCATATATATAATCCTTCTAGATGTTACCAAGCAAATTTCCAACTCTAGATAATATGTCTAACTACTAGTGTTATAAACCTCTCCCCTTTTAAGATGTAACATCCTAGTTGCAAAGCTATTGCTCAAAAGATTGCACTAGCGCCGGTGCATGGGTAAACTTGCCTTTTGGCTCTCATTTTGCCTCATACAATGGGTACCCTTTTCAATGGACAAGATATTCCACACATGGATGGTGGATACCATAGATGTGTTTTTGGAGAATGTGTTCGACTTCATATTCCTTTGTACTATCAATGAGTATTGGATAAGGTCTAACTTCTTGTATGGAAGGAAAGTATAGTGGTCAGGATGCATATCTACTTAGTGAGAACACATGGAAGATTGGATAGATCATCATGTGTAACAGTAGCTCAAGGTGATAGACAATAGTGCCAATTTGACAAAGGATTGGAAAAGGCCCAATAAAATGAGGTCTATGCTTACAAGGGCCAATAACATGAGGTTGTGTATAGACAACTAGAGTTGATCTCCAACATTGAACTCCATATACCGATGATGGGCATCTACATACTATTTTTGTTAATTTTGGGTGATCTGCAACCTATGCTTGGCGTTCTCCACACCCTATTGGATTCTAGAAACAAAAGTGTTGATAGCATCAACCTTGGTACTTTAGGATCTTCATCAAGCTCAAAGATATGAAACGTCTTCTCCATACATGAGGGAAGAATGGTGTGACTTGTGTGGATACATTCATTGAATTATTGTAGGCAAATTCCACCAATGGAAGTAAGGTGCACCACCTCTCTTGCTCATCTTAGGTGAAGCCCCGCAGCATGTCCTTAATAATGTGATTAGCCCACTCTGTTTGTATATATGTTTTTGGATGGTAAGCCGTGGACATAGCCAATTTGGTTTTGAAGATGCCAAAGAAGGTTCTCCAAAACAGACTAGTGAATTGAGTGACTCTCTTGATGATGGGCACTTGAGATAATACATGGTGAGAAAAGATTCCATCTAATTAAAATTGAGCTAATTGTGGAGTACTCACATCTTTGTGGTAGGATGCACATGAATCATTTTGCTGAGTTGGTCGAAAAAGACTACAATGGAGTCAAACCTTAAGGTGATCTTGGATAATTCATAAATGAGATCTTTGCTTACTTGTTCCTAATGTTATGCAAGAGTAGTGAGAGGTTGAAGGAGTCATGTGGGAGCTTGATTAAAAGCTTTAATTTGTTGATGAAATAGGCAACTTCAAACATACTCCATCATATCTTTGCTCATCTTGGGCCAATAGTTATCGCATTTGATTGCATCTAAGATCTTGCCCACTCCAACGTGACTTACAATGGTGCAATCATGACATTCTGCTAGGATGGTAGTTTTTTATGTTTGTGGCACCCGGAATCCATAACTTGTCATTGCAAAATGTGAGTCCTTGGGCGATGGTTACCCCTTTGGATGATTGAGCTCTTACAATCTATGGGTTAGTTTTCATAGCAACAGAAATCCTTGGCCATAATTTTGGGTTCATCTTGACCTCTACCACTAGATTTTTTGCCATAAGCATCCAGGTGAATACATCTATAAGTTGCTTCTTGCCTTCCACATATGTGATCATCATGTTAAACCATTATCTCTACTTTGTCACAAAATCTATTAATGAGATAGATCTTCTTATGTCTTGAGTTTGATTAGAGGTTTGTGGTCTATCTCTACTACAAATACCTTCTTGCCAAGATAGTGCTTCCAATTCTTGGTTGCAAGGACAATGGCCAACTCTTCTCACTTGATGGTGTGATAGTTACATTATGCCAATAATAGCTTTTGAAAGAAATATGCAATTGTGTGCCATCCATCATTCCATTCTTGTTGTAGGACTAGTCTTATTGCAATGCTTGATGCATCTATAGCCAACTTGATTGGACGTTTTAGGTCATACTATTTCAAGATTGGTGCATGTAGTAATGTATCTTTCAATTCCTAAAAGGCCAATTCTTTTGTGGTTCTCCACATCCACCTCTTCTCCTTGTCAAGTAGTGTTGTTAGAGGTTGTATGACCTTGGAGAAGTCTTTGACAAATCAATGATAGAACTCCATCAATCCCAAGAAACTCTTGAGTTGGGTTTGATCTTCTAGAGCACATCATTACTAAATGACCTCTATTTTATTTGTTAACACTTAGATACCTTTTGCACTTAATATATGTCCCAAGTAGTCTACTTTAGACTAGCCAACCTCACATTTTGAGATTTTGGCATACAATTGATTTTGTTATAGAATCTAGAGGACTTCTTGTAGATGTTACTTGTGCTCCATTATCATCCTATTGTAGACTAAGATGTCATCTAAGAGACTGATAATAAATTTATCCAAGTATGGACAAAATATATCATTGATGAAACTCATGAAAGTGGTTGGTGCATGGGTAAGGCCAAATTGCATCACCAAGTACTTAAAGTGACCTGATTTAGTTGTAACCACTCCTTAGATCAAGTTTGGTGAAGTGCTTTGCCCCACTAAGTTGATTGAACAAGTCATCTATGTGAGGTAATGGGTATTTGTACTTCATTGTTTGTTGATTTAGTCCCCAACAGTCAATGCACATTTGCATTGTCCCATTCTTCTTCTTCACAAACAAGATAGGAGCTCTATATGGTGATATGTTGGACTGGATACACCCTTTCTGAAGCATATTCTCAATTTGAGCCTTACACTCTTCCAACTCATGAAGTGATAGTCAATATGGGGCCTTACAAGGAGATGTCTTCCCAAGAAGTATCTTGATTTTATGATCTACTCTCCTTTTTGGTGGTAATCTTGAGGGTAAATCATTCAAAAAGACATCTTGAAACTCATTGACCACATCTTTCAATTTTTTAAGAATTTATCTATTGAGCTTTGCACTCTCAACTTCTCTTATTAGACAAATGAAACATCTATCTATCTTATCAATAGATGTTGACATAGAGAAATAGTTCTTGCCTTTGTGATCTTTCTTTAACCTCAAAGATCTTCCATTGGCTAGTTCTCACTACTTTCTTTCTCCAATTGATCATGGGATTGTAGTGCTCTTTCCATGGCATGCCTAAGTTTGCATCATAATGAGGTAACTATATCACTTGTCACACAATTGCTTCTTGATAATCTCCTATAGAGAGTGTTGTCTTTTTAGGTAATGACTCAATCCTCTTTGTCTAACTATTAGGCAACTCTATTTCATCATTCTCATCCTTCTCCATGTCCATCTCCAACCTTATTGCAATGGAGTAAGACAAGAAATTCTCTATTGCTCTATGGTCTATCAATATTCTCACTTGATTTCCTTTTAGGACTCCATTTATGACAATCAATTGTTCATTTGTCTTCCTCCACCTTTGAATACTTGTCCTCTTCCTCTTCCTCTTCCTTCCCTTGCTTTTACTCTTCTCCTCTTAGCCAATAAGGCCACAAGGTACAATTATTGGTGATCTTTATTTTCTGATGTGATTTTAGTCTCCTCCTCTTCAATTCATCTGTTTATGTTGTTCAAAGGTTGTCTATATAGAGGTCAACAGCCTCTAGGAAGATGATTATGACAATTGATTGCTTTATGCCCAACTTGGCTACAATTGTAACAATGTTGTTCTACTTGAACCTATTTCCTTCATGGGACTCCATCTCTCCTTTCTTCAACTTTTCCTTGTTCTCTATGGAGTGGTTGTGCTCCTTGATCTCAAAACCAAATGTTGCACAATTCCATAAGAACTGGTCTACCAAAATGGGGTGTCTCAGCCCAATAGTGTTGCATCAAGACCACCCTTTCACCTCCTCCAAGGACCCTTGCTATTCTTTGTGCACATGCAATGGCTTCAAAAATAGAAAGAGAAGTTTGTACCATTAACTCTTAGCAAATTCACTCTTTTAATCCCCACTTGAAATTATCAAGAGCTTTTGTTGGACTCATATTAGTTATCACAACCTATAGATCAAGAAATGCCTCTATGTACTCTTGTATGTTGTTCTTCTCCTTCAACCCCACAGTAGGTGTAAAAGACCAAAACCAAGGAGAGAAATAGGAGAATGGAAACTCACATTGGGACACTTGAATTAGGGAAAACTCCGAATGCCTAGCATGAGCTTTGGCCTTGGTATTTATAGGTAGCATACAAGACCCTTGAAGCTTCTCAAGAAGCTTCCTTGAGTCTCTTTCTTGGAGTGCAAGCCAAGTCAACTAGGAAGCTTCTCAAGAAGCTTCCTTCTAGAAGCCGCCTACTTGGCGTGCAAGCTAAGCTAGTTAGAAGCTTCTAGAAGCTACCTGCTTAGGGCGCAAGTTAACTAGTTGGGAAGCTTCCTAAGAAGCTTCTTAGATGCTTCTAGAATATTCTAGGCTATTTTGTCTTATTCTCTACTTTGTAAGCCCGACTAACTTCATCACTAAACTCCATATTGCTACATATTCCCCCGCCGCTACTTGGTGACGTCCTTGTCGCCAGTGAAGCTTCGAATTCCTTGATGGCCATCTGTGCATTCTGGAAGTGAGAAAGAGGTTCCCATGTGGCATCATGAAGGGGATACCCTTTCCAAAGGACCTTGTACTCTGTATGTTGGCTACGGCCTCGTTGAATATGGCGACGCGCAAGGATACGATCAACTTCGTACTCCTCATGATCATTGATAGGGACAGGAAGAGGGGGAGGTTGCACTCAAGAGGAAAAGGAAGAAGGGTTAGGAACAAAGGGTTTCAACTTGGAAACATGAAAGACAGGATGGATACGCATGTGACAAGGTAAGGCAAGTCGATAAGCAACATGAGAGATAATGTGGGTGTTATCAAAGTGTCCTATCCAATTAGGAGCAAGTTTACAAACTTGGGTATCAAGTGGGAGAGGGAGGTTACTAGAGGATAGCATGACTTTATCACCAACTTCAAAGGTGAGATCATGACGATGATGGTCTGCATATTGTTTTTGGCAATTCTAAGCAACAAGGAGGTGAGATTTGGCTTGTTGGAGAGATTGGGATATAGTGGTCAAGAATGTAGAAGTATGAGGAACTTGAGAGGGAAGGGGAGCAAGAAGAGAATCTGGAACAAGCGGATCTTGGCCAAAATTGAGAAAGAAGGGAGAAAATCCAATGCTTGCCTGTTTGGAATTGTTTTAGGCAAATTCAGCAACGGCAAGACATTCATCCCAGTTAGTATGGTGGACATTGACAAAGGCCCGCAACATATCCTCCAATGTACGATTGGCGTGTTTGGTTTGTCCATCAGTTTGAGGATGATAGGCCGTGGACAAAGCAAGCTTGGTGCCGAGTATCTGGAAGAGTGCTTGCCAAAACTTCCCGATAAATCGAAGATCACGGTCAGAGATGAGTACACGTGGCATCCCATGATGCTTGAAGACATTGTCAAAGTAGATTTTCACTAAGGTTGGAGCATCCACGGTATCACAGGTTGGTGCCAAGTGGATTTGCTTACTAAGCTTATCCACAAACACCACAATTGTGGTGTGTCCTTGTTTTGTCTTTGGCAAGGATGTGATGAGATCCAAGCTCACATGCTCCCAACAAGCGGATGGAATGGCAAGTGGTTGAAGGAGTCCACTCGGCTTTTGGTTGTTGGCCTTGTTCCGTTGGCAACTCTCACATGATCGGACAAAGTCTCGAACATCTCGTGTCATGTTGAGCCACCACCATTGGCATTGGAGGGTGCCCAAGGTCTTTTCCACTCCCATGTGACCAGCTATTGGTAAATTGTGGGCTTCTTGAAGGCGCACAAGTCGAAGATCATCTTTGGCTGGAACATAGATCTGGTCTTCATGGAATAAAAGGCCTTCCTTGAAGGAGAAGGTGTTGTACTCCTTGTCGCGTGCAGTCAGACGATCGTGTACCATTTGGAAGAAGGGATCTTTTTGTAGAGCTGATTGAAACTCATTATGGACCTTAGGGTCAATGGACACCGTTGTAATTGCCACCATGATGAGAGGAAGATCCTTCAAATCAGGTCATCATGATAGAGCATCGGGGATGACATGGAACCAACCTAGTTTGTACTCAAGTTTGATGTCAAACAATTGGAGTTGCTCTTCCCATCGATGATGCCGACTCTTCATGTGCTCCAAGTGTAAGGTCTACAACAATGGTTTGTGATCAGTTTGCATGATCACTTGTTTCCCCAAGAGATAATGCCTCCATACCTTGGTGGCATATACCATTGCAAGTTGTTCCCGATCTCGAGCAGAGTAATTTCTTTCAGCTATATTTAGTCGGCGAGACACAAAGGCAATAGGATGTAGTCCATCTAGAAATTCTTGTTGCAACACAGCTCCAATCGCAAAGTTAGAAGCATCAAAATCAACCACACAAGGTAGTTGAGGATCATATGGTTGAAGAATGGGTCTTGAAGACACCATATGCTTTAACTTCTGGAATGCTTCTTCATGCTTGGTGGTTCACTTGAAGCTCAAGTTCTTTCCCAAGAGGTCAGTCAATGGTGCAACCACATGAGCATAATAGTGGATGAACCGTCGGTAAAAACTGGCCAATCCATTGAATGCTTGTACTTCTGTAGCATCCTTTGGGGTAGGCCAATCAATAATGGCCTTGATCTTCTCTTCTTCCATCTTGATCCCCTCTGATGAGATCTTATGACCCAAGAAGGTAACCTCTTTCTGCCAAAAAGCACACTTTGACTTCTTGCAATAGAAATTCCACTGTCGTAGTCGTTTTAGGACTTCTTGCACATGATTCACGTGTTCTACCTCTGTCTTGCTATAGATTAGAATATCATCTAAGAACACCACCACAGACCAATCCAATAGTCCCTCCAACACCCGATGCATCTGATCCATGAAGACTGCTGGAGCATTAATGAGTCCAAAAGGTAGAACTCTCCACTCGAAATGTCCATACCTTGTGCGAAAGGTAGTCTTTTGCACGTCCTCTCCTTCAATAGGAATTTGCCAATAGCCGCTACAAAGATCCAGCTTGGAAAAGTAGCGTGCTCCACTTAGTTGATCAAGCAGGTCATTGATCCGAGGCAAGGGATATGCATTCTTCACGGTTTGCTTATTGAGTCCACGATAATCAATACAAAAACGAAGTCCTCCATCCTTCTTTGGAACAAATAGTACCGGTGCTCCCCAAGAAGAGGTACTATGTCGTATGAAATCCTTCTCCAACAACTTTGTAAGTGTTGTTTGCAACTCCTCCAACTCCTTTGGTGAGAGCCGATAGATTGGTCTACTCACTGGAGTACTCCTTGGCAATAACTCGATCTTGAAGGGCATACCTCGATTGGAAGGTAATCCCTTTGGCAGATCATCCGAAAACACATCTGCAAACTCCTAAACTATCCGATCAACCATTGCTTCATGAGGCTCTTGGCCCTCCTCAGATTGTTCTTGTGCAATCGATTTGACCCACACCGCAAATACAAACTTATCTTCCTCCAAAGCTTGGTCTATGGCCGCTTCATTAACAAACTTCCCTTCCAGGGACTCATCTCTCTTCCAAGCTTGCTCTATGGTTGCCTTCTTGACAAACTTCCCATCTTGGGACTGACTATTCTTAGGCATCTTACTCAGAGGTGCCAGACAACCTAATCGGAAATTTCTACCTTGGTGTTGTACTTGAATTTGTCATCGGGTCCAATCAAATTGAACCTTATGACGTTCAAGCCAAGGTAGACCCAGAATGATATCATAGTGTAGAGGTGCCACTACAAACCTCATACACTCCAAATACTCCTTCCCAATCTTGAAGGTAACAGGATGTGAGGTGCGGAATGCAAAACCCTTTCTACCATCCACCATCATCAAACTACTTCCAAACACTGGCTTGATAGGATATACCTAATTCCTTTGCTACTTGCATAGACTTGCAATTTTCTGAACTTCCAGAATCAACCAAAATCCTACAACCCCAATTAGATATTGTACCTTGCAAGTGAAGCAAACTTGCATAGGTCAAGCCTTCAATCCCATTGGAACTAATCAAGCTCATAATGGCGGCTCAAAATCTCCTATTGGGATTCTTCGTTTCCTTGAACATTTTGTTCCACAAACTCCATCTAGGCAACTTGTCGAGGTCGCCCATTCCTAAATTGACATTCAGCAATGCGATGTCCAACTTGGCGACAATAAAAGCAACCTCCATTTTGTTGTAATCTTTCTTTATCTGTTGTGCCAAGTGGTTTTTGTTGGATAGCATCAATCTCCATTGGTACTGGTTCTTCCACTCATGGTACTGGTAGGCTTTGTGTAGGTCGAGGTCGAGACCAAGTTGTCGCAACCAAGGAATCAAAACGCTCAGCCAATTGCATGGCTTCTTCTACATTTTGTGGCTCTCGCATGGTCACCTCCAATTTGGTTTGTGACTTCAATCCTCGCACAAATTGATCCAGAACTTCACCTTCTTGGATATATGGAATTTGCATGATGATGTTCTGAAATTGTGTGATGTAGTTTCTCATTGAGCCAATCTGCCTCAACTTCGCCAATTTATCTCGTGCGGCTTGGGTGGCATTTATAGTTTGAAATCGACCAAGTATTACATCCTTGAATTCTGCCCATGTCAAAATCGGTGTAACAATTTGTCGTTCAGCTCTTTCTACTCAAAATCGCCACCAAAGTTTTGCCATGCCATCCAATTGGCTAGAAGCCAAGAGAATTTGTTTCCGCTCGTCTTGAAGATTGGTGGCTTCAAAGTAACGTTCATAGTCAAACACAAAATTCTCCACTATGCCTGGAAGATTCTTGCCTTCAAACACCTTGGGTTTCGGAAATCAAATGCAATCTTCTCCATCTTGAACTGGCGCTTTGTCTATCTATTCTTGTCGTTGCTGGTCTTGTTCATCCAACAATTGAGTAAGATGCTTGATTTGTGGTTGCATTGCAAGGATAACATCTTGTATTGCCGCCATCACTACTACTCTATTCTACTACACTCAATTTATCTAGTTGATTAAAACATAGATACAACACATCCACCGTTCTCCATAAGTTACAACTAGAAGTATCAAGGGTTCCTCTGACACGGTGATCATGTGTAGAAAATCCTGCCCAAAGCACGAGGTGATGAATTGTGTGAAA
The DNA here is from genome assembly GCA_948567375.1 of Lunularia cruciata. Classification (NCBI taxonomy): domain Eukaryota; kingdom Viridiplantae; phylum Streptophyta; class Marchantiopsida; order Lunulariales; family Lunulariaceae; genus Lunularia; species Lunularia cruciata. The sequence goes on along the minus strand of OX419755.1, from coordinate 7,730,144 downwards.
CGATGCTTGGTAATATCTGGACATGAAAGTCCCAATGGTTTGGTGGAAGTGGATTTGGTGGTCCATAAATTCCATCCATCCCATTCTTGCTCTGATACCAATGTAAAAGACCAAAACCGAGGAGAGAAATATGAGAATGGAAACTCACATTGGGACACCTGAATTAGGGAAAACTCTGAATGCCTAGCATGAGCTTTGGCCTTGGTATTTATAGGTAGCATACAAGACCCTTGAAGCTTCTCAAGAAGCTTCCTTGAGTCGCTTTCTTGGAGTGCAAGCCAAGTTAACTAGGAAGCTTCTCAAGAAGCTTCCCTCTAGAAGCCGCCTACTTGGCGTGCAAGCTAAGCTAGTTAGAAGCTTCTAGAAGCTTCCTTCTAGAAGCTACCTGCTTAGGGTGCAAGTTAACTAGTTGGGAAGCTTCCTTCTAGAAGCTACTTGCTTAGGGCGCAAGTTAACTAGTTGGGAAGCTTCCTAAGAAGCTTCTTAGATGCTTCTAGAATATTCTAGGCTATTTTGTCTTATTCTCTACTTCGTAAGCCCGACTAACTTCATCACTAAACTCCATATTGTTATAGTAGGGTTCATGCCATCTAATCGGAATCCACATATTGGAAATTCTTTAGTGGCCCTTCTTGCATTGCTATCCAAGTGATCTCTATTCCTTCTATCAACGATGATCATTCCCAAGCATCATACCATGTGAGAGCTTTATCAAACAAGTAACTACATGCAAACATACTTGCATAATGATCAATGATCTTAGTTGTGAATAATCAAAAGCATTGTTTCTTGAAATCCAATTTTCCACTACTCCCATGGAACATTGTCCCTTAGAAGGCTCAATGTTGCACATCTTCTTCATCTATAGTAACAATGTGGCTTCATTGTTGATTGAGGTTGGCTTCATCAACATGAGTGACTCTCTAGATACTTCAGCTTCTAGTGTTGGGTTTGGTAATGGTTCTCCTTCTTGTATTACCTGATCATTCTTGAAGATACATACTTGACTTGATACTTGACTTTGCAATGCTTCCATCATCATCATGATCTCTTGAAACATCAAATCTTGCAACTACGGCTCCATGATTTGTACACACAATAAACACTTAATTGCTACTTCCTACTTCAATAGAGGATTAATATGATAACTTGGGAGGGAGCATGGACTATTAGGACTACCATTGAGAACTTATAGGCTATCACTTGTCAATAAAATTCCTCACCAAAATTTTGGACTATGAAATCCCTAAACATCACATTTGGTCTAACCACATAATTGATTACTTGCATGTTGAAAGGGAGAGGATTTGGTACATTAAGATCCATAGCATCATAAAAAATCTAGATTATTAAATCTCATTCTCTATTGTATATCACCATAGGTAAAATCATTGGGTTTTGTGAATTCATCATTATGTCCATGAACTCTACTCCAAAATGATAAATGAGGTATACTCTCACTTGCTCATGCTAGATGTACATAATATTGATGTGGAATGGATTCAAGAATGGAAAGCAAGGTATACAAAATTGTCTTCTAGGTGCTTCCATCCCATCCTCTCTCTACAACACCCCCAATCTATCATTTTCATTATGTTTTATCTCCTCAAAATTACTCAATCTCAATAGCTCGTGTTTCTCCAAGAGGGATGATCCACTTGGATTAAAACACTTGCTATGATGCCATCTTAATATTTTGAGGACCAAAGAACCTCCAAGAGAAACACAAGAGAAAAAACACAAGGCTTCACACTTAATACTCTAATGCCCCAAAGGAGCACTTGTCTTCATTATATAGCAAAGAGGACACCCTCAAAGAAAGTTTCACCCTTGGATTAGATACATGAATTGGTGATATGTCAATGAGCTCTACCCTTACATTAGTTGCATGAATAGGTGACATGTTGTTCCTTGTCCTATCCAATTGGTCAAACAAGTTTGACCAGATGGAATCTTCTTACAAGAAGCTCACAAGCATATGGGTGATGTACCATTGGAAGCTCTCAAGGAGACAAAGAGTGGGAGAGAAGGCAAACTTTCTTTCTTAGATGGTAAAATCTATCTATTTTTGGGGTCTAATTTGTTGTAACTTGTCTAATTTTTCGGGTCTAATTTGTTGTAATTTTGGGTTCTAATTTGTCATGCATATATACATCACTACACAATATACATCGTTGTCTACATCATACACTATAGAAGCACAACTCATACATAAGTCATACAAAGACTCTTAAGTGCCGCAATGATCAGATTGTTTACCACTCTTGAATCAACTCAACTCAGGTTAGTACGTGATATGTCACTCTATAAACTACCAACAATTGGGCACTAATTACAATCAAGCCACACCTACTCTAGCTAAGAGAATCTAGGTGATGCTTACCGGCCTCTGTCCACCATAGCCAGGAACTTGAAGGTTCAACATTAGAGAAGTGAGCTCTTTGCAACTGCACTTTGAAAGTATACCCTTGGACTTGAGCTAAGTCTGAAACCCTAACGGTCCCACTAACGGCACACTTGACGGTGTGAATGGTGCAAAGTGACGGTGGGCTCCACTGTGAAGTTAGTACCCCAAACATGAAATCTGACCGTTGGAAAGTAGTCTATGGGAAACTGTTGAAATACCTCTAATTATTATCACTGCAACTCCAATGTTCGAGCAATCTAGATGTGACACTACAAATGGTATGATAGTTGGCGTGTGTATATACATTGCTACACAACATACATCATTGTCAATATCATACACTATAGAAGCACAACTCACACATAAGTCATACATAGACTCTAAAGTGTCACAATTGCCCTCCTAGCTAGCGGTTAGGTCCTTCTAACTCCAAATAACCATCTACTCCAAGTATATGATATACCTTATGATGGGCAAAGATCAGAAGGCCGGGTGCTATGGAGCCCCATTGTTAGTTGCATATCTGCAATCTATACCATATAAAGAATGTCTATAGGTCCAATACATCTAGGACATAACCACTATCCTTGAGGAACCATCGTGAGCGGAGGAGTCATACATGCTATATGCCATCCTCTTGAATAGTTATCATACACTAACATAGTAGCAGCTCCACCAGAAGAGCCACATAACATACACCTCAAGCCTACACATACAAGTGCCAAGCTTGGGTCCATAGTACCATCAATGTTTGGGAGGTGGCATGGTGCACAATTGCACACATGATCTTCTAAACAACACCATCATGTCCTCCCAACACAAGGACTCTAGATGGCAAAACCTCACGCACTCTCAAGATAGTGCGGCTTGTCAAAACATCAAGTGTCATTGGTGTTGTTTGTTGTAGATATACATAGTCTCCTAGATGAAATTGACAGACCGAGGTTCTATAACCTCCTCCTCAAATGGTAGCATAGCGTAAAGTATCTCTATGTTGAGTAATAGCCAAGTTCTCAAAGGCCATTGACATCACTTTTCAAAAGATCTCTACCTGTTGAAAATATGTGCTCATCCATACATCTGGATCATCTAAGTCCAAAACTATAGTAGTATCTTGACAAATGTCTATAGGTAAATCTTGATCTCATCTATAGAGTAGATGTTAAGGAGAGAAGGATGTTAAGGAGGCTTACCGGCTGAACCGATAGCCCACAGCCAACCAAGGTAAATGGAGTTCTCAATCTCCCAAGTGGCATCTGTACAAACCATACTTTTGTCATCCTCTCTTCACCGTTTGAACCACCCTCTCTGCTAAGCCATCTGCCTTAGAGTGATCTTAGGGGGTAGTACAATGATCAATCAAAGCCTTATCACACAAGACCCAAAACTCCCCCAAGAACATTGTACCCTGATCAGTCAAAACCTCAATTGATGCACCAAAGTGACTAAGAACCCAGTCTAGGAATGAGTAAGTTGTCATGTGAGCCGGCATGTCTCTCACTCAGGATGAACCTCTAATGGCTATTACAGTAGTGCACCATGGACTAAAAAGGCAGGGAACCCCAACTCCATCATACTCCTCCAAGGCTAACACTCCAAGATTCAAGACATTGTTCACTAGAGAACTCAATGAGAGAGATAGTTGCAAATGAAAAGATGATGAGTACCTCCTCACCCCTTGTTTATATACTTGTGAAATAGTTACGCACCAAAGTTACTAATTACTGGAGTAACTCAAGTTACTAGGCTAAAAGTCAAGTAAAGTCAAAAAGTATAAAGGAATATCCATCCACATGGGCATATTCCACTAAGCATGTGATCTTATCTTGACCCAACCACTAAGTCAAAGATTCCTTCACATGGGTTATCCTTGGACTATAGAAGAATCTAAAACAAAAAGGCTTGCAAGCCCAAGAGTTCTCAACTCTTTCCTCAAAGCAAAACACCTAGGAATAATACCAAGTCAACACACTAGAATCCAAAATAATGGTGCTCATCTTTTCCACTTCCTCTAAAGTAAGGTCCTTTCTATCTTAGCTATGACTAACTTTAGCTAATCATGACTAATTTAGAACCATATTTTATCTGTATATAAATAATATCTCTCAAGTACTTGTAATACCAAGCTAAATATCATAGTACCACACACATGCACAAATGGGTGTTACATTTACTCCCGGACTAAGTTTTCACTTTGTCCTCAAAGTGAAGGTCTCTCTACCTTATATGATACATCTTCAACTTATCATGGTTAATCCTATCAATGTGTCTTCCTCCCAACTCCTTGAGATCATAGGTGTAATTGACCCACACCTTCTCCATTGTGAAAAGTCCAAAGTACTTAGGCAAAAACTTCTTTTGCACTCTCTTGAATCAAATAGAATCAAACAACATTACCCAATCACCTTCTTTGAAAGGCTCCACCTTCTTCTTGCTTTGCTTCTTGTCATAACTCTCCTTTTTTCCCTTTGGGCTTGCTCTACTCAAACCATAGCAATGCTCTTGCCTCTTCCAACTCCATGAGTTGTTCCTTCCTTGAATTCTTTGCATCACCTCCTTGTGCTTTCTTCAATCTCCTATGAATGCTTTGGAAGGTAGGAAGATCAAAGTGAATAGGTAAGGTAGACTCAATACCATATACTAATTGAAATAGAGAATACCCAGTGGAAGTCTTCATGGTTATCCTATACTCCCTACAAAACTGCATGAATCCTCTTGTCCCAATGATGTTTAGCCCCTTCTAGTTCTGCATCTTTGGCCAACATCATGCACAAGGTCTGATTGGTTCTCTCTGCCAAGCCATTGGAATTTGTCTTATAGGATGTGGTTACTCTATGTGTGATAGAGAAATGTTGTAGCATGGTTGTAGTAATGCTTCTTGTAAATTCTCCTCCTTTATCAAAAACCAACTCCAAAGGGACATCCAAACCTAGTGATAATGCGTTCATAAAGAAATCTACCAACTTCATCTTCATTCTTGTCCTCAATGGTCTAGCCTCAACCCACTTGGTAAGGTAATCAGTAACTACCACAATGTATCAATTTTTCCTCGGGGTTCTATTGGGGTTCTATTGAGAGGACCTACAAAATCAATTCCCCACTTCTCAAAAGGTCCTAGCAATGGAATTGATCTAAGTGCTAGAGTGGATGTAGGATTTCTAGCAAAAGCTTGATAAACATGATAAGTTTTGCAATAATCATGACAATCCTTGAAAATCACTCTCCAATGGTAACTTGCATCTAGAATCTTGAAAGCAGTCACCTGCAAAGTGTCTTCCACATATTAAACCTTCATGAAACTCCTTTATGAGTAAGATAGACTCTTCTTTACTGACTGCTCTTTGAAGTGGAGAATCTGCTCCTTGGTGAAAAAGAATATCCTCCACCATTTTGTAAGGTCTAGATCTTGCTGCAAGGGCCCTCCTCTCCGTAGCATGCATCCCTTCTGGATAGTTACCTCTTGTCACAAAATCCACAATCTCCTTGTACTCCATTGGAACCTCTTGAGTGACTGAGATTGTCATGAGCTACTCATCCGTGAAGGAATCATCCACTAGCTTATCCCCATCATGATCATAGGCTCTAGATAACAAATCAATATTTACATGTTTCTTTCCTAGTCTATCCTCAATGGTGTAGTCATATTCAGACAAGAGTATCATCCACCTTGCTAGTCTCCCTTCAACATTAGGCTTGTTGAAGATGTACTTCAAAGCCTTGTGATCTGTGACAATGGTGGCTTTTCCTCCAATCAAGTAGTGTCTAAACTTCTTGAGACCAAAGATCATTGCCAACCCTTCTCTCTACGTGACAGAGTAATTCTTTTCTACTGAAACCATTTGCCTACTAGCATAAGCTATTGGATGATCATGCACATCTTGGTCTAATTGACCAAGAGTGCATCATATAGCTACATTAGAATCATCAATGTAGAGGATGAAAGGCTTATTCCAATCAAAAGCTTGCAAATGCCTTCTTTGTGTTGGAATTTACCTATAGCAAGGGAAGTTTTGTGTTGCTCTACTTCATAGTTCTCCTACATGAGTGTGCTCACCTTTTGGCACTCATCTTTCCCTTCAAATTTTGATTCTTCTCCACATCTTCCGTCCAATTGTTTTACTTTTCCTTCATCATGTACATATTCTTGTGCAGTCTTTAGAAAAGGGAGGTGTATTTGGTGACATCTGCATAAGCCTCCTAATATTGAGGTAGGATAGTCTCTATAAATTTTAACAATTGTCCCACCAAATTAAGATTAAATTTGAGCCATCCATCAACGGTGCTTGCATACTTGTGCAATTTCTTTGTCTTCTTTTTGCTACACTACACTCAAAAGGTCTTCTCCTTCTTCTTCAATATCCACCTTCCCTTTGGTCTCTTCTTCTACCTTTCTTTGGCCTCTTGCTGCACTTTGATGTTTTGGTCTTCTTAATTGGATTAAATGATTACTTGATCCAGAGTTTTGCTTCTTCTTCTTGATTATCTCCAGCCCAATCTTCTTGATCTGCACCTTGCTCTTTGAGATTTAGTGCAGCTTGAGTATCTTTGTATTGCTCTTGATATTCAAATTCAAATGTTGAATATTGCAATTTAATGGAGTTCCTTTCATCTTCTTCTACTTCTTCCTCCAAATCTTCTACTTCTTTGTCTAAAGACACATCTATTACTTAAGTGTTCTTTCTTGGTCTCTTGGGTGGGTTTCAAGATGCAAGATCTTGATCTTGATATTTCAAGATGTTTTCAAGATATTGATATTTCAAGATGATCTTGATCTTGATATTTCAAGATGCAAGATCTTGATCTTGCATATCTCTTCTTTTTAACCATGGTGTTTCCCTCTACATCCATTGACATAAACTTCTCTAGTTAAGTATACTCTGCATCTACATCTTGATATTTTTGAATTATGAACCTCCTCTCATGTTGCATAGTTAAGTATCCTACATGGATGATAATGGCTTATGAAATTATTCCTTTCCTCCTTGGTCAACATGTTCAGCCCCATGTAGAAGTGTATGGCAAAGGGAACTAAGTAAGTCACTTGTTGTCTTCTTTGAACTCCTTTATCATGCTTATTGCTTGCTAAAAGAATATATTTGCTCAATTAACCACCTCCTCTTGGTACATATACTCAAAGAAGATTGTTTTGTAGTTATTGATGAAGGTAGTTCTCTTCAACCTAGACAATCTCATGATCACATTTTACAATTGCCCTTTGGTTTAGGTCCTTGTAATTGCCTACCCTCTAGCCATTGTTGGGGGATTTCCTTTTGCTAAATGAATCTTCAATTTGTTCTCACCTTCTTGTCCACACTCCTAAATTTGGTATAGAGAGTCATGCTTCCAATTTGAACCACATCCAAACCAAGGATATTCCTCTAGTTTTCTTTTGTCTATGAAAAGTTGTTTCCTTGAAGATCACCTAATGCTCTCTCCTTCCTACTTCTAATCTCCTAGATGATTCCAACATTGTTAAGTTCCCTATTCCAAAGCAAGAAGGAGAGATGTTTTCTCTAGACCAACTTACCCATGCAATAGATTGCACACTGTTCAAATTGGGATGAGGAGAATTACTTCATAGATCTTTTTCTTTGGTCAGAGTAAACACCATCTTTGTAAACATAATGTTATGAGCATGCAAAACTAGATTTGGACAAATACAAAGGTTGCAAACTACTATGTAGAACTACAAAGATCTAGGATGTTTGCTTGCTCTTTGGATTTTGAGATTTAAAACTCTTGGTAAATAGTGAAATTTCTTGGTGTGTACTTAATTTTAGTCAATGGATGAGTAGTTACTCGTTATACATGCAAGCCCTATGGTGGACACAAATGGCCCTTGGCAATTGTTCTTTAGGTGGCAATGCATTCAAATTAGTGAATAATTATTGATTCCAAAGCTCAAATATCTTTAGGTCAAAAGGATCTTCATACTTGAGTTCTTTGCATTCCACCATTCTTTGTACTTGACCTCTTTGGGATCATTGGTTTAGAGTGAACTCCTCTTTGTACTTTTGCATGTACATACACAAGAACAAGAACAACAAGAACACTTTTCTTGAAAGAGCAATTAGTTTACCATATTCTTATAAATAAATAAATAAACAATCAAACACCAATTTTCGCAAAAAAGTATACACTACAACTATATTTCAAATGAGAAACTACAAAATTTCATCATAGAATACTAGAGGATAATGATTCTACTTCCTTTGAATCTTAGACTTTGTCAATTATTATATATATTATTGTGAAAATAAGTCATCCATGAGTCATAAAGAACTATGAAACTTTGTGAGATTGTGTTTTTTGTATCTAGTTCATATTATTCTACAAGTTATAGAGGTTGATGTTGATCTAACAAACTTACACATGATTATCATCTCTTAAGATTGGAAATATAAGAAGACAATCTTAGATATAGATGAGAAGATATGAAATTTTCTTTTGTTATATATTGTACTAGAAGCAAGTTATCATATCTAAAATTATTACTTTCTTGTTATCAATAAAATTAAAATCAATCTATATAAGTTTACTTGAACCAACCATTCAATCTTCAAAGTATTAAGAATGAGAATAAGTGAAACTTAACTTAATTTGGTAGTTAGAATTGATAATTATCTCTTGTTTGAAAGAATGCATGTTTTTCTTATTTAATTGGATATATACACTATTAGAAATTTTTAAATAATTATAGTGAGATATTCCTTATGCATAAATTTGATTTCCGCAATGTGTAATGAAAAGATCTTCCAACATGTGGACCTTCAATTGAAGTTGGAAGCACGGATGTATTCTCTTTATGAAACATGAGAAGTTGAAGACTGTACAACAATGGCTTTATTTTTTAGTATCACTCTATACCATTAATTATAAATAATCCATCTTCTACAAAACCAATGAAATGCTTTAATATATATTTGCAATAAATGCATGTGATTAGATATTAGCTGAAATGTTTTAGTAATACCAAATGTTACAAATCTTTAGTAATTGTAGTATAAAAAATGATTCTTGTTATGTTAATCAAGTCTATAAAATTTTATTAATTACACCCTATCAAATTTTTTGAATAAACTTAAATATATTTCATGTTTAAGTATAAGTAACTTTTAACCATATTTATTTGAAGGTATTAAAGTAACATTGTATGAACTTGCACATATAAACAATTCGTTTCACAACATGAATTTTCATTGTGCTACTCTTGCCATATTCCGTGTGATGAGTTTGCTTTGGAAACAAAATTTAGTTTCAAAGTTTTTAATATATCTTTTAAAATATTGATATTTAGATAAAAGGTGACCGTGTAGGAAAAAAGAAGGATGGGAAGACCCCATCAAGCCGTACAAGGGAGAGACAAAAAAAGTAACATGGGGCTAAGCCCTAATAGAGTCTGTATGAGAAATCTGCCTTACCGCACCTAAGAATATTGATATTTTGAGTATGATACTAATTTAGGTACAAAAAATACAATAAAAATCAATAACTAATAAGCATCAATAATTATTTTACTAATATTAGTTGCTTCTAACAAATAGTTAGTGATATATCTATCATAAAGATTTTTTTTATCAAAATCTATTAACTGATATATAATTGCCTTCCTTGAAATTACTAGTGTATTTTAATGAAGTTCATTGATTATATTTGGATGATGATGGTTAAATCAATAATACCAAAATAAGAAATAGATATAGAAGTTGTTAAATAATTCTAATTTTAATCTTAATTTTCAGAAAAAAAATCTACAAAATGTATGGAAGAAGTCTATTAATTTGTAACAACTTATACTTTATATATTTAACAACTATTTGTAGATTATCCAACATTATAAGTTATTGTTGGGTTTCGGTTTGCATGTTGGTTGTTTGGTTATTTGGTCTTAAATGAATTAAACAGAAAATAGAGATCTTTTGATTAATTCTTTATGGTAGAGCATATATTTTGAAAGATAACATTTACAACTAAAATTAATATAAAATTGCATACAATATGTAAATTATTAAAAAAATTTATTTAAAATGAGAATGATGTATCTTATTAGTTAGCTCACTTACGTTAATTAAATGATGATGATGTTTCTTATTACTTACATCATTTTTTTCAAAATATCCTATAAGAGTATACGCTATACATCATTTTGTATGCAAATTTTGTATCAAATACAAAAGACAAATTTATTATTTCACATACAATTTTAAATTTTACCTTAGTTTTTTTTTTTAATCTATTCTGTATCTATTTTTCCTTAATCATTTATTAAAAGAATCAAAATGATCATGAATTATATATATAATTTATTTTATTGATCAAATTTCATTAAAATAATCTTATTATTTTTCATCCTTCATGTATTCTACTTGGTCGCCTTTCTCTCTCATTATTTTTTCTATATCATTCACAATGGTTTATTTATGTGATTTCTATATGTTCTTGGACATCATTCCAAGCGATACAGATATCTGATTTGAACTGGTTTTTTTTTTTCTTCCAAATTTCAACATTATGTCAGTAATCAATTCTCAAATTTATTCAAGCTGTATATTAGGAGGTCGTTGGAATCTAAATTATATTTTAGGAGCAAAAACAAAAACATATAAGGTTATAAGATAGGAGAAGAAATATTAGTTTCTCCAAAATAAATATTTTGATAATAAATCTCTATATATACTCCAGATCTTATAAATTTTTTTTTGATACTCAAGTAAATATTGAATAAATTGAATAAATTTTAATTTTCCCGCTTAAATCTGCTTCCAAGCTCTCTCCAGTAATTTTATATCGTCTTCTCATGAATTCATACAAGCGAATCTTTCCAAAAGTCAATGGAAAAGAAGAAAAACCGTTGAAAAAGTGTTCCAATTCGAGATACAGGTGTATATGGAATTTTAGAAAGTGCATTTCAAATCCTACTTTAAAAACTCCTGTGGACTTTAATAATCTACCGCATACACTATAATAAACCTCCAGCTCATCCGCGAGGACAGAGCTTTTCGAAACTTACAAGCACATGACTGTTGATATCAAACGGCTCCCACAGAGAGCTCACTTGAACCGACCAAAAGTAGTAGCTGCGCCAGAGGATATTGCCCTGTCACCTCTAAATTGAGACACGTATGTAGACGAAGAGATATGCGGGGCGATGTAGAGCAACTGGCCGTTGCCGGTTAATATACAGATGGGAGGGGGAAGTAATTACCATAGTTCACAACTAATATTAGAAGTCCATCGCATCGGGATTAGCAGACTACTCAACAAGTTACCGGTCAAGGAAACGTGCGAGCCGCGGTAACGCATACAACCGGACCTCCTCATAAGCAGTAATGCGGAGCGGACACTATATTTGGTTACCGACACGTTTGCACAGGTTACCTCTTTCTGGGCTGGAGGGGTAGTTCATCATGTGAGTATCAAGTACCATGCTGGGATCCTGTTAGACGAAGTTCAGTAAAAGTACCTTGATTTATTACCTGTTCTTGTGAGACAGTTGACCTGGACTGTAACCGTCGGGTCGTAAAGGAGAGGACAGTACTGTGGTTACCGTAGTTGATTCATTCAACGTAGTCAACGGTGAGAGAGAATGTAGCCCAACGACATGACTACTGACTCGTCCCCACCAACCGGTGATAGCGAGTCTCTCATGTACGTCATGTGTTTTTTCCTCACAGCGGAAAGCCGACGAGACTGAACTGCGAAAAGAGTGCCGGTCATCGCCCTGAAGCAGTCGACGTCCCGCCCGACCATGGAAGAGGAGATTTCACATGGCCTTCAGCGGCAGCGGGAAGGAGCTCTGAATGTGAAATCTTCTATCGACATCTCTACAAAACATCCGACGAAGGTGGAGTGGAAGCTGAGTAAACCCCCACCCCGCTTCCCCCCCCACCCGCTGGACTGGAGCGGGAGGGAGCACGCACGCGTACAGTACTTGTATGCCTTCCTTCAGCTTTTAAATGTCACTATGAATGATCAGCAGCCGCTGTCCTGCTGAGTAGAACGCCTATATTGCTGGATTCTACTGCTAGCTCACACATAAGAAATAGCAGAACTTGATTCAGTAGGGAATGTGGTAGATAGACGTGGGTGGCCTTCGAGAACAAAAAGTTTCGGTGCAGTGTGTTCATACAAGGAGTGAAAAGCTACTACTTCAGGCCGTCTCAAATTAGGAGGAATTGAGCGTCGAGAAGTGAAGAGTTTACAGCAATGCCTGGGTTTAGAGCTCCTGTTGGAGTTGCTGGCGTGTTTGTGATCTTGCTGTTCAGTGTCTGTCTCGCTGAGCCATGGGGAGTGAACTGGGGTGATATATCGCGGCAGCCTCTTCCGCCCGAGATAGTGGTAAAGATGTTACAAGATAACAACATAACCAGAGTGAAGCTCTTCGACGCCAAATATGAAACGTTGAGGGCTCTTGTTGGCACCGACATTGAGGTGATGGTGGCAGCCCCGAATGACATGCTGAAGAAACTTGCTACCAGTGAGAAAGCTGCTCGCGAGTGGGTGAAACAGAATGTCACTCGGTTCACGTCCTTCCCCGGTGGTGTCAACATCAAGTAAGGGAGCTCGCATATAAACATTTCTTGAGTTAGACAAGAACGTGAAGGTTTTCTTTTCTACATTGCTACGGAGGTGGACTATGAGTTTCTCGTTTGATGGTTGCCTTCGTAGTTAGACAGCCAGGCAATGGGTCCTCCTCTTCGTCCTTGAACTGCCAGCTTCAGGGTTCTCTACGTTCAGCGCTGGGTAATCTTTACTAGCTCACACGATTGCATTTTTTCACGTCTTGTTGAGATGGGTATTGAGCATGGTCTGAGCAATCGACCTCAGAGCAGGTTCATTCGGTTTCAGTTTTCGTCGACGGCGAGTCTACATAGATATCAAGTGTCGTCTCGATTTCTACTTATCAGCAATACCCGTGCCCCTTCCTTCTTTGTTTATTGTGATCATCAATGTAGTCTCTCCCTCGTGCCTGCGAAACACAGTAAAGTCAACAAATATTCGGAATCTATCCTGCCTGAAGCTTTGTCTATTGGCTTTATACCTCCATGCATTGATCGTCTCTGCCAGAATAGTCCCGAGGAATTAACGCTTCTTAGGAGTGCATGTCTGAAATGTGAGGTTCTTTTCGTGACACTAAAGACATTGTCTCTTCGGCGCAGATATGTAGCTGTCGGTAACGAGCCATTTCTGATTGCATACAACGGATCCTATCAAAACGTCACGTACCCAGCTCTAGTTAATATTCAAAATGCTTTGAAAGAGGCGGGCCATGGTGGCAAAGTGTTAGCCACTGTACCATTCAATGCAGATGTTCTCTGCGGACCGACAGTTGATTGTTCAGTTCCTTCCGGTGGAGTTTTCAGGCCTGACATCGCTGATCTCATGACGGATATCACATCGTCCCTCAACCGGACAGGCGCTCCATTCAGTTTGAATATCTACCCCTTCCTGAGTCTGGCACTGAGTCCCGATTTCCCCATAGACTACGCATTTTTTGGCGACTTCACGTTGACAGATACCGCGACGAACTCTATCTATACAAATGTCTTTGATGCCAGTTTCGATACCTTGGTTTCCGCTCTTAACAAAGCCGGGTTCCCGGACATGCACATCATAATTGGTGAGATAGGGTGGCCAACTGATGGCCAGAAGTTTGCCAATATTCAATACGCGGAGAAATTCAACAACCAGGTCATGGCTCACCTTGCAGCAAAGAAGGGTACTCCGTTGCGACCAAACCGGGAGTTTGATGTCTACCTTTTCGGTCTACTGGATGAAAATTTGAAGAGTGTTGATCCCGGTTCATTCGAGAGGCACTGGGGAGTATTCTACTACGATGGGAATCCCAAGTATGCTTTGGACTTCTCCGGTCAAGGTAATGCGGATGTCTGGCCCAAGCCAGCCGTTGGAGTGGACTATCTCGAACCAATGTGGTGCGTTGTGAATCCTAATGCTCTTGTAGACTCCGAAGTCTTGGCTAAGAACGTCGAATACGCCTGTCAACGCACTGACTGCAGTGCTCTTCAAGATGGAGGATCTTGTAACGCTCTGGATGACAACGTGAAGGCATCGTATGCGTTCAACAATTACTATCAATTCAATTACCAGGACAAGTACGCTTGTGACTTCGAGGGCCTTGCTATGATCACGTCAATGGATCCATCACCAGGGGTTCGACAATGCCGGTTCCAAATCGGATTGAGTTACAAGCCAGTGGATGTATCCTTCAGTGTGAAAAACATCTTCAAGACTTATGTAACTGCATTGGTCGTATTGTTCATCACTTCGATCTTAACTTTATAGACGGTGAACATTAGTGTAAAGTTGGTAGTTTCTCATTATTTTTTATTAAGATTTAATATTCTCTGTTGCTTTAACTACGTCACGCAGTAATTACGACGTTATTAGACGAGGACACTTCAGTTTTCGCGCACTGTTGTCTACATTTTCGAGCATGCAGCGCTCAGCACAGTGATCGGTAAATATGTTAGGTAGGGGCTGACTGCAACAGCAGTGTGTAAATTACCAATGATCGTCCGATTAACTCATTCGAGATTGACCATCGTGAATTCAAGTGAAGTTTTCATCTATTTCTAGTCGGTTGACAAAAATCTCTGTACAAAATATCAATCTTGGGTTCCGCTACCAGCGCAATCTGATGCAGAGGTCAAATGTGTCACCAATATCTCTTATTCATGGAATGTCTTTTCTTGGGTGGGTACCCCCTCAAAACGTTTTCTCTTTGCATTGCCGCGGGCTGCTCTTGTTGGAGGTGGTAAACGCATGCCCTTCGTGTGACCACGTTATCCCCATTACCGCGTACCTGTCTACCATGGTAAAACTGGGACTGACTAAAACAGTCTCTTCCGGATAAGTTTGTTTTCGTGATTCTCTCGTTGTACAATTTCATCAACTGTTTGAACTATCGGCGGTGTTGGCCACAGCTCTCGGTGTTCTGTCAGTGACCGTCCGAAAGCCATACATTCCAAAACTTCAGCTGGAGTTTCCGGATCTGTAGCTCGGTTTGTCAATGTAAGAAAGATACATGCGATGGATCTCATGATAACGCAACTGCCCGTCCACCAACTGGTCCGGTAGGCTTCAATTGGGGTCTTCCATGTCACTTAATGCTCTGTCCTGTCACCCAACAATTCAAAAGTCAAACGTCGAACGGAGGCACCGAGTCACTTACGTGTTATTGAGGCAGTTGATTCTCCTAACTTCAGCTTAGTGCTCCCCCTTGAGCGGCCATTGCATTTGCTGCTCCAAAATACAGTAGAGCTCACGGCAAGTTGCACTTGGAAAGCTACAATACAGTAACTGATATTCTGTACTCTCTGTAATACAGTGACATTGCACTGTAGTTCTCGACGTGAAAGCACATACAGGGATCCAGTACTGTCCTGTAGAGTCCACTATTCCTGTGCAATATACAACATGAATGCCGGTCCCGTTTTCATATGATGCATATAATTTAGGCGTGTCGATTTGATTTGGCAGGTTCATCGACTCTGGGTGATGTTTCTTCGGTTGCACCGAGAGTTTGTACACTTTACGATTTACGATTGCATAGCTTGGTTTTCTTAGGTGCGGGAGGGAGGGTAAATTTCTCAGTACGAGAAATTGGGGTCTAGCCCCAATTTTTTTCCTCTCTCTAGTCTCTCTAGAAGGCTTGACGGGTCTTCCCATCCTTCATTCATGTGTTCTATGTGGTCGCCTTTTTCTCTCTTTAGTCTCTTTCTCTCTTTCTTTTTCTCTCTTTAGCCTTCATAGTAACAAAGGGCGATCGCGTAGAAAACACGAAGGATGGGAAGACACCATCAAGCCGTACAAGGGTGAGACAAAATCGGTAAAATGGGGCTAAGCTCAAAATAGCCTTTCGAAGGTTATAGTTTATGATGGTACTCCACTCCTAGTTGCACCTCCTTGTCGGTGACCACAGGGTCACCAACAAGGGTGCAGCTTTCTGTTGTGAGGTTTGCTTGAAGGACTCCTGTAGGATTCTTACGAGCAAAAATTTTGCTCTTATAAGAAAATTGAAGATGGGATTTTCTTCGAACAATTGTGGTTCTTCTGAAGCGTAGCGGGAGTTGTCTTTACTCTTGGATAAAATGTTATCCATCACCCTCACTATTTCCCCCACGAATGACTTCTTGTATGCTCTTTTTCTAAACAAAACTAAAATCTTAGTGCTCTTTAAGTCTGAGATACAACTGAGACAATGATCTGGCCTACAATTCAATCCAGATTGTACGAGGATGATTAGTTAAGAGTTATTTTGGGCGTTGATTTGAGACAAACATCAATGTCCCTAGTTATGTTAGGTTAGTGGTGTAAGATTCAGTTATCTACTTTCTTTATGCTCAAGTTTATCTTAAAAATGATCAAACTGGACTCAAGTAATGTGTTATTTAAATCTTTGCTTAGCCTTTGACTTTGAAGTGCATTTGGGAGTTAGTTTTTGTTGGTTCATGCACTTGGATGCCCCTAAGTAGCTTGTGAATACATGATTAAGTTTCACAACCCCCGAGCAACTGGTAAGTAACTACACATAAGTAGAGTGTTTCAGAAACCTTGCTCCTGTCAAATCTTGGATACTTATCGAATATATAGAGAACCTTTTGCTTTGTAGTATGAGAATGGTTGATCCTGTATTAAAGCTTCTTCTGAGTACACACAAGTAAAGCCGTCCATTTGAAGTTGAAAGTAGTGTTTTTATCGAAAAATGATCGAAACATTAAGACTATAATAGTTCAAGAACTCAACACTAGCAGTCCTTCCCAGAGTAAAAGTCCGACATATTTTACCCCCAATGGATTATGTATCTGTCTTTGCTCAGTCCTATATCCACCACCTTCCTCCTTGCATTGATACATTTGAAAGAAAGGAGATAGCCCATTGGCATAATCCAGCACCCAACAAAATCGTTGATTCTGTGATCTAACCATCTATGAATCGATCTACCATGGATTAGGGCTCGAACCTAGACCAAACAAGGAGCATGGACGTTGTTTTGGAGATCTCCATTATTTAAGCATCAGGTGCAAAGGGCTTCCCTATACCCTATACCCTAGCCAGCTTGGATTACCCTCTAAAGACAGCTTGGATTAGGTGCTTGTGTTCAGTTAATCAAATGTATCCATTCGTAACAAAGGAGTGATGGGAAGTCGTGTGAGACGATACTTAGTGCTTAGAATATCTTGCTGACGGCCCCTAACTGATGTCGGATCAAACCGAGACAAAACCACGCAAACAAAACCCCAAGTGGAAAAGTACATCACAGAAGGTTTCTTCCAACGGATTTGCAAATTCTATCTTTACATTGGCGAGATCAATGGTGCTGACCTCCTAGTATGTTAAATTCAGATGTATACGGGCAAGACATTTCTATTGTACACAGCTGGCAGGCACTATGGCAGCAGGCTCCTCATTTTTTTAGAACGGACTTGAGCTCTCCACTTTGTACCATTTCATCTAAGATGTCCGCTCCTCCAACGAACTCCCCCTTGATATAAACTTGAGGAATAGTTGGCCACTGACTGTAAGTTTTGATGCCTTCCCTCAAACCTGGATTGTGGTGTTCATCAAGCACATTCACCACGTCGTAATCAGCTCCGCTCTCATTCAGAATGGTGAGTACACGGTGGGAGAATCCACATTGGGGAGCTGTTCTGGTTCCTTTAATAAAGGCTACAACGTTGGTTCCTTTGACTACCTTGTCTATTAACTCGACCAAGGGAATGGTGAGTGTTACATGCGGACCAGGAGTAAGCTTGATCTCTGGTTTTGCAGACCTCTGTTTCCTCGCGGTCCATGTTGTATTCCCTTGAACATTACCAGGTGGCACCTCTCCTGAACTTTCAACGTACTCTTGTACCCACTCCCTCCACGCCTCTGTCAGTGCAGTTTTGTCTGGGGCATCAACAACACAAACCTGTACCGTAAACAGGTAGATGTCAGTTCCCTTGAAACTGTCAAGTACAAATCAGCTCCAGAAGGTGTTACTCTCAATGAAACAAGGTGTTTAGAAACTTCTGAAAGATCTCAGCTCAAAGGTTGTATATCGTTCTCTAAAAGAACGTGTGGACCATTTCGTTCGAACTCAAGAACGCTGATCCTGAGACCATGACAAGTGTCAGTTCTGTCCAGGTATATAACAAAGCAATTGTTTGTGAAGAACGCTGAATTCAAAAGAAGTAGTAATCTGTACTGCTTTACTGCTAGTCTACTTCTAGCGAGAACGAGAATATTTTCCCGCTTATATTTGAAAACGGATTCCTGTGTGATAATTTAATTTGCTCGAACAAGCTTCAACTAAACTCGAAGTATGCGAAATACTGCAGTGATGACTGCAGATGTAAGTTGCTGGAGAGCCACTTCTGATTCAAATCTTTCCATGAAAGAAACTAATAATTTGAAGTTGATTCTTATAATTGTGCCTGATAGTAACCTCAGGGCACTAAGAGCATGCGCAGCTAGTAGATCAAGCACACAACGTCCGTTGTCTTTCTCGGATGCGTTCTCCGTATCCGAGAAAGATTACAATTCAGAAATCTTCAAATGACAGGATTTAGGCCAGTAAGTTTTCTTTTACATCCAAACAAGCTTCAGTCATGCTAAAGAACAAATCTATTGACTGACAAGGTCTCCACAAATTCATGAAAACGTCAATGGATGAGAAACGTAAATAGAAAATTCATCCGGACCAAAAATACAGGACGCAGTGACAATATCAGGGAAAAGCAGGTGTAACCAACCTTAACAGATCCACAAAGCTCAGGCAAATCCTGCAAGTGATTCTCGATACTGCTGGAAACTTTCCGCGAGATTCCTACGTACTGCAGCTTCCCATCTTTATCAAACACGGCATAGACACCGGGCGCGGCAGGAAATCCTTTGCTGGTATTCCCTGTAAGCTCCACGGATTCCACCTCCCCTAGTTTCTGCAACGCGGCGCAGCAAACACCCGCAAAGCGATTACCCTTCCTCCGGCTAACTGATACCTCCAATCGGCTCCTTAAAACCTGTGATTCGCGATAACTGAAGCAGATAAGACGAGAATTCGACAAGGCAGATAAAGCTCCTCCTCCATCAAAGAGTTTAGAATAGTAGACCACCGAGGTCGCGGGTAAACTAATCGCTCCTAAAGCCGCTACTATCCCCATTGCCATGGCTTTTCCTCTCGGTGCAGGACGAGAGGATCCGAAGAAGGCGATGGCGCAGAGATTTGAAGAACGCCCACTCCAACCCGATCGACAGCGGAAGAGAGATGCTCCCGGGAAAAGATGCCCCCGATGACGGAGCTAGGAGCTACTGGAGGATTGACACGTGGTCTGGATAACTGAGAGCTTTTCAGTACATCCATGGCTTTGTGCACCCCAACGAAAACAGACGGAATTGCACGAAAATTGGGGACGGACGGAAGCCTCGATGCATTCAAACCCGAAATTTCCCTGTAAGGAGACCACGGGCGAATAACATTCAGAGTGAATAAGATTACGGACTATTTAGCGAAAGATTTGCCAAAGTGGCCCAAAAGCGGAAAGACCGGGTTCGAAGCACTCAATCCCGAAAGTACTACAAAATTACAAGAACGGCAGAATTAAGGTCAGAATCACCCAAAAATATTACCATCGGGCGAAATTAAGGGGAAGACCTGAAAGAGGAACAAACGGGCTCGAAGCTCAATCGCGAAATTTACCCGAAAATGGGGTGGGAGACGGACGGACGGGAACATGCAGAAGAAAGGAGAACAGGAGTGAAGTCTTCCCATTGGGATCAACTCTCCCCCGCAGAGCAGCGCCATGTCTGCACTGATTTTGGTCCCGAGGTCGTCTGATTCGAGATAGTACTCCGGGTTACGTTTCTTGGAGCTGCAGAGAGAGGAGAAGTATTAGTTGTGGTAGGACTACTTCTTCGAAGCTCTGCGCCATCGACTTCTTCGGGCCCTCTCGTTCTGCACCGAGAGAAAAAGCCATGGCAATGGGGGTGGTAGCGGCTTTAGAAGCAATTAGATTACCCGCGGCCTCGGTGGTCTCGTATTCTAGACGCTCGGATGGATTAGGTGCATTATCTGCATTGTCGAATTCTCTTCTCAGTTGCTTCAGTAATCGCGAATCACAGGTTTTGAGGAGCCGATTGGAGGTATCAGTTAGCCGGAGGAAGGGTAATTGCTTTGCAGGTGTTTGCTGCGCAGCGTGGCAGAAACTTGGGGAGGTGGAGTCCGTGGAGCTTACAGGGAATACCAGCAAAGGATTTCCTGCCGCGCCCGGTGTCTATGCCGTGTTTGATAAAGATGGGAAGCTGCAGTACGTAGGAATCTCGAGGAAAGTTTCCAGCAGTATCGAGAATCATTTGCAGGATTTGCCTGAGCTTTGTGGATCTGTTAAGGTTGGTCACACCTGCTTTTCCCCTGATGTTGTCACTGCGTCCTGTAGTTTTGGTCCGGATAAATTTTCTATTTTCGTTTCTCATTCATTGACGTTTTCATGAATTTATGGAGACGTTGTTAGTCAATAGATTCGTTCTTTAGCATGACTGAAGCTTGTTGAATGAAAAGAAAACTGCTTCTCATGGCGTTGGATTCATGCTATCCTACGACGAAGTATGTGCTTAAACCTGCTTTAGTGTGCTTCAGAGTAGAGACAACTCGTGGTATAGGAGTAGAACTGTGATCAATTTTCAAACTAATGATATCTATTTTGAAGCCCACCAATCGGGTGCCCATTGTAGTCGGGAAGTTCACTGACCTAGTCCGTTTCATTTAGTGATTTCTGAATTGTAATCTTTCTCGGATGCGGAGAACGCATCCGAGAAAGACAACAAAAGTTGTGTGCTTGATATAGCCGCTGATGCGCTTAGTGCTCTGGGATTGCTCTCAGGTACAATTATAAGAATCAGCTTCAAATTATTAGTTTCTTTCATGGAAAGATTTGAATCAGAAGTGGCTCTCCAGCAACTTACACATGCAATTATCGCTGGAGTATTTCGTAGACTTCGAGTTTAGTTGAAGCTTGCTCGAGCTAATGGAATTATGAAATCAGAGGAATCCGTTTTTAAATCTAAGCCGGAATGTATTCTCATTGTCGCTAGAAGTACATGAGTCAAGCAGTAGAGATTACTACTATCCTTGAATTCAGCATTCTTCACAAACAATTGATTTGTTATATACCTGGACAGAACTGACACTTGTCATGGTCTCAGGATCAGATTTCTTGATTTCGAACGAAATGGTCCACACGTTTTTTTAGAGAACGATATATAATCTTTGAGCCGAGATCTTTCAGAAATCCCTGGACAGCTTGTTCCATTGAGAGTTACACCTTCTGGAGCTGATTTGTGCTTGACAGTTTTGAGGGAACTGACTTCTATTATTTTACGGTACAGGTTTGTGTTGTTGATGCCCCAGACAAAACTGCACTGACAGAGGCGTGGAGGGAGTGGGTACAAGAGTACGTTGAAAGCTCAGGAGAGGTGCCACCTGGTAATGTTCAAGGGATTACGACATGGACCGCGAGGAAACAGAGGTCTGCAAAACCAGAGATCAAGCTTACTCCTGGTCCGCATGTAACACTCACCATTCCCTTGGTCGAGTTAATAGACAAGGTAGTCAAAGGAACCAACGATGTAGCCTTTATTAAAGGAACCAGAACAGCTCCCCAATGTGGATTCTCCCACCGTGTACTCTCCATTCTGAGTGAGAGCGGAGCTGATAACGAAGTGGTGAATGTGCTTGATGAACACCACAATCCAGGTTTGAGGGAAGGCATCCGGTCTTACAGTCAGTGGCCAACTATTCCTCAAGTGTACATCAATATTTTATATTTTCGTTAGGTAAGAACGAGATAGGGGTCTGAAGGACTTTTCCTTGCTGTTGTTGCAACAGAAGGAGTTGTCGCAGGAGGAGTTGTAGCGCTTGGGAAGTTTGATGCTCTTCATAGAGGACATCGAGCTCTTGCTGAACAAGCTGCGAGGATGGGCTCTCCAGTCCTGCTATCTTTCGCTGGCATGGGTGAGGTTCTTGGTTGGCAGCCACGGTATGCAGTCAACTTCCACGTCCTTGTTTGCAAATGTACAAAACTTGTGTTCTCTTCTAGGAGGGTTTCTCATAACGCAGAAGTGAATTTTTTTGACCTATACTGACAAATCTTGGATCTTCCCAATTTTCAAAATTTTCAAACCTGTTTGTGGAGGAAACAGCATCCGATGCTTTAGTCAAGTTGGAGATTTAATATTCCATGTTCTAGGAAACGGCACTTGAAAGAAAATAGCGTAGCAGCTCAAGGAGCTTTTCTCTTAGCTGTCATCTGTCGGACGCCTGAACTGCTTTTTAGATTGTCCATCGATCAATCGATCGATTGCTCACTACTTACGCCGCATGTATGCAGATTGCCAGTTGCTGCAATATGTGATAGAAGACGTATAATGTCAATATGGGCACAAAGATGTGGCGGAGTCATCCCCCAGGAGTACGCCCTGGATTTTAAACAAGTCCGAGCTCTGAGCCCAGAGGAGTTCGTACAAAAGTTAGCTACAGAACTGCATGTTAGCGGAGTCGTCGCTGGTATTGTCACTAACCTTTATGCTCTTCACTTGCCAGCTTGTCATTCTCCCTTTTAGCTTGAAATGAAGGATCTGAGGCGGGATGACATATTGGGGAACGTTGTTACTTACAGTTTCCCAACTCTTGATTTGTTTTAGGTGCGAATTACCGATTTGGATATAAAGCAGCCGGTGATGCTTCAGATTTGGTACAGCTGTGTAATGATCACGGCCTCCAAGCTTTCATCGTAGACCCCGTCATGGATACTTCGGAAGTTGGTGTAAAGAACGACGAGATATCAGGCAGTAGTAGAGAGAAAGGGCAAATATCTTCTACAAGAGTTCGTAAAGCTCTTGCGAAAGGGGATTTACAACGAGTAGCCAGTTTGCTGGGACGCAAACATCGGCTAGTATTGAGTCTGGAGAGTTGTAGGCAGGAAAGAGGTGTACTCATAGTTCCTGTGAGCAACGCTTTGAATCAGGCTCCTGGAGAAGGTCTTTATGATTGCACCTTAGTAAGAACCGGTCAGCAACGGGATACAGTAAACACTTCAAGCCAGCAGGACTCTGGTGATGATTCGTTAGGGGTAGGACAGGTGAAAATTGGGCCTGAAAATATCCAAATAACATTGGTAGATAACGTGGTGGAACAGGTATTACAAAGGACGCGTTTGGGATTGGAGTTTCCATATGGGTGATGATGCAATTCCACTATTGTACACTTGACATCTTGGTAATAGTAATTTAGGTATTTAGGTTTTATTCTTGACACAAACTCCTCAAGCCCCTATCTCAAGCTCCAGGAAGGGTGCTTGAAAATCTCAAGGGGGTAAACTTCCTGATCATGTAAACCATTCACAGCTAATTCTCACTTAGCATTCACCGCGTCGCAAATCTACATATGGTGTAATAAATCTACCCTTACCTTATCAAAAGCCAATCGAATGCCTTACAGTTTATTAACAGAAACGAACTGCCAAACTTGACTTGATTGCGTTCACTTTCTCCAAGAAGTCTTTCTCAGGACGTCTGCTCTCCTAAAACCTGTCTAACCTGAACCACCAATCCCGGTGCGTTTAAAGAACATGTTATTTGCATACACTACGAAAGGTGGCACTGCCGCAGATGGAACAAGGTTGGTTTCACAGTGGCGTCCTGGACTCAACACCTTAGAATAGAAAAGCGAAGGTCTGATAATGGACAGTGGATACTAGTGGAGCCTAAAAATATGCGTCTGGTAGGAATCCTCACCGCCAATTCAAAACCCAAAAAATGTTTTGTCGTGCCGGATCCCTTAAGTAGGTCGTACAGCTTATACTGCACACGTGCAGGCTGCTATTGCTAGACAGCTCCTGCATTTTCTCGCTCCAGCTTCTTAAAGTCTTCAAGCCTTCCGCCCTCTCCTTTTGACTCCTTCACCCGAGGAGCAAAGAGAGAGGAAAGGCTCCAGAAATCTGGTAGATCTCGAGGGCTCTTTGTATGGAGTTACTGTAGTCCAGGGGCTGCTGGTTGTCAGCATCTTAGGGGCCCCTTGGGAAATAAGCGAGGTCCTCCTGGAGCCTGCCCCGAAGAAAGACCGTGAAAGGATGGAATAACTTCAAACCCCGACGACCCTCCCACAGATACAAGTTGTTCAATTTGTACAGGGAACTTGAACGGACACACACTTCGGTAAACGATAAGGAACGCTGGTTGTTGGCTCTACGCTTTACAGGCTTTTGGTTGAAGGGTGTACAATCTGAGGTCTCGTTACGAACCTTCAATTGTGGGGAACTTTGAACACGAATTTGAAAGAATTTGACCGCCTGGGTTTTGCTGCTGCCTTGGCAATCTAGCAGAAGTTGGTATCTGAAGTATCCATCTGACTGGAGATGCGGGAAGAATAGCGACGATTCGTGTTGATTCGCCTTGTAAAGGAACTTGCGAGTGGGTTCTCCATTTTCTCGTCCTGGGGAAGGCAATTGGCAAGCACCCTATGCTGGGGGCAAATGATATTGGACTGGGTTTGAAGGGATTATGGAGGGAAGAAGCAGAGTTCCATGAATCCGAGGGCTTGTGGGAGCAAGGGAATATCCTTCAAAACTTGAGGTCGTTTCCATAGCACTTAGGTTTTGCCGGTTGGGTAACAGGACCTTGCCCCAATGTTGGTCTATGGGGTGGACGAATCTGGATGGGAAGTAAAGATCGGAAAGGGAAGACAGGAGGGTTGAGCAACAGAGGGCTGAAACTGAATTCGAAATTGAAATTGAAATTGAAATTGAGTTGATAACCAGGGAAGGAGTAGGAAAAGGGAGCAGGAATGGAGCCCCTTTGGACATTGGTGAATTTGTTGGAGCCATCGTCACTAGTGTTGATAGCTACAGCGGTGTTCGTGGTGCTGGCATCTGCACAGAGGGCCCTTACCTATGAGAAAGAGGCCGATCGCCACCGTGACTTTTCAGAAGCATCCATCACTTTGGACACCTCTCAAGCTCTGATGATTCCGATTGCTAGTTCTTGCAGTTTGCTACTCATGTTCTACCTCTTCTCGTCTTTGTCCCAACTCGTTACTGCCTTCACAGCCATTGCATCCGCATCATCTCTTGCATTCTGTCTTGGCCCTTATGCTTCTTACATTACCTCCAAAATGTCTCCTCTGAATCCCATCATCAGTCGGTGCTGCTGTGGGCCGTTGACTCGTACTCAGGGGCTTCTTGTCATAGCCAGTGTAGGAATGGTGGGTGCGTGGTTAATTTCAGGTCACTGGGTGCTGAACAACATTCTGGGCATATCCATCTGCATTGCGTTTGTCAGCCATGTCCGGCTGCCGAATATCAAGATATGTGCTTTGCTACTGGCTTGTCTGTTTGTGTACGACATATTCTGGGTTTTCTTTTCAGAGCGCTTCTTTGGAGCGAATGTGATGGTATCTGTGGCCACACAACAGGCTTCCAACCCCATGCATACTGTGGCCAATTCTTTGAATCTTCCCGGTCTCAAGTCAATTACAAAGAAATTGGATCTTCCCGTGAAACTGCTTTTTCCACGGCATTTGCTGGGAGAACCTACGGGACCCAGCAGCGAGTTTATGATGCTTGGTCTTGGAGACATGGTTGGTTATTCTTTACCTTTGCTGGACTGAATTTTCTTTTTATGAATGGTTCCTTGGACAGAATGTCTGCAATCAAGAACGAAAACAATCTTCGGTTTGCAATATTTGCACCTAGTCTGGGATAAGGTTTTGAAGTCATACTTTGTAAGCACTGCGAAGGCATTCGCGCTTTTCTGTCGATCTCGATTGAGATGAACTTCTAATCTTTCCTTTAGTTTCAGACATATCCTGTCCAGGAAACACCTTCATTCTTCTTTGTTTTTGTGCGAAATGCCGCTCTAAGCCCCTGGTAATAGAATTGGACTTGGATGGCAACCCCAATGAATTGGAAGTTCGTTAGGTTCGAGATAGACCGAAATCGCGTTTCCTCGTTTGGACATAGTATCTTACGGTGTTCAATTGGTCGATTTTCTGTGAAGGCCATTCCTGGAATGTTGCTGGCCCTGGTTCTATGCTTTGATCACAGGAAAGGTAGGGACTTGGACATGGAACTGGCCTTCCCAAAGGCTCAACAAGGTTCTAAGTACATATGGTACGCAGCTAGCGGGTATGCGGCCGGTCTGATTGCAGCATTAGCTGCTGGCGTACTTACAAGATCTCCTCAGCCTGCTCTGCTGTACCTGGTATGTTTTCCTTCACCGTTCTTATCCTAGGCTCGCATAAACAATCAACTTTTTCACTGTTGTTTGAGGGTCGACAAGTGCATCTGATAGCAGTAAGCATCGAACATCAATCCGACGTGTGAGTAATGCATATGTATCATCGCATTTGGCCCTGTCCTCTTCTCAAGCATGCGTGCAATGCTTCGTTCCACCTCAACTAGCTACCTTATCCTGGAAGGCACCTTTTGGGTTTACTTCTCTCGTGTAAACCTTCCACTGCATACGACTTGAGTCAAATGTGTGTACTATGCCTATACTATTAACACTCAAGAAAAGAGTAAGATACTCACCCGCTACGTTCTCAAGTGGTTCAGTACTAGACCGGAACTGGACATGTGTTCTTCTACTTGCAAGGTTCTTATCAAGAAAAATTCTGTATTTAGACTCTTCCTGGTTTCGTGATTGTCAAGGGGAAGCAGTACCCTGTTGGGGTTCTGTAGATGCTAAGTAGACAAGTATTGCTCGTGTCCTGGAGACGCTAGGTGAGCAAGTGACAAGGTCTTTGTCTAATGCTCAGCTCTGTAGCAACTAAGCAGACACTTATTAATCTCAAAGGATAAGGACGTCGATTCAAAGTTATCGGTTCATATATTGATGAGCGTGGATCTACAGGTGAATTACAGCGTAGCGGGCACTTACATGCAATTTTTATGAAAAGCGTTTGTTAATTATCGTGTGATTCAATTTGGATGGTGTACAAAGACCCTGAATTTTGAACTTCATTCTGAATTGTAAGTCTGGCTTTTGTAGGTTCCTTCAACTTTGGGGCCAGTAGCTTTTGCAGCATGGAATAGAAGTGAATTGAATGAACTTTGGACAGGGCCAAGGCCTGTGGTAACGGACAAAGTGCGACTTTTGGAGGTCTAATTTTGGGACGAGTCAGTTGGGATCTTCCATCTCAATGAAGATATTGAAATGTGACGGGTGGGCCTTCACTGCCAACCTCAATGGGCACTCTTCACCACTTTACAACCCTTTTACGAGTCCTACTAGCGTTCGCTCGTTCATGCTGGGTCTTGTCATCGGATGTCGCTCATTTTTGTTGCACACCATGACGCATTCTTTCAGTATTGATGACTTTCTGAGTTTCTTACTTGGAGAGAGAAATAAAATGGAGAGTGAGTTTCCAGATGATGCAAACATGTTGAATCTATTGCTATCAGTCTTCATTGCCCACTCTTTTGGTGCTTAAATACGACTGCACGCAGATCCTTCTTCTCTTTAGAGCCAATCACCTCGTCCTGGCCAATCGATAAAGACAGGGATGCCACGAATGCAACTGTTACAACAACACATCCTATGAGAGCTTGGACAAGCCGATCGGATCATGTGGATCTGATGACTGCAACATCGATCACTTTGAAGGTTGCAGAAGTGGGTCAGGAGCAATTCTAAGTAGTCAGGAACCTGATAAGTATTCACTTGCAATGGAAGTCCGGCTTGAATCTAACTGTCAGTTTTAGTATCTGAGTCGGATGCAAAACTTACACAGATCTTTGCTGTTATTCTCTAAACTCAGATCGCCATTCGCAGTCGTATCACACGAGAAATTGCCAACCATAGGACTCTTAATTGCCTCCCAAAGAAAGGTCGTCTGTCTATCTCTTGTAAACAACCCGAGGCAAGAATCAGTATCCCATGGCTGAGCAGATTGTTGCACGTCCCCATACACAGAAACTGAGAGTTGATAGGGTAAGCAGGTGGATCATTCTGAGCAAACAGCTCAATCCATTGGAGCCACTTTAATTGCAGACAGAATAGAGTTTGCGTTTATAACGTATGGATGAATTATCATGCAATGAAACTGCATATGACGAAGGACTTGAATTATAGGATAACTGTTGAGAGGTTGAGTTCTTAAAGTTAGGACCTGTGCGCTGAAAAACATCTTGAATCGTTTACTTTATTTCAATTACTCAATAGCTAGCACAGAGGAGTTACATCGAATTATTGCAGTCTCTGGTAACTAACAGTTACAGGTGAGCTGCAGGACTACCAATGTTTGGAGCCTTACCTCAATCTGGTTGAGGAGAAAAGGGTATGACGCGATATACCTATGTCATTTTCTTCTCTAGACCTGTTTCTAAACATTTCAGATATGAGTTTCTCAAAACAAAGCACTGTGAAATAAGTACCCAACTTCTTCTTCCCAAAGTTGGAAGGATTTAAGGCCTGAGGAATCTCTGTGTATACTAACTTTGCTGACATGAGCCGCTATAAGGTACATAGCAGTACATTCGTATCAGCAATTGACATTCTACTGGTAATTTGATCCGATGGGACTCATAGAAAACGTTGTTCAGAATTTTTTGAACATGGAATTTCTTTGGATATGGAACTGGAGATTAAGACAAGTTCAGTCTTGCTTCCCTCTGGACAGTAGGCACAATAACCGGGAAGCAATATGCTGCTTACAAGAGAAATAAGAACCTAGGAGCTTAGTGCACTGAACAGTATGGAAGGTCAGAGTTGGAATATTTTCTGTCATCAACCGGCAAGTTGATTCAGTCGCAATTTTTCATTGAAGTCGTTATTCATTTCTTAATTCCAACGACATAGTTCCTATTGTACGCAACCGGCTACATCGGAGATATAGAGATAAAATTCGAAGGAACTTACTCTTACAACACGAAAATTACATCGTTCGTCTTGTCATTCTTCCGGGTGCGACCAGAGTTCGCATCCCTGAGCTACAAACCTATGTTTTTAATATCTAAAGTAGGAGCAACGGGTCTGGTTACTAGAATGTCTTTTCAGTAGGAGGTCTCTCGAGTGCTAGCCAACCAAACGCTCCCTTCCTAAAATCGCGAAGTACTCGAAAAGCTGCTTGGTTCACATCCCCTTGAAATTTCTCTTGTCCGAGCTGTTCCAAAAACCTGAAATGGTAGAATTATGACACGAGTGTAAGATACAGGAAGACAGTCCGGGCCTGTATAGTGTTGATACTCAAAGCAGAAATGAAGAAAAATCCGTACTTACTCTTCTCCAGAACGATCTGATGCGTCAATGTTATAGCGAGTGGTAAGAACTTTTGCACCTGCACAATTTCAAGTATCTCGTCAGCTGGTTATAAAATTGATCTGCATCAGTGCTTTTGCGTCTAAACGACAGGAGTGATTTGGCGCGCTTGGTCTCTGACTGAAGTTAGGTTTAACGTACCAGCTGTTGGTAGTCTCTTGAGGATCTCTACAAGAACCGATGCGACTCCTGCAACAGCGTACGATGCCTCTCCAATGTCGTTACATATGGCTAATCTTGTGGCGGCAGCTTGATC
Source organism: Lunularia cruciata (assembly GCA_948567375.1). Classification (NCBI taxonomy): domain Eukaryota; kingdom Viridiplantae; phylum Streptophyta; class Marchantiopsida; order Lunulariales; family Lunulariaceae; genus Lunularia; species Lunularia cruciata. The sequence goes on along the minus strand of OX419755.1, from coordinate 7,700,169 downwards.
CTGGATTTTCATCGGTAACACACCTGGTGCATCCATGAGGTCTAAGCCTTCTGCAATACGTGTCCATCTTCATGAACAAGACGAGGGTTTACGAGAGGTTCACGGTCAAGAAGATATTCCAAACATGGACAGGGGGGGCATGACGAAAAGATAACCATCAGTCAAGTTTCGGAATGCTGGTATGCGCAAGTTCAGTGGCACAACAAATGTTTCTCAGTTGGCAGTGAGCAGAACAAGAAGCATTATTGACAGAGATGAGAACAGCAGATATTAACCTTAAATCACGGGTAACTCCTGGACGGGGGGCCGTTTCACAAATTGACCTCTTCAACAATCGGTTGATGACAGACGATTTGCCAACGTTTGGATAGCCTACAACAGCACATCGAACCTGCAGTAACAAAAGTGGAATAATTGTTTTATACTCATGAGCCAATACACCCATTCATCCACCGTTTTCCAATTTGGAAAATGAACAAAACAAAGCAACAATTGACACGGCATCGAAAGCTCAATGAGAGGAAGAATGGCATACGCACCGCACGAGGGAGAAGCCCCTTGTTACGCCTTTTCAAATTGATCTCAGTAGCTACAGATCTTGCAACCCTACCAAGTTTCATTATACCCTGTACATGACAACACATCGTTAGGAGGGCAGTATACAATATGTTCTGTTTCTTGCACTGAGTCCCGACCGCGAGCAAGTGCAAGACACTGTAGCAACTGAATATTGAAATCCAGTGAGGAAACCTACTAGTTGAACTATTAACAGCACAAACTTTGCCAAAGCTTTACAACATGATCACTTCACACTTCAACCCTCAATCAGTTATCATAAGATAGAGAAAATAAGGGACTCACAGCTCCACGCTGACCGTCTGTTAGAAGAGTAGTCATACCCTTGCTTGTGTAATAGCCTGCCCATGCGTTCTTGTCGGCAGTAGATACCATATCCTCACGATTCAGAACAATGATCTTCTTTTTATCTCCAATCCACATATCAATCTGGTACCAACAAGCACCCTTCGGTATCACTATTTCGACCAGAACTAATGCTCGCAACTTAATGCAACAATAAGGTTTTAATGATGACACTAAAGAATCAGTCCAACATTCATCTAACGATTGGCTTCTCCGGAATTTACCCTTTTCAAGATCAGTATAAAGAACCAAGATCATGAGCTACAGTAAACAAGTAGTGCCAAAGTTCAATTGCTTCGAGGACACACCTCGGGATGAGTGGTGGCAAGAGGTATCCTGGCATCACGCACTTCGACTACAACATCCACCAACTTGAGCTGCTCCTTCAAAGACCTTTCAGCTTTGGCTATATGACCCGGATACCACTGCCCAACAAAAGCCTCTTGAGTTGGTGTAACCATAAAAGAAAGTTTTGTGGCTTAAATTGTTAAATTCTTCTGCCTTCTAGATTGACTGCGCAATGGCATTCGGCAGGAAGCACGAGACCTATTCCGTCAAAAAACTCATACCTGAACAAGCCGTGCCGATCTAGTGAGGTATGCAACCTCCGACTCCAAATCTGTCCACTCTTGCACTGCGTCTTCCGACATCAACGCAGCTTCTACAGTTCCAGAACCTACAGGGAAACAGAAAAGAAGGTTCAGGTCAGCTGGCTCTGAGAATTGTGACTGTCAGCGATAACACACAATAAGCAACAAGAATTGGAAGATCTCGACCAGCCGTGAAGAATTGCCAGTTTGATGTTTCAAATCATAGAGCACTGAGATGGACTAGGCGGAGGATGCCAAAAAGTATGATGATCAAAACACCCCTTCAATTTTCCAATTTATCCGTCTTCCCTCAAATTTAGTTTGCAGAAAACTGAATCTAAGTATCCTGAAACTTATGGCTTGGCATCTAAAGGGTCTATAATCCAACAATCCATCGATAAAAATTCTGCATTTCGTTAGCTGGAAAAGGTGTTGAAGCTTATCAACATATTTTGAAGAGTAGAGTTGTATCCAAGTATGGTTTCTATCCCTGTAAATTACGCCCGTATGAACTCTTGGGCGGGCACTCAAGCAGGTTCCATTTCTTTTGAGCATAGCAGTGGATGAGGTTCAGAGTTCTCATAATTAATTCGGATCTTAAACCCCACATTAGATTCATAGGCATGTATGACAGGAACTGTTATGAGAAATGTCTGCGTTCGTAGAAACATTGAGCTCACCTCTCCTGCGCAGAGCTCGTCGAGCACTTTTTGGCAGCAATCTCTCTGAAAAATTGACGCGGAACATGGTGGACTTCCCAAAGCTCCAGTCCAACGACACGATCCTCGAGCTCGTCGAAGACACGCAAGTTCCCACAGTCGCAGGGCTCCGCTGAATCGAAAACCCCGTTTCGCAAAATGGCACACATGTGTGGTTCACTCCACAAGCGGCAGCAGCAGCCACTCGACTCGCCATTACTCTTCTTCAGACTCAGAAATCCCCAACGCTTGAACCCTCAACGGTCCATGCACACATAATTGGCTCCCCACAACAACAGCTCCCTTTCACCACAACCCAATTCCTCGACTTCAGACTCAGATTCCTCCCTTGATTCCCAAACCCAATTCGATCTCGCTCTGTCCAAATTCAGTGCTCTACTTCCCTCACAGACGACACAACCTTATCGGTTACCTTCTCTTCTCTGCTCCAGTTTCTCCCATGCACCATGGTACAGATACGGCAAAGGAGCGCAGTTAGAGTCCCCACCTTCACAACCTAATCCCGCTAGTTTAGCCGCTGCTCTGGCGAACACCTCAGGGTAGCGAAAGAAAGATTTACAGTCAATCGCTAGAATAGCAGCCAAAAGATGAACAGCCAAAAAAGAAAAAAAGAAAAAGAGACAAAATTCTATATATATATATATATATATAATTTTCGTAATTTCGTTGGTATCCAGTCGATATTTTCCGTCAAACACATGACCAAAAACCGATTCGATAAATATTCATAATAATGCAATGGTATCCAAATAGATTTGAAACAAATATATAAGACCACAACATTGGATAAATTCCTCAGTTTGTTATTACCTAGCTTAAAATTTGGTCAGAAAGCAAAAAAGATAGAATCTAATACAGTAAGAAACAAATATAGGTGCTACCATAATTTGGAATGGTTGATTCATTATGTCCTGTTTTTGGAGTATCATATTATATAAGGATGAGTCAAGTATCAAGGAAGGGAAGCTCACTTGAGAAAATGTTTTTCAATCGTTCTATATTGTTGCAGGTCTCACCAACAATAATAAGATAATACATTTTGTTTTTATTATTGCATTATGGGTGACTTTGAACTGCTTTCAGGCCCATGTATTGTTTATTTATCATACTTGACTTTACTCCACAGGATCCTTTCGATGTCAACGAGAAAATTTAAGTCCATCCAGACGAAGTTCCAATCATCTGGTGAGTTCTACTTTTATTAAGCCATCGAAATTTTATTTCTTTGTTAAATAATGTTGTCCGCAAGAAAAATTGATGTCGTTAAACTCGTTTTTAAAAGGTATTTATAATACACGGGTGTGGACATTATAATGCGAGTTCGGCTAAACTCACGTACAGTTAAAACTAGCCTACCGTGAGGTTGGACGGAGTTGGTGCGGAAAACTTCGCTTACCTTAGAGCAAACTTCTCATCCAGACCAGGGTATGGTTGCGTTCATAATGTTCTCTTATACTTATTGTGTGTGTTATTGTTTTATTAATAATATTAATATAATTCATAAGAGAATAATTACACTGGATAATATATTTCAATGCTCCAATATTTATAGACTATATTATGGTGCAACTCGGATCTATTAGAGACAATGTGGGTTGCGTTTACGGTACTTTTTATATTTTGTAATATATTTTATATGTGTGTGTTTATTATTTATATAAATAATATTAATATAATTACACTAGGTACCACAATTTCAATGTTCGAATAGTTTATAGACTATATTATTGGTATAACTCGGATCTATTAGAGACATGTGATAAATTTTTCATATAAAATTTCAAACTTTGTTCCTTTTACTCTTTATTTGTCTCACCCTTATACATGCAGTGGTGTAGATTTCTCATATCCGTACTATTGTTACTTTGCCTCATTTTGTCTCACCCTTGTCTCACCCTTGTACAACTTCATTGGGTCTTCCCCGTCCTTCGTGTTCTCTATGGGGGCCCTTTTCCTCCCGTTGCAACCCCGAGTTTCGCCAAGTTTCATTTCAGAATTACATATCCCGTAACGTCAGTTTTTTGCGAGTTTCAGAAAAACTTACCTCTGACTTCCGGACAAAGTTCGTGTACCGTCCTCTTTTGTCTGCTCTCCTCTTTTCTTCATTAAAAATACAATAGTAAAGTATGCGACCGCATAGAAAAAACGAAGGAGGGGAAGACCCCATCAAGCCGTAAAAGGGAGAGAAAGAAAAAAAAGAAGGTAAAATGGGGCTAAGCCCATTACAACACAATTGAGATATGATTGATAAGACCTTCCCTTCATTTTGTTATTGACAGGGACTACCATTACAGAGAATAAAACAAGATCTTGAAAATAGTGAATTTTCACGAGGAGAAGAGGAACATTGCTTTGCTAGTTTATGAACTTCACTTTACTGTAATAGTTCAATCAAATTTTAGATATATAGAAAACTTATGTTTATTTTATTTTGAGAAAAATTATAAAAACGTATTGAACTAAAATGAACTAAAATCCAGTCCTGAATAGAATATTATGCTTAAACTTTACAGAATAATCATAGTACCAATGCAATACACATCCTCATCAGAGAGAACTCCGTGGTAGTGGGGAAGGTATAATATACACATACAATATCGTATTTAATACAAATATACGTTTTACAACCCAACCGTAACGTACGGTTTCTTAGACGAAGTTTTGTATCAGCAGCAGCAGCTCATGAGCGGGGCTGGTAGGTCCACGTGGCCGACGAGCTAAAATCTGGGCACAGTAGTATCGGCGTCACCTGGAGGTTTTGTCCCCCTAAACTGTGTTGTGAAGGTTTTTCTAGCAAGGACCCACCTGTTGGTAGTTAAGACGGTGGCAGCCATAGATTCCATTCAAATTGCTCGGGACATCTTCTGGCCTCGAATAGATCAACTCCTTTTTCTTCGGTATAGTGTGACAGGATTGGGGGAATTTGAGGTTCTCTTTCTGGGTTGACTGAAATATGCGAGGTTGGGATCTGTGTTGCGGGGAGAAATGGTGCTAGCTCTATCTTGCATCATGAACTTGGCCTCAATTGCCTCGTGTGGGAAGGCTCTGTTTTCTCTGCAGAATAGACCTCTTGTTGGGAATTTGCGCAACTTGACAAATCAAATGTCCTTGAACTCGTCGCAATGTAGCTCCCGAGGGGCTGCTCTTACCAAGGATTTTGGTGGCCTAACATGTCTAAGAAGAGGTGCGTGTAGATGGAAGTAGATTACACGTAGAATTTCAGTTTAATGGGTGAAAAACTCCATTCAGAATTTCTTTTGATTTCCGTCATTTCGGTCCTTCCGTCGGTAGTATCTTTCACGATGAAAGTTCGTACTTATTTTGTTGTGATAATCCTATTCGATCACGTATGCAGAACCTTCAATTCGGCTTTTGGCAGCTTAGTGAAGACTTAGAGGTCGATGAATGGTTTCTGTTTGTACCACATTTACTGAGCTTTTTCATATTTTCTCCCCGACATTGTTGCACTTAACTGCCTTCATGTTCTCCTTGAGCCTACTTTTGAGCCTGCTCTGCCTAAACCCTTTTAAATGAACATCTTGCAGGTTCGATTGCATAATACTGACATTCTTTGAAATAAATTTGTGGACAATGGTCAGGACCAAAACCGGTCACCCGAAGATGGGAATCGCCAAGGAACCTCAGTATCTTGGCTTCTCAAGCCACTGCAACAAACTCGAAGCAGGTACGTTTACAGTGGAACGAGAGGTTATCTTTGTCAATCTAAGTTATGCCAAAGTTCTAATTGCTCTGTAGTATAGTCACTTCTCAGCTGACACTCTGAATATTTCTATCTGATTTTTTGCATGGTGATTCAATGCCAATGAATTTGTAAGTTGACAGATGCTAAGGATGCACCTGCTTCGAGGACAATCCAGCGATTTTGGTTCAATTTAGGCACTTTAGGCCCGGTGGAGCGATGCAGAGTTACTGCTGATGAATTCTAGCTTCTTTCGCATCTTTTGATGGCGGTAGTCGGTTGAGTGGCAATCCAACTTCAATTTTTGGCAAAAGGCTGCAAAATCAATTAAAAATATAAAATATCTGGACGCTTGCTGTCGCAGACTCTATTCTTTGCCGATGCTGGAATCCATCGTTCAACGGAACTTCGCACCGACAGTGCCTGGCTAGCCGGTGCTTTCAGCAGCGCAGATACTCTTGTAAGCGATCCCTTCATTTAACCGCATTAACAGCCGAGTTTGCTATCGTCTATTAGAACACTTGAACCTCCTTCCCATCTCCCGATCCTCTTGTTTCTCCATACACACGGAAATATTTCAGAGCCATATTGCTGCAGATTTCTTTCTCCCATAAACAGTTCCACTGGTCCTTGCCAGAGCAAGAGCGAGGATGCGCTTTAATAGACGAGTCAACTAAGAGAGAATGTAGTGTAACTAAGAGAGAATGTAGTGTATGCTGACACTCTCTCCGTCAAAGAAGACTGTAAACCTCTAGTCTGAACTGACGATAAGTGAAGCAAAAGATGGAAGGTCCACGTGCCCGTGAGGATTGACTATCTTTCGTCTAGGGACAGACAATCTCAACAAAGAGACGGAACCTTAGAATGACCGTGCGGAGCCACCTCTACCATGTGATATCAACAAATATTGGTGGACGGATGTAATTCCACAAAGCTCTTTGGAACCATGATCTGAGAAGAAAAGGCGTGACGGGACCGTTACAGTATACGCTCGCTTCAGTCCGCATTATGATCTGGAAAGTTCGATGCAGACTTAACTGAGATGGGGACTTAAAGAATATCAGGGGACTCTCATAGAGTAAACTGCATATATGTGGAAAAATCAATTTGTAAATGTATCAATGGGAAACATTCCAATAAACTTGCCACGGTGCCTAGAGTAGAGTAGAGTGTCTTTGCCTTTTGGCAAAAGAGGGGCGCATAGTTTACCAAGGCATGTTCAATGCCAGAGTAGACCGAGGCCTCGTAGGCAACCATTGGATAGAGTCCAAACGGCTTGTACGACTTGTGGATATATTTGTGAATATATTTGGCGTAAAACTTGTCAATAGCTTGCATGTCACTGTTGAAAAAGGGGGCTTCCTCGGGTTCGTTTGTGGTATACTCGCTATTGAGGTCCATTGTAATAGAATTACATTGTACATTAGTTCAGAAATGATGTAGCAGTGCGTGGTCAGGGTGCTGCTGGTTAATTGCAGGGTCACGTCGTTTTCTCTATAGCCAGTGAGGCCTTGGTAACCAGATAAAACATGTCAAATTCAGGAAAAGTATACCTTGATGTTAATATGGGTGAGCTGAAATCTTCCAACTATCTGTCATCAGAACAGCTCAATCAGGCTAAGGGAGCTATCTTTACGCTCCGTCGAATTCTACAAAGCAGTCGGTCTATAAACAGTGGGTTGTTTTTATACATGTGAAGTGTTGATCTAATGTTTAGAAGATGCTGTAACAGGTACTACCGATGGCAGGGATGAAGAACCTGGTGCAGTCTGGGAAAGCCGTGTATATATCACCAACTGCTCTGCCGGGAATTGGACACGACGATGCAATTTTTCTCGGATTATCTGAAACTGAGAAAGTACCCATTTTCGCCATTAATGTGGATGAACACAACAGGTAGTTCATTGCGGTATGCACTTTTAATTTCTTTTGTTTGGCTCTGTTCGGCCTGGTTAATTAAGGCGGTCTAGGTGGCTGCTGGTTTACTGTAGCAAGATAAGATGCATCCCCCAAATTCTGGATACCTTTGGTACCTTCATCGTTTAACCACAAGATAGAAAATCTATGGAGTGCCCAAATAACTCTTACGTCTGCTTTGGAGTATAAAGATTGAACCTAACCAGTTCCTTGTATTGGCACGTCTCATGATTTCAAAGCTTTCGAGTTGCGAAACTCGTTTATATCTCGGTTGGAGAGGTGCTAGTGTAAAATGCCCCTAATTGCTGTCTTGTATAGCAGTGTAGATGGAGTTAAGGAAGCTCTGGATCAAGGAGCAGAATGGGTAGATGTGAAGAAGTATGGTCCACAACTCAGTGCTTTTGAAGCAGGCCTTCTTGCATACGCACGAGGAATGATGGAATGGCATAGTCGACATGTGAGTACCCAAGTTGTATTTGAACATAAGAAGGCTGCTCGCAAGTTTAGAAGGAGAAAGAGCTCGAACTCGGCCATATGCCGTGTTATTCTCGCATGTTGGCGTTAGATTTTTTAGTGTTTCTGGAAGATAAAGTTTGGCTATGCACAACCTCTGCATATTAACAGGCTGAGCTGTTTGAGTGCAGAAACACTGTGGTCGTTGCGGGTCGAAAATGGAGAAGAGTGAGGCAGGTCATTCATTTAAGTGCACCACGGAAAAGTGTGGAAGGTCATCCTACCCTCGAATGGTAGGGACTATTTGCTTCTTTTGGTTGTTTGGCAGGATTGTGCAGTTTGTCTCTGTGAAGGAAGACCTAGTTTAAGACAACTTTCGTCTCTGTGTACATTTTCCATCAGTTTGTGTTCTTCGATGTTATCGGCTTCGAGTACAGGCACTCTCAATGAAGGCACGTGCTCTTTATTGACAAAAGAAATTATCAGCAATTTCATCTATCCAGCAGGAGGAAGATAGATTCGCCCTGACTTTTACGGGATGTTCTCATGCAGGATCCGGCGGTGATAATGCTTGTCACGTGTGGAAACTACATTCTTCTTGGTCGACAGGTAAATCTCATCAGTATATATCTTCTTTTCATTTGGCCGTTGAGAAAACGTTTCGTTGCGAAAGAGAGGCTACTGAAGATTCAAACCTGAGGGTATCGATCGCCTGGTTTGTGTGTCCCAGATATGAAACTTATCGCAAAACGTACCCATTTAATCTTAATAGCACTTCCCCTCCAGTATTGGCTCTTTAGATGGCTGTCATCCCAATAGGTCTCCTTAGAAGTTGACTATAGGACTCTGAAAAGTGTTAATGCTATATATTCAGTGGTACCCTTGTCCTACAGGCTAGATGGGATGTTGGTCGATATTCGTTGCTTGCTGGTTTCGTGGAGATTGGTGAAACGTTTGAAATGGCAGTGGCCAGAGAAGTGCAGGAAGAATCAGGAGTGAAAATCGATATTGAGAGCGTGAGGTAATGTCCGGTACCTTCTGAACCTGGAAAAGGTCAAGAAGCCTTCTAACTCCTCTTTGAGCCTAAACGGAGATTAAATTTTATTTTCGTGATTGTGGATAACAGCTAAGTTGTGATAGAATTATTTTCCCATCAGCTGATAACAATTGCTGCTTCGGAGTACGTCTGATTCCTGATCGGCCACTGAAAGTTATAGAGGATTTAGCTGTCTACATTGATGTATATCAGTTTCTCTATCTTCTGAAGTTTTCAAGCGAGCTGAGCCCTTAGTGTTTTAATCATTTAGTGTGGTTTCTTCCCCTTTTGGACCCTCTGACAGCTTTCACCTCTTGGCTTTTCGAGGACAAAACTCCGGCAAGCAACCGTGAAGCTGAGAGAGTGGTGCATATATTTTGACGGTTAAATCTCGACATCAGTTAATAGGTTCTCAAAGCGGATTGTACAGTTGCATATTTGTGCAGATACGCAGCCAGCCAGCCGTGGCCTTTCCCATCCTCCTTGATGATAGGCTTCTGTAGTGAGGCTGTGAAGAACAAATGCGAATCATACAACGGGTTTGAAGCTCATGGGCAAGCTATACCAGTTGGGCTCGAGATGGTGCCCGAGGTTGATGAAGTCAATAATCTACCTAGGCCGGCAGTGGATGAACATGAATTGGAGGTAACTCTTAAGTGCTCACGTAGCCAGCTCGTATATCCTATTACCATGTTGTATCTTTCACACTCGAGCAGATTGCATCTCGCAACAGATATTGGTGGATGATCATGAAAGATCAACTTGTAAACTGCTGGCCTCAAAAAAAGTCAATCTAATGTTGGTCTGTTCACATGTTAGTTCGCAGAAGTGCTCAGGTAGATAGAGGTATGAACTCTCGTGTCGTTAATAATTATTTTCGTTGTTTTGCACATCTAGGATTCTCATGAGCTGACAAATATGCCCCTTCGTGCAGGACGCTAGATGGATCCATAGAAGCTTCCTGCAGTCTGTTCTCAATGGAGAGACTTTACCCCATGGCCAGATTTTCAATGTACCTGGGAGTTATGCAATCGCAAACCATCTCATGCGACTTTGGATTGAATCTGAAACTGCTAAAGATCTTCAGTGGGCCGGAAGTGAGGTCGTGACAGTTGATATCGATGAAGGTCCGTATTTTAGGCTTTTGTCTTCATACGTTCAGTGGTTACGTACTCGACTGTCTCTTTTTCAAGATTTTTTTAGATTTCCAATTTGAAAGTTCAAGGCCATCCGAATCCAAGCTTTCGCAACGTTATCTAGTTGGGAGATCATATCAGTGCTTCTATTGTTAGAGTACAGGAACCGTGATATATCTTGCTCTGTTTTGCAGGCGTTTTCAAGTACGTCCTCATCAACGTTGCCGATGATCTCGGTAATCACAAACTAGTAAGTGACTTGCATTCAGATGAGCACATTTGAAAGCAAGTATCGGTTTTGAGTTTCACATCTTTCTAAGGTTTTGTTTCGCTTGCGGACACCGAGAGCCTCATTTTAACATATTGTTCTATGTCAAGGTGGTTAGAGGAAGGAAAGCACTACCATATCACTCGGATATACTGGAGGACACTCACAAACAGTTGGTTAGCCAGGGCCTTAACTTGCAAGTAAGTGTCGACCAATTCGAGCATATCAGGCTTCTTTACAGCTTTTCGTCGTATCTGTTAGAATAGTAATAGGCTACAAAAGTTTACTTGGATTATATTTCACTCCATGGCCGTATATTGGTGAATGAGTGTGCGCATTTCTACCGTGGCAGGTGAAGCAATTGGGAGGAGGTAAAATAGACCACGACCCAGAGCAGCGCAGTTTACGTGTATACAGCAGTTCTCAAGCGTACGGCCAAGCCGATCACACGGTCACATGCGCGCTCTTGCGACAACGCTTTCCTCTTCACACGTTTAGTGTAACGTGGGATCCATGAAAGGATTCTGAGCATTTATCTAAATAAAAGATCGCAAATTTATGTGCCACGACTCAGGCAAACATTCAGCTGCTTCATCAACTACCTTATAGGAAATGTTAACCTAGATGGTGCAACAACAGCTAACTTGAAGTTCGTAGAAGCTAAGAGTAAGAGTGAAAGTCGAAAGCTAAATGCCCATCCACAGGTGGCCTTGATAACCAGCTTCTTGTTAAACACCACTTGCAAACATTTTACTCAATAAACACAATCTGTTGCAAGTTAGATGTATAGGAAGATTGAGGCCAGGCTTTGCAGGTTCTTTAAGGCTGTGCAGGTGCGAAATTCTGCTGTACAAGAGATAAAAAATCAACTTAAGTGATAGAGAAAATGATTAGTTTTATGTTCTTTTATATATACATATTGTTCTATTGCAGATCTACTCAAGACATTCGTCCCACCTTCATCATTTCCCTTTTTACTCTAAGGAAATAAACAAAGTTGGCTTACAATCTTTGTTGAGGGACCAAGAAGTTTTATACGCTTTACCTCCAGGTATTTCATTTACAATTCTCATTGTTGCTTTAAAGTATGGAAAACTCTAGGCTGTTTACACTTTAACTTTGCCTCACTATCTTGGAAGTTATCAAACTTTTCTATTCCTTTTCCTTGTAGTTGTCTTCACCATCCAGGTTTCATTAACCCTTCACATGGACATGTCATTACAACTTTGCTTCAGATTTTACCTTCCTCTGATATATCACTTCTCTTCTCTAGAGCAACCAAGTTTCTGATTTTGCCCACCTCTCCCCACTCTACTTTCATTGTCATTCGAACTTGCATTCTCAACTTTGCTCTTTCTTATGAAGCTATATTAGGCACCAAAGGTTTTGACCAATGGAAAGTCACCCTTCTACAAAAAGTTAAACTTTTACTCAATCTCTCTCCCATTTCAGATGATTTCAATTTTGTAGATTCAATTTTCCTTTCCCCTCCTGATAGAAAACTTCTTGCTCATTTCAAGTCCCATTTCATTATTACTTAAGTGGACAAGTGTCCTAACATTTTTGTATTCGTTTGTAGACAATTTTACATTCAGAATTTACTCAATGAGCTTCATTCTCCTTCAGCTACCTACTTATAAACACTGAATGATTCCTCAAACCTAGCTCTTACTTTCTCACCACAGTTCAAATACCTCTTAGGGATTTTGTACTTCCAAGGATTTTGAAAAACTCCCATACTTCTGTTGTGCTTGGAAATTCCATAAGTATCTCGTTGTTCGTAGGTTCATTGCTGTAGGATACTCTACTTTCGTATCTGAACTTTCTCCATGGCTCAGCTCCTTCTTCAAAGCACTGCTACCTTTTGCAAATGACCTCTGAAGGAATGAACTCTTATGAGTGGGGTTGATGGTCTACTCTAGCTGGATCTTGGATGACTCTTATGGAGTTCCTATTTTACTTGAGAAGGTGCAAAGATTATGCAAGACAAGATCCTCTTCTCTCCTAGACTCTGGTTTGCAACAGACTCTTGCCACCCTAGAATTTTTTTTTCAAAGTTTTGATTTCACCACCCTTTATACAAAGATCCATCTCCATGATCTCAAAACAAGGCTGTCTACTCTTATAAGATCTATTTTCCATTATGAGTTCACTCTGAATAGGGAAACTGTGTTGCTTGTTGAGACCTCTACACTTGACCTCAAATATAGATGGCTTAAAAACAAAAATATATCTCTCAATCGGCAAAACACCTCAAATTCATGGTTGTTGATGAGGAATTTATTATTTATTGGATGCTATTCCTTTTTGATAACCTCTACATCACTTTCAAGAATCAGCTCTTCCGTCAAGAGATTGGGATTCCTATCGGGACACCTTGTGTTGTCTTTGTGGCTAACCTATACCTCTTCATCTATGAACTTGATTTCATACGTAGATTATTGGATGCCAATGATGTTGCCCTGTTGCACGACCTGTCCCATGTTTGTAGATATGTCAATGATCTTCTTGTGGTAGGCTTGGGACTTGATCATTTTATGAATTTCATGTATAAGGATGATGTTGCTAGAGGTGGTGGGATATATCCCAAACTTTCTTTGTGAGCTACTTCAAACTCATTTTGGCACTCACTATGATTATCTCAACTATCGCATTACCCAAGATGACTTCAATATCTTTGTTTGTATCTATGATAAGAAAGAGCTGCCTCACTTTTCTCACATCAAGACAATCTTGCTCCCTCATGTTCTTTTTGACATTTCCAACATGTAAATAAAGGATTATGAAACTGGAGTGTGTTAGATATAGATGGATATGTAATTCCAAAGTCATACCTTCCAAGTTGTAGGAAACTTATAAATAACTTTGTCTACAAAAATTACCCACTTCACTTGATCCAAAATTTTTCTTTGCTCTATCTTACAAATGGAAAAAAAATCCATGGTTATCATGGGCCTAGTATCTACAAATATTTAAGAACATCTGTTCTTTCTGCCAGGCGGGGAGCTCACATTTGAGCACACCAATAGTTTTTCATGTAGGCTTGTATACCATACTATGGTTCTAGAGTTCTACTTGACTTCTAAATTTTTTATATATATTGTCTCATATACCTATATATCTTCTATCACTATATTCATTCACACACGGGTTTGGTTTTCTACCATGTGGTATTCCATGGTCCGCTTATTGACACATGGGCCCACCTTGTCCATCACTTCATCCAAGGTAGATCTTGCCTATTTTCTTTACCCTTTCTTGTGTCGTGCTAAGTACTCTCAAGCTTTTCTTTGCTACTCTATTCTTTCCTTCACTTTGCCTTTGCTTTTCTTGGTTGAGTTTACACATCCCTTCCCGTGCAGCATTTATGTCCTCCTTTGGCCCCTTCATGTTCCCCTTTCTCCTCTTTGGATTATTTTTTTGTTCCACCTTTGGTTGCTGCTAACTTTGCTTTACTTTGTGAGCTTTTGGCTCCCATTTTTATGGCAAATGACATGCTCTTTCCCTATGTCTTTGGACTTGCTCCCTATTGTATCTTTGGATTTCAAATGACTTGCTCTTTCTTGTGTCTTCTAACTCAACTCCTTACTATTTCTTTGGTGATTTCAAGCAGTTAATTTTCCACCTTCTTCATTAATTTACATCATTGGGTAGTTTTGCTAGTTTTTACTTGATTTGATACTAATATTTGTTCCTTCAGGCTTTAACCAAGCATGTCTCAAGTCCTTTACTTTCTCTTGTTCATGATTTCATATTCTTCCTTTGGATGCTAATTTATTTGCATTGCACAATCATTTTCTTTTTACTATTGTTTCACTTTGTTTGGATTTTAAGCTTCTTATGTTACAACTTTTCCCTTACTCTAAGCCACACTATTTAAAGCAACCAAGTTTTCCTTGCACTCATGAGTTTTCAAGTAGAAACTTGGTACGAGGAGTAATGACCATTGCTGAACTACTTTGGCACTACATGAGGCATGATGAAATTGTAGGTGTTTTTGTGGAGGTTTACTATGGCCACCTTTTGCTTCCCTTTAGCATCTCAAGACTCAAGCATCCATAATGCTTGTTGTGATATAATTTATATCTTGTCCTTTTTTTCTTTGCTCTCATTACCCTATTATACTTTGATACGTTTCTATAGCCACACCATCCAATAGCTCTCGCATTGTTCTACTCCTCAATTTCCCAGCTAATTCCCTCCCTATTATTCTTCATTTTCTCTTTGCTTGATTCTTGGTTTGACCTCTTGTGTCTACAATGTTCCTACTTGACTCCAACCAATTTTTTTATTTTTATCATTCACACACTACTTATTGGTGATCTATTACATCACATTTCCTATTTCTTGCTATCATTTGCATACATGTTGTTGATTTCATGTTTGTTTACTAGTCCATTAGCCATATGTTATTCTCAATCTGTTTGAATTATGCCTTTGCTTCAAGTTACATTCAATGCATTCTACCTTATGAATTTCTCACTATTCTAGTATTGTGAATCATGTACATCTTGCTTACCAATCATTTACACTTCATGAGTTCTAGATAACCCATTCCTAGAATACATATATAGTATAATTCATATAAAATTCATATATGAATTTCAAAGTGTCACAATATATCAATTTAGTTTATATATTCAATTGGATCAAAGTTTTAACATTCAATTCAATATTATCATCAATAAGTTTTGGTTACACCATCAAATTATATTCATTCTAGTCAAGAGATTTCAAGTGATATAAGTTGACTTTTGTTACCATAGTTAGGAACTCAAAGGTTCAATATAAGAGAAATGAGTTTTTTGGAATTATATTTTGAAAGTATACCCCTCTAGTTCAACTTGCAATTTTAACTCTAACATTGTTGTTGTTGATACATCTGACCATGTGAATAGTGTAATGGATGGTAGCTTCAACAATGTGATCATTAGCCCTAATATGAAATTTGGCCACCACTAAGTAATCTTTGAGCAACTATATAACTCTAATTGCCAAGATCAACACTCCAAGCAAACTAGCTTTGGCACTACAAATTTCATGACAACTGTCGTGCATGCATGCATAAAAAAATAAAAAAATAAAAAAATAAAAAAATACACTATAGAAGAAGAACTCATATGAAAATCATACATGAACTCTAAAGTGCTACAATTGCCCCTATAGCAAACGGTCAGGTTCCTTTAACTCCAAAGAGCCATCTATTCTAAGTATGTGATATGCTCTATGGTGTGCAAAGATCAAGAAGTCGGGTGCTATCAAGCCCCATTGTAGTTGTTTGTTAGCAATCTATATCACATAAGGAGTGAATTAGCTATGAGTAAAATATATCAAGGCCATAGCCATTGTCCTTGAGGAACCACAATGAGAGGAGGAGTCAAACATGCCATATGCTATCCTCTAAAAAAACTATCACATATAAACATAGTAACAACTGCACCAGAAGAGCCACATAACATACACTGCAAGCAAGTATTGTAACAACTTGTAAGCATGCAAGTATTGTAACAACTTGTAAGCTTACAAGTATTGTAACAACTTGTAAGCTTGCAAGTATTGTAACAACCCAACGTTGATGTACTAATAGGTTAATCTATAATAATAGGTTGTTCCCTTGAGGATATGGGTTGGCAATGACTAAAAATTGAGAATAAAGTATCACCATATCACTAGTTGTATACTCTTGCTTGTTTAACCTCATGGGCAAAAATCATTCCCCAAAAGAATAAGGTAAGGATAGGTAAGGATATTCATTGTGGTATCCTATAGAAAAGAAAAATTAACACCCACTCAAAAAAAAATCTAATCTAACAAGCCCTTGATAGTGGGGGTTCACTTCACACCAAAAGTCTCTTCCTCTTGAAGAGCCTCTTTGATCCTAATGGCTAGTCTTGTCTCACAAGTATATTTCATCTCAAAGGTTGGTTTTCAAGTCAAAGGTTCTTTCACCATAACACCATCGCTGATTGCATCCATCTTTTTCCAAAAATGCAATCCCAGAAAATCCAAAATTGATTATCTACTTGGCTTTTCTATTCTTTGGTATCCTTTATGCTCCATCATTCCTAAAACCCTTCTTGACATTGACTCTCTTGTTTAAAATGTCAAGAGTAACTTCCTTGATAATGTGCAAATTTCTTGAGTAGGTACTTAAGCACTCATTCTTGTTGAATATCAAGGGTAAATTCCTTGATTCATTGCAAATTTCCTAAGTAAGTACTCAATCATACACTCCTATTGCAAGATTTCTCACCTCTACTCAATCAATTATACGATCAAAGATGCAAGCAAAAGCAATCCAACACAAAGGCTCAAAAAAAATCCTTAAGTTGAATACTTTGGTTATGAAAGAAGTGGACATAGTTTCTGTGGGCCATATATATATATATATATATATATATATATATATATATATATATATATATATATATTTGAGATGAAGATGATCAACAACTAAGAATGCTAGACATCTTCTAATTTTAACTACTTTACTTATCACTTATCCTACCCATAGATCTTATCTAAGTGCAATTAAGAGGTGAATGTACAACCACCACCAATCACAACCACTAATTGTCATTTACTTTGTGAGCAATTATAGTTCTAAAATCTTTGGCTGCAAAATTATTGTATAGTTAATAAAGAATGTCATGCCAAAGTTCTTCTAGAATGAAGACCTTCCCAAGCCAAAGATGAAGAGGTGTTTTATACTTAAACTATTTTTACTTATTTCCTTCTAGTTGGAATCCCTTTGATCTAGAGTGTTTTGTAAGGAACAACTTTTGCCTTACAAACCTTGATTGACAATCCAACCTATTCATGATACCTTGCAATCTCCTCCAACAATGCTTTCATGGATACCTTGAACTTCTTCAAGGTGTGTTTGATTAGCTTATTGACTAATTGCTATAGGTGCTTGTTCTTGTACACCTTTTTTGTAACAGCGTATGCATGGGAGTTGAAATCCTAAGCCTTTAATTTCTATAAGTAGGCCTTCATTACCTCCTTTGCAATTTCTTCAAGATGGTCATGTACCATCTCCTCCTTGCCAAAATTTCAATCTTCATCAAGTTGAATTGGGTCTAACTCTCCTCCATCTCAACCACAATCTCTTCTCAAATGGCTCCTTGATCTTTCTTGCATTCTTCCTCTTTCGTCTTGATAATTTCTATGAGCTTCTTCACTTAGATCTTTGCCACTCCCATGATGATGAACTTTTACTACTACAAGGGCTGCCTTTACCTTTTCCACTTCTCTATTAATTGCATCAATTTTGTTTGCTTGGGCCTTCACCTTCTTCTCTAGCTGAGCTTGTTGACATTGTCATGTTGTGGTTTGCGGAGCGATGAAAAAGTAAATTAGCAAAGTTTATCTCCACATCAGTGGAGTAGGTAGTATTATGGATCCCACAATTGAGCTATTGTCATATGAGCAATCTATGTATGTGTATTCAATTAGCCACATGGGTATGATCTAATCCTTTTCAAGGGCTGTGATGTATATACATGGCGGAGAGTTCATTCAAGAGATGGGTTGTTTATTTGGAGGAGTCTCGAGCAGGAGGAGGATGTTGAGAGTGAGAGTTGTAGGAGACATGTAGATTGGGCATCAGAGAGAGAAATTGAGTAGGAGATGTCCCATGCTCCTGATCTGCCACTCTTGATTCTACACAATGACGGCTTACAAGATTGGATGGTGATACATTTTGGGGCACCATTGATGGAATCGGTGATGGAAAACCCAAATCTTGTTGTCCTTCCAATGCTCACTTATGAACAAGTCTGTGACTTAACTATTTATGTGATTTTATAGAAGGAAAAAAATCAATTTCTCTCATGAGCTTCAAGGTGGACTTGTGGGGTCCACTTGTCAAAAAGTGAAGAGACTAAATGACAAACTTGGAAGAAATTGGGTCCCAAGTGGAAAACTCGTGAGTTTTTTGACCTTCAAACAAGTTTGGGATGGGTATTTGAAGAGTAAAGATGATGGTAAGAGAGAGGAGTAAATAGGCTACAACTTGGAGATTGAAATCAAACAATTTGAGCATATTCTGAGAGAGATATATTCAATTTAATCAAGGGGTGTTGAATTCATACCCTAGAGCACAAAGTAGGCAATTGGGAGAGCTTCTTGAACAATTTAATTATCTCTTAGTGGTGTTGGAGAGTAGATAAAGTGCTTATAGTGCTGAGCTTAAGAAATTATAGTTTTGGGTCAATCTCAAATCAGATCTAGTTGATAGAAGTTGGTGCTTTTAGGATGTAAGGTGTTGGAGAAGAGCTGGTGATCGGGTTTTTTTGGAGTTTTGATCACTCCCCAAGTTGTGGTTCTATTCACCTTATGGAAATTTCCAGTGTTGTTAGTGGTTAGGTTTTTCACTTCTGTGCAAAGGTTTCATGTGAATTCCCCAAAAGGAGAATTCAAGGTCTTGGATCAAGTATACATGTATACCTTACAAGTTAGCCTAGCTTAGGAATTGATCCATATGTAGGGATTGGGGTTGGATTAGGCCATAAAAATCTGCAAGGTGTTAGACAAGGGTAAAATCAGCTATTGTAGAAAATTTGGTTGGCTTTGGGTTCATGGAGAGTGAGAGTTGATGCAATAAGTGTTATTGAAATATTGTCTTAAGCTTGGTAGAGCAATTGTATCTTCAATCATGAATGACAGGAAGTTTTCCTATTTTGGTGAATATGATTGAGGATTTTAGACTTTTGGAGTGCTTGTGAGGATCAAGTGTATCTTTGATTCAGAAATCTGGGGAAAATTTTCCAAGAACTAGGAGCAAACCCTAAACTAGGGATTTGAATTAGGGTAAAAGTTATAGAAAACTGGCCAAGTTT
This sequence comes from Lunularia cruciata, assembly GCA_948567375.1. Classification (NCBI taxonomy): domain Eukaryota; kingdom Viridiplantae; phylum Streptophyta; class Marchantiopsida; order Lunulariales; family Lunulariaceae; genus Lunularia; species Lunularia cruciata. Next base: position 7,680,586 of record OX419755.1, on the reverse strand, counting down.
GAGAGCTTGTTAGGGAGTTGTCATGACCAGATTTTAGAGTATTTAATATCATTGAAAAGCTTATCTCACATGATTTCCATTGAATCCAAGACCACTTGAATCCAAGTTACATACAAAAGTTTATATCCATATGAGTTTTGCATACTTTTCCCCATAAAAAAGACATAGAAGTTACCCACTTGGATTAGAAGTTGGTTGAAATCTGAAGAACAGATTGGAGTAGAATTGGAGTACAGGTTGAAATAGCTTGATGACAAAACAAGAAGACTTTGAAGCTCTTTTATAGCAAAAGTATAAAGAGTTATTGTCAAATTTTTGTGATCTAATCCTCTCTATGCTTGCATGCTTGTTTGTACGCTCAATTGGCTTGGATTGATGTGCGGACATTGCACTTAAGTTACTTCTATGTGTGCTATATTTTTCTCCTTGGTAATGTTGGAAGTGATGACCAATAGACTAGGAGTGCGTGTTATGATGATAGGTTAGGTTGCCCGCTACTTCCCTACCCGATAGAAGGAATCTTAGAAACAAGAGTGGAGGGTTCTACTGGTTGGGTACCACGTGTGCTCAGATTAGTATAGTGAATTCTATGCATGACCTTTGATCCATAAGCTCCACAGCTAGGCACCTTGTGTGTTGAGAGAGAGAGAAAGCAAAGTGCAACAACATGCTTCTTCTTCCTTAAACTCTATGCCTTTTGCTTCAAATTTACTTCTTCTCAAATTCTCTTCTTCATGGCCTCACTTTCTAACTTAAGTTTGGCCACCTCTTGCACCAATTTTTTACTTTGCTTACCTATTGCCAAATGCTGAACACAAACTTCCTTTAGTTTATCTTGCACCTTTGTTCTCTCCAATTCTACTTCTTGTGCTAATTGATTTAGATGGGTAATAAGTGCAATGTAATTTGTAATCTTCTCCTAGCACTTTGCATACATGGGGAGGTGTTGCTCCATCAATTATAGTGTTGGGTTGATCTTGTATACCACTAGCTGAGATAATGGTATTACCACAACCGACTTGGCCTTCTTCTTGCTCAAACTCTCCCCCCTTATTTGTTTGAAAGATGAAAAGGGTCCACTCTCCTTCCTCTCAATCTCAAGGAAGATGTAGGTTCTCTTTGCTTAGATACCATTTCTATTGTGGCTGGTATGTATATCTTGAAAAACCCTTTGTCCTAATTGTCTCCTTCTCCCCAAAGTCCACCTTTGGCAGATGTACTTCCTCATCTCGGCAGGAGCCCGCATCTTCTAGCCCAAGCACTTCTTATGCACAAAGGATTCCTTCTTCCCTTAGGTCCACTTCTCCTATGTGGGAGTAGAGGAGATTTTGTCATTCATGAACCCTTTGCCATAATCTTTTTAGGACTAAAAGGTCCAACTTCTCCATCATATCTACCAAGGGTAAGCATTTGTTCTTCCTCCTAAAATTTGTTTTTTCTTAGAGGGGTTGGAGTAGATTATGCTTCTCAACCTCAGTCCTTAGCTGCATCCTTGTATGATGATATTACAATCTTTGTGAATAATTGTTCATTGGTATTGGGGTGGGATCTAGTTATGGCCAAGTGCCACCTTTGTCTTGGACTTCTTCTTTGTTATCGTCCCTTCTTCCTCCACAAGGATCCTCCTCATCCTCTTAGTAGTCTTTTCCTTTGGCCTAGAAAGAGTCATGGGTCATTTCTTGAGTACCAATTCTATAGCAATCTCCTATTGCATTTGCTTCTTGAAGCCCAAAGTGTTGTAGGCTTCCTTACTTCCACCTACTTCCTTGTGTAGGCAAATCCTACATCTACCTCCAAGTACTTTTGTACCATCAATCCTTGATCTTTTGGTTTGTCAAAATGCCCTATGGGGAAGAATGGGTTTGAGTACTTCTTTTTTTTCTTATGAGGTCAACAAATCTATCCCAAGTAGAAATGTACAACAAAAGGAAACACCAAATTCAATCCTCCTTCCTTGTTCATTGTTCTTGCAAGTTCTCTTGCACTCATCCTAAACATAGCTGCACAATTGATAGGTTTCCTTGGCATAAATACTCAAAGAAGATTGCTTGACTACTGTTCAAGTAAATTGTTTGTTTAGATTTGAAAAACATCATAACTTATTCTACTAGGATCCTCCTTGTAGGATCTTTGATGCTTTGAACAAACCAACCATTATTGGTCTTTTTGCCCTTGAACATAGCCTTGAACATGGTTTCAATAGTCAAGTCTAGGCAAGTCCAAACACTATCCAAAGTAATGCCATTGCTAGGCTACAAAATGCTCCACCAATGCTCTTTGGTCCAAGCAAAGAGGTTCCTCCTTTGGTTCTCCAGCCCTAGATTGTGATTATCCTTGATTTCATGTAGCATCATATGATCAATCAATCCAAATTCCATAACAAGAATCTAATTTCTTGATGGGGACTAATTCTAAGCTACAAATGAAATCCCCATTTAACTAATCTTGGAGCCTTGATTATGAATTTGGATGCACTTCTCATCCTCTTTGGTTGTGACAACCCAACAAGTATTACTTTTGCGGTAATAAATAAGTAATTGTTTGTTCCTATAGAAATACTGGTTAGAAATGGTAAATATGAATCAAAAAATAACAAATAGTTCTTCTTGATTGCTTCTTTAATCTCTTGGGTAGAAACCACACCCAAAAGAGAGTAACAAGCACTAGATTAAAATCTTGTCATAAATCACAACACCCATAATCACAATTCATCAAATCTTTTCCAAATCAATCTTGATTATGATGATTCAGTTCTCTCAAAGAAAGCTACTTCACCATGAAATGACTTTAACTCAGAATTGTGTTCCACCTTTCCATTGAAGGAACCGTTTCCTCAATCAAATCTGCTTTGCATCAATCCAACACTATGGTCACAAATGCATAATACTACCAACACTACAATTCTTCACAGATTTGTCAAGGCATTACCTTAATTGCTATTCATTCAAGATCAAACATACAAAATGAACATAAAGCACTGCATAATCTAACACCCAAAACTTACTAATTGCAACTCAAACTTCCCCATACACACACATAGGATTGATACTTGGAATTAAGCTAAAATGATGAGTATTGAGTTACAACACTTCGCTTTACTTAACTTTGAAATTATAGTACTGAATAAAATACCTCACTATGAATGCCTCCTTTAAATAGGCGGAGCACTCAGTCAGACAATCATCTAACTACTTAAAGCACTTCAATTGCTACTTTACCAACCTATAGATTCAAAGTGTCAATCCACTTCTTCATATCTGCCCCTTCAAATCTCAAAACTATTACTATTCCATGTCTACGTTTACTTCAGCTTCTACAAATGAATTACCTACAATTGTTTCCTCTACTTTGGGTTCAACTAGATCTTCTTCTATTTCTATATTATTTTCATTCTAGATTGCAATTGAAGTCATCAATCTACTAATTAATCTCTTTCTCTACTCTAACTTCTTCAAACGCCTCAAGAAACTCACCCAAATACACTTGCACTCCTACCTCATTTACTTTGCATCTAGTTCCTACCTTCAAATCAATGCAAAGTTCATCTAATTTTGATCTAACAAGATCTAATATGAGACTCATATTGTCTCCTATTTCAATGATTTTCCTATCTACTCAATCTCTAAGATAAATTAACAGATTATTCATGTCCACATTTGTCACCTTCCTCTTCCTCATCTCATGCAATAACTTCTTCTTCTTCTTCTTCTTCTTCTTCTTCTTCTTCTTCTTCTTCTTCTTCTTCTTCTTCTTCTTCTTCTTCTTCTTCTTCTTCTTCTTTGTCTTTGGAATGGCTATAGACACTATCTTCTACTGCCCAGTCCTAGAAAAGTATTCATCATTCCTTCTAATCTATTATATTTTAATGTTGCTCATCTGCATCTTGATGCAAATTTGAGTGGAAGTGAGAAACCATTCTTTGTTTCTCCTCCAAAGTCAGCAAGTTCAAACTTAGGTAAAAATGTGCTACAATCTGCACAAAGTAGTGTGACGGCATATCTATTTCTCCAATTCACAATCATTTGCCTCATTTGTTGGTGAAAACACTTTGCACTATTCACTTTCTCTCCTATGAACATATGGTGCAAGAATAATGCTTGGTTCTTTGTCATGTACATGGTGCGCTTGGGTTTGAACATCACCATCAAGGCCCAGATGATACTTCATCTCATTGGGTCCTGATATGTATCCACCTTATATCCATTGTTGGTACAAGGAGTGCTAAAGGTATTTCTCACTTCAGTGGTTTCTTCCAAAGAATCAACCCTTCTGATAGAAGATGACTCAGGCCACATCTCCAACTTCCTTCCCTAGAACTAATCTCCAATTTGACTCAGTCCATTAAGCCGGATTGCCTCTCTTCCCCTTTGCTTTGGGGCCATCTTCACAATTACTGGTATCTTTGCCACAAACTCAAGAAAACTCAAATTTGAGTTCTAGGTCAAAAATGTGATCCAAAGTCTACTCAAGATTTTGATCCTTGCCATTACATCCAACCTCCAAATTATAGGATTCCTCACTACAAGTGAGGAGCTCTTCCTACACTCTTTCTTAGCATCATGCGCTCACAAATTTTGGGTTGTTTGAACACTATCCCCTCTCCAAGACATGTGATTCTAACTCACTCATGTCTTTGGAAAATCAAACTCTTATTTGGCCTTGTGATTCACATTCCTTTGGGACAATTGCTTATAGGAATAGGATATCTTCATGACATTTCATAACTTCCTTGATGAAGTCTTAATTTTATAGTGCTCCCTTGGGCATGCATTCTTCAATCAATTTGCAATTGACACTCATAGATTCTATGTGTTTGTTTCCTATTGTTCTCAACTTTCATCCTCCCAAAGTAACCATTTTCTATGAATGGTACCTTCTTGTTTTGCATGACCCAAAGAAATGTTGTTATAGTTTCTTTGGGTGGGGTTGATTATCCTGATGCAAGGTAACCTTACTTTGGGTCGACCATTGTGTAAGTCCGACCCAAGTCCTTCTTCCTCAAACATGAAGTTGACTTCTTTGAGTCTACTCCAAATACATAATTCTTCTTTTTTCTTCTTCATTAGGCTATAATTCAGCTTCAACAATACACTTCTTTTATAAAACTTGTCAAAAATGAAAAATGTATGTACCACATTGGTGTACTAGGAGCATTCACTTCTTTTTCCATTTTCTTCTTATCATCCCCACTTTTCTTCTCACTTCCTAATCCTCCTCACATAGACACACTCTCTTGCAATTTTGAATGTCTAAGTAAAAAATTATTGTCAAGGGTGGGAAAACGCAATAGGTCTTGCTTGGGTTGATTCTGCAAAAAATTGAAGAGGATCCAAGCCCCAAGTGGATATTTTAAGGTGCTGGCCTAACCATTATGAAAATTTGACAAGCATGTCTTTTGGTGAGCAATCGCTACTTGCATATGTGAGTGGTTAGTATAATCAAACGGTCATTAATTATGGTTCTTGATCTAATGGTGCCATATTTATTTGTGAAACTTCAAGCTAAGGAACTATTAGACCAAATGGCTTTTTTGGCTGAAGGCCATCCTAAGGCAAAGGTCTCTCTTTAGGACAAAGATATCCCAATGCAAAGGGTTCCTTCATCAAAGGTTCTCTTGTTTGATAACCTTCCTCTTCAAAGAGCCACGCTTTGTGCTCATTATCTAGATCTATGCTACTAGTTCTCTCATAACATCTTTGCCCTTGATGGTGTGGGATGGAAGATAATTAATCATCTACTTCCCATCTTCATTATTGATTGACTATTTCTACACTCTTCTTGGTTAAGTTCTACAAGTTAAAAGATAAAAGGTACACTTTAGAAAGAGGTGATGTGTTACATGTACAATTGCAAAGCTTGTATCTATAGTGCCATCAATGTTTGTGTGGTAGAATGGCACACAATTGTGCACATGATCTTTCCAAAAAACACCATCATATCTTTCCAACATGAGTACTTTGGAAGGCAAAACCTTACACACTCTTAAGAAAGTGTGGCCTATAGTAACATCAAGTGTTTTCGGTATAGTTTGCTATAGATATACATAATCACTTGGAGGAAATCAATGGATTGAGGATCTATAGCTTTCCCTTGAGTAATAGCATAGTGCAAGGTATCCTTATGTTGAGAAATTGCTAAGTTCTCAGAGGGCATTGACATCACTATCTATTCAAACAATGGTAGCAATAGCAACAAGTAAGCAGTGGAAGTTGCATCAGATGGATATGAAGAATGTCTTCTTGAATAGAGATCTTCAAGAAGAGGTGTATATGGTTTACCCACTTGGTTATGGAGACCTAAGATCTCTAACTCTAGTGTGTAAGTTGTAGAAGGTCTTATATGGACTCAAGCAAGCTCTTAGAGCTTGGTATGGTAAGGTCATTGGTATCTTGTAGGCATTCAGGTACAAAGTGCAAAAATCAAGCTCCTCAATCTATGTATTGAGTACAAAAAATTCTCGTATTGTCATTATAATCCATGTGTATGATTTGATATTGAGTGGGAGTTGTAAGAAGCAAATTTAGAAAATTAAGTGTAGGTTGTAGTTGAGTTCAAAATGAAGGACCTAGGGAGTTAAGGTTCATCAAGGATGGTAAAGATATGTGGCTATTACAATGACAATATGCTATTGACATGGTTGCCAAGTATGGTATTGTTAAAGACCAAGACCGAGGAGAGAAATAGGAGAATGGAAGCTCACATTGGGACACTTGAATGAGAGAAAACTCTGAATGTCTAGCATGAGCTTTGGCTTTGGTATTTATGGGTAGCATACAAGGCCCTTGAGAAGCTTCTCAAGAATTTTCCTCAAGCCTCTTTCTTAGAGTGCAAGCCAAGTTAATCAGGAAGCTTCTCAAGAAGCTTTCTTCTAAAAGCCGCCTACTTGGCATGCAAGCTAAGCTAGTTGGAAGCTTCTAGAAGCAATTTACTTGAGGTGCAAGCTAAGCTAGTTGGGAAGCTTCCTAAGAAGCTTCCTAGATACTTCCATAATATTGTAGGCTAATTTTTATTATTTGCTACTTTGTTAGCCCTACTAACTTTGTCGCTAAACTCCATATTTTTACATATTCCCCCACCGCTAGTTGGTGACGTCCTCTTCGCTAATGAAGCTTTGAACTCCTGGATGGCCATATGTGCATTCTGGAGGTGAGAAAGAGGTTCCCATGTAGCATCATGAAGGGGATACCCTTTCCAAAAGACCTTGTACTCCATATGTTGTCGATGATCTTGTTGAATATGGTGACGTGCAAGGATACGATCAACTTTGTACTCCTCATGATCATTGATAGGGACATGAGGAAGGGGAGGTTGGACTCAAGAGGAAAAGGAAGAGGGGTTAGGAACAAGGGGTTTCAACTTGGAAATATGAAAGACAAGATGGATATGCATATGACAAGGTAAGGCAAGTTGATAAGCAACAAGAGAGACAATTTGGGTGACATCAAAAGGTCCTATCTAATTAGGGGCAAGTTTACAAACTTGGGTATCAAGTGGGAGAGGGAGGTTACTAGAGGATAAAATGACTTTATCACCGACTTCAAAGGTGAGATCATGACAATGGTGGTCCGCATATTGTTTTGACAATTCTGAGCAATAAGGAGGTGAGATTTGGCTTGTTGGAGAGATTGGGATATAATGGTCAAGAATGTTGAAGTATGAGGAACTTGAGATGGAGGGGAAGCAATAAGAGAATTTGGAACAAGCGGATCTTGGCTAAAATTGAGAAAGAAAGGAGAAAATCTGGTGCTTTCTTGTTTGGAATTGTTGTAGGCAAATTCTGCAATTGCAAGACATCCATCCCAATTGGTATGGTAGATATTGACAAAGGCACGCAACTATCCTCTAATATAGGATTTGCACATTTGGTTTGTCCATCAGTTTGAGGATGATAGGCCGTGGACAAAGCAAGCTTGGTCCCGAGTATCTAGAAGTTCTTGCTAAAACTTCCCAGTAAATCAAGGATCACGGTCGGAGATGAGTACACATGGCATCCCATGATGTTTGAAGACATTGTAAAAGTAGCTTTGTGCTAAGGTTGGAGCATCCACGGTATCACAAGTAGGTGCTAAGTGGATTTTCTTACTTAGCTTATCCACCAACACCATGATTGTTGTGTGGCCTTGCTTTGTCTTGGGCAAGGATGTGATGAGATCCAAGCTCATATGCTCCCATTGAGCAGATGGAATGGCGAGTGGTTGAAGGAGTCCACTTGGCTTCTGGTTACTGGCCTTGTCACATTGGCAACTCTCACAAGATTGGAAAAATTCTTGAACATCTTGTGTCATGTTGGGCCACCACCATTGGGGTTGGAGGGTACCCAAGGTCTTGTCTACACAATGTGACCATCTCTGGGTAAATCATGGGCTTCTTGAAGGCACACAAGTCAAAGATCACATTTGGCTAGAACATAGATCCGGTCCTCATGGAATAGAAGGCCCTCCTTGATGGAGAAGGTGTTGTACTCCTTGTCTCATGCTATAAGGCAACCATGTACCATTTGGAAGAAGGGATCTTGTTGTAGAGCTGATTGAAACTCATTTTGGACCTTGGAGTCAATTGATACCGTTGTAATTGTCATTTTGATGAGAAGAAGAGACTTCAAATCAGGTCTTTGTGATAAAGCATCAGGGATGATGTGGAACCGACCTAGTTTGTACTCAAGTTTGATGTCAAACAATTGGAGTTATTCCTCCCATCAATGATGTCGACTCTTCATGTATTCCAAATGTAAGGTTTGCAACAATGGTTTGTGATCAATTTGGATGATCATATTTTCCCCAAGAGGTTATTCCTCCATACCTTGGTGGCATATACCATCCCAAGTTGTTCTCGATCTTGAGCAGAGTAGTTTCTTTCAGCCGTATTGAGTTAGTGAGACACAAAGGAAATGGGATGTAGTCCATCTGAGAATTCTTGTTGCAACATGACTCTAATTGCAAAGTTAGAAGCATCAAAATCAACCACATAGGGTAGTTGATGATCATACGGTTGAAGAATGGGCCTTGAAGACACCATATGTTTCAACTTCTAGAATGCTTCTTTGTGCTTGGTGGTCCATTGAAAGCTTGAGTCCTTCTCCAAGAAGTCAGTCAATGGTGCAGCCACATGAGCATAATAATGGATGAACCGTTGGTAAAAACTGGCCAATCCATTAAATGCCCATACTTCTATATTATCCCTTGGAGTAGGCCAATCAATAATGGACTTAATTTCTCCTCTTCCATCTTGATCCCCTCCGATGAGATCTTGTGCTCCAAGAAGGTAACTTCCTTTTGCCAAAAGGCACACTCCAACTTCTTGCAGTAAAATTTCCATTGTCATAGTTGTCTTAGGACTTCTTGTATGTGATTCATGTGTTCTTCCTCTGTCTTGCTATACATAAGATATCATCCAAGAACACCACCATATACCAATCCAATAGTCCATCCAACACCTGATGCATCTAATCCATGAAGATTGTTGGAGCATTAGTGAGCCCAAAAGGTAGAACTCTCACTCAAAATGCCCATACCTTGTATGAAAGACCATCTTTTGCACATCCTCCCTATCAATGGGGATTTGCCAGTAGCCGCTGCAAAGATCCAGCTTGGAAAAGCATTGTGCTCTACTCAATTGATCAAGCAAGTCATCAAGCCAAGGCAAGGAATATGCATTCTTCATTGTTTGCTTATTGAGCCCACGATAATCAATACAGAAATGAAGTCCTCTATCCTTCTTTGGAACAAATATTACCGGTGCTCCCTAAGGAGAGGTATTATGTTGTATGAAGTCCTTTTCCAACAACTCCATAAGTGTTGTTCGCAACTCCTTCAACTCGTTTGGTGAGAGCCGATAGATTGGTGGACTTACTAGAGTACTCCTTGGCAATAACTCAATCTTGAAGGGCATACCACGATCGGAGGGTAATCCCTTTGGCGGATCATCCGGAAACAAGTCCGCAAACTCCTGAACTAGCTGATCAAAAATTTCTTGATGAGCCTCTCGGCTCTCCTTAGATTGTCCTTGTGTAATTGGCTTGATCCACACCGCAAAAACTGACTTCTCTTCCTCCAAAGCTTGCTCTATGGCTACTTCACTAACAAACTTCCCATCTAGGGACTCATCTCTCTTCAAACCTTGCTCCATGGTTGCCTTCTTGGCAAACTTCCCATCTTGGGGCTCCTCTCTCTTCAAGGCATGCTCTATGGCTACCTTCTCGACAAACTTCCCATCTTGGGACTGACTATTCTTAGGTGTCTTACTCAGAGGTGCCAGATAACCTAATTGGAATTTCTTACCTTGGTGTTGTACTTGAATTTGTTGTCCAATCAAATTGAACCTTATGATGTTCAAGCCAAGGTAGTCCTAGAATGACATCATAGTGTAGAGGTGCCACTACAAACCTCATACACTCCAAATACTCTTTCCCAATCTTAAAAGTAATAGGATGTGAGGTACGGAATGTAGAACCCTTTCTACCATCCGCTATCATCAATCTCCTTCCAATCACTGGCTTGATAGGAATACCCAATTCCTTTGCTACTTGCTTAGACATTCAATTCTTTAAACTTCCAAAATTAACCAAAATCCTACAATCCCGATTAGATATCATACCTTGCAAGTGAAGCAAACTTGTATAGGTCTATCCTTCAATCCCATTGGAACTAATCAAGCTCCCAATAGGCGTTGTTGTTGGGGAAGTAATCTACACGTAGTATTGGTGCCATTTGGTGTGAGGTTTTCATGTTAGTGAACTCAAGGGTTTATGTTATGGTGAAACCGATAGTTGTTTTGCGTTCCTATAAGCTCAAGGATTTTCTCTTGTGTTAAGGGAGTGAGGAAATTGAGTGGTGGATTTTCTTTAATGTCACATAAACTCAGGGTTATTTGCATGTCACTTAATCATTGGAGTTTGTTTATGATATTGAGGTCTCAAGAGTATTTTAGTTAGCGGTAGTAGCAGAGGGTTTTGGGAATTTAGCAAAAGCAACCAAGATTTTGGAAAAGGAAGCGTAGGGTTTTGAAAGAGGTAGGAAGTGAAATTCCTAGAGGAAGGAGATGTTTTGGGAGATCATAGGGTTTTCAAAGGAGTTTTGGGTGACTGAGGAAGAAATGTGTCGTGGGGAGAAGATAGAGAAAGGACTTTGAAGAAGAGACAAGAGTTTTTGGGAGAATTAAAGAGACAGGAAAGGACAATAATTGAGGAGTGTGGAAGGGACAGTGAAGGGAGAAATGAAATTATCAAAAGGGTTTTGGGGGAGAAGGGAAGAAAATCACTGGGACAGAAAAGTGATAAGGGTGAAATCAAACAAAAGCAGAGTGTTTTATTTTTATTTTTTTGAGGGATCTTTTGCAGAGAGTTCAGGAAACAAGAAAAGCAATATCAAAGGAAATCAAAGCCAGGAGAGAAGGAAAGAGGATAAATGTTTGCAAGAGATAGATAGTGAGGGAGGTTTCGGGGAGAACGGAGAGAGATGAAAGAAGAGAAGCAATAAATGGGAGAGAAATAGAGGTAGTGGAGCGGGAATGTTGAGTAATTTGGAAGGATCAATGTTGGGAGTGGCTTTTGTTGCCCGGAAGGAAGGGGAGTAGATTTGGCATATGTGGAGGAGATGTGTGCAACGCATTCTTTGGAAATTGCAATGTTCTTTGTCCCGTGTAGGGAGGACTGGTGTTCTGCTTGAGGCAGCAAGCATCAGCTATGACTAGAGAGATGAAGACGTCTTGACTTTCACACGTCATTGGTGTCATGATGGATTGCAAGTGTGAAGGGTTTGGAGATTGAAGAGGCCCGAATGATTTGAAGAAGCAATCACAATGTGATGCCGATGAGGATCTTTGTGCTAGAGTGGATTCTAAAGCTGCTGACCTTCCAAGATTTGGTGAAGAACGAGGTTTGAGTGATCTTGTCTTTGGCTTATTGGCCTAGTCACAAGTTTCAAGGATTGGTCTGACACTTTAAGGAAGACAAGGAGCAGGATATCATAAGGTTGCAATGCACATGTGGATAGAGCCGGATTTTTCAGGAAACTTGGATGAGCTAGCAAGAGCTTAGTAGGAGATGACGGGAATTTTGGGACAAATACTTTTACAAATTACTTCAATTGGGAAGAATCTTAGGGCCGTGGCTTTGTTCAAAAAAAATAAAAATCTTATTCTGAATCTGCCATTGAGGGGGTGAATCTGAGTTGACGTTTTAAGGTCTTGGTGCCTTTCTTTGGTCTTCTTTCTGGTTGCTTGGTTATAACTCTATTTTTCAGGTTCTTCTACAACAAGCTTTTGCTGACAACTGAATTCTGTGATACGTCAAGACCTTCCTTGCATTTCCATCACTCAAATCATTATGCCAACACAAATTCATGTGGGAAAGATTGATAGAGGTTTGGTAGGAAGTTTTGAGAGGCAGTAGTGAGAATCAAAGGAGAGTTGGTTGATAGGGAGGAAGACCCAAGGATTGGGCGAGTGTGGAGGGAAAGGGGAGAATTGCCGAGAGGACTTTGGGAACTAGAGGATGATCAGGAAGAAAAGAAGGGAAGGATAGGGAGGAAATAAAAGGGTTGGATTGGTTGACATAGAGGTATTGAAAGGGTTTGGATTTGGAAGGACAGAACATCGATAGGAGTTGGAATGAAGGGGAAAAACAAAGGGATGTGTATGGTACCACCTTCATTGCTGGCTTGTTCCTTCCCCTCTATGGTCACTAACCTTCCTTGCCTCTATGTCTTGCATTCTCCTACTTCCTCTTTGAAGAGAACGAACAAAATCTTGAGAGGAGTATTCTTGAGGCTGGGGTCTTGATTTTGGTGTTGGGCATAGTTACTAAGGGAAGGAGTTGAGACAGGAATTTTGATTTAGGAAACATGACAAGCAAGGTGGAACATACATAGCACACGGCATTTTGTACCAGGAGAATTGGTGGAGTTCGACAAGGAGAAGTATGGATGCAAAGGAGGCTGATTGCTGTGGAGAAAAGAAGAAGTGAATGGCTACTCCTGCTAGATTCCTTCTAGTCATAGCTTTTGTCCAATTTTCTTCACCAGCTTGTATGTGATGTAAAGCACCCAATGTGGCTCAAAGAAAAGAACATATGAAACCAAGAAAACTGATAATTCAAGAAGATTGCTTCTTCAACTTAGTTGTGCCGCCATAGGATGCTGAAAATAGAAAGCTGATCTGCAAATTCTCAAGCTGCTGTGAGGTAGAGAATCCGCAGCAATTGTTAGGGCACACCTTACAGACTTGAAGGCAAAGCAGATTATAGAATCAAGTGTGAAGTATTGAAATGGGACCATTGTCAGCTCACAAATTGATTTATATCATGCGGAGAGAGATTCCTTGAACCAGAGAAGTCATGTTCAGCTCAAGATAATACGAGGATTGGATATAGAAGCTCGATACAGGATTCGTCAAGAGCTTCTACAAGGCGTAGAGACCTATGTCAAGAGCAGTGCAGAGCATTCAGGAAGATCTAACATACCGGATCAGTGACCCATCACCGATATCATGGGCCTTCCAAAGCTTTGGGAGAGTATACTGTAGGCTTCAAAGGAACAAAGGTCTGTGGAGGAGCTGATGAATGGACAGGAAGGGTCTGGAGGAATAAGAGAACAGGTTGAGAGAGAAGAGTCAGATTTGACATGACATGCATTAGGGGCAGAATATCAAAGAGAAAGGAGAATCCCGAGGAAGGACCTACTGGACAGTGGAGACTTGGAAGGAATGACAATTGGAGATGCTACAGAATAGAGAGATGACGAGTTGTAAGGAATAGAAAATAGGACCTGTTTGATTCCTTTTGTTTCTTCATGTGCTTGGCTTGTTAGTGTGCTTTGGTTTGGTCACTGTTTAGTTAGCCAAAAAGAGTGTGTACTTGTGTGGGTTTACAAATGCAAATTGGGCAAGGAGTACTTTGGACAAACGGTCCACCTCTAGCTATGCTTTTAGTTTGGGAAGTGCAATTATTAGCTAGTCCTCAAAGAAGCAAACTATGGTATCCTTGTCTTCTTGTGAGGTAGTTTGGCTTTGAAGGTTACTTGTAGACATTAGTGTATATATCTCCACTATGATTGTTATCATGCAAATAACAAGAGTAGTATTTAGACTTACTAGTAATCCCATGTTTCATATTAGGACAAAACACATTGAGGTGCAACATCACTTCATTAGGGAGAAGGTACTAGGAGAGATAAATCCTTTTTTTTCTTGGTACAAATGAGCAAGTAGTTTACATATTTACAAAGGCTTTGCCTACAAACACATTTGATGTGATCCAAGATCAATCAGGTGTATAGTGCATTGATCAGAGCTTGAGGGAAAGGGTTGAGATTGCAAGCTCTCTACAGGTGTGAAATAGTTTAGGGTTAGACTAAACTTGTATAGCATTGTATTTCCACTTAGTATACTTGTTATAGAGTTAGTTAAAAAGCCATTACCTATGTGGTGCATTAGGTTCTTGGCCCTAATGTGAATGGAACCCTCCACGTGAGTAGCACATTGTTCTTTGATCTATATAGATAAACATACTAGGGGGCATTGCCCACTCCACTCTCTCTCTCTCTCTCTCTCTCTCTCTCTCGCTCGAGTTTGGAGTTTCTTGACATCTCACACAAACAATGCACAAAAAATTAGAGAAAGGGGGGGGGGGTCCATTCACAAGAATTCTTAATAGTAATCCTCCATCTCACAAATCTAAACCAGATTGACTCTACCATCATTTGGCATTTGATATAATAAGAAAGTCTATCTACTCCTAAGCTACCAAGATCATCAAGAATAAGATCAAGCATACCCTCCTAGCCAAAGCTTCATGGATATAAATACAAGTCCACCAATCTCTAGGACAACAAGTGAAGATGAACCAATTGACTAGGTTACTAACCTAGGAACTAGAGATCCAAAGTTCAAACTTTAGTGCGCACAATCCTAAAAGGTGGGCTGATTTTGCCAAAAGACTATCAAAACACCATCCAAACTAGCAAGCCTCATGCCAAAACTTGGCTTGCTTACCCTTCTTGGCCTTTGTAGCCTCCCAAGCCTACAATCTTATGCTTCAAAGGCAATTCAAACCCTCTTCAACATTAACTCCTTTTGAGACCTCTAGATGCTTGGCTTGCTTACCCTTCTAGGTCTTTGTAGCCTCTATAACCCACAATCTATGCCTTGAAGCTAATTCAAACCTTCTTCAGATAGGCTAACCTTGACTAACTCAACCACTAACTCCTTTTGAGACCTCCAGATGCCTCTCCAACTTTGGCAAACCTCCAATACTTACTCTACTCCAAAATTAGCTTCCAAATCAAACTTTCACCAACTCTAATAAACCTCCACTTCAATTTACTAACTCCCATATCCTCTACCAAATGCCAAATCAAGTCAAATTGAGGAGATGAGGACCTCCAAATCCCTAATTTGAGAGGATGGGTCCCCAAATCTGACCCAAATTTTACACCTTGGACTCAAATTGCACAACCTAACCTTTGATTTCACCTCCTTGTGCTCAAATCAAACCTAGTTTCAATGCAATCAAACACCCATGAACTTGGTTTTAGCAATTTCAACAATACTTGTGCACCAAATCCACAAATTTGTCAAAATCTTCATATAAATTTGATACAACGTCCACACACAATCAATCTCAGAGAAATCAAGCAATGATCAAAGGTACAAGTGATCTCTTAAGCTTGGCAATACCTCCAATGCCTACTATTCTTGCATCCAATTTCCTCTTGACTTTACTTCTCTAATGTAATCAATTGAATTCACACATTCAACTTAGATCAAAATCTCAACACTCAACTAGGTACTGCCATTAACAAGCTCTAATTACACAATCAAACCACACCACTCTAGCCAAGAGACTCCAAAGGACGCTCACCGACCTTTGTCCACCATACCCAATATCCTTGTGCTCAAATCAAACCTAGTTTCAATGCAATTGAACATCCACGGACTTGATTTTTGCAATTTCAACAATTCTTCCACACCAAGTCTAAAAATTTGATTCAGCTTCCACACACAATCAATCTTAAAGAGATCAAGCAATGATCAAAGGTACAAAAAATCTCTAAGGCTTGGAAATACCACCAATGCTTGCTCTTTGTACACCCAATTTCCTCTTGACTTCACTTCTTTGATGTAATCAATTCAATTCTCACATTCAACTTAGATCAAAGTCTCAACACTCAACTAAGTATTGTCATTAACAAGCTCTAATTGCATAATCATACCACACCTACTCTAGCTAAGAGACTCTAAGGGATGCTCACCGGCCTTTGTCCACCATAGCCAATAACTCAAAAGCTCAATATCAAAGGAGTGGGCTCTCTAGAGCTCTCTAGACAACTCATTAGAGAGATGCACTTTGAAATCATACCCCTCTACCTTGATCTAGAACCCTAACCTAAATGGTGCTACTTATGGCACATCTAACAATGCAAATGGTGTAAAAAATGGTAGCCCAAATGGTATGATCAATAGCCCTAACATAAAATATGGCCACCACTAAGTAGTCTTTGAGCAACCACAAGTATAGAGTGCTAAGACTAACATGCCGGTATCCAAGCAAACTAGCTTTGGTATTGCTAATGTCATGAAAAAATCTCATATGATATAATGACTATAATAAAACTTTTTTCCCAAGCAAGCAACCACTTACAATAAAAAGATAGTTTATAATGATAATAATATAACTAATAGTGGTGAATTCTAGATCTCTAAAGATAGTCTTTGCAAATTAAAGCATTCTTCGTTGCATGGCTATCTTTGTAACAATCTTATTCAAAAATAAGAGAGGTGAATTCTTAATGTCCAAAGCTAATCTTGGCTAGACAAAGAGTTCTTTTAGAAACAATAAGCTAAATAAGTAAAGTCTAAATCTTCTTAGGTAGAGCTAGTCTTGGTTGGAGTAACTATAGAGACTAGTCTTAGTTTATACCAGTTTGGAGTTGCTACATTGGGAGGTTGTCAAAGTTACATCTCTAGGTATCCAAGTACTCTTAGATATACACTTATATTGGGTTGTTTTAGTGGTGTATGTTGAGAACACTTTTAGTATTATCTCATGTGCATATATAATTTTAGAGAGTTTATGGTAGAGAGTTCAAGATATCCACTTAAATTGGGTTGTCATACATATAGATGTTGAGAATGCTTCAATAGTGCCTCATATGCAATAGTCTCTATAAGCTTAGGGAGACTAGTGGATCCTTGACAAGTTTTATTCCTTTTGTGTAAGTCATTTTATGGCCCTACTTTCTTCTCTTTACTACAAGCATGGCTTATCACAAGAGTGAGTAACCATTTTGCAATCAATTGTCAATACTTGCAAGAGATTCTTTAGGGGAAATTTTTATTTGCCATGGCTCACTTTTGAGCTTTTTTTTATCAACTTCTTTAGCCATGGCAGATTGAGTCTTTTATTCCTTGGCATATGATACACCTTGTAGATCAGATTAGGCAAACCTTTGACCAATTGATTATTATGATTCATCTTGTAGGCTGGAGAGTCAAGGCATCAAAATAGTGTATGGTGTTCCTTTAGTATTCTCCCTCACCTCCAGTTTCCAAAGGGGTATATCATATATATAGATTGCTTCTTGATTCTTGGAATGCAAATAAGATCTAAGAATTTTGTCACACACTTATTAGATGCCACTCTTATAGAGGATATTCTTCATGAAATATATCCTCTATAGTGCAATCTAAAGATTCTTTGCTAGAGGATCCATGAGTAGCATTTAGTATTACTTGTTCAATTGCCCTATTTACTTTGCACGGTTCTTCCTTCCTTGATCTTCCTATAAGGTTTGAGAGCTTTTGACAAGAGGGTAATAGATGTCTTTAGTGATATCATTGATACAGACCTTTGAATGTGTGATAGGAGATTTGGCATATAAGAAAATAAAAATTAAGCAATCTTGTGTGGAGAGTTAGGCCTACTATCTATAGAAGAGATAACACTTGTAGTATTTTTGGGTAGTTGTATATGCTTCGCATAACTACTTTCCTCATATTTGTGGTTGTTGACAAGGAAATCTTGGAAATATATGCCATAGAGGTGGAGGAGAGATCTTTTTCTCTTGAAGTACTATTGCATCAAACAAGAGACAGCTTGTCTCTACAAGCAATAAACTGCTTTCCAAGGACAAGCACTAGATAGCTTTCCATCCTTTGCATTTTTTCCTTTTGATTGTACTAGAGGTTTGTAGACTTCCTTGATGGAGCAACAATTTTAGCAAGCTCTATTCTTTCTTAATTGATACATGTTCACTCTTACTCAAGCAAGGGTGAAGGCTCTTGGATTTAGCTTGACCTTGCATAAGGGCATTTTGACTCATACCAACTTCTCTCTTTATAGTGATGAAGTTCAATCTAGGTTTGTTCCATCCATCTCCATCTTCATTACTTACTTGTGAATGTGGTACTACCTTAGATGCATTAGAGGTCCACATGGCTTGTTTTCCATTTGGAGAGCAGAAGTACACATGATTTCATTAAAAATATATATTTCACTATAGCACAAGAGAATGGATCCCTTACTTAGAAGGAATATTGTCATACTTTGTAGCTGACACAAATTAGTGCAAACTTGTATTTTGTTCAAAACAATCAAGTGATAGTAGCGGATTACAAATCCCACAGACAATGCAATTTTAAGTGGGTTGATTCCTCTCTTGGATGGGCAAAAAGCAAAGCTACAATAGCTAATGTCTCCAAGTATAGGAGTATGCAGTGAAGTCACCTCTTTGCTCCTATAGGTATGAAGTCATGTGGAGTAATAGATATGACATTTAACACATTTTTCAAGGAGTGCACAAGAACTTACTATAGTTGATGATATGAAATATCACTCTCACTCTCCACTTTGTAGTTAGGCTACATGTATCCATTGCTCTATAGAGTGCAATAGTTTTTGTCATCCACAAGAGAACAATCACATAAGGTATAAGGTGATTCTTCTTCATATGCTCTAGTAGTATGTTGACCATAAAATTTATATAACTTTGACATCCTTAGCATAATAAGACAGATTCTTTGTACTAAGACTATTGGGGTGTAGTTGCAAACACCCTTCTTGTATCTTATTCTTTTATACTTGATAAAGTCTTCTTGTGTGGGTTGCTTATGTTGCATCTTATGTTTGTTGCTTTTGCCTAGTCCAACTAGACAACACGAGTAATTTTTAAGATAAGATCAACAAAACCTAATTCTAAACCTCCAAACTTATCATTTTAGATAAAAGGTTCTTTCATCATAGTAAGACTTCATTGTTGTCTTCTAAGATGACCTCCACTGCTTCAAATAAGTGAGTGAAATTTCTTTCAATTAATTGATAAAATTTGATTAAAATGCATCTGTTCTTTTAATCTTTGTAATTTTCTTGTAAAGTCTGGTCAAATGATGAAAACTATTATAAGATACAAGATGTAAAAACTTCTACATATTTAAAATTTTATAAAACACTTCCATGTAAAATTCATCAAGATAGGTAAAAAGATATAAAAAAAGGTCAATTAATATACCTTGCCATATTTTAGTTTTCTACAAGATCTTATACATGTTGATAGATGACTTATATCTTATGTACTCTTTAATTTTTTTCTATTTATTATCTTGATATCATAGTTTAATCTTATTAACTCTCCAATTTTTGTTTCAAAATAAAAATAAAATAAAATTTTCAAGATGAGAGATCATAATCCAATTACTATAGCTTTAGGTTTCAAATATAGAGATAGAGATAGAAATACAAGGAATCAAGATAGGAAATTGAATACTTTCTTTCTATCATCATAACTTCTTCAATGAATTTTGGTGTAGTTATTTTAATTATATGAAGAATCATTAAGCAGGCAACATCACATATCAGTGAGCAAAAGCTTCCAAATAACTAGGTTTTGATTCTCAAACATTTGAAGATTTCAATTATATGAAAATTTGTAAGTTTTATGGGAATATATTTATAGTTATTTTTCCAATATTCTTAGAAATTATTCCCATAGCTTTTGACTTAAATTAACTTATAATATTAGGTATCTTTGTATAATTTGTCAATAAAATTCTTATACAAAGAACCAAAATAACATAATGACATTTAAATGAAAATTTATGAGTATAAAAGGTTCCTACAATATACCTTATTAAATTTCTTATTAATAATTATTTGGTCACAGTTTTGTACTTATTAGTGATCTATTTTAAAAAAAAAATTTCTTTACAATTTTCTCTGTCATCATCTATATCGTAGCTATGAACCCTGCTGTTCCTACACATTGCATAAACCTATAATTTAGAATAAATTTAATTAAATTTTGACATGTTATATGAGACCTAGTATCTCACTTGATTATGTATAGAAAATAGATAAATAAAAATAAATGAAATTTATTTATATTCATTCCTCAAATTAAGACCATCAGCGGGTCTTTTCTTATTAGATTGTATATTGTATGAATTTTAATTCCAAATACTGATTTTGGATTTGTCTTTTACCACTATCATGAACTTATTTTTTCAGAGTAAGGTCTGAATGAAACAAACGAGCAGATAGAAACTGTTTGAGTTCGATCAGAAACATTCCAATGTTCATAATTATAGAAGTTCACATTTCTCCTTCTAGGCATTCCATCAATAAATACACTTGATTCTCCCCAGCTACTAAACCGACGATTACAAGTGCATTATTGGTAGTATGCGCACGCTACTTTATTTTCCAGTAGATTGGACTTTCGTAAGATTGACGAAAATTGATATAAAATAAGGAGAAGATATATATAAAATATCTTTTAATATGATGTTAGTAAGCAGTTCATTCTAACATTAACGAGTCCATTACGGTATTAGTATCTAATTTCAATGGTAATGGTAAAATAAAATTTCAAATTTGTCTTATGATGTATTTTCTTCCAGCTACCTATCTTTTCACATATTTGCTTAATCAATGATGTCAAGTGCACCATCTCATCATCTCATCTAAATCAACTCTAGATAAAAAATAAATAAATGATTGAGCATGTTATAGTTAATAGTAGTGCATGCAATTAGAAACTTCTTTCCAGAAATATTTTAGAGTTCTATTTCATGCCACTCAAAAATCTAAAAGTACACGCATGATTATCAACCTACAATGAAAATAGTACCCTTGTGACACGCCTTTCTCTCTTTTCGTCTCATAGCTTCCTCCCACTCTATTCATCCTTTTTGAACATCAGGTCTTCTTATTCTTGCGGTGCCCTGTTTCCGTTCTCTAATTTATGAGTTCTCTTTCGTTCTATTTTCTTTTTAATCTTTTGGTTTTTTACTTTTCTTCCCTTTCTCACAGGATTGTCTTTTCTTCCTTCTTTCTTTATTTAGTCTTCCTCCTCTACCATTACAAAAAGCAATAGGTATAGATATCAGACGGAAACCCACAGATACTTCTCTACTTTTATATTGAAGTGAGCTGGTCGGATGTACATTTATGTTCAAGACATCCATTTTCTTGAGGAGGAGAACATTAACGCAATTCGGTAACTCCCGATTCTACTCTTCCATGGAAACACCCTCTTGTAACAAGGTGACGAAATTGCTAACAAGAAAAAGGTGACAATCATCCACTTGTTATTTGTCACATTCTGCTTTAGACTTAAATAACCGCGGATGGAGATTTTGGAATTAAGCAGGAGCTAAACAGAAAACATTAGTTCTATATTCTCTTTATGTGAATCTCTCCCAGCAAGGCCATCAACGCCTTTTCGAGACTTCCCTGGAACACTCTTTTATCCTTGAATCTTCTATATCCTAATTCTACTTTAAACTTTGCCATAGGACACAAGATCTGAAGATGAAGACAAAGTGCTATATCTACAGTACTATCGGCTTTGTACCAACGAGAATAGTATAGAATAATATGAGGATGTAGCTTTATTGTGTTAAGATTAACAGATGCCGCTAAAATCCCCTGTGACTTTTAACAATCTCACTTTCTCTATCCAAGCTACATCTTATCATTTACACCTGCAAACATCCACCTTGACTTGGTTCCAGTAAAGAACCCTCTCCGAGACTGGAAGGACTTTGCTTGGAAAAGCAAAATTGTGTAAAATTGAACAATCCGAGCTATCACGCCCATCTAAAAGCGTTCTAGTGCTTCAGGAAAAAAAGTTAACGCAGACTGATAATTACATTCTTTACGTGTTCAACATTTGTTCCTTCACAGTCAATCTGTTGGATGAGAAGGTCACAAGACTCTCTCCACAACTGCTCAGCTAAGCAATCAGCTTACCAGCAGAACCTTTCCTCCTCTGCCAACTTCCTCCGACCTTCTAATTGCCTCCTTAAAGTCAGTAAGATCAAACTTATCTCCAACAAGCGGTTGCATTACCTTAGACCCCAGGTATTCTAAAGCCTCTTCAATGTATATTTTCCGTAAATTCCTGTCACCCCAGTAATTGCTTAGAATCCAGCCTCTCACGGTCACCTCCCTGAAAAGATCTGTTATCCCTACAACAGCTTCCTTTGAAGCTAGGACGCCATACACCAACACTTGTCCTCCTCGTCTCACACTACCTGTCACTTCCTGTGGATTAGACAGTATTTTTTAATAAGTACAGGAAATATCATTAACATGATAGGATGTCGAATAGTTCTTACTTATCATGGAGATATATAGGGCAACAGAGGAAGAAGGGAAGCTTTACCTGAAGAACCTAGACTTTGAAAACATATTGAGTTATGCGTAGATACTCTACCTTCGTAAGCTCACCACCAACAGCGTCTAGTGCGCCATAAGCAAGCTTTTTATTCGTGATTTCTCTCACTCGCTTCACAACATCTGCAGAAAACTATTATGGTCAAATCATGCCACGCAAACGCCGAGTCCAGAAGTGTTCCAAGGAGTTATGCCGATGTGTATTCGATCTCAATGTATCATTGTCAGGATTCCCCAGAGCTGCTCCAATCCATTCCATAAGGACAACTAGATTCTGTTCCAAGTCATCTAAAGATGCCACTGTCTAGGTGAGGATTTGAGGACATGAGAGCAGAAGCCGTGCGAAGAATGGGAGATCCAGAACTCACTAGATGCATATGAAGTGCAGATGAAATGTGAACGTGATATTGGATATATGAGGACATCAGCCGTTCGAGATAAACGTGATGATTATTGGAGTTATCAGGACAGAAGTCATTCGAAGAACGGGGGATCCAGAACTCATTAAATGCAAATGAAATGTAGATGAAATGGCAATAAAATTAAAGCAGAACTGACTAAGAAACATGTGAAAAGTAGATGAAATCTAAATCATAAAAAGCATGCATTGTCAAGCAACGATCATATATAACTACATTTAGAGAATCCGTGAACCAATGTGTACTGAGGAAACGAAGAGTCATCTCATATCAAAAAAATCTCGAAATAAGCAAATCTGAAACAATTGGAAACCAAACTGAATGAATGGAGAACAAATTGATTGAAACCATACCCGGGATTTCGAGTATGAAGAAGTAGAGTGGAAATCCCTCTTTGAACAATTTCCATTCTGCTTTACTTCCCCCATTTGGGGAAGTAAAGTACAGTATGTCATTAGGGGACTGGATAGAGTATATCATTGCATGCACTATGGACGTAAAAGTCCTGAAACAGCCAGAGGAAGCAGAAGGCGGCCATAGAAAGCCTCCCTGAAAGCGCGTACGACTTCATCAGTGCCAAACGTAGTGCTGAAGTAGCTGAGCGAATGTCAGTACTCCTTAAACTGCGTTTCTGTTCAAAAGCTCATGAGCGCCAAGGCAAACTTGGTTGCTTCCTAAGGTGTCACTCAAAAGTCAATGATCATAATGAGAGAAGAACTGAGAAAAGATTGTTGAAAATGAAATAAAATCTGCAATGTCAGTTGAGCATCAGAAGAAATCTGGAAGAGAACGAAACACACCTGGTGAAGACCAAGAAAGCAAACCAAGATTAGTAAAGCAAAAGCAAAGATATCAGATGAAATCGATACACAGGGCAGTAGAAAACACACATCGGAAGCTAAGAGAGGAAAATGAGACAGAAACCTAATGAAAATCAAAAGAAGAGAGGGAGATGGAAGGAGGAGGTTCAAAAAGAAGGAGAGCCTTGGATTCTCTTTGTGATTAGGGTAAAACTTCCTAGTCATATAAACAGACAAAAACACATGCTATTTAAAGAGACATGAGATTAACTATCTGGTGGGTTCGAACAGGAGCTCCCAGCCTGGATGAGAGAACTGAATGATTGAATTACTCAAATATCAACAGATTCTCAGACTGTTCTTTTAGAAAGGTTGTTATCTATGCTTCTGAGAATGCTTATGGGTGGGCTCGGACTAGAGCTCCCCGTCTATCAGAGAGAATAGAGTTTCTCAAATCTCTGTAAATGCTGAGACCATGATAACCATGGATATATTTTTCTCTTTGTAAAACTGATTAAAATTTTCCACGAATGAGGTGAAGGAGGTAGTTAAACGAAACAAAATTGTCTATTAGTTCCTGCATGCTACAAGGTAAGACCTTTTGGAGTTACAAACTCTCCTATATCTTACACATTCTGATTTGATAATCCCTAATTTACATTGGCAGGAAACTCTTAAGGAAATGGTAGTAAAATCAAAACTTTGAAAAAGAACTTTATCTAGGGGAACAGGAGTGTTCCTAAATGGCCTATCTTGAGGAGTAGTGGAGAATGGTTTACAGAGTCTTTGCACCTTCTCAAGTAGAATAGGGACTCCCGAAGAGTCATCCAGTATCCAACTGGTATCGACTACCATTCCTGCAAGCAGGAATATCTCTTTCCAGAGTTCGTTCGCAGAAGGCTGTAAGGCTTTGAAGAAACAACTTAACCAACGTGACAGTTCCGAAAGAGTTGTAGAATGTCCTGCATCACTGAACCTGGGGATTCCGGGAGACTTATGGAATTTCCAAGCACAACAAAAGTAGGGGAGTCTATCCGTATCCTTGGATTTGTGAAAACCTTGAGAAGAGTTGAAAGCATTGTGAGAAATTAAAATCTGTGATTGTGGAATCTGTGTCGGCTTATAAGTTGCAGAAGGAGAATGGAGCTCGTTGAGTAAAGTTTGAACATAGAATTTTTTGCAAACAAAAACGAAATTGTTAGGACACTTGTCCATATAGGTAATAATAGATGTGATGATATACGCATATGAGAGGAGAAGCCGTTCTAGGAACGGGTGATCCAGAACTCACTAAACACAAATGATCGGTAACCAAGATGTACTTTATGCACAATGCTAGAATAGTGATAAATCCATATAGTAGAATGCATCGAATGTAACCTGAAGCAAAGGCATAATTGCAACAAATTGAGAACAACATATATCTAAAGGACTAGTAAACAACTTGAAATCGATAACAGCTATTCAAACGAATTCCGAAATATAAAACATTATGTAATTGACCACCAGTAAGCGGTGCATGAACGATGAAAATTTAAACGTAGGCTGGAGTCGGGCAGGAACACTGTAGACACTGGAGGTCGAACCATGAAGCAGGCCAAGAGCGAGGGAAAAATAATAGGAGGGAATTAGCTGGTGAAGGGAGGAGTGGAACAATGCGGGAGCTTAGTGGATGGTGCTGCTGCAGAGACATATCGAAGTGTAACAGTGTGACGAGAGCAAAGAGAAAGAGGACAGGATATAATGTACATCGCAAAAAGCGCTATGGAAGCTTGAGTCCCGAGACACTAAATAGCAAAGGGAAGCAGAAGGGCGGATGTGATGATATGTGAAAATCGAGATGAGTAATAAATCCGTAAAGGAGATGAAGTGAATCTAACAGATCGAATGTAAGGCGAAGCACTGTAAGACGAAGCACAGACGTAATATAAATATTATATAATAAAATACTTCCTGATCAGTAGCAGTAGAGAACTGTTATACATCAAGTAATCGATAAGCGCTAAGCAAAGCATGTAGCGAAATAGAGCACAACATGCAATAGAAGACCACTAGGTAAGGATAGTATACCTTCACTAGTATAACATATCACTTCATCTGCTCCCAATGCTTCAAGTTCTGCCTTCTGTTCTGGGCGTCTAATGAGGTTGATAGTCTTAATGCCCTTATGTTTGGCTAGCTGTATCACTTGCCTGTGTTATCACCAGACACCAGGTGTGGAGTTAGTGCAGTCTAGAAACGAGTCAAATCTGAAGCCAAGAGTCTTCAGAAATCACATTGGAGGCAAGTTACATGTAGCACATATGCACTCCAGAAGGCCTCTATTCAAACTACAAAGAGCAACCATGTGCCCAGGGCCGTTCTGAACGTCACCTTGACATGTGAACTTCTTTACAAGAACCATATAACACATGAACGTTTGCCATAAATGTACCTTTATTCATCAGCTGAACTCACGCACCTTCCAAGAACTGAGCCTGCAGCCGTTTGAAGAAGATACTCTCCTTTGGGAACAGCAAGGTCGCGAAGCATTCCAATAATAGCCCACGGATTGATCACAAACTGCCCGGCAATTTCATCTGAAATAGAGTCCGGGACAGGGACCACCATGTCTTCTTTCAGTGAAATATATTCTTGCCATGAACCATTTCCTACTCTACCTTCCTCCCAGACCAAAGGAACCACTCTCTGGCCTGGCTTGATCAAAGTCACTCCTTTTCCAATCTGCAATATCACAGGCTATTATCATTAGTCTTCGATTGCAGAAGAGGGTTGAGACAGCCATTAAAAGCACATCAATCATGAGAAACACTCTCATTTCTTCATGGAAGTCATGCTACCCTCAGATGATTACTGCAATACAGGGTCAGATACAAGCAGCCTGAACTTGGGCATCGAGTACTCCCATATATTGATATTCGGAACAACTACATAGGGCATGGGCATAAACAAATTGTTCAAGTTAGTAACTTACAGATTCAACGATGCCGAAACCCTCTGAACCGATTGTCACAGGATGTGCATAATGTCGAGCTGTCGCACCGGTTCTGATATTGACAAGATCAGTGGGATTTACTGGTCGCAGAGTGATGTGAACAACAACATACCCAGGAGCTGCATCTGGGATTCCCTTTTTGACCAACTCCAAAGTGGACAGTGGATCTTGAGCATTAAACCCCCGTTGAACGATTGCTCTGTACGACATCCTGCAAATATGAAACTATTGCAACGTTCGTATGGGTTGATAGTCTGTCAAATACATAGAAGAACCACTGCTGTAAGCTAGAGATATAACTGCTCTGTACAGAATGCTGATCTCCTCAAACTGAAGGACTGTGTTAGTCGCAAGGAACTTCAAGTTTCTAGAGCTTCCAACTCAACTGTTATTCTAAGAGAAAGATGGAATATCCAATCATAGCGGTTTCCCAAGGAAAGCAGGAAAACAGTAAAGATTTAGGGTAATATTTGGAAAGCTTAAGTATACCAGGTGATCATTTAATAACGCCATAATTTGGAACTAAAATGCACATTTAAGTGAAACATACATGAGACATCAAAAAAACTTCACATGTTTCAACATACGAAAGACAGGGGTAGAATTAGTAATGATACATAATTCAGCTGAAAAGAGCTGTTCCGTACTCAACACTCAAGCAGTAGGTGGAAAGAAAAAGAAACAAGCACAAAAACTCAAAAACCTACGGCCCAACTTGTCGAGTAAAAGATCCTCCCTTTCGGTCCCAAGAGACAGTGCAATTTACACTTCGAACAAGTCTTCATTGTCCACGAAATATCATACAATCGCCACTGGAGAACAAATCAGATTCGTGTCCCTCTAACAGCAAGATCGACAAACAGACGCTGAGCTAACGTTAATTTGTCAATAACCCCGATGTGACCACCATCGGATTTGGGAATGCTCTAAAGTCATGCTCCAATAACGGAACCGATTTCTCAAAATTTCCAGACCATCACATGAGAATGAATCATGAGTGTTCAGCAGACAGTGCAACACGTTGATTGCGGGGCAAGATCTGTAGAAGACTAACTCATTTCCTACAACTCAGTTAAAGTTCTTCCATAAGCCTGGCTGAGTATCCAATCTGAGCAGAATCGGCGCTGGTATTCAAAAACTTGAGATCTCTGAGAGAGAAACTAGCATTTCCATCACGACTTCCAATTTTCCTCCATAAACAACGGCATTGGAGAGCACAGAACGATAGCTCGTTAAATATAACAAGAAGGAATTTTGATTCATTGCATTCAAGTACCTCCAAGTGACCTTGAAAGAAGTCAAAAGCTACTTCCAGCACATATCATTTATGCATATTGAGAACATACACTTACTCAGTCAGTCACATATTTCAGAGAAAATTCAAAATCGGAAACAGAGAGGTTCTTACAGAAATCTGCAGCTGACGCGGAAAGACCCAAAAATTTGATACCGTGTGCAATTTCCACTACTAAGAATTGGCCGTCAAAGCCTCCTGACTCAGGTTCAGATCGCGTGAAACTTCTAACAGCTGTTCCTCTCACAAATAGCGCATCACCCGAGCACTTTTCACGCTTCGAGTTCATAATGGTATCACCTGTTACCAAACCCGGTAAGGATTGCCTGCAAATCACGAGAAACTAGCCCGTTGTCCCTGCAACTAGCGAGTTTATCTCATTTCCAGCGTCAACCCCAACACACGTACACCGGGTTAGTTGACAATTCATTTCGGGACCCGGTGGTCAGGAGACACCCCGTTTCATATATATATATATACATACAGGGTATAAGAAGATGCTACGTAAGTATAAAAAGATGATTTATTATATAAAGAGATATTAATTCAATTTTATATTGAATTAATTATGTATATGATAAATAAGAAGTATTATTTATTTTCAATTTTAACTTTTTATAATAATTTTAAAAATAAAATTTACAATATTTTAACATTAAGAATAATATTTTAATATTTAATTAATAAAAATAAAAATATTTAACAAAAAATTACTTTAACTTGATTCATTATAAATTTAGGTGCAATTTAAGCCATGACTCAAGTGACACAAAGTATGCCAACAAGTACCTGACTAAAGACACCAAGGCCATCTTTGAGGAGGGGAGAAATAAGATTAATGCTTAGAGACTATGAAGTTACAAGGATCCAACCCAAAGAGCAATTGTGAAGGCCAATTATGAAGTTGTTCTAGCACAAATGAACAACCTACCTTACAAACATACAAGCAGTCTTCTCCACTATGTATAGAAAGGGAAATATGTTTCACATACAAGCAAAGACCCTTCACTAGACCTTCAAAGAAGAAGAAGAAGCAACATATCTAGCATCATTTGCAATGCATTTCTACATGGGCCTCAAGTTATTAACAAAGAAAGAGAGGAAGTGGTTCCCTATCCACTTTCAATTGAATTGGTACTTCAATGTCCAAATTGAAGCACAAACAATGATAAAGAAGTAGTAGGAAGTGGATGTAAAATTTGCAAAGACAAGGAGGTTTGTGTCAATCAAGGAAGAAGAATGCTTTGCATAGAAGACCAAAAAGAAGAGAGTGTCTCCAACCAAAGCCGCAATCCCATCCAAGAAAGCTCAAAGAGTAGCTCAAATAATTGATGTCACTTTGGATGAAGAAGCAAGAGACAAAGACGAAGAGGAAAACTAAAATGAAGAAGAGTATGAGGATGAGGTAGAAAGGGAGAGATCATTCACACTTCAAGGATAAGAAGAAAACTCAAAAGAAGGAAAAAAAATATACCAAGATATGTAATTGGCTCTAAACCTAAAGCTCCATACAGAACAAGTGCATTGCCTTGAGGAAGAGGAGAAACCTCTCATCACTTGAAGAACCTCTTAGCCAAAACCCAAATCTAGGGGACTAGAATTTGGCATTGATTGAGAACAAGTTTGGGTGGAAGAAATTGAGCTTAAAGACAAAGAACATACTACATCAATGGAACCAAAGTTCTTGCTTGACCCAAAGCCAAATTCCCTTCTCTATTTCAAGCATAAGGGTCAAAGGAGAGGAAGCCATAGCATTCAAAGGGACTTCAATGCACCAAGGAGATGGAGTGCACTTTATTATCCACTTGATTGGGTCAACATTACAAAAAATGCAGCTCCTTCTTCCTTAATACAAGAAATGCCCAAAGATAACTGAATACACAATGCTTATCAAAGGGACACACATGGAACTGCACATGAAGAAGGTTACCAAAGCAAAGAGTAATGAAGAGTTATGAAGATCTGCAACCTACACAAAATAAAAGCAAAGAAGGTGAATGATCCTACATATGAACTTCACAAGGAGGATAGAAGGAATACTTCCTTTGCTACAAACCAACAAGAGCAAGAGTGAGAAGTAGGATGAATGTAATTGAAACTAGGGAAACTCAGAATGGACAAGAAGGAGATGGAGCTTAAGTATAAAGTCTAGCTTTGAGCTAGGGACAAAGAATTAGTTACCATTCACTTTGAATTGGAGAATGCTAAGATAAGGATAATCACACTTGATCTATAGATGGCCAAATGTTGCAAGGAAGTTGACCTAAAGTTGGAGCAGATGGAGGAAGTACTCAAGAAGGAGAAGCTGATTGGGAATTGGATCTCTCCCAAATGTTGGAAAAAGTCAAGAAGGAGGTAGGCATCCTAAACTAGCACATGGAAGACAAGAAGACAAAGGCTATCACAACAGGTGGGAAGAGTTGCATGATTAGTTTGTAGCTATGCTAATAGAAAAAGGCAAAGGGAGAGCACTAAAGACCAAGATACATGAATTGAAAATTTATAAGCTTAATGGTTGGAGGGGAGAAGAAGACCTATAAGGAAGAACACATGGACCCATTAGTGGTTTTCTTGAAGGAACACTCCAACAGGAAGTTCACAAAATTTTATGATATTTATGTAATGCACATCACTAATTACTTGGAGCAGAGCAATGAGTGGTTTTGCATACTCAAACATATAGTTAGTAGCCCTTAGCTAGAGCCTCCAATCAAAGCCACTACTCATGTAGAAGATTCCTTAGTAACTATAGTTTAGGAGTAGAATGAATATCTTTAGCCTTGTACAAAACTTTTAGGAAGAAAGACATTGGCCTGACATATCAACTTCAAGAAAAATGCCTTTGGTCTTGTACATAGTTTTTAGGAGAATGTACTTTGGACAATCACTATAATATTTGGAGGATATGAGACCATGAGAGAAACACATGAGAAGAAACTCGAAGCTTCACACTCAATACTTTAATGCTCCAAAGGAGCACGTTTGACTTTAAAATATAGCAAAGAGGATCCTCTCAAAGGAAGCTCCACCCTTGGACCAAATACATGGATTAATGATATATCAGTGAGCACCACCCTTAGATTAGTAGTATGGATGGGTGACATGTTGGTCCTATCGGTCCTTGTCCTATCTAGTTGGTCAAATAGGTTTGACCAAAGGGAATCTTTAAGGAATCTTATTGTATGAAGCTTAGATATTGTCATGGGTGAGGTACCATTGGAAAGCTCTTGATGAGACAAACATTGAGGGGGAGAAGGCTTAGCTTTTTCTCCATATGAACATAATATGTGTATTTTTGGAGGCCTAATTCATCCGTTTAGGCCTCCAAAATCGGCTCTAAAATTTTTAGGCTATTTTTTGCTTCTACCCTATTAGTAGAAGTAGTCTTTTAGTGATACATCTATCTGATCTACTTAGTCCATCATATATAACATCCTTCTAGATGTTACTAAGCTAATTTTCACTTCTAGATAATATGTCTAGCTATTGGTATTACAAACCTCCTCCTTTATAAGACATAATGTCCTTGTTGCAAAGCTTTTGCTCAAAAGATTTCACTAACAATGGTGCATTGGTCAAGTTTGCTATTGGCTTCCATGTTGCCCCATATAGTGTGTACCCTTTCCAATGTACAAGGTATTCTACATGTGGATGGCAAGTACCATGGATGCATTTCTAGAGAATGTGTTCAATTTCATATTCCTCCGTGTCTTCAATGAGGGTTGGACAAGGTCAAATTTCTTGTATGGAAGAGAAGTGGAGGGTCAAGGTGCATATCTACATAATAAGTAAACATGGAATATTGGATGGATCTTCATATGTGGTAGTAGCTTGAGGTGATAAGCCATTGTACCGATTTGATGAAGGATGGGAAAAGGCCCAATAAAATGAGGTTTGAGCTTGCAAGGGCTGACTAATATGAGGTTGGTTGTTGACTGCCAGACTTGATCCCCAACATTGAACTCCATGTCCCGATGATGTGCATCTACATACTATTTCTGTTGATTTTGAGGTGATCTGCACCTTGTGTTTGGTTTTCTCCACTCCTTGTTGGATTCTGGAAACAAAAGTGTTGACAACATCCACCTTGGTATCCATTGGGTGGAATTTGATCAAGCTTGAAGGTGTGAAAGGATGCTCTCCATACATGAGGAAGAATGGTGTGGCCTATGTGGATGCATTCACTAAATTGTAAATTCCACTAATGAGAGTAAGGTGTCCCACCGTTCTAACTCCTCTAGGGTGAAGTCCCATATCATATCTTCAAAAGTGCAATTAGCCCACTTTGTTTGTCCATTTGGTTTTGAAGAAATTAAAAAGTGTTCTCCAAAACAAACTAGTGATTTGAGTGCCTCTATCCATGATGAACATTCAAGACAAGCCATGGTGAGAAAAGACTATATCTAAATACATACGAACTAATTTTGGAGCAGTCACATCCTTGGTGGTAGGATGCACATGAATCATTTGCTAAGTTGGTCAACAAAGACTATGATGGAGTCAAACCTTAAGGTGGTCTTGGGCAATTTGCAAACCAAATCCATCCTTACTTATTCCCAACATTGTGTAGGAGTAGGAAGTGGTTGAAGGAGTCATGTAGGAGTTTGATTAGAAGCCTTATTCTGTTAAAAAAAGAGTTAGCTTTGAACATACTCCATCACATCATTGCTCATCTTGGGCCAATAGTAATGGCATTTGGCTACATCCAAGGTCTTGTCCACTCCAACGTGACTTGCAATGGCAAAATCATGACATTTTAGTAGGATGGTGGTTCTTATGTCCGTGTCATTTGGGATCCATAACTTGCCATCACAAAAAGTGAGCTCTTGGGTACTAGTGACACGTTTGGATGATTTAGCTTCTACAATTTATGGGTCAATTTTTGTAGCAGCAAGAATCCTTGGCCAAAATTTAGGGTTCATCTTGACCTCTACCACCAGATTGTTTGCCATAGGCATTTGGGTAAATACATTTGAAAGTATCTTTTTGCCTTCCACATATGTGATTGTCATGTTGAACCTTTGTCTCCACTTTGACCATTGAATCTGCCAACAAGATAGATCATTTTATGTCTTGAGGTAGACTAGAGGTTTGTGGTCTATCTCCACTACAAATGCCTTCTTGCCAAGATAGTGTTTTTAATGCTTGGTTGCAAGGACAACGGCCAACTCTCCTTGTTTGGTGGTGTGATAGTTGCATTTTGTTGGTAATAGATTTCAAGAGAATTATGCAACTAGGTGCCATCCATCATGCCACTCTTGTTGTAGGACTGCTCCTATTGCTACGCTTGATAAGTTGAGTCTGATCTTCTAGAGCGCTCCATCTTTGAATGACTTTTATTTTATCTGGTAACACTTGGATACCTTTTGTACTTGCTCTATGCCACAAGTAGTCTACTTCAAACTTGCCAAGCATGCAATTTGAGATTTTGGCATGCATTTGATTATGTCATAGAATCTAGAGGACTTCTCATAGATGTTGCTTGTATTCCATCATTGTCCTACTGTAGAGAAGGATGTAATCTAGGAAATGATAACAAATTTATCCAAGTATGGACAAAATATGTCCTTCATCAAACTCATGAAAGTGGCTGGTACATTGGTGAGGCCAAATGGCATCACTTGGTACTCAAAGTGACCATACTTCATTCAAAAGAGAGTTTTGGATGTCTTCATCCGCAATTGGGATTTGGTTGTAACCACTCCGCATGTCAAGTTTGGTGAAGTCTTTGCTCCATTAAGTTGATTGAATAGGTCATCCAAGTAGGGTAAAGGGTATTTATTCTTCACCATTTTTGATTTAGGCCCCAATAGTTAATGCACATGTGCATTGTGCCGTCCTTTTTCTTCACAAACAAGACATGAGCCCCATATGGTAATATGCTAGGTTGGATCAACCATTTTTGTAGCATATCCTCAATTTGAGCTTTACACTCTTCTAACTCATGAGGTGAGAGATGATACAGGGCCTTACAAAAAGGTATCTTTCCATGAATTATCTTGATTTTATGATCTACTCTCCTTTTTGGTTGTAATCTTGAAGGTAGGTCATCCAAGAAGACATCTTGAACTCATTGATTACATCTTTCATTTTCTCAAGAACTTGTCCATCAAGTTGTGCACTTTGGACTTCTTTGATTAGGCCCATGAAACAATATCTATCTTACAAATAGTTGTTGTCCCTTTGACATAGAGAGGTAATTTCTTGCTTATGTGCTCTCTTTTTAACTCCAATAATCTTCCATTGGCAAGTTCTCACTACTTTCTTCCTCCACTCAACCATGGGGTTGTAGTGCTCCATCCACGGCTTACATAAGATTGCATCATAATGAGGTAAATATATCACTTCCCACTCAATTACTTCTTGATTCTCTTCTACAGAGGGTGTCATTGTTTTAGGTAATTACTCAATCCTCTCAATTTTCCCATTAGGTAATTCTACTTCTTCATTCTTATCCTTCTTTAGATCTATCCTCAACCTTATTGCAATAGAGCAAGAGAAGAAATTCTATGTTGCTCCAAGGTCTATCAATACTCTAACTTGATTGCCTTCTAGGCCTCCATTTATGATAATAAAATGTGAGTTTACCTTCCTCAATCTCTACATACTTGTCCTCTTCCTTCTTGCTTTTTTGCTTCTCCATTGAGCCAATAAGGCCTTGAGACACATTTATTGGCAATCTTTGTTCTCCTATGTGATTTCCACCTCCTCCTCTTCAATTCATCTCTCTATGTTGTTCAAAGATTGCTTATATGAGTGCCAAGGGTGTAACAATATGGAGTTTAGCAACAAAGTTAGTATGGCTAATGAAGTAGCAAATAAGACAAATTAGCCTAGAATATTCTAGAAGTATCTAGGAAGCTTCTTGGAAGCTTCTACGCTAGCTTAGCTTGCACCTCAAGTAAGTAGCTCCTAGAAGGAAGCTTCTAGAAGCTTCTTACTAGCTTAGCTTGCACACCAAGTAGACAACTTCTTGAGAAGCTTCCTGGTTAACTTGGCTTGCACTCTAAGAAAGCGGCTCAAGGAAGCTTCTTGAGAAGGTTCTCAAGGGCCAAGGCTAAAGCTCATGCTCGGCATTTGGAATTTTCTCTCATTCTAGTGTCCCAATGTGAGCTTCAATTCTCATATTTCTCTCCTTGGTCTTGGTCTTTTACATTGGTATCGGAGCAGGAATGGGATGGATAGAATTTATGAACCACCAAATCCACTTCCACCAAACCATAGAGATTTTCATGACCAAATTTTACCCAAGCATCATTTCACACAATTCATCACCTCATGTTTTGGGTATGATTTTTACATATGATCACCTTGTCTGAGGAACTCTTGATACTTCTGGTTGTAACTTATGGAGAATGATGGACATACTGCATCTATGTGTTAATCAATTAGATAAATTGGGAGTAGTGGGATAGAGTAGTAGCTATGGTAACAATACCAGACGTTATCCTTACAATGTAGCAACAAATCAAGCACCTTACTCGATTGTTGGATAAACAAGATCAACAACAACGAGAACATATAGAGAGAGTGCAAGTTCAAGATGGAGAAGATTGCATTCAATTTCCAAAACCCAAGGTGTTTGAAGGCAATAATATTTTGGGCATAGTGAAGAATTTTGTGTTTGATTGCAAACGTTACTTTGAAACCACCAATCTTCAAGATGAATGGAAATAAATTCTCTTGGCTTCTAGCTAATTGGATGGTGTGGCAAAAATTTGGTGGTGATTCCAAGTTGAGCGAGCTGAACAACAGATTGTTACACTAATTTTGACATGGGCAGAATTCAAGGATGCAATACTTGGTCGATTCTAAACTATAAATGCCACCCAAGCCGCACGGGATAAATTGGCAGAGTTGAAGTAGATTGGCTCAGTAAGGAGCTACATCATACAATTTCAGAACATCATCATGCAAATTCCAAATATACAAGAAGGTGAAGTTCTGGATCAATTTGTGTAGGGATTGAAGTCACAAACCAAATTGGAGGT
Organism: Lunularia cruciata; assembly: GCA_948567375.1. NCBI lineage: Eukaryota > Viridiplantae > Streptophyta > Marchantiopsida > Lunulariales > Lunulariaceae > Lunularia > Lunularia cruciata. The sequence goes on along the minus strand of OX419755.1, from coordinate 7,644,421 downwards.
GACTATGTGGGAACCACAAAACATAGAAGAAGCTATGCAATTGGCTGAGCGCTTTGATTCCTTGGTTGCGACAACTTGGTCTCGACCTCAACCTACACAAAGCTTACCAATACACTACGCATGGGTAGAAGAGCAAGCACCAATGGAGATTGATGCTATCCAATAGAGACCACTTGGTATGGCAGATAGAGAAAGATTATAACAAAATGGAGGTTGTATTTATTGTTGTCAAGTTGGACATTGCATTGATGAATGTCCACTTAAGAATAGAAGACCTCGGCAAGTTATCTAGATGGAGTTTGTGGAACAAAATGATTAGGGAAATGAGGAATCCCAATAGGAGATTTCAAGCCGCCTAAATGGAGCTTGATTAGTTCCAATGGGATTGAAGGCTCAACTTATGCAAGTTTGCTTCACTTGCAAGGTATGATATCTAATCAGGGTGGTTGTAGGATTTTGGTTGATTCTGGAAGTTCAAAGAATTGTATATCTATGCAAGTAGTAAAGGAATTGGGTATTCCTATCAAGCCAATGATTGGAAGTAGATTGATGATGGCGGATGGTAAAAAGGGTTTTGCATTCCGTTCCTCACATCCTATTACTTTTAAGATTGGGAAAGAGTATTTGGATTGTATGAGGTTTGTAGTAGCACCTCTACACTATGATGTCATTCTAGGACTACCTTGGCTTGAACATCATAAGGTTCAATTTGATTGGACTCGACGACAAATTCAAGTACAACACCAAGATAGGAACTTCTGATTGGGTTGTTTGGCACCTCCCGAGTAAGACACCTAAGAATAGTCAGTCTCAAGATAGGAAGTTTGTTGAGAAGGTAGCCATAGAGCATGCCTTGAAGAGAGAGGAGTCCCAAGATAGGAAGTTTGCCAAGAAGGTGTAATACCAAGAGCTAGCCATATGATCTAGATGTGAAATTTGGTTTGGTAATATCTAGAATGATGTTATACATGATGGTCAAAATATATCAGATAGAAGTATCACCAAAAGAGTACTTCTACTAATAGAGCATAAACCAAAATAGACTTGAGAACCTTAGAACCAATAGCTAGAAATATGATTTAAAGGTGAGAATTGGTTTGGTAGCATCTAGAAGGATGTTACACATGATAGACTAAACAGATCAGAAAGAGGTATCACCAAGAAGGACTTCTACTAATGGAGTAGGAACTGAAATATGCTTGAAATCTTTGAAGGCAATTTCAGAGGCCTAAACGGATGAATTAGGCCTCAAAAATGTATTGGTCCTTCCCCATGCTTGTCTTATTGAGAGCTTTCCAATGGTACCTTATGTGATTCTGAGACTCCTATAGGAATATTCCCTAAAAGATTCCCTCTAGTCAAAGCTTGTTTGACCAACCAGATAGGACCTAGACCAACATGTCACCCATCCAAGTAAGTAATCCAAGGGTGGAGCTTGCTGACATGTCACCTATCTGTGTGCCTAATCTTATGGTGGAGCTTCCTTGGAGGAGATCCTCTTTGTCTATATAATAAAGAGAAGGTGCTCCTTTGGGACACCAAATGTTGAGTGTGTAATTTGTGTTTTCTCTCTTCTCTTGTCCTCGGAGTATTACAAAAGACAACCATGTAGTAAGCTTTGAAAATAGATGAGTCCTTAGATGGGAAGTTTGTTAGTGAAGTAGCCATCGAGTAAGCTTGGAAGAAGATAAGTCTATTTTTGCGGTGTGGATCAAGCCGATTGCACAAGGACAATCTGAGGAGAGCCGAGAGCCTCATCAAGCAATGGTTGATTAGATAGTTCAAGAGTTTGTGAACGTGTTTCCGCATGATCTGCCAAAGGGATTACCCTCCGATCATGGTATGCCCTTCAAGATTGAGTTATTGCCAAGGAGTACTCTAGTGAGTAGACCAATCTATCGGCTCTCACCAAAGGAGTTGGAGGAGTTACTAACAACACTTATGGAGTTTTAGGAAAAGGACTTCATACGACATAGCACCTCTCCTTGGGAAGCACCGGTACTATTTATTCCAAAGAAGGATGGAGGACTTCATTTCTATATTGATTATCGTGGGCTCAATAAGCAAACAGCAAAAAATGCATATCTCTTACCTCGGATTGATGACTTGCTTGATCAATTGAGTGGAGCACGATAATTTTCCAACCTAGATCTTTACAACAGCTATTGGCAAATCCCCATTGATAGGGAGGATGTGCAAAAGATAACCTTTCGTACAAGGTATGGGCATTTTGAGTGGAGAGTTCTACCTTTTGAGCTCACTAATGCTCCAACAGTCTTCATGGATCAGATGCATTGGATGTTGGATGGACTATTGGATTGATACATGGTGATGTTCTTGGATGATATCTTAATCTATAGCAAGATAGAGGTAGAACATGTGAATCATGTGAGAGAAGTCCTAAGATGACTATGGCAATGGAAATTTTACTACAAGAAGTCAAAGTGTACCTTTTGGCAAAAGGAAATTATCTTCTTGGTGCACAAGATCTCATCAGAGGAGATCAAGATGGAAGAAGAGAAAATCAAGGCCATTACTTATTGGCCTACTCTAAAAGATGCTACCTAAGTACGGGCATTTAATGGATTGGTCAGTTTTTACCAACTGTTCATCCATTATTATGCTGATGTGGCTGCACCATTGATTGACCTCTTGGGGAAGGACTCAAGCTTCCAATGGACCACCAAGCACAAAGAAGCATTCCAAAAGTTGAAACATATGGTGTCTTCAAGGCCCATTCTTCAACCGTATGATCCTCAACTACCTTGTGTAATACCAAGAGCTCACCATATGATCTAGATGTGAAATTTGGTTTGGTAACATCTAGAATGATGTTATACATGATGGTCAAAATAGATCAGATATAATTATCACCAAAAGAGTACTTCTACTAATAGGGTAGAAATCGAAATAAACTTGAAAACCTTAGAACCAATAGCTAGACATATGATTTAAAGGTGAGAATTGGTTTGGTTACATCTAGAAGGATGTTACACATGATGGACTAAATAGATTAGAAAGAATTATCACCAAGAGGGGACTTCCACTACTAGAGTAGGAACTAAAATATGCCTAAAATCTTTGAAGGCAATTTTGGAGGCCTACACGAATGAATTAGGCCTCAAAAATGTGCATTTGCCCCCCCACATAGGAGAGGCTGGCCTTCCCTCCACCCTGGTTTGTCTCATTGAGAGCTTTCCGCGGTACTTTACCCGTGATTTTGAGATTCCTACAAGAAAATTCCCTAAAAGATTCCCTTTGGTCAAAGCTTGTTTGACCAAACCAAATAGGACCTAGACCAACATGTCACCCATCCAAGTAAGTAATCCAAGGGTGGAGCTTGCTGACATGTCACCTATCTATATGCTTAATCCTATCGTGGAGCTTCCTTGGAGGAGATCCTCTTTGTCTATATAATAAAGAGAAGGTGCTCCTTTGGAGTATCGAATGTTTGAGTGTGAAATCTGTATTTTCTCTCTTCTCTTGTCCCAAAGTATTACAATGGTATCAGAGCAAGTGTTTTAGTCCAAGAGAGTGGATCACCTCTCTTGGAAGAGCATGAACTACTGAAACTGAGTAATTTGAGGTGGAGAACATAGAGTAATTGCTAGACTCAGGAAGGACTTTAGAGAGCGGATGGGATGGATGCATCGGGAGGACAATTTCCCGCACCTAGCTTTCCATTCTCGAATCCATTCCACATCAAGGCTATGTACATTCAGCATGAGCAAATGAGGGTATTGCTAGTTTATCACTTTGGTGTAGAATTCATGGACAGGGTGAACTCACCAAACCCGGTGATTCTACCTGTGGTGATATATGACAAAGAGTGGGATTTGACAATCTACATTCTATTATGATGATATGGATGTGAATGTCCCAAATCCTCTCCCTTTCAACACTCAAGTAGAAATCTGTTATGTAGTGAGACCAAAAGTGATATTTAGAGATTTTATGGTTAGGAATTTTGGTGAGGAGTATTATCAACGAGTGATAGCTTCTGAGGTCCCAATGGTAGTTTCAATAGTTTGTGTGCCTTCTAGAGTGATCATATTGACTCTATATTGAAGTCGACATTAGCAATTGAGTGTTGCAGGAACCATAGATCCATAATTGGAAGAGCTGGTGCAAGGAATGCAAGGGATGTTGAATGAATTTTGAGAGATTAAGATGACCATGGAGACATTACAAAGTCAAGCGCAGATCCTTAGGAATGATCAAGCAATGCAAGAAGAAGAACCGTCTCAAAACCCAATATCTACGACTGAAGTACTTGGTGAGGCACCCGTGCCTACGAACCTTATCAACGATGAAGCCACATTGCTACTCCAGATGAAGAAGACCTGCAACATTGAGCCTTACAAGGGGCAGCGTACGATGGGAGTAGTGGAAAATTGGATCTTGAAAATGAATTGATATTTATGATTGTTCTCAATAGAGGTCACAAAGCATGCTACAGGCATGTTTGCATGTGGGTACTTGACCAATAAAGCCCTCATATGGTATGATGCTTGGGAAAGGTCCATGTTAGTAGAGAGAAGGGAGGTCACGTGGACAGTAATGCAAGAAGGATTGCTGAAGAATTTCCAATCAATGGATTCTGTGCAAATGGCCCAAATTTGACTATGGGAATTGAGACAAAAGAACAACATACAAGAGTATATAGAGGCATTTTTGGATCTACAAGTCACTATAACCGACATGAGTCCAACAGAGGCGCTTGACAATTTCAAAGAAGGGTTGAAAGAGCGGATTTGCCAAGAAGTCATGGTGCAAAACCCTTGCACTGTATTTGAAGTCATTGCTTGTGTGCAGAGAATAGCCAGAGCATTGGATGGAGGTGAAGGAGTAGTTCCACCTCAACATTATTGGGCAGAAATGCCACACATGGGTGGACTAGTACCGATAGAATTGTGCAACTTTTGATTTTGAGATTGAGGAGCACGACCGCTTGAAGAGGAGCGTGGACAAGTAGAAGAACAAAGAAATGGAGTCCCATGAGGAGAAGGAACTTGAGGAGAACAATGCCATTGTTACAATTGTGGCCGTATTGGGCATATATCTTCCAACTATTGTACTTGTTTCCCTAGAGGCCCTTGGCCTTCATACAGGCAATCATTGAACAACATAGAGAGGCACATTGAAGAAGAGGAGGTGGAAATCACTTTGGAAAACAAAGATTGCCAATAAATGTACCTCGTAGCCTTATGGGCTCAATAAGGAAGCAGAGAAGCAAGGGAAGGAAGAAGACAAACACGCAAAGATCCCGAAAGGAAACCTAACAATTGATTGTTGTGAATGGAGTCCTAGAAGGCAATCAAGTGAGAGTATTAATAGATCCACAAAGAATTTCTTGTCTTGCTTTATTGCAATAAGATTGGGAATGGATCTAGAGAGAGATGAGAGCAAAGAAGTAAAGTTATCGAACAGGCAAACAAAGAGGAGAATCATTACCTAGGCGGGTAACACTCTCTATAGGAGAATATCAAGAAGCAATTGAGTGGCGAGTGATATAATTAGCTCGTTATGATGCAATCTTAGGCATGCCATGAATGGAGCATTACAACCCTATGGTAGATTGAAGGAAGAAAGTAATGAGAACCCACCAATGGTCAATCATTGGGGTTAAAGAAAATTCACATAGGCAAGAACTGCCTCTATATGTCATAGGGACAACAACTGTCTGTAGACCAATAGATGTTTCATAGGTCTAATAAGAGAAGTCCAAGGTGCACAACTTGATGGAAAAATTCCTAAAAAAATGAAGGATGTTGTGGATGAGTTTCAAGATGTCTTTCCTGATGTTCTATTCTCAGGATAACCACCAAAAAGGAGAGTATATCATAAAATTGAGACACTCTTGGGGAAGACACCTCCTTGTAAGGCCCTATATTGCCTATCATCTCATGAGTTGGAGGAGTGTTAGACTCAAATTGAGGAGATGCTACAAAAAGGGTTCATCCAACCTAGCATATCACCATATGGGGCTTTTTTCTTGTTTGTGAAGAAGAAGGATGGTACAATGTGCATGTGCATTGACTATCGGGGTCTCAATCAACATACAACAAAGAATAAATACCCCTTACCTTGCATGGAGACCTGTTTGATCAACTTTATGGAGCAAGATACTTCACCAAATTGGACTTGCAGAGCAATTACAATCAAATCTAAATTGCAAAGGAGGATGTGTACAAAACTGCCTTTCAAATCAAGTATGACCACTTTGAGTATCTTGTGATGCCTTTTGGCCTCACCAATGCACTTGCCACTTTCATGAGTCTAATGAATTACATATTTTATCCATACTTTGATAAGTCTGTTATTGTCTTCTTGGACAATATCTTAGTATATTGTAGCACAATAAAAAAACACAAACAACATCTACGAGAAGTCCTCCAAATTCTAAGACAAAATCAATTGTATGCCAAAATCTCAAAGTGTGAGTTTGGCAAGTCTGAAGTAGACTACTTGGGGCATAGAGTAAGTGCAGAGGGGATTCAAGTATTAATAGATAAAATAGAGGTCATTCAAAATGGAGTGCCCCAAAAGATCAGACTCAACTCAAGAGCTAAAGGGGTTGAAGAGATTCTATTGTAGATTTGTCAAGGACTTCTCCAAGGTTGCACAGCCTTTAACGGCACTACTTGGCAGGGAGAAGAAGTGGACATGGGGAACTGCACAAGAGTTGGCCTTTCAAGAATTGAAAGCCACCTTGCTACATGCACCAATCTTGAAGTGGTATGACCCAAAACATCCAATCAAGTTGGCTACAGATGCATCAGGCATAACAATAGGAGTAGTCCTACAACAAGAGTGGCATGACGGATGGCATCCAATTGCATATTTCTCTCAATAGTTGTTACTGGCCAAGCGCAACTACCATACCACAAAACAAGAAGAGCTAGCCACCATGCTTGCAACCAAGCATTGGAAGCACTATTTGGGCGAGAAGGCATTTGTAGTAGAGACAGACCACAGACCTCTAGTCTACCTCAAGACGCAAAAGGATCTATCTTGTTGCCAAATTTGGTGGGCAGAATGGCACCAATGCTTCAACATGACAATCACCTATATGGAAGGTAAGAAGCAACTTGTAGATGCATTCACCCGTATGCCAATGGCAAAAAACTTGGTGGTAAAGGTTAAGATTAACCCCAAATTTTGGCTAAAGATCCTAATTGCTACAAAAACTAATCTACACATTGTAGAAGCACAATCATCCAAAGGCATCACCATCACCCAAGGACTCACCTTTTGTGATAGAAGACTATGGATTCTAAATGTCCCAGAATTACGCATGACCATTCTAGCAAAATGTCATGATTTGGCCATTGCACGTCATGTTGGAGTGGACAAGACCTTGGATGCAATCCAATGCTATTACTATTGGCCCAAGATGAGCAACAATGTGATGGACTACGTGCGTAGTTGCCTACTTTATCAAAAGAACAAAGCTTCTAATCAAGCTCCTACAAGGCTCCTTCAACCTCCCCCCACTCCTACACAACTTTGGGAACAAGTGAGTATGGATCTCGTATGTGAATTATCCAAGATCACCTCAGGGTTTGACTCCATTGTTGTCTTTGTGGACCGGCTCAACAAAATGATTCATGAACGCCCTACCACCAAGGATGTGACCGCTCCATAACTAGCTCAATTATACTTAGATGAAGTCTTCTTTCACCATGGCTTGTCTCGAGTACTCATCACCAATAGAGGCACTCAATTCACCAGTTTGTTTTGGCAAACACTCTTTGGTTTCTTCAAAACAAAGTTGGCCATGTCCATAGCTTACCACCCACAAACAAATGGATAAACAGAGCGGGCTAATTGCATGGTTGAAGACATGTTATACGGCTTCACCTTAGAAGAGCAAGAGAGGTGAGACACCCTACTCCCGTTTGTGGAATTTTCTTACAACAATTCAATGAATGCATCCACCCAAGTCACTCCATTCTTTCTCATGTATGGTGAACATTCCTTCACACCTTCTAGCTTGATGAAGATCCATCCAGTGGCTACCAAGGTTGATGCAATAAACACATTTGTTTCTAAAATCCAACAAGGTGTGGATAGCGCCAAGCATAGATTACAAATTGTGCAAAATAGACAGAAGTAGTATGCTGATGCATACCGTAGGCACATGGAGTTCAATGTTGGGGATCAAGTGTAGCTATCGACAACCAACCTCACATTAGTTGGACCTCGTAAGCTCAGACCTTGTTTTATTGAGCCTTTCTTGATTCTTCATCGAGTTGGTGTTGTGACCTATCACCTTGAGCTACCACCACACATGAAGGTCCATCCAATGTTCCATTTTTCCCTACTATGCAGATACGCTCCCCAATCAGGCATGTGTCATTCCACACAAGACATTTGACCTTTTCCAACACTCATTGATGGCATGGAGGAATATGAAGTGGAGTGTATTCTCCAAAAATGCATACGTGGTACTCGCCATCCATGGGTGGACTATCTAGTACAATGGAAAGGTTACCCCCTCTATGAAGCAACTTGGGAGCCCATTGCCAATTTGACACATGCACAAGTGTTGGTGCAAGCGTTTGAGCAACAATTGCATAATGAGGATGTTGCGTCTTAAAAGGAGGGAAGTGTGTAATACCAAGAGCTAGCCATATGATCTAGATGTGAAATTTGGTTTGGTAACATCTAGAATGATGTTATACATGATGGTTAAAATAGATCAGATAGAAGTATCACCAAAATAGTACTTCTACTAATAGAGCAGAAACCAAAATAGACTTGAAGACCTTAGAATGAATAGTTAGACATATGATTTAAAGGTGAGAATTAGTTTCATAACATCTGGAAGGATGTTACACATGATGGACTAGACAGATCAGGAAGAAGTATCACCAAGAAGGGACTTCTACTAATAGAGTAGGAACCAAAATATGCCTAAAATCTTTGAAGGCAATTTTGGAGACCTAAACGAATGAATTAGACCTCAAAAATATGCACAGTCCCTCTCCCTAATTGGAGGTAAGGCTGGCCTTCCCTCCACCCTGGTTTGTCTCATCGAGAGCTTTCCAATGGTACCTTACCCATGTGATTCTAAGATTCCTACAGGAAGATTCCCTAAAAGATTCCCTTTGGTCAAAGCTTGTTTGACCAACCAGATAGGACCTGGACCAACATGTCACCCATCCAAGTAAGTAATCCAAGGATGGAGCTTGCTGACATGTCATCTATCTATGTGTCTATTCCTATGGTGGAGCTTCCTTGGAGGAGATCCTCTTGGTCTATATAATAAAGAGAAGGTGCTCCTTTGGGGCATCAAAGGATTGAGTGTGAAATATGTGTTTTCTCTCTTCTCTTGTCCTTGGAGTATTACATTCCTCTATCTTATCTTCAACAACTTCAACTTCTTCCTTGTGTTTTCTCTCTTCTCTTATCCTTGGAGTATTCCATCTCTATCTTATCTTCAATCTAAATCAAAACTGAAGAATCTTGAAGTTTTCTTCTATTGTCCTTGGAGTATTACATTCCTCTATCTTATTGACAACAACTTCTTCTATTGTCACATCTTCTTCCATCTCTATCTTGTCTTCAATCTAAATTAAACTGAAGTCATCACTACACTATCTACCTTCTCCTTCTCTATTCTTATTTCTTCTACTGTCTTACTTGAAAACTACACTCCTACCTTTACCACTTTGTACTTAGGCTCTTTTTTCACACTACTCTGAAGTTTAACTTGTTCTGATCTCACTAAATCTAATTTGAGACTTATATTGTCTCCTACTTCTAACATCTTCCTATCTACACTCTCAAAAAAATTAATAGATTATTTAGTTTAGTGTCCTTTGCCTTTCTCTTCCTTGTCTCTTGCACTAACAATTTCAATTTGTGCAGTAGAGCTTCCTCCATCTTAAATTTTGCTTTTATACTCAACATCACCTTCATCCTCATGAAAATCTCTCCTATTGATTCCAATGCATACCCATGAGTTCACTCTACCTTCAACTCTTCATGATACATCTTCAATTTGTCTTTGTACTCAGCCGCCAACATCTTCATCTCCTCTACATGTTGAGCAATTTGGTCTTCTGCACTTCTTACCAGACCTTGTAATCTTTCTTCTTCTTGATATCTACTTGTCAACTCGCATTTCCATGCTTGATCCTTCTCCGCTATGCTCTTCTCAAACTCTTTAGCTCTTGCTCCATTACCGCTGCAATGGCTTTCAAGTGTATTACTTTGATGCGGACTTTACCCAATTTGCTCTTCATCTTCTCAAACAATGCCTTCTGATTCTTCAACTCTTCAGCTTGAGAATCAAGATCTCTTCTATGCTTTTCAAAACTCTCTTGCAAGTTCCCTAGAGTCTTCTTCCAAGTACTACATCCACCCAAAGTTCTTTGGCTTCTTCATCTCTTTGGATTAGCTTTTCCTTCAACTCTTGTGCTTCTTCACTAAGATACTACATCACCTGCAACTTGTTCATCACCTCCAAATGATCTTTTTGTATCTTCTTCTTCAATTGCATCAACAAAGGACAAAAAATTATAAACAAATACTTGACCCCATCAATCTCTTGTACCTTGTCCTTGTGGTCTTCGTACTTGGCTTTGATAGGCAAACCCTCCTTTAGTGCCTTACCCCAAAGTCATGATCTTTATACCTTCAAGGTCATCTCTTCCAAGCTTTCTTCATCTTACCCCTTTACTTGACTCAGACCTGCATTTGCATTCTATAGTCATCTCCTTGACCTTACTCCCTTTTGGACTACCACCTTTGGCTCTTCTTCCATCTCCTCCATTGGTAACTCCATATAGGAGACATCTCCTCCTTCTATATGATCAATCACCACATGGAACTCCTCATCCTCTTCTCCTACCACTTCATCGACTAACTATTGGACTTTGGGCTCACCTTCACTTTTGCTTGACTCCCTACTCTACAAGTGAGTTTGTCTTCTTCTTTTGAGTCTTCTCCATTAGACTCAGCTTCACCTTCAAACTCTGCTCCCAAAGACAGGTCCATCATAGCTACCTTGCCTCTTGGGTTCAGTCTTCTTGTCTTCTTTGGCTGAACAGGTGACACAACTTCTTTTGGTCTAGTCCACTTCTTCATCTTTGGACTAGTCATAGACATGATCTTCTTCTATCCTATCATGGCAAAGTGTTCATTGCTTTACCAAATTTGTAAGATGTAACATTGCTCATCTTCATCTGCTTCTCAATGTAGACTAGGGTAGAAATGCAAGACCATTCTTTGTTTCTCCTCCATTTTCAACAAGTTTAACTCCAAATAGAAATGTGCTACAAATAGTACAAAGTAGTGGGGCAATGTATCTATCCTCTAGTTAATAATCATTTTTCTTGTCCTCTAGTGAAAACATTTTGCCCAATTACCTTCTCTCCTACAAACACTTAATGAAAGAACACCACTTGATTCATCATTGTGTACATGGTTTGCTCAGGCTTGAACATCACTATCATTGCCATCATTTCCCTAACAATACTTCTTTTAATTGGGTCTCAATAGGTATCCACCTTGTAACCTTGTAACCATTGTTGGTACGTAGAGCAAAGAAGGAATTTGTGGTTTCTTCCAAAGACTCACACTTCAGATAGGAGATGACTTTGGTTGCATCCCTCACTTCCTTTTCCAAGACTAACCTCCAATCCAACTTTGTCCATCAAGCCAAATTTCCTCTCTTCCCCACTACTCTAGAGCCATCCTCACAATTGCTGGTAGATATCTCTGCCATGAACCTTGGAAAACTCAAGTGCTAGTTCTAGGCCAGAAACATAATCCAAAGCCTACTCAGAACTTCAATCCATCCTACTACATCTCATCTCCATATTTCAAGACTCCTCATTTATGAGTGAGTAGCTCTTCCCAGCACCCTTCTTTGCCATCATGTGCTCATAGACTCTATGGCATTGGAACAATATCCCCTCTACTGGATGTGTGATTCTAACTCCCTTTGGACTTCAAAAAATTAAACTCTTGTTTGGCTTTGTGACTCACATTCCTTTGGGACAACAACTAAGAGAACAAGATATCTTCTTAACATTTCCAATTCCCTTTTTGAAGTCTTAATTTTAAAGTGCTCCAGGACATAAGCATTCTTTAGTCAATTTTGAAATCTACACTCACCGCTTCAACGTGTTTGTTTCCTATCACTCTCAAATTATTCTTCTCATGACTCAACCATTTCTTTAATTTTACCTTCTTGACCAGCGGGACCCAAAGAAAAATAATTACAATTTCTTTGGATCAGGTTGAGCCTTTTGATATGAAGTTTCCCTACTTTAGGGCAACTCTATAAGTCCAATCTGAGTACTTCCTCTTTTGACCCAAAGTTGATTTCTTTGGGTCTACTCCAAACATGCAATTCTCTTCATTTCTTCTTCATTTTGCTGCAATTTGGTTTCAACAATACACTTCTTCTTTAAAACTCATGAAAAATGAAAAATGTGTGTACCACATACCTCCTCCAAATATGAGCATCCCCACAAACATTTGCTCTCTCTTCTTTATACAAGTCTGAGTCCATGGTCCAATAGTTTTGAACCCTCCACCCATTTACTCAAGTGGCAAAAGGATTGACTTCCAAGTCTACAAGTTGAATAGAGCCATTTTCATAAATTTGAATGACACGATAGTGCCTCATCCATCTTAAGTGTAGCTTGAATAGAAGAAATATTCTATGATTGTCATATAACAACATCAAATCTCCTTTTCAAACAATAATAGGCTTTATTTGCTTATTATGCTTGACCTTTTCTGCTGAATTGAATTTCCTTTGTGATTTGCATTGCATTGTCTTTTTTCTCTTCTAACCACATCAATTGATGAATCCAAAGATCTTGGCTTTCTTCCTTTGAAAATTATTCCTCACAAAGGATCCGATGGTACTTCAAATTCAACAAGTATATAGGATGCAATCCATATGTCAAGAAATATGGAGTTTGTTTTGTTGTAATATTTTTTGCATGCCTACAAAGCTACATGTAAATTTGTGTCCTAATCATAGGCATAGTTTCCATTTATCTTATTCAAATTTTTGCACAACAATCTATTCACCTTTTTTGTTAGTCCATTCACTTTTGGATTGTAAGGAGTTGTCTTCCAATGTTTGATTTGGAAGTACATGGTTAATGTCTCAACAAATGAGTTTAAAAATGAGTCTCTTGGTCACTGACCAATTTCAAAGGACATCCATAATGTGAAATGATGTTTTGGACAAAAAATTCTGCAACTATTTTTGCATCATCTCGTCAAGTTACCTCGGCTTCAACCATCTTGGTAGCATAATCAATGAAAACCAAGATGTATCTCCTTGTTGTGAATCAAGTCACCAATTGAATCAAACCCACAAAATCAATTCCACATTTCTTGAATGGGGCCAATGGCAAAATTGGTCACAAAGGGCATTGAGAAGTAGCCGTTGGCTTTCTTGTTCTTTGACAAGCAGCACAACTTTGGATATAGGCTTGAGTATCCATGTACATTGTAGGCCACCAGTACTCTGATGAAAGAATTTTCTTCACTATATTCTTTACGGCATAGTGTCCTCCTGATGCTTCCGAGTATAAGGACTCAATTATTCCTATGACTGCATATGCTTCCAAGCATCTTTGAAGTACTTCATCTTAACCCATTTTAAATAAAATGTTGTGTTTTAGTTGGTATGGTCCCATTTTCTTGAGGAAGATTGCCCTCTACTCCAAGTCTAGTCCCTCTAGACACTAGCAAGTATGAAATAGGAATATTTGGCCGCATACCTTGTACTTCACATTGCATCAAATAATATAACTCTTTGTCAAGAAACCGATCATTGACTTCAAAGTCTTGGTCTTGGGTTTCTAACTTGGACAAGAAGTCTGTATTTGAATGCAAAGCTCCTTCCCTTACTTCTATTGTGTAAGTGAATTCTTGTAACAACAAGATTCATGTTGCAATTTTCCCAGACAAGTCTGCCTTCTGTACCAAATGTTGCAAAGCATAATGGTCCACATAGAAGACAAAATCATATCCCAACTAAATAGTGACAAACTTCTTGCAAGCATACACCATTCTGGGTGCTTCTCTTTCAATCATCAAAGAGTTCTTTTCTTCAACTGAAAGCTGTCTAATGGTGTAGTAAATCAGATAGTCATTCTTTTTCTTGTCCTTTTGACTCAAGACTATGCTAATTGCCATGGAAAAAAAGTGTCCACATACACATGAAAAGGGACATCCCAATTCAAAGCCCTCATAACTGGTGCTTCAACTAGTATCTTTTTAAACACATAGAAAGCTTCTTCTTGTTCTACTTCCCACAAATAGTCTTCAGATTTCTTGAGAAGCTTTGTTAGAGGTGCAACAAGCACCACATAATTTGATACAAAGCATATGTAGTATCCGACATGTCCCAAGAAGGCTCTCAATTCCTGAATGTTTTTAGGAGATTCCAAAGCTAAGATTACTTTCACCTTCTTGATATCACCTTCAATACCTTGGCTTGAGACCCGATGCCCTAGAAGAATTCCTTCTTTCATTGCAAAGAAGCATTCCTCCCAGCATTTCATACATAAGTTTTTTCTTCTCATTTAATAGCCCTTGTCCTATATAGAAATAGATTGTAGAATATCATTTAATGTGGTCCTTTGTCATGGATATCATGACACATCTGACTAGTGTGGTAATAGAAAACATGAGCCCAATCAATGTGTGGTATGATGAATGCTTTTTGAAAGGTCAACACCTATTATATGGTCACAAATGTAGTCCAGGTGAGTTTGAACAAGTAGAGAAGAGATAACACTTCATCCCTTCAAATAGGATCCTTGAAAGATGCTACACCCTACTCATTCTTCTCATCTCTCTTGTCATTGACAAATGTTGTATTATGTATATATATATATTTCTTGGCATCTAGGGTGGGTGCATGCAACCTTGCTCCTCCTTTGGGTCCTATATCACTTCCTAACACTTGATGCCAATGATTATACATCAACAAGTAGGGTTTCTCCTCAAGGTACTTGAGTTTTGATATTTTCCCAAACTGATTACTTTGGCCATTGTCAGGGATGTATATGTCCAATTCCATAGGAGAAAATTTGTGTTTTTGCATTCCAAGAACTCCCTTTAGGCATACATATCCTAAGTTTCTATGTGAAGGTTCTTCAGATTTAGAGACTTGGGCTCAGGTCTCCCTCTACCTCATGACTATTAGTTCATTATGATAAGGATTTTGTGTAAAATTCTACTACTCCAACTCTACTTCCAGTCTCAATCATTCTACTTCAACTTCACTCTCCCTTGTGCACTTAATGTTTCTACCTTCAAGGTTTCTTTGATAATAGTAACAACTAGTGATGCCAAGTTTCCCTTCTCCTTATAATCCTTCCTTTTGTACTCACACATGTGGCACTTGCTTGAGGCCTATCACACATTTCCCATGGTTTCTTGGGTTGAAGACAAACCATTGTTCATTATGCCACTCTTTGGGATACTCACTACTTGGTATTTCTTGTACTTGTCCTTCCTTGGAGTTGGCACATTCAAGCATCCCAACCATTCCCACATGTGACATAGCACTTTTCATAACATTGGGAGGTGTAAAATTCTTGAATGCTTCAAGTTAATTTTTCCTCACCATAGGTCCTTGGTTTCCAATTTTGTTGGTCTTGGATAAGGCCTTTTGGAATGGCTTTTTTGGATTGAAGGTCCTTTTACTATTAATCTTTGAACTAGCTCTTCTTCTCCTTGTGACAACCCAATATGGACATACTAATAGTATAATTGGTAAGAATAGGGTGTTCCAATCACGATACAAGTTAACAATGACTAGAAATGAAGATAATGTGCCACAATGTCACTAGTTGTCTATTCTTTCCTATTTAACCGTTTGAAAAAAAACCATTCCCAAAAGAGTGTAAGGCTACCCACTAGGGTATCCTTAAAAAAAAGAGAAATTAACCACCACTCAACCAAAAGATCCAATCTAGCAAGCCCTTTATAGTGGTGGTACACTTCACGATGAATCCTCTTCTCTTCAACAGACAATTTTATCCCCGTGGCTAGTCCCTTCCCATGGTTATATTTCACCCAAAAGGTCAGTTTTCAGGCCAAAGGTTCTTTCACCCCCATGCTATCTTTGATTGCACACATCTCTTCTTAAAAATGCAACCCCAATGAAATCCAAAATCAATTGTCTACTTGGCTTTTCTATTCTGTGATACTCTGAATGTTCCATCAATTCCAAAACCCTTCCTCACTTTGATTTGCTTGTTCAGAGTGTTAATGGTAAATTTCTTGATAATGTGCAAATTTTCTTTACAAGCACTCAAGCACTCATTCTTGCTAAATGTCAAGGGTAAATTCCTTAATTCAATGCAAAGTTCCTAAAGTTGCAAAGTAGGTACTCAAACATACATTCCTACTACAAGATTCCTCACCTCTACTCTTCCAAGTATACAATCAAAGATGTAAGTCTTTATGTTGAATGACTAAAGTCATTCAACATAAAGACTATAGAAAATCTGTGAGTTGAAATGTTTTGATCATCTTCATCCTTGGGTTGCAACCCATCCATATATATATATATATATATATATATATATATATATATATATATATATATATATATATATGATTTTCTAACTATTTGATGAAGATGATCAATGGCTAACATTGTTGGAAATCTTCTAATTACACCTACTCTACTTGTCATTAATCCTACCTACTCATCTTATCCTAAGTGTAGTTAAGAAGTGATTGCATAACCACAACCAATCACAATAACTTCTTGTTGTGTACTTCACAAGTATCTACATTCCCACAAAATTGGTCCTAAGTCAAAAAATAATTTTAAGCAAAGATGCATATTAGAACAAAGGTAGAGTATAAGGCAAAAGAGAATTTCAAGCTTGGAGTGCATTCTACACTTAACATATTTCTACCTATTTCCCTTGGGCTTCTTATTATCTTCCTCCTAAAATCTACTACAAGGAACTACCTTTGCCTTTACAAAACTTGATTAGTAATTCTACTTGCTCTCATTACCCTAAAATTTCCACTAGCAAGGCTTTTGTGGCTTCCTCAAATTTCTTCAAGGTGTGAGCTATCAACTTCTTGGATAGCTATTGTAGGCGCTCATTCATGTACAACTTTATTGTCAGTACATGTGCTTGGGATCTGAAGTCCCAAGCATTTAAGTTCTCCAAGGAGGCCTTATTACATCCTTTGTAATCCCCTCAAGATGGTCTTGTATCATCTCCATCCTCATCAAAATTGTAGTCTTCTCTAGGTTGAACTGGGTCCGACTTTCCCCTATCTCAATCATGATTCTCCTTTAATGGTTGCCTATTCCTTCTCATGTGTGTTCATCCTCCTTCTACTTAAGACTTTCCACAAGTTTCTTCACTTGGATATCAACTACTTGCAACTCCTCCTAATGATGAACTTCTGCTGCCATGAGGTACACCCCCACCTTTTCTACTTTTCCCTTAAGCATGTCAAACTATTCTTAAGGGAAAAATAGAAAAGGTAGGGGCGTCACTCTTTTGCTTGGCCCTTTACTTGTTCCTCAAGCTTAAGTTGTCGACATGTTTCTTCCTTCTTCAAGTCAGGTCTTTTGCCTTAGTGTCCTTTCTTCCAAAATCTTCTTTTAGGACCATGCCTTCTTCACTAAGCTTGGTTGCCTCCTATGCCAAGTCATGACTCCACTTACCCATTTCCAAATGCTTGGCATAAACTTCCTTCAATTCATCTCTTGCCTTCATCCTTACCACTTTACTTCTTGTGCCATGGGATGAATGTGATTATTGAGGGTGACATAGTTGGTACTTTCCTTATGAGACTCCAAGTATGCAAGGAGGAGTTGCTCCAATAACTCTATTGTTGGGCCGACATGGTAGACTACTAGTTGAGAAAGTGGCACTACCACAACCAACCTAGTCTTCTTCTTGCTTGAAATCTCTCCTCTAACTATTTTGAAGGAAACCAAGGGTCCACTCTCCTCTCTCTTGATCTTGACAAAGGTGGTTGGTTCTTGCTGCTCAAATACAAGTTCTATCTTGGTTGGTACCTTCGTCTTGGATGACCCTTTGTTGTGCTTGTTGTTTTCTCCTTAAAGTCCACCTTTGGCTTGATGTCCTTCCTTGTCTTAGCAAGAGCCTATATCTTCTACATCAAGAACCTCTTCAACATGAAGGACTCCTTCCTCCCTTAGCTCTGCTTCTCCTATAGGTGGGAACAAAGGGGATTTTGTCATCCCCAAACTCTCTCTCATACTCTTCTTTGGATCTAAAGGCTCGACATCTTAATCATATCATCCAAGAGTGGGTGTTTGTTCTTCCTCCAATAATTTTTTATTTGTGGAGGGGTTTGAGCTAGGGTGGATTGTACTTCTCCACCTTGATCTTCAACAAGATTATGATTCTTATGAAGGATTGTCTAATAAGATTATGATTCTTATGATTGTTGTTGAGGTGAGATCTGGTTGTGGCCCAATGCCGCCTTTGTGATGGACTTCTTCTTCTTTGTCCTCTTTCTCCATGAGGATCCTCCTTTTCCTCTATGTAGCATTTGCCTTTGGTCTAGGAGTCATGAGGTCATTTCCTAAGGATTGGCTCCATGACAATCTCTTGCTATCTCTACTTCTCAAAAGCCCAAGGTTGTGGCCCAATG
Organism: Lunularia cruciata; assembly: GCA_948567375.1. Taxonomy (NCBI): domain Eukaryota; kingdom Viridiplantae; phylum Streptophyta; class Marchantiopsida; order Lunulariales; family Lunulariaceae; genus Lunularia; species Lunularia cruciata. The sequence goes on along the minus strand of OX419755.1, from coordinate 7,625,770 downwards.
CTGTTGTAGCCCAATGCTGCCTTTGTGATGGACTTCTTCTTCTTTGTCCTCTTTCTCCATGAGGATCCTCCTTGTCCTCTATGTAGCATTTGCCTTTGGTCTAGGAGTCATGAGGTCATTTCCTAAGTATTGGCTCCATGACAATCCCTTGCTATCTCTTTCACCTCCATATAATTCCTTGTGTAAGCAAATTCTGCATCTACCTCTTAGTACTTCCATACCATGAGTGCTTGTTTGGTAGGTTTGTCAAAATGCCACATGGGGAAGAAGTGGTTTGGGTAGTAAATCCATCCCTTGGTAGAAATGGATGACAAAGTGAGACACCAAACTTACAACTCTTTTCTTCTTCATTGTTCATGCAAGTTTTCTTGCCCTTGCCCAAAACATTGCTGCTCAATTCATAGGCTTTCCTTGGTATAAGTACTCCAAGAAGATTTCTTGGTTGTTGTACAAGTAAGTTGTTTGTTTAGATTTGAACAACTTCATGGCCAATTAGACTAGGATCCTCCTTGTAAGATCCTTGATACTTGGAAAAAACCAACCATTGTTGGTCTTCTTGTCCCTAAAAGTGGCCTTGAAATTGGCCTCAATAGAACTCCTCCTCTGCTTGTGACCGTGAACTTACCCTGAATGAGCTACTTTTGAAGCAATTTCATCAGGTATTGATGATCTTTTAACATCACCTTCAAAAAGTTGGCTTATTGAAGATGTAGAACAATATGGTAATCTAGTCAAGTTTGGGCAAGTCCATACACTATCTAGAGTCATGGCATCTAGGTGTGAATTACTAGGCCCCAACACTCTCCACCAATGCTCTTTGGTCTAAGTGAAGTGATTCTATAGCCTTGGATCCAAGTTATCAAGTTTCATGCAATATTGGAGGATAGCTCAATTCCTAATTCCATAGCAAGAATACTAGCTCCTTGTTGCAGACCAATTTCTATCTATAGTGAAATCCTTTTTTAATTAATCCTAGAGCTTTGATGATAAATTTGGGTGTTGTTCTCATCCTCTTTCATGCACTTGGGGTAGCCAATTCCTTTCTCTTTTTTCCTCTCATTATTCCCACTTCTCTTTCTCACTTCCTCACGCATACACACTTTCTCAAAATTTGCAGGTCTAAGCAAAACTTCTTGCCAAGAGTGCAAGAAGCACAACCAGTCTCACTTAGTTTGATTTTGCAAAAAGTTAAAAGGATCCAAGCTCCAAGTTGATATTTAAGGTGTTGGCCCAACCTTTACAAACTCTCGGTCAGCATGCATTTTGGTGATGTAATACCATTAGCTAGACATATTATCTAGAGATGGAAATTAGCTTGGTAATATTTGGAAGGATGTTAGATATAATGGTGTAAGTAGATCAGATAGAGATGTCACTAAAAGAGAAATTCCACTAATAGGGCAGAGGTAAGAAAAGCCCAAAAAACTTCAAAGTTAATTTTGGAGGCCTAAACAGATGAAGTAGGCCTCAAAATTATAAAGATTCCCTTCCACTCAAAGAGAGGAGGTATTTGATTTCCCTCCATGTTTGTCTTGTCAAGAAATTTCCAATAATGCTTCACCCATACTATTCAAAGCTTCCTATGAGAAGATTCTTTAAAGATTCCTTTTGGTCAAACTTGTTTGACCAACCAAATAGGATAAGGACCAACATGTCACCCATCCATGCAATTGATCTGAGGGTGGAGCTTGTTGATAGGTCACCAATCCTTGTATCTGATCCAAAAGTGGAGCTTTGTAAAAGACCAAGATCAAGGAGAGAAATAGGAGAATGGAAGATCACATTGGGACACTTGAGTGTGTGTGAAACTCCAAATGCCTAGCATGAGCTTTGGCTCTGGTATTTATAAAGAGTATACATGGCTCTTGAGAAGCTTCTTAAAAAGCTTCCTTGAACTGCTTTCTTGGAGTGTAAGCCAAGTTAATCGGAAAGCTTCTCATGAAGCTTCCTTCTAGAAATTGCCTACTTGGCGTGCAAGCTAAGCTAGTTAGAAGCTTCTTGAAACTTCTTACCCAGAGTGTAAGCTAAGCTAGCTAGGAAGCTTCCCAAGAAGCTTTTTAGATACTTCTAGAATATTATAGACCAATTTGGCCTATTTGCTATTTTGTTAGCCTTGACTAATATCATTGCTAAACTCCATATTGTTACACATTCCTCCACTACTAGTTGGTGACGTCCTCATTGCCATTGAAGCTTCAAACTCTTGGAGGGCCGGTTGTGCATTTTGGAGATGAGAAAGAGGTTCCCAAGTGGCATCATGGAGGGGATACCCTTTCCAAAGGACCTTGTACTTTGTATATTATCAACGGCCTCGTTGAATGTGGTGACATGCAAGGATACAATCAACTTTGTACTCCTCATGATCATTTATAAGGACAAGAGGAGGAGAGGGTTGGGCATGAGAAGAAAAATAAGATGAATTAGGAACAATGGGTTTCAACTTAGAAATATGAAAGATAGTGTGTATGCAAATATGATGAGACAAAGCAAGTCAATAAGCAACAAGAGAAATGATTTGTGTGACATCAAAGGATCTTATCCAATTACAAGCAAGCCTACAGACCTGGGTATCAACTGGGAGGGGTAGGTTATTAGATGAGAGCATGATCTTATCACCAACTTGAAAGGTGAGATCATGATAATGGTAGTCTGCATATTGTGTTTGATGATTTTGGGCTACAAGGAGATGAGATTTGCCTTATTGAAGGGATTGGGATATGGTGGTCAAGAAGGTGGAAGTATGAGGGCATGACATGGAGGAGAATTAAGAAGGAAATTTGGAACAAGTGGTTCTTGGCCAAAATTAAGAAAGAAAGGAAAGAATCCGATGCTTTCTTGTTTGGAATTATTGTATGCAAACTCCGTAATTGCAAGAAAATTCATCCCAATTTGTGTGGTGAACATTGATGAAGGCACAAAGTATATCCTCCAAGGTGTGATTTGTTTGATTTTTCCATCAATTTGAGGATGATAGGTTGTGGACAAAGCAAGCTTGGTGCCGATCATCTAGAAGAGTGCTTGCCAAAACTTTCCAATGAAACGAGGATCATGGTCGGAGATGAGTAGACACAACATCACATGAAGCTTGAAGACATTATCAAAGAAGATTTGTGCTAATGTTGGAGCATCCACGGTATCAAAGGTTGATGCCAAATGGATTTGCTTATTAAATTTATCCACAAACACCACAATAGCTATGTGACCTTGCTTTGTCTTGGGCAAGGATGCGATGAGATCCAAGCTCACATGTTCCCATCAAGTAGATTGAATGGGGAGTGGTTGATGGAGTCCACTTAGTTTTTGGTTGCTAACCTTGTTGCATTGGCAGCTCTCACGTAATTGGACAAACTCTTGAACATCTCGTGTCATGTTGGGCCACCACCATTTGCATTAGAGGGTACCAAAGGTCTTGTCCATACCCATGTGACCAACTATTGGTAAGTCATGGGTTTCTTGGATGTGCACAAGTCGGAGATCACTCTTGACTGGAACATGAATCTGGTTCTCATAGAATAGAAGTCCTTCCTTGTAGGAGAAGGTGTTGTACTCCTTGTTTCATGTTTTAAGATAACCTTGTACCGTCTAATAGAAAGGATCTTGTTGTAGAGCTATCTCAAACTCAATTTGGACTTTGAAATCAACTGATACCGTCATAATTGCTATCATGATGAGAGGAAGAGACTTCAAATCAAGTTGTTGTGATAGGGCATCAAGGATGATATGGAACCAACCAAGTTTATACTCAAGTTTGATGTCAAAAAATTGTAATTGCCCCTCCCATTGATGATGTTTACTCTTCATGTGTTCCAAGTGTAATGTCTACAACAATGGTTTGTGATCAGTTTGTATGATCATTTGTTTCCCCAAGAGGTAATGCTTCCATACCTTAGTGTCAAATATCATTGCTAGTTGTTCCCAATCTTGAGTAGAGTAATTCCTTTAGTTGGCAAGACACAAAGGCAATGGGATGTAATCCATCTAGGAGTTCCTATTGCAACACAACTCCAATTGCAAAGTTAGAAGCGTCAAAATCAACCACACAAGGTAGTTGAGGATCATATAGTTGAAGAATGTGTCTTGAAGACACCATATGTTTCAACTTCTAGAATGCTTCTTTGTGCTTGGTGGTCCACTAAAAGCTCAAGTTCTTCCGCAAAATTTCAATCAATGGTGTAGCGACATGAACATAATAGTGGATGAACTGTCAATAAAAATTGGCCAATACATTAAATGCTTATACTCTATGCATCCTTTGGAGTAGGCCAATCAATAATGGCCTTGATTTTCTCCTCTTCCATCTTGATCTCCTTCAATGAGATCTTGTGATCCAAGAAGGTAACTTCCTTCTGCCAAAAGGCGCACTTTAACTTCTTGCAATAAAACTTCCACTATCATAGTCATCTTAGGACTTCTTGCATGTGATTCATATGTTTTGCCTCTATCTTGCTATAGATTAAGATATCATCCAAGAATACCACCACATACCAATCCAATAGTCCATCCAACACTTGGTGCATATGATCCATGAAGACTATTGGAGCATTAGTGAGCCCAAATGGTAGAAATATCCACTTGAAATACCCATACTTTGTGCAAAGGGTAATCTTTTGCACATCTTTCCTATCAATGGGGATTTTCCAATAGCCGCTATAAAGATCCAACATGGAGAAATATTGTGCTCCACTCAATTGATCAAGAAAGTCATCAATTTGAGGCAAGGGATATGCATTCTTTATTGTTTGTTTATTGAGCCTATGGTAATCAATAGAGAAACAAACTCCTCCATCCTTCTTTGGAACAAATAGTACCGGTTTTCTCCAAGAAGATGTACTATGTTGTATGAAATCCTTCTCCAACAACTCCATAAGTGTTGTTTGCAACTCTTGCAACTCCTTTGGTGAGAGCCAATAGATTGGTCTACTCATTGGAGTACTCCTTGGCAATAACTCAATCTTGAAGGTCATACCACAATCAAAGGGTAATCCCTTTGGTAGATCATCCAGAAACACGTCCGCAAACTCTTGAACTATTTGATCAACCATTGCCGAGGTAATAAAAAATATTTGTTTGTTTTTTTTGGAGGTATGGCTGAGTTAATGAGGATCTTGATTCTCCTTAGATTATCCTTGTGCAATTGGCTTGATCTACATTGTGAAAATAGACTTATCTTTCTCCAAAGCTTGCTCTATGGTTCCTTCATTGATAAACTTTCCATCTAGGGAATCATCTCCCTTGAAAGCTTGCTCTATGGTTGCTTTCATGACAAAATTTCCATCTTGGGACTCATCTCCCTTCAAATTTTACTCTATGGCTACCTTCCCAACAAACTTCCCATCTTGGAACTAAATATTCTTAAGTGTCTTACTCAGAGGTGTTAGACAACCTAGTCAAAAATTTTCTACCTTGGTGTTGTACTCGAATTTTTTGCCGGTTCCAATCAAATTAAACCTTATGATGTTTAAGCCAAGGTAGATCTAGAATGACATCATAGTGTAGAGGTACCATAACAAACCTCATACACTCCAAATACTCTTTCCCAATCTTGAAGGTAATAGGATGCAAGGTATAGAATGCAAAACCCTTTCTACCATCCGCCATCATCAATCTACTTCCAATTATTGGTTTGATAGGAATGCACAATTCCTTTGCTAATTGCATGGACAAGCAATTCTTTGAACTTTCCAAATCAACCAAAATCCTACAAACACAATTAATATCATACCTTAGAATTGAAACAAACTTGCAAAAGTCAAGCCTTCAATCCTATTGGAACTAATCAAGTTTCCAATTGGTGGCTTGAAATCTCCTATTAGGATTCCTTGTTTCTCTTATCATTTTACTCCACAAGATCCATCTAGGTGACTTGTCAATTTGCACATTCTTGAATGGACATTCAGCAATGCAATGTCCAAATTGGCAACAATAGAAACAACCACCATTTTGTCATGGATTTTCTCTATCTATAGTGCTAAGTGGTCTTTATTGAATGGCATCAATCTCCATTGATGCCAGTTCTTCCACCCGTGTGTAGTACATTGGTAGGTTCTATGGAGATTGAGGTTGAGACCAAGTCATTGCAACCAAGGAATCAAAGCATTCAGACAACTGCATGGCTTCCTCCAAGTGTTGTGGCTCTTGCATAGTTACCTCTAATTTGGTTCATGATTTCAAACCCCTTGTAAATCAATCTAGAGCTTCACCCTAAATCAATCTAAAGCTTTCAATATATCTAGAATTTGCATGATGGTGTTTTGGAATTGTGTGATGTAACTTCTTAGGAAGCCAATCTACTTCAACTTTGCTAACCTATCTCGTGCAGCTCGTGTGGTGTTTATAGCTTGGAATTGACCAATTATTGCACTCTTGAATTTTGCACATGTCAAGATTGGTGCAAAAATTTGCCATTCAGCTTGCTCTACTTGGAACTGCCACCATATCTTTGCTACTACAACCAATTGGCTAGAAGCTAAGAGAATTTATTTCCATTTATCTTAACTTTTGGGAGCTTCAAAATAACGTTTGTAGTGAAACAAAAAATTCTCCACTACAATTGGGAGAATCTTGCCTTTAAGCACCTTGGATTTTGGAAATCAGATTTGGTCTTTTTCTTCTCAGACTAGTGCTCTCTCTAGGTGCTCTTGTCGTTGATGATCTCATTCATCCAACAATCAATTAAGGTGCTCAATTTGTTACTACATAGCAATGATCACCTTGAGCATTGCTGCCATGGTTACTACTCTAGCACACCACCCTCAATCTATCTAATTTATTAACACATAAATGCAACACGTCCATCAATCTCCATAAGTTACAATCAAAACCAAGGGTTCAAGGGTTCCAAGGGTTCCTCAAACAAGTTGATTGTATTCCAAAAAATTCTACCCAAAGCGTGAGGTGATGAACTATGTGAAAAATGCTTGGGTAGAACTCAAACAAAAAGTTCCAATTGTTTGGCAAAAATGGATTTGCTGGTCCATAAATTCCATCCATCCCATTCTTGCTTTGATACCAATATAAAGATTGAGACCAAGGAGAGAAATAGGAAAATGGAAGATCACATTGGGACACTTGAGTGTGTGGGAAACTCCAAATGCCTAGCATGAGCTTTGGCTCTAGTATTTATAGTGGGTATACATGGCTCTTGGGAAGCTTCTCAAGAAACTTTCTTGAACCACTTTCTTGGAGTGTAAGCCAAGTTAATTGGGAAGCTTCTCAAGAAGCTTTCTTCTAGAAATTGTCTACTTGGCGTGCAAGCTAAGCTAAGTTGGAAGCTTCTAAAGGCTTCCTTCTAAAAACTTCTTACTCGAAGTGCAAGCTAAGTTAGCTGGGGCGCTTCACAAGAAGCTTCCTAGATACTTCTAGAATATTCTAGACTAATATGGCCTATTCACTACTTTTTTAGCCTTGATTAACTTCATTGCTAAACTCCATATTGTTACAAGCTCCCTTTGATGGGATCCTCCTTGCTATACAAGAAAGACAATGTGCTCCTTTGGGAGCATCAAAGTATTGAGGGCTGAAGCTTTGTGTTTCTCTTGGAGGCTCTCTTGTTATCTAAACATTACAATGATATTTAAGCAGGTGTTTTAATCCAAGAGAATGGATCACCCCCTCTTGGAGGAACATAGGCTATTGAGACTAAATAATTTTGAGGAGAGAAAACATAGTGTAATAAATAGATTGGGGGTGTTTTAAAGAGAGGATGGGATGGAGGCTCTTGGAAGACAATTTCTTTTACCCTAGTTTCTATTCTTGAATTTGTTTCACATCAAGATTATGTACATCCAACATGAGCAAGTGAAAGTATATTTGGTTTACCATTTTAGAGTAGAATTCATGTACATAG